>OX453058.1:1679526-2879526 GCA_949699795.1 Spicauda simplicius | reverse complement strand
ACAAATGCTATGTCGGCGCTTTCCATTGACGACATGTTTTATAATAAAGTGTTACCTTTTACAAAAGTGTATTTTTTGGGAATAGTGAATGGCAACCCTAAGCACCACTGACACGGAGCCACTTTATATCCGCTAAAAGAGTTATCGGCTTTTATTTTGGCTGAACGTGATGGAGTGGACAGAGAATTTAAAGGAATCTTTTAAAGCCCTGACACTAAATTGAGTCAGATGGTGCAGTTCTGTAGTTTTAAAATTTTTAAGCAAGGAAAATTCTTTGCGGCTAAACTACATTTTTTTTGTTCTCGTTGGGGAAACCTTCAAAAAGTACCCAACGCTGTGGGACCGACGCAGGGTTATGTGGGATTTTTACTGCACTAAAACCCTCCCGGCGGCCATCCTCGGCGCTATAAAGAAGACTCCGGGATCTACAAAGGGACGCCCGGAATACTCTGAGCGCGTTGCCACATCGGGCTCATCCCAGGTGGGCGGCTGATCCCACCGTTCCATCTAGTCTTTACGACGATATACGCCACACATACCACCATCCTTCCTGGGATCACCTGGACGGTTCAAGCTCCCTCTCTAGCCGCCCGCAACCCCGGAAGCCCCCTTTAGTCGCCTCTTACGACAGGCAGAGGATACCGTAGCCCTATTCTGATCCCGAAACTACAGGGACGGAGGCCAAACTACATAGTACGACTGTTATATGTTTAATTATCTCCACTCTCACCATGATGCTACAATCGGTGGAGTCACCGTTTGGTGGATAAACGATGCGAGGTTTTACAAATTTATTGTGGTAGAAATCTTCGTGATTTGACTACCAAGACTACATGCGACACTGGTGTTGGTTATAGGGGCCATGGGCTGCATGGCTACTTATCATCTGGTGGACTGCTTGCCCGTTTGCTAATTCGATTTCACTTAATAGTAAAAATTGAATATGATGTCATATTAAAGCCTTTATACAAGTTTTGTAAATAAATAAACAAATATGAAAGCCATAATATCACCATACAAATTTACATCCATCCATATATCCCATGAGTTTTAATTACAAACACATCAATGCAACCCAATCAGACACCGCCACAACCGGAGAACGAAAAGAAAATCCAAAACCAATAATTGTAACAGGTTAACATTTTGGCTTAAAACTTAAACATTTCGTTCAAGCATTATTGAAACAAACGAACCGGAAAGTACCGTAAGAGAATTTAATTGCAAGGGCAAATAGTACGGGAAATACACTCGCTTAACAACTTACTCAATACTTTTTTTCTGTTTAACCCGCTGTGTTTGAAAATTTAATTTCCGCGCGCGTTCACTTAATCTGCAAATTCTAATGTGTTTTCTTTTGTTTATACGGTTTAACGAAGCTGTATGCACTTAAGTCTGTTAAGTTGTCTATAGACGTTCTAGTAGTACTACTAGTTCTTTAAGGTAGTTGCATTTGGGACCGTTCTCAAGTAGACTCTTTTTTTTTTATCTGATTGAAGTAGCAAACGAGTATGTATTCCACCTGATGGTAAGTGGTTACTGCCTCCCATAGACAGCATCCCATAAATAAGCATCTTCATATAGAACATAGATACTATCCAAAGTCAGTCATAGATGCGTTGCTACTCCCGAGGACTAGACGGATCGAGACGAGCTGCTCGGAAATCGGAAGAATATTTAAGCAGCTGTTTGTAAGAAAGTCTATAGTATCAAAGAAAAAACTTGAATTAATATCAAAGAAAAAAATACTGCACAAATAAATAGTTATAATTGCATAAGTTTATAAAAAATGCTATGCAATAGCTTTACCGCGGCAGTCCCCGAGTGTCGCCCCTTTTTTATTTCAGTTTTTGGTATAGGGGACCATGTAAATTTGGCGATCGTTTTTCGCAAAGCACTGCTATTCAATAATCGCAAAACATTCTTGGGATTACGAATATTTAAACATACGAATATTCGTTACATTACTAACCCCATATATGAAGCATCCTTAACTGACGTACTCCATATAATCGGGCACCACATAAAAGTTTTATTCCCGCTAACGAGAAAGGTTAATATCGACAGGGATTAGTCCGCGCGGCGCGAATTAATATTTCAAACGAAACTTCGTTCCCAGGAAATGTTTATAACTAGTTCCCGTTTTTCCCACTATTTTGTGCTTGTATTTGTATGGGCACCTGCCGAGCTATTTCTTGGTAAATTTTAATTAGCCTTTGTTATGAACAAGCTTATGTGCACAATTTTAAACGTGAAGAGTTGTATATAATTTGTCATTTTGACAGCTTATAATCAATTAACATACCTTTTTTTACCGTATATCATTTTTGTTGAATCTAAAAGACAATTACTTATATAGTAACCTAAGAATAAGAGTAAGCATATTAAGTATAGAGAGGTAAATAAGTAAAAGAAACCTTGTAAAAATACATCTTTTATAAGGAAAAAGCTGTGTAATAAAATCAATCGACTAAATATCTATAAATTATCTATTTCTACCTTTTTTTTTCTATTACTACCTTAATACACCTATTTCTAGCGTGAAGCATTCTTGCGTTTCGATAAAAGGGTGTGGTTGCCGGCAGACTTTCACATGAGGCGACCATCCCAGTCCTCGGGAGTGGCAACGCATCTGTGATTGACTTCAGATGGAACCCATGTTCTGTATGAAGTTGATTAAAGATGTCCATGGGCGGCAGTGACAACTTACCATCAGGTGGACCTAATGCTCGTTTGCTACTTCAATCAGATAAAAATAAAAAAATGGTTAGATAAAACTGTGTATTTTTAACAAATGGCAGACTAAAGGAATAAGCCTTTAGTCTGCTTTTTAATATCAGAATTGATACCTATAAGCCACATTATCCGATTGCGCACGAATAGGAAATGTATTATTTATTAAAATGAAATTGTCCGATTTCCAGCTACACATTTTTTTATCTAATTGTGCTCTTTTAGGTTTTATGTCGCATTCTGTCGCGGATTTCCATTGAGTATATTTATCAAATAACGAGAGTTACGAATTAAGTGCATGTTTGAAAAAACACGTCAATAATGATTAGTATATTTAGAAAAACATAGTAAGTTATTTACAATTAATTTCTAACTTGATCCAAGTGATACACGGTGAATCATTGATTTATATGAAGAATATTGCTCGAAAAACGCCGAGTATTAAAATATAAAATTCTGTCCCATCACTTTCATGTCACGGTCCCGTTCCCCGCGTGCGTATAAATAACACGCTTTACGTCACGTGACAATCTATCCGGCCCGAACATTTTATCAATCACGCATTTTTAAGTGACATTACATTTTTATTTTGAAGATAAATATTTTAAAGCAATACCAAATAACGTTTGTATATGTATCTGTTATCATTAGTACGCTTTGTTCAATAGTACTCGTTCACTTTCGTATGGGGTGATATGTTAGTTGAGAATAGTAATGCATCTATGATCGACTTCAGATAGAACCTGTTTTATATAAAGTGATTACAGATGTCCATGGGCAACGGTGATCACTTTTTTTAAATATTGATGTAGCAAACGAGCATGCAGTACACCTTATGGTAAGTGGTCACTGCCGCCCATGGACTCTCCTGTAAGCAAATTCATATAGAACTTCATATAAAACATGAAATTCTATCTAAAGTCAATTACAGATGCGTTGCTACTCCTGAGGACTAAGATGGTCGCCTCATATAAAAGTATGCCGGTAACCACACCCTTCCATCTAAAGGCAAGAACTGCTTCACACTAGGTGTGGCGGTGGTACTTCCTTGGGCGAACTACACTGGTTCTACCACCTATAAGCCACCCACATCAGGTGGACTGTATGCTCGTTAGCTACTTCAATCGTATAAAAATATATATAGATGGTGCACCTCAAACACTTTAAAAAAATATTTGAGTTTAATAAAAATGTCTACGTGTACCAGACACCATTCACCATTATTAAATGACATATACTCGTTGCTCAACTTTTTTAATATTATAAGTACAAAAGTTTGTAAAAGTGTGTTTGTTACTCTTTCACACAAAAACTATCTGTTGGAATTCGCTGAAATTTTAACACATAGACTACTCATTACCATTGTAGGCGTGATCAGAGAAGGCGAAGCCGCGGGAATCTACTTTCATATAAAAAAAATTTCTTTTATGCAATACAATTTTCTCCAGGAGAATTCCTCATTGTTCGTAATACTTACGCAAGATATTTATTATAGCCGGGTCCCAAGTTACCTATTTTCCAATAATCGAAGTCTTGGAGCTAATATCTAATTTAGTACTTAGTCCCGTTACGTACAGAATTTATAACACCGTGACGTCATTGCATGGCGTGAACCTTAAATAGGTTCACGAGATGCGATGTCATGGGTAACCTAAAATCGAAGTCTCGGAGTTAATACCTAAATAGAAGAATTTTTGCATTAGTCCCGTCACGTACAAAACTCATAACCACGTGACGTCACTATATATCACAGAACTATCTCAGAACGATGACGTGGAGACACGAATTGTCTAAATTTAATTATATTCGGGTCACGCGTAGACTATTTCCAAATAATCGAAGTGTGGAGCCTAGAACGTAGTTAATAATATTTGTAGATAGTCCTGTCACGTACGATACTCATAACCTGGTGACGTGGAGGTATACGGTGAAAGAATTCCTCCGTGCTTCGTTAAAGGTTGAGACATTTAAATACAACCACGTTGCAAATAGACCAGTTTGAAATAATCGTCTTCTGTTTCTAAGCTAGCTAGCTACTAACTATTAATTATTTGTAGTTAGTCCCGTCACATACAATACTGTTAACCTCGTGTCATCGTTATAGTTCATGGGATAATTTTTGCTTGCCCCGCGCAATACTGTAAGTCTTCAATACACTAGCATCGTAGACTATTCTTAAATAATGGACATTCTAGAGCTAGTAAGTAATGAGTATTTGTAGCTCATCTCGTCACGTACAATATACATAACCTCAAGACATTACTATATTTCGCGAGACAATCTTTTCGTGCTATGGCCTACACTCTTGATAACAAAACCGAGTCACGATAGACTGTCTTAAAATAATCAAAGTCGCTGAACTAATAAAAGGTTTTTATTTGAACTTATTCTCATTATGTACAATACTCTTAACTTCGTGACATTGTTATAATTTGCGGGACAATTTGAGCATACTACATGCAACTCTGACGCTTGTTAATACGCCTATGTCACAGACTATTTTCAAATAATCAGTCCTGAGCTCACTAGCGAGTATTTGTATTTCGTCCCGTCACATACAATACTCATAACCGCATGTCATCGCTTTGTGTGTCCCGATTCCGCGCTGCGTGTAATAACGTATTTTTGTGTCAGGGGACAGCAACAGGACAGATGTTTCATCGATCACACCCAGCTTTTAGTTTAATACATACGTGCCGTAGACTGTTGTCAAATAATCGACATTCCTGAGCTAGAAAAATCTTAGTATTTAAAGTTAGTCCCGTCACGTACAATACTCATAGCCACGTGGCATTGTAATAATTCGCGAGATAATTTCACCATGTTACGTGCGACACTAACACTTGTTAATGTAACAGTGTCGCAGACCATTTCCAAATAATCACTCCCGAGCTAGTAACTAGCAAGTATTTGTAGTTCGTTTCGTTACCTACAATAGTCATAACCACGTGACATTTTAATAATTTGCGGGATAATTCCACCATGTTACGTGCAACACTGACACTTGTTAATTTACCAGTGTCGCAGACCATTTCCAAATAATCACTCCTGAGCTAGTAACTAGCGAGTATTTGTAGTTCGTCCCGTCACGTACAATACTCATAACCTCGTGTCATCGCTTTGTGTGTCACGATTCCGCGCTGCGTGTAATAACGTATTTTGTGTCAGGGGACGGCAACAGGACGGATGTTTCATCGATGACGCTTTTAGGTGTCCCTTTGTAAAAGTACGATTCAATTGTGTATACAGAATTGTAAACTACTATGATATCTTTTATTTCACATATAATTTTACTTAGAAGTTTATGTCTGCAAGGTTGTAGAACATCTACGGTTCAACCGGGAGTTATTAACGCTACACCTATTTCTAGCGTTATGTAGTTCTAGCTAAAAGGTGGTAGAACCAGTATAGTTCGACCGGGGAAGTACCACCGCCAGGCCTATTTCCAACGTGAAGCATTTCTTGCGTTTCAATAGAAGGGTTTGGTTGCCGGCATACTTTCACATGAGCAGTGATAGCCTAATGGTTGAAACTTGGCCTCTCAATCGGGAGGTCCAAGGTTCAAACCCAGGCACGCACCACTGATTTATGTGCGTATTATACATTAATTATCACTGTTTTTCGGTGAAGGAAAACATCGTGAGGAAACCTACACACCCGAGAGTTCTTTAAAAAATAAGTTCTCGGAGGTGTGTGAAGTCCACCAATTCGCACTTGGCCGGCGCGGTGGACTATGGCCTAAACTCTCTCATTCTGAGAGAAGACCCGTGCCCAGCAGTGGAACAATAATGGGTTGACGACGATACTTTCACATAAGGCGACCATCATAACCCTCGGGAGTGGCAACGTATCTGTGATTGACTTCAGGTGGAACCCATATGGAGTCAATCACAGATGCGTTCTGTATGTAGTTGATTATAGATGTCCATGAGCGGCAGTGACCACATACCGGTGTACTGCATGGTCGCTTTGCTACTTCAGTCAGATAAAAAAAATATAATAATATAAATTCGATCCCAATTTTGCCGCTACTCCCTTATACCAATTTGGACAATTGTCTAGCTCGCTCCAGTAGAACTAATACTAATTAATTTAAGCCCTCGTTTAACTTTGATAAAAGTGCAATGCAAGCCAAACAACACGTATAAATATTAGATTGGTTATTAAAACAAACTAAACATATCAAAACTGTAACGATAGAGTGAATATTTCGATACCGAATGTTCCATTGATCAAACCCGGGTTTTTAAATTATATCCTATTTCGAAACTAACTGAAATATAAATGGTTTCAACGCTACATTTTATATCATCCAAATCCATTTGATTTGATGCATTCCGAACTATTTATTGCAACTAGATATTTTTTGTATCCGATTAAAAAAAGTTTTATAAAAAATATTGAGCAAGCACAGTTAGCGTAGACGATTTTTCAGCTAAAAATGAATTTTTAAAGCTATGTATGTTCACATAGGTTTGTATTTAAAAGCGAAAGATAGACTTCACATTAACCCCATAGAAGATAAACTTCTAATAATCTCAGCAGATTAACTACTCTAGCTAGAAGCATTAAATTTGGAAAATAGATTCCCTGTATGATTCAGATACTTATTAAAAAAGATTTATTTATAACATACTTTATTTAAACGCCTTATTAAGGTGGTTAAATAGGACATAACGTTTATATTTCACTAGCTGAACCCCGCAGATTCGCCCGCATTAAAAAATAAATGTGTCGATTGTCCCGTGGGACTAAGATATTTTCCCACAGTAAAAAGTAGTCTATACCTATGTTAATCCAGAGTGTCAGCTAACTACCAAATTTTATGAAAATCTCTCCAGCCGTTTAGACGTGAAGAAGTAACAAACATACACACTCACAAACTTTCGCCTTTATAATAGTATGATTTTGTTCGTACTCGTACAAAGTCACGGGCCACATCCACCAGGACTAGTGTAAATTTCGGTCTGAATTTTGACAAATAGCGTGATAGAACTAATGCATGGTCTATTAACCAAAGTATAAAACGACCTCACAACATAATATCACGAATTTTTTTAGAAAAATAATAAATATAAGAAAGGGGCGTCATTTTCCCTGCGTCCTGGTATACGTATATCACGGAGAATTATTATTGAACTCGCGAACACGACGTTATGGCGACAAGGAGGAATTTTGCCGGCAGTTATGATTTTCTCTCGTACACATGAACAGAATAGAAGTTCCTTGTACTTGTTCTATACATTATTTATTTATATAAGTTTGGGTGTATTAGCTACAGAAAAGTCTTGTGAATGTGCCGAATGTTGTCAGCTTTTCGTGTCGTTAAAGTCTCAATGTGCCCCACTGCCTTGCCTTGCGGAAAAAGACTACTAGGGGACAAAATCCTCAGACCACAGCGTGTTTCTAAGTAACATCAACAACTACTACAGTCATCAACAGGCATAATGCACACGGTAATTATATAATTTAATATAGAACAGGGGTCCCATCAAAAGTCGATCACAAATGTGTTGCTACTCTCGAGGACTAAGATTTTGATATTGATTTGGCTTTTGATAAAAGTGAGCCGGTAAATATATTATCTTATCAAAATGCAAGAAATCCTTCACGCTAGAAATAAGTGTGGCGATGTTATCTATTTTTTTCCTGACTGAAGTAGTAATCGAGCATGCAGTCCACCTGATGGTAAGTGGTCACTGCCGCCCATGGACATCGGTAATCAACTACATACAGAACATGAGTTCCATCTAAAGTTAATCACAGGTGCGTTGCTACTCCCGAGGACTATGATGGCCGCCCCATGTAAAAGTGTGCCATATCCTTCTATCGAAACACAAGAAATGCTTCACGCTAAAAATAGGTGTGGCGGTGGTATTTCCCCGGTCGAACTACACTGGTTCTACCACCATGAATCTCCCTAGTTGAACTACTATTTGTACCACCTGGCAACTTAGAGTTTAATTAAAAACCTATTCCCTATTCACACATATACAGCCCTTTCAAAGAGGATACTTTAACTGATTTCCAGTATCGTTTGAAATAGTTGTGAGACAGCTGTGTCCTTGTATTTCTCACAAAAGACAGTTGGACGAAGTTCGCGCTTCCGGTTATGATGCTCGTAAACTAAACCTTTCAATTGTAATGTAATATCGATCTTCTAGTACAAAATGAAAGTCCTATACCAAATTATACCAATTATATAGTTGAAATTTCTTGTCTTTTTAGTAAAATTCAATATATTATTTATAACAATAGAATTATAGTAGAGTTTATCTTGTTATATATTTAATCTCCTCCTATTCAAATTTAAGCAGCATAAAGTATGCTTCGAGCCTCCTTCCTACTAAATCATTTGATTTGATGAGTAAAAAATATTACTATATAATAATCAATGAATAATGCAACTGCTTGTACATTATAGCTTGTATATTCGTTAACAAACTTGTCTCCAAACATAAAAGCATTACGTTAAAGCGCCCTAGTTTGTATGCACCCTAATACCGACGCTCAAACTTGATGTTCCAAGTAATGTCTCCGATTTGTCTTTTTCGATCGTTTGAGTCCGAAGTACTCGTAACTGCGCCTTCAAAGTGATTTGTCGATGAAAATAGAACAGCTTTTTCAGTTACTTCTACTCCAAGTTCCGAACAAGATTGATAATGATAAAATAGTTGGAGAAAAAATCTAGTAAAACAAAGAAGACAAAGGCTACTACCGTTATTATTCTTATGTAGTACGTAAGTAGCAAATATTTCTCTATAACATTGAAGTAGTAAACGAGGATGCGCGATGTTAAGTGGTCACTGCTGCCCATGGATATCTATAGCCAACTTCATACAGAAACAAGGGTTCAATCTGATGTCAACCACAGATGCGTTGTTACTCCCAAGAACGAGGCTGGTCGCCTCATATAAAACTGTACTGGCAACCACATAAATATGAAGGCGAAAAATCTAAAATAATCAATGTTTCTCTGCTATATTATATATGTATTATACATAAAAACTTTCTTCTTGAATCACTCTATCTATTTCCAAAACTGAATTAAAATCCATATCGTTTATTTAAAGATCTAAGCATACATAGGGACAAACAGCGACTTTGTTTTATACTATGTATTGATACAGCAACACTTATCACTGCTGTTATATGTAAGGGGGAAATAGGCGCGGCAGTGGTATCTCTGGATTCGAATCAGAAATACTTGTGAGTACTACCATTATTTTATAAACCTCAAAACACGTCCTTTATGCTCGTAAAATTGAAAAATTGAAGAGCAAGCGTAGGCGGAACTCGTGAAAAATATTCTGTATAGAAAAGCAAAGAAAATCAATATTGATATTTACCAGAGTATTAAAGATTTGACAGGCCGTCAGCTAAAATCCACCCGTTCTTCGAAGCGAGGCTCTCGATATCGGAAAATTTGTATAATATTTTTAAAGATATTTACAATGTAGGCCATGTTGTTTACAATGTACTGGCTTAGACGGAGAACTCAAAGGAATTGTATATTTTATGTTATACTTATATTTATACTATCCTTAATATATTTTGTATGTTTCGGAAACTTGACATTTTTAGCATTAAATATTATTAACTTGGCATGAATTTATTAATAACTTTAATTAAAATTTAACATACTATAACAATAGTACACCGATCATATTTGTCAATATTCATTGTTTATGATTTTTAAAAAAAAACTTATACTACGATCAAACGAATGAGGTAATAATTAGCCTAATTAAAAATCTACAAAAACACATATACATTGTTAGGAACAATTTATTTTCTACTAAAGCTTACTGGTAATACTTTTATAACTTTTAATTAATTTTGGGATTACTCTGAGGCTTTTTGTCATAATTACTATCAAGAAATTTGTAATTGGACCTTATAAGTAAGTACATAGCAATAAAAATAGCTCTAGTAGATACAGTATACGTAGATCTATACGTACAGGATTCTACATAATATATAAGACGAACATAATAAAATAATAAAGCAACAACTACGTAAGCAACAACGTAAAAATAGCTTTCTAAAAATTATGAGTGTCCATTCATCTAGCCTTAAAGATCTGTTAAATAATGGCATACGACCACGTATATCCGGCGAACTAAGTCCGTTAAACCAATAGGTTATAAGCCACAATTATGATAAGCATTACAAGCTATGAGAGAACAGATAGCCATACATACAACACTCCTTATTGCTTCGCCGAAATCAGATAAAAATAAGCGAAAGTTTTATAATATTAACGTTTTCAGCACGGCCGTGGCTGGTACAAATTCAATTGTAGGTTAGTTAAGTGCATTGTAGTGGGATGGAATTTATGACACGTACTACCTCCACCTGCACGCAAAACTCGCCCAGAATATAAATTAATCCGGCAGCCGCAAAAACGGATTTAACTGGGACATTCGTAGCAGTAATACGGAAAAGCTGTACAAAATGTATATTCTGCTGACTCCTGATCTTTTCGTAGTTAGCGTGATCTTAATCTTACGGAGTGGAAACGTTTCATCGGTTTTGAGTAGGTCTGTATTCTATAAGAAGTTAGTGACAGATGTTTTTGGACAGTGGGCTTTTACTATCAACATGGCAAGGTTCACTGTAGCTGATGAGTATCAAATAACTCACGCATAAGATCAGAGTCTTACATGAGTTTCGCAAGAGAAACGTTGCTACCTCTGAGGAGTAAGTTGTACTACCTCAATAAGTATTACCAAACTCCTCAGATCAGAACACAGCTCAAAGGTGGTAGAACCAGTGTAGTTCGACCGGGGAAGTACCACTGCCGCACCGATTTCTAGCGTGAAACAATTCTTGCGTTTCGATAGAAGGGTGTGGTTGCCGGCACACTTTCACATGAGGCGACCATCATTGTCCTCGGGAGTAGCAACGCATCTGTGATTGACTTCAGATGGAACTCATGTTCTGTATTAAATTGATTACAGAGGTCCATGGGCGGCAATGAACACTTACCATCAGGTGGGCTGCATGCTCGTTTGCTACTTCAGTTAGATAAAAAAAAAGCTATGCTTAATACTGCGGAAATAAGTGTGGAGATTATGTCTTCGAAGTCGAACCACGAAGGGTCTGCTATTTTCAAAAGCTACATTAAATTTCGCCTACCACATACCCCGGTACTGACCGGAAAGAAACTATTGACAAATAATAATGGTAATTTAACCTATCAACTAAGAAAAACTAAAAAGATTTTTTTGTTGACGGGTAGGAAACCTTCAAAAGGTATGCCGGAGCATTGGGAGAGACTCCGGGTTATATGGGATTTTTACCCACTAAAACATTCTTCGGTGGCCTCCCTAAGTACTTGTAGGGGACCCCGGGATATCCAATAGAACGCGGTACCTACCCATTACATATAAACCGTATCAATTCCGCGATAATATAATTCCAAAAACATATTTTCGTCAACAATTAAAAAAGGCGAAACAATAAAAAACGCCACAAAATAAAACAAAAACGTTCATTCCAAGCTCTCTGATTTTCCATCCGAACCGATCATTGATAGCGCAGACGTGCGTGATTACCCTTACGCCCGCGAACAATCACCGCTTTGTGCACACTTTATGCTTTTATTCCCTCTTCCCGTGAACTGCAATTGTAACGTCACTCAACTAAGGTAAAGAGATTGGTATCTATCTAACCGATATAAAAGTTAATCCTTTTTCTTCATTTAATAATAATAATAATACTCTTTTATGATAGCCATAAAGTATACATAGCAGAGAAATATACAAACTAAAAAAACGATACAAAAGGCGGCCAAATCGCATAAGACCGATCACTTTCAGGCAACCTTAGGGTACGAAGTTAAAGTACTAATAATAAATATAACAAAAGGTAATGTGCAATAGATTAATTTTCGGAATAGCTTAGCAAAACATGCTTTCTACACTCTTACCCCTATACTACGATTTTTTCCTGTGTCGTCGATATCATGGACACACAAAAGACGAATACACAAACACCCAGATCCAGAACATGAATCTAAACTCATCATTCAGATATCTGTCTGGCCGGGAATCGAACCCGGGACTCATTGCACGTCAGACCGGTGTGATAACCGCTCCGCCACGCGGGTCATCAAAATAACATTAAAATCAAATTATAAGGAAAATTTACGTAACCACTAACATATCACTGCTGTATTAAATTGTAAAACCGTATATTGAAACTAATCATATAACGAAATGACCATTACCTTTGTCCCAGTAAAACCCTTCAGCAGCCAACAGTTACAAAACCGATCTGAACCAGACGCCTAGCTGACGCTTCACCGCCCAATGACTGCGACTAAAATGAATTTATTATTTGATTATAGAACTATCATTTTATCAGATCTGTTGATGAGAGGATACGAGATTTCAGACTTGTAAACCTCATAATAACAATACAATGTAAAGATGTGCGGGTACGTTTAAAATATACAAGGGATTAAGAAACTATATTAAAAGGTATCCCTCGTTTTCACTCGAAGACTTCTTAAAGCAAGAAGCACTTAATCTTCTCTTCAGTTTCTGACCTTAATAAGGTTTAACTACGCAAAGTCGACAGTTTCCCATGGTTCAAGATACAAATTAATAAATCACAAGTTTTCAAAACTAATAAATCACATGTAGGATATTACATAGATTTCTGATAAACTCTTATCATTTAAATATTGTACATTGATCATATCACAAAACAGCATTACCATAGTTGTGTACGAGACCGCAGCAACAATAAAACCCCTTCAGTTACTAGCAATTACAGCACCGAGCATCTCGGCTAGTCGCTGCCTCACTCGTTCACCGCGCGCTGCCTCACTCGTTCACCGCGCGCTGCCTCACTTTGAGGTTATTGTTATCCATTCTCATACCTTCTAGGAAGAAGGTATGAGGGTGGTAAGGAAGGATAACTTTAGGATAACATCCCCTTTTTCGTTGCAGGATAAGAATCTTATCGAACCTTTAAATAGATGTGAATTGCGTACAAGATTCCCGCGTCAATTGATACCCAGCTGAAACATGGGATCAAGAACCAGAAAGACCCTCAAGCGACTTATCGTCATTTTCGAAGAACAGAGTTTCAACCATTAGGCTATCACTTGTAAAATTTTGTGTATATCGAAAAAATTCTTATCGTAAAACATTGTTGTATACAAAAACGCGACAACAATAAACCCCTTGAGCTACCAACAATTACAGCGCCGAGTATCTCGGCCAGTCGCCGCCTCGCTCGTTCACCGCCCGATTCCTCGCTTTGAGATTATTGTTCCCTTCCCTCGTACCTCCTGGGAAGATTAATCTAACTTTGGGATAGCATCCCTATTTGGTTGCATTATAAAAGTTTTATCGAATCCTTGAAGAGATCTTTCAAGTGTCTTTAAACATGTCTGTTTTAATACCTCTAGGTGACACAGAAGATCAGATTCTTGGAATTTCCAATTCACCTATTTTGTTACCCTTAAATGAAACATCGAAGTAGACTCTCGCATGATTTTCCAAAGTTTTAAAGCGTAAAAATGCAGATGTAACACTAAAGCTGTTGCAGCAGTATGTCGAGAATTTTCAGGCGTAGCGAATTAATTCAACACAGGTCTTATTGTCATACAAGGACTTTACCACCAGGAAATTGCTGGTAAGAGCTGATTATATTCGGGTTGGAGGCCACAAATATTGTATTGTATGGAATCCAAGATCTTTACAAATTGCAGACGGATCAAATGATCACCCTCCAAGAATTCATGTTAGAAGTTTGCCTTCGATTTCGCCATACAAGGAGGAATCCTTAAGCAAAACATTGGTGTACTATTTCTCTGCTTGTTTATACTCAGTAGTTTGCTTTTGTACGACCATTATTCCCTCCCTTCAAACTCTTAACAACCGGAACAAACATTAATCTAACTTTCGGCGAACGTCCGATTACACTCATGCAATTTCGAGTTTCTCGTGGAAAAATGATATTCTGAGAAAAACTTGCTTTTATTACCAAAATTTACGTAATACAAAAGCTAATTTTGATCACGTCTTACATTTGTGTGTGGGCACCTTAGTCCTCGGCAGAAGCAAAGCATATTAATTGACTTAACAGAACCCCAGTTCATATAAACTTACTTAAAAGATATCTATGGGCGTCATTGACTATCTACGAGGGGACAGATAATCACATTGTCTATCAAACATTGCATTGGATTTAACTAGGGTCAATTAAGTATTAACTTATATTGAAAACGAATCTGTTCCATTTGTTTGTAATCAATAATAACCGGAACAACATAATTTTACGAGTTTTAATAATTATTACATATTTCTTATTAAATCATTTTTATTATTTGTAACTTCATCAATGTAATTTTTTTTATTGTAATTTTATTATTTCATCAATAATTGTTTTAATGTATAATTGTCAAAGTGTTGGTATTAATGCATGCAATTTGCACCTGTAATTAAGGTGACACTTACTTTGTTAATAACGTTTAGTTTTCTGTAAAGGATGTCTTAGTGTATATTTTGTTGTTGCAATAAATAAATAAATTTTACCTTGCGAAGACTACACTACTCAGAAATAATAATAATATTCACTACTGTATCGCAAGCGAAACCGCTTCTCCAGTCATTATTTTAGTCATTAAATAAAATCTACACTATCGATCATTCACCGCAAAGACCTTTGATCTCCGACATTCAAGTTACCTTGACTAACGACAGGGTAGTAATCCCATTTGCGCTCAGAAATTTAATTTAGCCTGCGAAAACAGATACGCAACTTAAACACTCTGCGAAGAATGTTCAGACCCTCACATAAAGGTTCCAGCTATCCAGTATCGAGATGTCAATGTCATAGAGAATACTGTTTGACGACCCGCGTGGCGGAGCGGTTACTATACCGGTCTGACGCACAATGGGTCCCGGGTTTGATTCGCGACAGGTATCTGAATGATGAGTTTAGATTCGTGTTCTGGGTCTGGGTGTTTGTATATTCGTCTTATGTGAACATGGCACACACGACACAGGAGAAAATCCATCGTAACCTCAAAAGTATCAAGGCTTCTGGGTTTGGAATAGAATCGTTGGGATATTTAAAGTTCCTTACGGTATTCGTGGAATCCATGATCACAAATAGGATAATTTTAATAAGGCCAATAAGAATTAACTTTAATGCATTTTTTTAAACTTAGCGATAAGGCAGACTGGCCACCTGGTTGAAAGCAGTCACCGTCGCCTATGACACTTGCAACACAAGAGGAGTCGCCAATGCATCACCGGGATAATAATCTACGTCTACATCAAATCTGCATCTACAGCAAACGATGATGCATTGGCATCTATCCTGATAAAATTCAGAAGTTCTAACGGAGATCTATCACGGATGCGTTGCTCCTAAGGACATAGGCGGTCTCATATGAAAGGAAGCTAGCAAAGGCATTCATAACCGACCATTAAACATAACTCAGAATGAAGAATATACAAAAGCCATATTACTCCCACGCGCTCGTTCAAAATAACATTTCGCGCAAGAATTGCCAGTATACGTATAGTGAGTAAGAGGCTTTATATCCACTTTCATAACGCATATATTTTTACAGGCACGCCGCGCCGGTGCAATCTTTTACAGAAATTTTAATAATGGATGACAGATGATATTACTGCGTGGAATATTTCACGGTGAAAATCGAATGGCATTCTCTGATAATTTTTTAAATAATAAATGTATCTGAATTATTCTTAGTTTATTTTCTTTGAAGCTGTTGCCATTTGATGAATGAAACTTACAATGTTAATATTTACGAAAATGTACTAAAATTCCAATAAATATTACAGATTGTGTAAATAAGTTTCCATCTTTTGTGTGACGTTGCTAATACGTAGCCAATACCAATGTATTAATATTTGCATTGGCCTACTGAGGCACTTACAAATTGTCAGTTACATATGTATATATATTTTTTACACTACCACCGGATCGGAACACGACCTCAACTGAGAAGATCCGGCAAGAAACTCAGTGGGTTTGTCTTTTTTTTGTTTATTTTTTTATTGCCATATTGTTTTTACATTGCTACATATAAATCATTGTGTTAATTATCATAAGTTCAAATTGTACAACTTCTTTGAGAAAATAAATTATTATTATTATTATTACATTAATTATAAAAGTTAGCTCCAGTATCTTGCCTTACACAAACCATGTCAAAGACCTTATAGGTGACCTTATAGATCGTTACTCTTATGCTCTCTACTATCTATTGGAGCAGCATGGTGTAGTATGCTTCATGCCTCTCCCAGTTACATACATAGACATATGCTCAACAGTGGGACATAAAAAGTGGCAGCTACGTAACTACAGTCGACAAACGTACCTAATATACTCACAAACTGTAGTTCAATATAAAATTAAAACTGTTAAAGAGATACCGAATCTCTTAATCGAAAGCCATTATCATTCTCTGTAGCACGATTTTAATTTAAAATAAAATCGCGCCTCGGATCTAAAGTCCGGAGCTAAATATTCGAAAATCTCATTTCGGAATTACTTATGACGGATCGAGGGACGAAAGCTTGGGATTTCAGGACTTGCCTCATTGTTGGCAAGTATAAGGCGGGGTAACTTTTGTAATAATAGTTACTAGCTTATTTCTGCGGTTTTACCCGCTTCTTTTACGATTACTACGGTTATTCTATATACGGTCATAAATTAACCGTATGTCAATTTTCAACAAAATCTGATCAGTAGGTTTTTCAAAGACTAACACAGGCATATCTAAACAAACTTTCACATTTACAATATTAATAAGATCAATAAAATAATAATACGATTATCTACATTAACAGTTTAATTCCGTTCCGTGGGTGCCACGAGACAGACAAGTGAACAAACGCGTAGCCCAGAAAATGGTCATCAACCCATTCCTTTTTTAAATAAGATTGATGTACTGTGGTCACTTGATGGTAATTGAACTTAACATAGAACTGAAGTTCTATCTGAAGTGAATCACCGTTGCGTTTCACTACCGAGGACAAAAAAAAGTTAAGAGGTGTCAAGGGACACCCGGATGGAACGAAGTTCCTTTCGATTAATTAGTGAAGGAATTGTAATATATTTTTTTATTACTTTCAAGTTATAAAATAATATTTTTTTAGTATTATTGTTATTATTTTCTTTTATTTTATTATTTATTATGTACAAAAACCTTGTATAAACTTAACAAAACAAAAATAATCGTCGCGTTCGTTTGCTTTGAACAGTACTACACTGTTCAAATCAAAATAGAAAGACAAAACGAAAATAATTGGCTTGCTTTCTATGATAGAGAGACACAGAGAGAAACATGCGCACGCCGCGCGGTTTACTACATTATAGCAAAAAGTGTTGTGACAACCGATAAGTTGTCACGAGCCTCCTTCGCAACGCGCGACAAGGAACTTCGTTCCAAATAATGATCGTTGCATGTGAAAATGAGCCATGACCAGACCCATCCTCCGAAACAAGAACTGTTTCAAGCTAGAAATAGGTGTAGCGGTTGTCATTACTCGATCCAACCATACTCGCTTTACCACCTTGCAAAATCCATTACTGGCATCATACAGAGTTAGTACGGCTTAGGCCATAATCTACCACATTGGCCAAGTACGGCTATGTAGAGTTTATAACTATAATAACAGTTTTAAAAGACTTTCAGTCATTTGAGTTTTCTTATAACGTTTTCCCACACTCGTTACAGCAAGTGACAAACTCGCTTTTTACACTCATAGCCCCACAGTAGGATTTTCTTCTGTTTCGTGGGTACCATGGACACACACAAGACGAATACACAAACACCCAAACTCAGAACAGGATTTTAAACTCATCATTCAGATACCTGTCTGGCCGGGAATCGAACCCAGGACCCATTGCGCGTCAGACCGGTACGGTAACCACTTCGCCACGCGGGTCATCAAGTGACAAAGAAAAGCAAATATTTCTGCCCAGAATGAACATTCATCACTTCTATAACTACCTAATCGAGAATCAAATTCTGATAGCTGTAGACACTATAAGGTCATTATCTGTGGCAATAGGACAACCTATGTACATATCAAACGGGCGTCCACTCGGGTTAATCGTGTGACGTCAGTGTCGGATAGCACCATCCCTTCTCTACATAATACACATTTCGCTGTAGCCACTTAAGAGATTATATAGAAGCCTGTATGTGGCTGTATAGGATCTATGAACAGATTACCTATGCTGCAACTTCGAATAAGTTCATTTGATTTTCAAAAAGCAGCCGCCAAATGTACAGGCTGGGGAACCAAATTAAGTTCCGAAACTCCTGTCCAAAGGTTATATAAGTTATATAAGGTATATAATACAAAACAGCAAATCGTAGCGTGCGCTGATTTCAACGTAAATGAAATTCAAAACTTTCTACAAAATGTATCTTATAAAGAAATTTATTTTTGCTTACCCCTTAAAGTTGCGCACGTTTAGGGGTAAGCAACGTTAAGGGGTTGGTAAAAATCCCCCTTCGCCCCGCGCACCGTGCACCTCTTCTCCAATGGTCACGAGTTGACCTTTGGGCTCAAAAATTACATGACAGCTTTCCAAAAACAACAACCGTGAATGTTTTATGGTAAATATTTTGAAAATCAGTCACCATCAACAGTCTACAATACTATACGCCGTGTATGCATTGGATATTATCATTATACTTATTATAAACCAAATTTGTAGCAGCTCGTATATTTCTGTCAAATATTTTCATTCAAAAATGTAATAATAAGAAAATGTTTTTAGTAAGAAAATAATTTATTAGCTGTCGCTCACTCTTTACAGTAGAGCGATTCGGATCGTCAGCCGCTAAAATAAGAAATAGAATAAAGCGAAATGTTTGCGAAAAACGTTTAATTCGAGTTTTTGCGAAACGCCGCTCAGGGCTCGAGCTGTCCTGCATGCAGGCTTCACATGGATTTGAATGTGAGCATCTCAACTATTTCGCTTTGAACGGTTGAAAAAGGAATATTCAAAACCATTTATACGAAGCGCGGCGCCGCGCTCGCCAGTCTGATTCCCTGATAGATCCCAGTTTGATTCTACACATAACAGACGTGTAAATGAATTACATTTTTTGAAGTGAAACTTCTTTAGGCGCATGAGGGTAAAATTTTTACAGATGAAACGTCACGCCGGTATGCAACGGAAGTGTCGGAAAAGAGAGAGAGAGTGATCGAGACCGATTGAGAGAGAGTAAGACAGGGCGAACGTAGCATGAGCAACTAGCCGTGGAGTGAGAGTAGGGAGCAAGCGAGTGAGAAAGATTGAGAGAAAAAGTGCGACAGAGCGAACGTCGTATCACGCCTTTTTCCCTTCCTCTTAATCTTGGAAATTTAAAGTTTTAGATTTGTATAAATATAAACAAGATTTATAAATTAGTTCGCCAAAGAAGTTTCACTTCTGACATGTGTACTTTGTACGCACGCATGTTTTTTTTTATCTAATTGAAGTAGCAAACGAGCATGCAGTCCACCTGATGGTAAGTGGTCACTGCCGCCCATAGACATCGGTGAGCAACTTCAAATAGAACATGGGTTCTATCTTAAGTCTATCACTGATGCGTTGCTACTCCCGAGGACTATGATGGTTGCCTCATATAAAAGTGTCCCGGCAACCACACCCTTCCATTAAAATGCAAGAAATGCTTCACGTTGGAAATAGGTGTGGTGGTGATACTTCCACGATCGAACTACACTGGTTCTACCACCCGCTAAAATGATGATGAAGAACAATATTTCAAGAAGACAAAAGATTCGCTAATGTGATAGGTAATACAGATTGTACGTGACGAATAAAAGATAAATAACAAAAATATATTATTAAACGTTGAATCTTACGACGGTACGGCGATAGACATTGGCGCGGTTTTGTTTTACTGTGATATCATTTTATTAGGGTTCGATCATACGAATACTTTTCCCGCTTCGGAAACTATCGAAGGGGGTGTTTGTGTGATATATTACCCATTTAATCTTCGTACCTTTGTAGAGTCAGCGGTGTGTTTTAACAATAGTTATTTCCTTCACTATTCCTTTCAAAGTATATAAGTATTAAAACTTTCTTTTAATTATTGTACATTGATATGGGGCATTATGTGAAATATGCATTTTATTTGACAGTCACTGCCGTCTTTGGACATCTGTAATGAACCCATGCAAGATTTATGTCCGATTTGATCGAACACAGATACGTTGCTATTAATGACAACTAAATTGCTGGGTTCCTCCGTTACCTTCAAATAATCAGCCACACTTAAAAATCTAAACCTAACTTAACATTTGAGATGAACAAATTTGCTCACTGCCGTCTTTGGACATCTGTAATAAACCCTAGCAAGATTTATGTCCGATTTGATCAATCACAGATACGTTGCTATTAATGAGAACTAAATTGCTGTGTTTCTCCATCACCTTCAAATAATAAGCAACGTTTAAGAATTTAAAGCTAACTTAACATTTATGAACAAATTCGCTAATACACATACATTTTTACAAACAATAACACAATAGAAAGAGATCAAACCAAATACTAGACTACACTCGTGCACACAAGTGTTTGTCTAGAGTGAAAAGACTCACAGACGATGTAGGCTTAACTTCAGTTACGAGCCTGTATTGTTTTCAACCAAGTGACCCATAAGAATTTGAAAGCTTCAGTGTTCCCACATGTATTAATGAATAAAAGAAACGTCTAAATTCATCAATCGTTATTGCATACAATATGGTCTTAATCAAATTTCCTATAGCCCCACAGTAGGATTTTTTCCCGTATCGTGGGTACCATGGACACACAAGACGAATACACAAACACCCAGACCCATAACATGAATCTAAACTCATCATTCAGGTACCTGTCTGGCCGGGAATAGAACCCGGAAGCCATTGCGCATCAGACCAGTATGGTAACCGCTCCGCCACGCGGGTCGTCAAATACGAACTTCTAGAACGAAGTTACTAGTGTTCGCACAAATACACAAAAATGTGTGATAAACGCGATTTAGTTCGTGAAAATTGCTTGATTTTGATATGTTTAGTGTACTTGCATGTTTGCTTGCATGCAGTAGTCACTGCTGCACATTGACATCTATTATTAACTTCATATATAACAGGAGGCTCTATCTGAAGTCAATCAGAGACACATTGCGGCTCATATCGAACTTATATGAAAGTGAGCCGGCAACCACTCACAGGGTTCTCTTTTACTGAACTGTAAGGCAAGAAGATACTGGAGCTAACTTTCATTACCATGTAAAAAAATCATGATTGTAATTATATAAAAAAAATGGATATAAATAAGAAAAAAGACAAACCCGCTGAGTTTTTTGCCGGAACTTCTCAGTTGAGGTCGTTTTCCGATCCGGTGGTAGTGTAAGAAAAAAAATGTAACTGACAATTTGTAAGTGCCCCCGTAGGCCTATACAAAAAAATAAAGACATTTCATTTCATTTCAATAGATGAAACATTATATGTTTCTTGGTACTATTGCCGTTACTAAACCGATATTGAATGCCTGAAAGCATGATACGTATACAGTTAACGTGATTACAATCATGATAATTAAATTCAGCGATGAAATGACGAGTGCGGTGCAGTGATCACAAATCCTGTTTATGCGTAGCATACAGCTGTTATATGATTATAATTTGTTAAGTATGTATATGGTTGTAATGGTTAGGAAAATAATATAGCAACAGATGCGAAATTTCTCAATTCTATCAACACATCACTAAAGCCTATGGTTCAAGATTTTTCATTTCCCAAAAAAATAAAAAGATCGTTTACTAAGAAATTCGATTAATTAATGATATTTTTTTTATCTGACTAAAGTAGCAAACGAGCATGCAGTCTACCTGATGGTAAGTAGTCACTGCCGCCCATGCACATATGTAATCAACTTCAAACAGAAGAAGGGTACTATCTGAAGTCAATCACAGATGTGTTGCTGCTCACGAGGACTAAGATGGTCGCCTCAATAAATGTGTGCCGGCAACCACACCCTTCCATCGAAACGCAGGAATTGCTTCACGATAGAAATAGGTGTGGCGGTAGTACTTTCCCGGTTGAACAACACTGGTTCTACCACCTTGAAAATATTCCTATATTCGTTTTTATGAGCCTAAAAAAGTGCGTAGGTGAACAATATAATAAGAAAGAATATAATAAGAGAGTAGTATATTGTAAATAGTAAACCAAACCAAAATTAAACTTTTTAGATAAATGTTGCATTCTGTACTTTTTATACATACATCTTTTACGAATAAAAATCACGATAGAGATTAAATCACATACTACTACACTCGTGCTCACAAGTGTTTGTCTAAAGTGAAAAGACTTGCAGACGATGTAGGCTTAACTTGAGTTAAGAGCCTTTACTGTTTTCAACCAAGTAATGTATATGTGGAACGATTTGAAAGTCGGCTTCAATTTTAGGCCTGATATCTGAAAGCTATTTTTTTCTTTTGAAGGGTTTTTGTGTACTCAAAGCACCTAAATCCAACAAAACGTATAATCTGAGTACGTGGTGTTCTAAATGCGATACAATATAATTCATTAAATACATTTTAGTTGTTTAAATAACAGCATAATCTGTCTAGCTTCTTTCATACATAATTTATGTTGCGTAAATTTTCTCGAAAGGTACATATACAAATGAAACCTATCCTACGCTATTTACCTCTTAAACAACCTCTGCGGACGATTAAATTATCATAACATAACACTTTATTCACACATTTTACTAAAATACGAGTACAAGTCTAGTACAAGTGTGCTATGAGTTAGTCTTGAATACAACACTCACTCTCTTCGTATGAATATTGTAAAAAGATCTTTATTTCTCATAAAAGACAATATTGTCACTTACATGAGAACAATGGCTTATATTTATGTAAAAGAAATAATAATAGATAATTCCTTATCATTATCACACAGATTTTTATAAAATAAGGAAATAGCAAGCGAGTATGCAATCCACCTAATTGTAAGCAATCACTGCAGCCAAATACATCTCTGTAATCAATCTCAACAAAATCAAAGTTGAATTAACATTAACCTCTGACACGATACGCTTGAGTCGGTATTAAGTTGAAACGCCTCGTATGTGTATGTTTCTTACCATTCCCCAGAAAACCAAAGCATAATAATAGCGCTTAACACTGCAGTTTACGGATAAACATGTCTTACATACTTTCAGACCAGAACATACTAGACGGTGGTAGTTCCACGCGCACTCGCACCTCGGCAGATTTTTTTTTACCAGATTGAAATAGCAAACGAGCATACCACCTGATAGTAAGTGGTCACTGCCGCCCATTTACATCAGAAAGCAACTTCAAATAGAACATGAATTCTGTGTGAAGTCAATCACAGACGCGTTGTTACTACCGAGGATTATGATGGTCGCCTCATATAAAAGTGTGCAGGCAACCACACCCTTCCACCGAAACGCAAGCTGGAAATAGGTGTGGCGGTGGTACCATCCCTGTCGAACTACACTGATTCTGCCACATTCAAAATACTCGTATAATGAACATCGTATTACGATACGGCAGGTATATAAATAGGACAAAACCCTTTCATACGTGCGCGACAAAAAAAATAAGCTGTCAGCGATCCAACATAACCGGTGTACGAACCCTTCACACCATCCGCCCGCGCAAACCCGGTCAATTATGCGTTCGCTTACCCCGCTATCAATCCAACCGAAACAACCTTAATACCGTCGGATAAGATCCATAATGAGTAAAATTCTGCACCCTGCATCAAGTTTCCGATCTGACGCGATCGAAAATAAACCTTACAGGTAACACTTGAGGGTTTTAAGTCGACACCCCAGGTCAGGAGCGAGCCGGCGTTAAATGAAAAAAATAAAAATAAAGAGTCGGCATTTCATAAAACTTTCCTACAGAGGCACTTAGGCCGGAGTGAGGGGAGCTGAATATTTCTATTAAGTTTCATTTATGCTGAAGAGATATCTCGTACGTATGGGATGAACGGTATGTAGGAGTGTCGCTGGAGCGGTAATCTGTCTTATGATTCCATCAGGTGGTTTTCGGTTTTATCGCTCAATATCTCTCGAGAGGGAAAATTGCGAGAAATTTAGGAGTTCTGTGTTTAATACTTGTGTCGTTGAACTCCAGAGATGTCTACGTAGATAAAAACGCAGACACATTAGTATTAGTAAAATCCAATGTCAATGAACGAAAGCAAAATATTGATAGAATAATAATTGTCTGATTGTGACAAATACTCGCATGCAACAAATGAACACATACGACAATATCCCCCATTTTTACAAATAATTTATGTCAACGGCAAATACACTCACACATACACTCCCTCGTGTGACGTGTGACAAAGTATACCCATGTGCAATGCAAAATGCATCAAATCTACACATGTGGTTATTTTACACGTAACGTAAAATAAAAGTACACCATCGTCGTCAACCAATAAATGTCCCACTGCTGGGCACAAGTCTTCTCTCGGAATGAGAGAGTTATAGGCCATAGTTCACCACACTGGCCAAATGCGAATTGGTCGACTTCACACACCTCCTAGAACTTTTTTTTTATAGAACTCTCGGGTGTGTTGGTTTCTTCACGATGTTTTCCTTCACCGAAAAGCAGTGATAATTATTTTCTAATACGCACATAATTTTAGAAAAATCAGTGGTGCGTGCTTGGGTTTGATCCTCGGACCTCCCGATCGAGAAGGCAAGTTTCAATCATTAGGCTGTCACTGCTCTGTACTATTTATGGTGTAAAAATACACCATAAATTAATATAACTATGAATAGTTATATACCTTACATATTGTACTGATTCCGACCATAGTCAACAGTAAGAGATTGCCTCTGACATGAGAAATATAAAAGTAAGCTTTTTTCCTTTCAATATTGACTTTAATTGATTTAATTATACCTTTATTTGTTTTAATCTTCAGGTAAAGCCAATACAATTTATAAAACCATGTTCAGGAAAATATAAAGCAAAGAGGCGAAATTTCTCAATTCCCTACCCGCATCATAGCGGGGCTTAGCGTAACAAATTTCCCAATTAAATTGTAAACCAGTGTCTGATTAATGAGTTTTGGTCCTTTTATGGAAGGACCCTTATGTTACAACCACTTCGAATTTAAAATGCCTAATATTGGTAAAATATAATCATCATCATTACTGGTGGGTCTCCTCTCAAAATGAAAAGGGTTTAATCCGCCATGCTAAAAATGCGTATTGATACTTCACAAACCTTTAGCGATACAAGCGAGAGAAAAAAGTGTTAGGGTAACGATTTATGTAACGGATACGGTTTCATTTCAGTGTTACGTTACAAGCGTTACGTTATCAATTTTTATATACGTTACTATGCATGCATATGAAATGAAATAAGACGTACCAAGAATTTTGTATTTTTTTGTTTTGCAATAGTTGCTACAATCTTATAGTTAGACTGGAAAGGTATCACCTATCTTAGCTTTTATACAAGAGTGAACCCTAGATTACGTTACATACAACTGATCTTAGTCCTCAGAAGTCTTAAAACATATAGAATGAAAGAATGAATCAATTTTCAAGGTGGTAGAACCAGTTTAGTTCGACCGGGGAAGTACCACCGCCACACCTATTTCTAGCGTGAAGCATTTGTTGCGTTTCGACAGAAGGGTGTGGTTGCCGGCACACTTTCACATGAGGCGACCATCATAGTCCTCGGGAGTAGCAACGCATCTGTGATTGACTTCAAATGGAACCCAAGTTCTGTATGAACTTGATTACAGATGTCCATGGGCGGCGGTGACCACTTACCATCAGGTGGACTGCATGCTCGTTTGCTACTTCAGTAAAATAAAAAAAAAATCTTGGTCTAAGCGTAACGATCAAACAAATCTTAATAGAATCGATAAAGAAATGTACAAACAGATAAGTGCTACTGCCTTTGCTTTTTCTGCCTCAATGATTAATAACATAGCGAGATAAACCTATATCGCTATCCCGATCATAGTAGAACAAATGTATTAAAACGACTTATCTGTTAGTGGGTGAAGCCAGAGATTTCCTTAATTGCCTTGTTGATTTACGAAGGCTTACTTTACCTTCTATCCTATTACGAGCTTACCTATTAGAGATTAATAAATAACTGTTTTAATTCCAAATGACAAGTAGTGACTTATATCTACTACAAATATTGTAGTAAAATCGAGTCAGAGATTATAACAATACATGTTTTAATCAAATTACCATTATTAACTATTATTTGCCTTAAATTTAACGTATATATCTATAAATAAACTTGGTTCAAATTGAAATTTATGTATTATATGCAAAAAATAGAGTATTTTGTTGTAGACTTAATACGTCCTTGAACTAGCTTCAAACCCATTTAATGTACTTATAGCACAAAATAATTTTCGCTGCCAAAATTCCAACACTACAGTCGAAAATGTTCAACATAAAACAATTTCTGTCGAGAGTCAATGACTGAAAATTGCTTGCTGCAACTCGCTTAAACGGTGCTTAAGTGGTTTCACCTTTCGTCTGTAGCGTAACGCTAATTTGTCACACAAAATTAAATTAGTAGTTGCTCTCTTAAACGCCACAAAAGCATATGTTTCAGCTGAGTTGGCCATCTTGCTTGCACTGTTATTTATTCACACAGAAAAGTCTCGTCTTTTGAAAATAGAATAAAAGTTATGTTCATACAAACCGCATCGTTTCGTAGCGCACGTAGCAAATTTGATGTCAACTACAACTCAGCGTAGCGAGTCTACGTGCTTTTAAAATAGTTCTGGCGTTTTCGTAGCACATAATAAAGAGACAACTACATGTAGCACGTGTCTGCAACGAGCGTCTGATATTGAAAATAATACTTAGAGCAAGTTCTCTTGTCAGATTTCCTAAAAAAAATGCTACAATTTTGTCGTCGAATGTTAACGACATCGCTCGTAGCGGTGCTACGTCTCGTAGCCGCGCTACTAAAAATATTCCTTAAGCGGATGCGAGATACGAAGAAAATGTGATACTTTGCATCTGCTACGTTATTGCCCACTAAATCTTTTTAGTGTACGAAAAGATTTCGTAGAGGTTTCAACGGTATTTATCTGTTTGTAGATGCGCATCGATTCGATGTTCGAAGGAATTGATCTGAATCTCCATGTCGCTTTTTGCACGTATTAATATGTAACGTATTAATATTATAAATCTCATTAATATTATAAATGTAAAAGCTTCTGAATATGTAGTGTTTGTTGGTTATTCACGGAAAACTACAGATCGCATTTCGGTGAAATTTGGACACGGATATATAGTTTATCACCTAGATTCTTACAAGGTGGTAGAACCAATGTAGTTCGACCGGGGAATTATCACCGCCACACCTATTTCTAGCGAGAAGCATTACTTGCGTTTCAATGGAAGAGTGTCGTTGCCGGTACACTTTCGCAATCCACCGGATGGTAAGTGGTTAATACCGCACAGGGACATCTGTAAGCAACTTCAAATATAACATGGGTTCTATCTGAAGTCAATTACAGATGCGTTGCTACTCCCAAGGACTATGATGGTCGCCTTATATAAAAATGTACCGGCAACCACATATTTAATAACGAATATTTATTTAATTACGCCTAAACAAAACCACAGTAAGTAGGTAGTTTTAAATAACCGCTCTCAGAGGGCGCACTATGTATTGTTGGTGCAGCGTTCCACATCCCGAGTGAATGGCGGGTCAACACGTCTAGACGGTTATGCATTTTTAATTTCCTCTTACCTAAGATTGAGAAGAAGCAGAAATTACATAAACCCGAGTCTTCGATAATCTTACTGGAAAATAATAAGTACATCTTGATAATTAGATGAAACGAAGAAGATTGGTTGCAGTTGTATTTAATTCGTTGCTCTAAAGTACGCTTCACACTATAATTTTCCTCCGTGTGGTGGATACCACTGACACAGTCGAATGCGAATGTACACACTCAGAACAGCAAAACTTAATTCATCTTACATATTATATCTTCCTGGCCAGGAACTAAGCCCGGAACATATTATCGAGACCGGTAGTAACCGCTCCGACAGGTCGTGAAGTTGATAAACTTTTAACTCTGTTGAGCAAGAATAGAAGACTAGTGACGTCTACTAAACATATGAAACAACAAAATATAACAATAAGGTAAAGAACAAAAATTAACAAAATAATAAGATACCAGGCCCAGATTAGATTAATCTTACCGAGGTTGATTGTCGTCAACCCATTATTGTCGCACTGCTGGGCACGAGCCTTCTCTCAGAATGAGAGAGTTTAGGCCATAGTCCACCACTCTGGCCAAGTGCGAATTGGTGGACTTCACACACCTCCGAGACCTTTTTTTTTTAAAGAACTCTCGGGTGTGTAGATTTCCTCACGATGTTTTCCTTCACCGAAAAGCAGTGATAATTAATGTATAATACGCACATAAATCAGTGGTGCGTGCCTGGGTTTGAACCTCGGACCTCCCGATTGAGAGTGCAAGTTTCAACCATTAGGCTATCACAGCTCTTTCAACCATTAGGCTACCACTGCTCCGATGCTGCACCGAGGTTGATTACATTGTTTTTTCTTAAGACACAAGTTGGAACACCTCGTTAATACATTTAGGAGCATGGCGGAGCGGTCATTAAACCGGTCTGACACACAGTGAGTTCCGTGTTCGAGCCCCAGCTAGACAGGTGTTTGGATGATGAATCAAGGATCTTGTTCTGGGTCTAGGTTTTTTTCTAGGTTATGTTCATGGCACCCACGACACAAGAGGACATCCTTGCGTGGGGTTATAAGTGTAGAAAGCGTACAGAAAGCGTTTAATTAACACTGTTATTATTAGTCATAACTAGATGTGCTAATGAAGCCTCATGAATCATCCTTCAAAGAGTTCCATCACCTTATTTTTTTAACATTTCCATGAATAAATCGACGTATAACATTATTCTTGAGCTTAAACATCATTTCAAACGAGACTCTTGTAAATGGTGAATAATTCATACATCTAGCTTTATCATTTGCTACAAAAATATTGTCAGAATTTGATAAACATCCTTGGAATAGCAAACAGTAAGACTTAATAATATGAAAGGTACGAATATAATAATATACCAATTTTCTTTTTAGAAAATGAAATCTTCACAACAGCATTGAAGACTAAGGGTGCGTTCCATTAGACGTTCACAAAGCTCACGCTCACGACCGCAGTTTTTCCCGTTCCATTAGGTTGTGAGTTTTACTGACGTATTCTCTACTGGAACGATCACTTTGACCCACCTTGTTAGATGGGTCGTCGTGAGCGTCGCGTTGGCGTAAGTCATGACGTCATGAGTGACGTTGTCGCCGCGACCACAACGGCCGCGGTCGTCTTGTGAAACGACGTTTTGGGCGTTTGGGGCTTTGTGAGTGTCATCTGGAACGCGCCTTAAGAAACATCTATCACTAAACATTTATCTATAAAAGCTATAAATGAAAAGGCAAAACAAAAGAGCGTTTCGTATTCACAAAAAATCCATACATATTTCACTTGCAGATAGCCGGAAATCGGTATATTGGTTTTGAACATTTTAATATAAATGACAGCGTATATCATATCGGGCGGGCATATTTTTATTTTCGCTCGACAACATAAAATATTCTGTGACCGGTTTTTCATTCGCGACTTTCCGCGCATTCATGTCCTATTACTTCTATTTATTACATTAACTTGAAAACGTTAGAATAATCTGAGGATTATCATTTTTCTTAAGCTTAATGTATAAGTATACTTTAATAAGAATAAATATAACGTAACGTAGAGGGAAAAAAGAGCAGTGATAGTGAAATGGTTGAAACTTGACCTCTCAATCGAGGGTCTGAGGGTACGCACTGACTCTTCTAAAATACATGTGCATTTTAAAAATTAATTATCGCTGCTATACTGTGTCCACCAATTCGCACTTGGCCAGCGCGGTGGACTATGGCCTATAACTCTGTCATGCTGAGAGAAGACCCGTGCCCAGCAGTGGGAATATTATGAGTTGACGAGATACTATGAGAATAATTGTTTACAAAGGTGTGTGAAATTTACCAATTCCCACTTGGCCGGTGCGGTGGACTAAGGCCTTAACCAATCTCATTCTAAGAGAAGACCCGCTCCCAGCAATGGGATAACAAAGGGTTAACAACGACAACGAACACCGCCTTCTTTTTGAAGTCAGTCAGAAAAAGATAAATACATAAAATATATAAATATAATTACGGAACCCGAAGCTGTTCTTATCTCTAAAGACGACTTATAACTCATTAAATACCGGTTAATCCCGTATTAGTCCATCTTTCTCTCCCAGATTTTCTCCCTAGTGAGCTCTATGAAATGTGACCAAACAGGAAAGCTGTAAAGGCCAGGGCTATCAGCCGTCATATACTACTACATGTATATTAATACATCATATAAGTATTCCAACATTATGTTACCAACCAACATGTAGCTTGCCTGCCAAATTAGTTATAAACATCAATAAGAATCTATATAATAATTGTATTTAAATTGATCGTGCCATGTGATTATAATGATTATATAAATAAATATTATAAATGTAGATATTTAATTTTTATGCTGGATTAATAGTAATGTTTTTGTCTCTGTGACGGTTTCCTTAACGCCTGCCATGTTTAGTATAAAAGGGAGGGTATTATCATAATGTGCATTATTCTAAGAATTTACAAGTTTAAAACGTTACTCTGTCCGAATGTACTCTGAAATTATACAAATGTAAAATCGGGAAAATAGTGTTCAAGGTAGGAACCAGTGTAGTTCGACCGGGGAAGTACCACCGCCACACTTATTTATAGCGTGAAGCATTTATTGCGTTTCGATAGAAGGGTATGGTTGCCGGCACACTTCACATGAGGCGACCATCATAGTTCTCGGGAGTAGCAACGCATCTGTGATTGACTTCAGATGGAACTCATGTTCTGTATAAAGTTGATTACAGATGTCCATGGACGGCAGTGACCACTTACCATCAGGTGGACTCGTTTGCTACTTCAGTCAGATAAAAAAAAGTGTTGTACATTATGTGTCGTTTACTTTGGCCATCCAATCCTACTTCTGGAATTACTTTCAACCTCACCTCATACATGCAAATTGAACATACTTGTAAAAATGTAAACACTACTAAACATCTTTCTAGTATCACTATATAAGATACAAACGACACTGCTTGTTATTTACGCGACATAAAAACGACGTGATCTAGTTTTGGTTACCTTCGCAATCGCTCCGCAGAGTATCCGAACGGTTCCGACGCCATTTTATGGGCCATAACTAAGCAATATGGCGGACAGCGAGAAATATTTGGGCGCGAAATTTGCGACATCGAGTGTCGTTTAGGATTTATAGCGCCATGTCGCATTTAAGGAAATCGTGTCGCCACACACTAATAACAACACATCGATAGTATTACCAGTTATGTATCTATTTTATAGGAAAAAGAGATATTTTGCAAATTAAACTGGCGTTGTTTATGGATAGAAAAAATCATAGATAGACCTAGTATTCTTTCATAGACTGCCACACATAAGTAAATATTATATTTTATTCTATTATATTTTAGCTAAAGCACATTTCACCCGTGCTTTCTGTACACTCAATAAGGCAAATGAAACACTTGATATTATTTCATGTCACTTGAGTGAATTCGCAAAGGTGGTGTTTTATATATTGTTTTATAATATGTGATTGTGTACTGTAATAATACTGTAATAGAATAGAATGTTTAAGTTATTTAAAATGTAATATTGCCTGCACTATCGTATTAGGTGTCCAGCCCGTAAGGAAAGATACACGTTTGTATAAACAAATATTTCGAATGTGGAGCATTTCTTACATTTCAGTGAAAGAGTGTGATTATCGATTCACTTTCATTTGAGAAGACTATCTTAATCCTCGGAAGTACCAACGCACGTAATTGACCTTAGATAGAACCCCTAATATGAGTTAACCATAAAGACTGAAAAATACGACGAGTAATACTACATCTTAAGAACAAGTTAAAAGTGCTTCAATAAGCAAAAGCTTACCACAAACTTGCAATAAGTGTTCCGACAATAATCCGTAATTTGTAAACGAGTATAGCAACTTGAAACTAAATTCAAATGCAAATATCCCGCGGGCGCCGGTCCATTGATCTTATGCGATAACATTTCCTTCTGTCCGGACCAAAGAGGCGAAACATGTCGATGATAAATAATGAATATCTCGCTTGTGAAAAGGTAAAAGGGTTACCAATACACAAAAGCAGTGAACACATCAAATGTGAAACTTAAATTTGACTTTTTGAAACATATTTTCCGAAATATCCATTACAAAGAATGAGCGATTTTTTTTATTAGACTGAAGTAGCAAACAAGCATGCTGTCCACATGATGGTAAGTGGTCACTGCCGCCCATGACCATCTGTAATCAACTACATACAGAACATGGGTTCCATCTGAAGTCAATCACAGATGCGTTGCTACTCCGAGGACTATGATGGTCGCCTCATGTGAAAGTGTGCCGGTAACCACCCCCTTCTATCGAAATGCAAAAAATGCTTCACCCTAGACAAAGGTGTGGAGGTGGTACTTCCCCGGTCGAACTACACTGGTTCTACCACCTTGTAAAATTTCTGTTGAAAGTAAAATATCCCAACACAATTAACAGAATCTCATCTGAAAAGATCCGGCAAGAAACTAAGCTATACTCTTGTTACTAGAAGCAAGTTATTTAAAGCTAAATGGGAGTATTTTCTCAATAAATGTACTTTTTGGAATTCTTTTTTAATAACAATAAATTACAACCACTAGAAATAGGCTTGTTATTTACAGTCATCTCATTACTTCATACTAATGATCCATAAACATAAGAAACAACAGCTCTCTCCGCTCCTTTATATTACCTGCCGTATAAAATATATCAGTGAATATCATGTAATAAATAATGCAATGAGCAATGGAATGAATATAAAAGATGAAAGGAAATATTTTTCATTTCCACTTCTCTGAACTTATCCTCGAGTGCGAATAATAAGTCATTTTAATTTCATGTTATTTCTACGATATTCCGAAGAGAAATAACCTTTATAACAGGTAACTTTACGACCAATATAATAATTTCGAATATATTTTGGTACGAATAAATTTACACCCACATATACAAACACTCAAATTCACAAATAAGAACGCTCCCAGGCACATATGGACTACATGCCCGACTACCAATTGGTACACCTTGTACCAATCAATACCATGCCTATCCACCTAATGGTATGTGGTAACTGGCACTAATGAACATCTGTTCGCAACTTTATCCAGAATAACCGTTCTTGGGGGTACAACCCATTAATTACCCACTGCTAGGTGCGGGTCTTCTCTCAGAATGAGAGAGTTTTAAGCCATAATCCACCTGGCCAAGTGCGAATTGCTGGACCTTACATACCTCTGAGATATTTTTTTTGAAGAACTCTCGGGTGTGTAGGTTTCCTCACGATGAAAACTTCGTGAGGAAACCTACACAAACGAAAAGCAGTGATAATTAATTTCTAATACGCACATAAATCAGTGGTGCGAGCGTGGGTTTGAACCTCAGGCCTCCCGATTGAGAGGGCAAGTTTCAACCATTAAGCTATCACTGCTCTAACAACAACAGTTCTAACTAAAATCAATCACATATGGGCTGCTACTCCCGAAGATTAAAACGGTAGCCTCATATAAAAGTGAACCGGCAACCACACCCTTCTTTTGAAACGCAAGAAATGCTTCACGCTACAAAAGTGTGACCGTGGTACCTCCCCGTTCGAACTACATTTGTTCTACTTCAATGTAACGTAGAGCTTAGTGAACTATTAATTTTGAACTATTAACTACAAATTTCGCAAATTTAAAATGGTTTATTATATTATAATCAATTATATAATATAGTAAACAACTTTAAATTCACAATAAGTGTGGACTGGGACTACAAAATTTTAAGTGCTTACATCATAGCGGAAATTTCAAGTCAAAGATCTCTATTAACTGCTACCTGGAGCTATTTAGCTTACACACTCTCCGTCCGTCGACAAATCACTTCACACATGCGTTTACATGCCCAAAGTACTTCAAAGCCGCAAATAACCGTGACTGGCTACAATCGAGGGTCATGCCCCAATTTAGGGTACTTCGTTGTTCTCTGTCATCTTTGTTAACTAAATTCTAAAATATAAGAGGCTAGGGGCTCAGGGTACAGTTTATTAGTTTAATATAAAAAGGAGATAATTAAAAATAATAAAAACATACAAAAACGATATATCTTATCCTATCACTACATAGTATAAAACAAAGTCGCTTTTCGCTTTCTGTCCCTATGTATGCTTAGATCTTTAAAACTACGCTACGGATTTTCATGCAGTTTTTTAATAGATAGAGTGATTCAAGAGGAAGGTTTTATGTATAATACATGTATAATGTCGTCAACCCATTATTGTCCCACTGCTGGGCACGGGTCTTCTCTCGAAATGAGAGAGTTATAGGCCATAGTTCACCGCGCTGGCCAAGTGCGAATTAGTATAATACACGTATAATGTAGTGGAGAAACACTGATTTTAGATTTTTGACTTTTAGGACGAACGAATTTTGCCGGCTCAGCTAGTTTAATACTATAAATGCGAAAGTTTGTGAGGAAGTATGTGTGTTAGTGTTTAATGCAAAAACTGTAATTCGATTAGGGTTCAATTGAACACACAAAAACCTTATGACCTGGAACGCACAGGATACTCCTTACCGTGAAAATATAAATCAAGTGGGTGAAAATCACGGGAATAAATTAGTTGATTAAATATCAAAAACTACCAACAATAACAATAATAATTTCTATTTAATACATTCAACTACAGCCCTGGACAAAAAGTTTTTACACTATTACAAACTACTAGTTATCCAACTAAACTAGATATAACTAAAATCGGTCTAAAATTCACCATCTAGATATATAGAGCTAAAGCTCGTTTAAAACAAGAAATCTGGGAAATATTCCAAGAAGTTAGGCTTCTATCTCGCCCGCCCGGCGACGAGAGGCCGCGAAGCGTGAAACCTTCTAACCGCTTTTTGCAAAAAAATCACATTGAAATTCCCACGATTTTATCGTGACATACACCCAGCCAACCGAACACCCGAGAGCCAAATACGGGATTATATATACGAATATATTTTATGAAGATTGAAGTAACAATAGAGACGAAGAACAGTGATAGCCTTATGGTTGAAACTTGCCCTCTTAATCAGAGGTCCGAGGTACACACCCAGGCATGCGTACCACGTGCATGTTAGAAATGAATTGTCAATGCTTTTCGGTGAACGAAAACATCGTGAGGAAACCTACACACCCGAGAGTTTTATAAAAACAAAGTTCTCGGAGGTGCGTGAAGTCCACCAATTCGCTCTTGGCCAACGCGGTGGACTATGGCCTAAAACTCTCTTATTCTGAGAGAAGACCCGTGCCCAGAAGTGGGACAATGATGGGTTGACGATATATAAGTAACAAACGAGTAAGTCCACCAGATTGTAAATAATTTCCGCCACCCATGGACATCTGTCAGTAGCATTATAGACATTTCTGTAAAATATACCACGATTATGATATCTGCTCGTGCAGCCCCTTATTACGATTTGTATTTAAAAATATTTTTTTGTTTGTATTACTTACTTCTGTCTTTTCAGTTTAAGCAGCTTGATATTTTATTTAATTTAGTAGTATATATTTCTCACTAGCATACCACATACTCACTAGTACAAAGGTGACATTTCACACTGCTATACAACATAAAACATGTTAGTCTCACGATCAAACACAGCATTTCTAGCTTACATTATTGCGAATGTATCAAAATTTAACGTAAAATAACAATTCCTGAATGTATTCTAATAACTATGTACATTAAGGATCTTCCGAGGGGTGTCCTTTGAGAGCTGCTTTACGATTCGTGTATATATTTACTTCAAACGAAATATTTTAGTAGATTTATTTGAAGGGATACGATACGTATAATTCCCGCTACACTTTAGTTAAAATGTTAAAGTTCTGGTAAGCTATTAACATTTCGTCCCTGTATCTCCGGCACCAGAATAGGGCGGTATCCCCTACCCGTCGTAAGAGGCAACTAAAAAGGGCTTCCGGGGTTTCGGGCAGCTACGAAAGGAGCTCTAACCGTTCGATCAAACAACTCCTAGAAGGACGGCGGAAGAACTTCTCAACTGCATAAGGAGAAGGATGTCATTTTTTAAAAAAAACATTAACGATCAAATGTACTAGCACATTCCAGCATCGTGGTTTAAAATACCCACCCTGCTTAAGACAACCAAAAGCAAAATCAAGTTAGAAAGCAAATAAGATGCAAATAGGACACTCCGAAGAGTACATTCTTGGAGTTCGCTTTACAATTCCGATTCATGCTTCTATAATGCCTCGTCTGTAAGACAGAAACTTCAACGTCACGAGAAATTTTAGTAGATTTATATAAACAAACGCCGGCAGCTGTACTGAATAAACGAGAAACACATTCAAGATGTATGCTGCCCGTTTTCCGCGTACTGCACAGAAATGAATAATTTATTTACGAGTGTGCATAAGTGGTTGCTTCAAACCTAAGATTTATGGCTCAGCTCGGCGCGAATCCGTTTTGATTTTAGAATGCTAATGAGTAAACATGGGTCTTGGACCGAGTTTAACTCAACAGAGATATAGTCATATCATAGAGATACTAATACTTGTTAAAAATATACACACGCTTTCTACACTCATAGCCCCACACTAGGACTTTCTCCAGTGTCGTGCGTACCATGGACACACAAGACAAATACCCTACCCAGACCCAGAACATGAATCTAAACTCATCATTCAGATACATGTCTGGCCGGGAATCGAACCATGGACCCATTGCGCATCAGACTGGTGTATGGTAACCGCTCCGCCACGCGGGTTGTCGAAAATATAACAAAAGAGACAAGCTCACTGAGTTGTCTACCGGATCTTCTAAGTAACGTCGCATTTCGATTCGAAGGCAGTTAAGAAAAAATATTTTACCTGACTCAATTTGTATTTCATTTCAGAACATTCATTTCAAAGGGCGTATACTATATGTTTCTTGATTTGTAAAGGTGTGTACGTAACTCATTCACCTAAAAGCTACTGATCTGATTCGTATTCTTAACCTAAATTAACACAGAATATTCTTTATTGTGGTAAATTATCAAAGTGCGTGGAATCGTGTGCAAAAAAAAATGTCTATCTCTTTATCTACATCTTATATATTTCTTGTTAACTGAAAACAATTTAATTGCAACTAGACCTGATTTGAAGCTTTAATATTTAAGTCTATGCGATTGAGAAAATTGAAACAAATATGGTCACATTTAGTATAAAACTAACGATTATTTAACACGAATGGAGTACTACTAACGCAAAAAAGTTTATTTCATTGCATCAAATTATAACGACACTGTAAGTGTGGATGGGCTGAGGCTTCAAATCTGCTTACACTCCAGCAAATCCCCGGATATAAAATGTTTCATAAGTTCACAAAGGACTTGAAGCATGTTCAACTCAAATGAGACGCCACTAACATCTGGCTTAAAAGTATATTTATTTCCCTCCCTTTCCATAAAACACGGTCGCTTTACGTTTCGGCCCAGTACGAGTGCTATTGTAGAGCGTTCGTTGAGGAAATAAGTTCGAAACGTTTAGTCTCGATCTAGGTGAAGATAAGTTGGAGCATAGTTGCTAACTTATTTTTTTTTATACATTTGAATTCTAATGAGCATGCCACCTGATGGTAGGCGGTCCTTGAAGTCTACGGACATCTCTAAGTAACTACATACAGAACACGGGTACTAAAGTAAATCAACGATGCGTTGCTACTCTCGAGAACTACAATAGTCATTACTAGACATCGGATTATATGCACTATCGAAATGCCAAAATATGCATGCAAATATGAAAGGGTGAAATACGCAACAAAATGGTGAAATACAAACAAAACAACAAAATATAGCTATGAAAGACGAATTTATTTAATTTATGCTCGGAAAACTGAAGTCGGTCTAGATTCTGTGACCTTTTTTTGGTCGTCACATTTAATCAGTATGTCACATTAATCACATTAATGACGTTGGTTGTCAAACTTGTATCATTGTACATTTGACGACCTTTTTTTGGATGTCAAATTTGAAATAAAACAACGAACTGCGAACTATTTTGCCTAAAACTAATGAAAAAGTACGAAAATATGCAATAACGCTTAAAACTGGCATTATATTCATATGCAAATATGCAAATGCATATAATCCGATGTCTAGTCATCACATACGGAAGTTAGCCCGCAAGCACAATCGTCCAATGAAACGAGAAAACTGCTTCAAGCTAGAAATAGGTGTTAATATAGATGAATGTCTGTTTTCTCTACTTAATAGGTCTTATTGTAGACGAATATATAAAGTTTTAAATCAATTAATTTATTTCTGTGCACTATACTATTTGTATCTTCAACCGGTATTTGCCTTTATTATAATATTTTCCTCGATAAGAATAGAGTGGTTTTCCCGCCAGTCTCAACAGACTCGTTCATTGTTAAACAAATACAATGTATGTTTACAAAGTTATATAAAGAATGACATAACCTATTACCGGGCTACCTATTTATTTATTGTAATAAAATTGTTATCTAAAATAACAGTATTTTCATGTACCTACCGCTCGCTTTTACAACAGGTTAATGAGAAGAATATAAAAAGGGAAAAAAATACTATGAAGTAAAAATGATACAGTTCATGAAAATATTTTAGAAAAAATCAAAGTATTTATTTAGAAATAAAATTTTTGACTGTTATTGTAACCGCTCCAATGCGCGGGCCATCACATTTGTGATATTAATAAGATTAAATTGAAACTATTAGATATTGATCATGTTAGACAGTTCCATCCATACTAGCAATAATCTTTCAATCCGAACTACAAAGCGCTCTATTGAAGGAACATCCGCTTCAATAATGCGTTTACCTCGGAGATTTCCGATCGGAGATATGAAAAGAATTTTTAATAGATTACATAAAATATAATAGGTTATAACAATGTTGTCGCAAGGCGGCATTGTACGAACCGCGGGATCCGACAAAGCCATCTAATAGCTTTTACGATAAAAGACCTATTGTAATTTACAATCGATTTTAAAAATCCCTCTTTATTCCGACAACGGGAATCATTGCTTATCGACTTACTTCCTCGTGAACAGGTGATCGATGATAATGGGTGGAGGCTTCAATTTTTATCAATTTCAGTGAACATGATGGTTTGTTTGTACGTATTTATAAATACGTACAAACAAACAATGTTTTAGCATCTCTTAATTATGCGAACTGATCCGATTTTAATGATAGCTCATGTAACAATCTCATAAGCCGTTTATCGTGTGCCAAATAAGTGGACATACATACTCACATACATACATTCATATGGTAAACAAATATTTCCGTCTTTCTATGCAGTCAGGTAACGCAATGACACCAACCTTTCTTTTTATATAAAATAACGTGTAACTAAAGTAACCAACTAAAAACTAACATTGAATAACAAATAAACTTGACTAGTCACTCGTCGCAAATGTCGAAATTCGACCGTAATTTAAATTAAAAACTAAACTTCATATTGCCCAAAGTAACACCAATATTTATCTAATATAAATAAATTGTAATATTTTCAAGTTATTTTGAACGCACCCGTTAAAGGTAAAAGAGGTTTATTAACTAAGCTGCATTTAAAAGCAATAGCGGGTATTTTGACAAATACATCTGACATTTTTGACGTTATGTATTTTCATAGTAAGACATTGAATGTTCTATTTCGTTTATTATGTATGTGCTTGTGTCAAATGCAAGGTAGTGAGTGCAATGTGAAACCGGAAAATTCGATTTGGACTTGCGCACCGTGCCATTATCGTTACGTTTGCTGTGTTAGAGCTCCCCTCAGTTTTTTTTTATAATATTCAAGTAGCAAACGAGCATGCAGTCCACGTGATGGTAAGTGATCACTGCCCATGGATATTTGTAAGCAACTTCATATAGAACATAGGTTTTATCTGGACACATGCGTTGCTACTCCAGAGGACTATGATAGTCGCCTCACATAAAAGTGTGCCGGCAACTACACCCTTTCAACGAAACGCAAGAAATGCTTCACGTTAGAAATAGGTGTGGCGGTGGTACCTCCCCGGGCGAACTACACTGGTTCTACCACCTTTGATTTTATATATTGCTTTTAGTATTTTTATTTATTTATTTCTTTATTGCACATCTATAAAATAAAAGTTACAATAGGGCAAACTTAATGCCTGATGGCATTCTCTGCCAGTCAACCCTGGGTGAAAATTTGCGGCAGGTGGAAATTTAAGAAAAAAAAAAAACAAAATAAAAAATGCTTTAAATACATACATAAATATATACATACATACAACTATACGCCATACACTATACTACATACTATATACATACATAAACAAATATATAAATATATGTATTTATATATATATATATGTATATATGTTGTATAAGCGGCAAAAGAAATGCATCATCTGTGAATATTTCAACTGTCTAATAGATAGACGGACAGACAGACATACGGCCAGACGGTCAAACGGACAGTGGTGTTAGAGTAATAGGATTGCGTTTTTACCCTTTTGTATGGAATCCTAAAGATCATTTGTAATAGTTCAGTATTGAAAATTCCCTAGACAAAGCCTCCGAGGCAGCGTTGGTGCAACAAAAGGCTTCATATCCATCATGTACTGATCGAATTTGAGCTATTGTCTAACCGCTTTTGAGCAACTTTGAAGCGATTTGCTGCTATTTTATTGACATAGGCAAAGTAATGAAATTTTATTTTAATACTAGTTGAATCCCGCAGCTTCGCCCGCGTTAACAAAAATCGATTGTCGCGTGGGAGTAAGATATTTTCCCACAGTAAAAAATAGTCTATATGTTAATCCAGAGTATTAGCTAACTCCCTACTAAATTTTATGAAAATCGCTCCAGCCATTTAGACGTGAAGAAGTAACAAACATTCACACTCATAACTCACAAACTTTCGCCTTTGTAATATTAGTATGTGAATATTTGAAAGGACAATATCGTCTTTATGCAACATTAAAAAATGTTACAAAATGTATAAATTTATTTACTAAATTCAGTCTAACTCTAATTAGCGTGTAACACACATATTAGCCCGTGCACTATAAATTAAAAATAAAAACAAACTCAATATTTTAAGATTCCGCACGTAATGAAAGCATTAAAGGGATTCATTCTGCTCGGCCATTACGTTTAACGCACAGTAATATAATCAGAATGCCGCAGTAATACGCAGATGGTACAATGAATTGTGTTGCGTATATTTTGTCAGTGATGACATCTCAGAGCACAAAGGTTGCGTGCGAGGTCCAATTAAAGTAGATTAATCCAATTTGACTAGCCTTTTATAAAGGCCTTTGCGCTTTAAAGGGTACGATTAAAATATCTGTGACACTGACGTAGTAATTAGAAATAGTATAGTATTTAAAAGTAGAAATTTTGGGTTTCATCTGCTTCTAATTATCACCACATAGTATAAAACAAACTCACTTATCGCTGTCTGTCCCTATGAATGATTAGATAAACGGATTTTAATGCAGTTATTTTTTAAAGAATAAAGTGATTCAAGAGGAAGGTTTTTATGTATAATATAGAAGAGAAACACTGACAATTTAAGATTTTTGACTCTTAGGCGGAACGAAGTTCGCTGGGTTAGCTAGTATCTTATAAGCCTGTTTCTAAATTATACCAGTAAGATTAAACGATATTTTTTACATTTTTTTACATTATAAGATGAAGTAGCAAACGAGCATGCAATCCAGCAAGTGATAAGTGGAATCTGCCGCCCATGAATATCTGTGAGCAACAAACGGAACCCAATCAGTACTGTTTGCGTAAAAGAGCAGCAAACACGCACACACTCGAAAACTTTCGCTTTCATTAATAATATTAGTAAGATTAAAACGAATTGATTAACAACTTCTTTTATATGATTTTAAACTAATATTATCGCGGAATTTATACATTTTATTATGTAACGGGTACTCACTATAGGCGATTTTGTTATTTCTTTCTGCCGATAAATCGAACCAGTTGCGTGGATCATGTCACGGCCAAACTGCGGTGACGGGGAGAAGCCGTTGACAAGCACTGGGCTTTCAAGAAATTAAAAAATCGCATATCGTGACTACCCTTTACATAATAAATCTTCTTTTATCTATCTTCGTAGTGTTAATTAGAACTTAATCGGACCTCCGTAATACCTTATAGATAATACGGTATTAGGACTTAATTATAAGAAAAAATCTCATATTCCTAATCGATTGTACACAATCTTGCAATATGGTCAAATTATTTTTTACTAAGTAGCTCATTTATGTTTTATTATTCGACTACATCAAAAGGAACGTACAAGTACAAATTCAAAATTTCTTTATTGTGCACCAAAACATAGGTAACATCATATAAAGATAAGAAGAGAAGAAAAGATACAATAGGAAGTAGAACAAACGGTCTTATCACTAAAATAGCGATTTCTTCCAGACAACCTTAGTGGTAATGTTTTTGAGCACATGAATTTGTATGTATGTATGTATTTATGTATGTCCATTGGATTTGCTCGCTCTACATTCAAAATGGTTGACAGACATTAATATGCTTATGATATCGTTATATATATTACTATCTATACCTAAATTGCGAGAATGAAACCTATATAATTTTGAAGCGTACAAAATTTGACGCATATCCCTTAACGTGCACTTGGCCGTTGCGGTGGACTATGGCCTAAACTCTCTCATTCTGAGAGAAGACCCGTGCCCACCAGTGGGCCAATAATGGGTTGATTGGACAATAAATATACCTTTTGTGTAAGTGGCTCAAAATTATAATTCTTTAAATATATTTCATTCCGTTTGTACTTGGTTTTTCCCTTGCAATTAAATTCTTTTAAGCAGTCGGTTATTACTATTCAAAATGTACTAAAAGATTCCTAACAGGCTCTTATTGATCTCAAATGCTTATTGAAATAGCTTCTGTGGGCACAAAGTTACTACATAACGTTGGGCAGATTGGCTAAATTACCAATTGATTTCAGTAATAAACCACTTACATTTAACTTATTTGGTTCCAACATAATTACTGAATGTTTATAAAATATTGCTTGTCTCAAACGCTTAAAACAGTATTTATTGATTCTTTAAATCAATTTGTGCATATATGAAAGATTTAGTTCAACTTTTAGCAATAATACTATTACAATGTACTCATATACAAAATTTAATACGGGAATGAAGATTACAAATGGCGAACAATAGTAGGTAATAACAATAGCAATAAGATTTCTCCCTATAAAATTGTCATATAACAGAAAATTAAAATAATGTCATTTAGATATCTCTGGCTAGAGATCGAATATCGAACATACTGTGTTTCAGCTGGGTATGATAATCTCTCAGCCACGAACAGCCATAAATAAATGAAAAGTATATTTACACAATTTTAATATTTCCACCTTTGTGCTTGACACGCAGTAAGTCAAGTAGTACACCCAATCTTTCAACAAAACTTTTACTTAGTTTTATTTGTATATATTATCGATACTCGTCCATGTAAGTTATGCAAATACGCTACGGATATTTTATGGTATTATTTTTGTCTATATATTTTTATGTCTTTTTTATACGAGTATATGTACATTTTGTAAATAATTTGTACATTGTTAATGTAATGTAAATATTGTTTTGTATCATTTTGAATATACGTTAGACAGGACCTGTGTATATGTTTACTTGTATATAATAATCATGTTATATAAACATTGGCACATCGTATCAAATAGGCTATTTAATCGTCAATTAATCTTTCTTTTTGCTTCCAATAAGACACGCCCCTGTCGGATCGGTGGCTCCGTAATTAGTTTAGAGGTCGACAGCAAAAACTGATTGCTCCCGTAGCTTTTTTCTCTTTCGCTTTTAACTGCAATCAATTTATAAGTTCCTATTTCTATGATTGATAGATTTTTCTCATGATGCTACTAAGTATATACTTATATATCCTATGCGATGTGGCGCTTTTGACATTAAATTAATACTATAAGGGCCGGCACTCATATGACGGAGCGCAGCGCAGCGCATTTTTTGCTGTCAAACTATTATCGTCATTGTCCCTTTAGAAATAATATCCAAAATTAAATAACAGCAATTTATTTCTGAGGAGCATGGAAGCGCATGCTCGCGCATCCGCGCGCATTCGCGCGCATCCGCGCGCATTCTCCCAGTAATTAGCGCGAATTTCGGCTAGTGTGTGATTCGTTAAGAAAATTTCGCGGGCATGCGCTGCGCTGCGCTGCGCTGCGCTGCGCTGCGCTGCGCTGCGCTCCGTCATATGTGCGCCGGCCCTTAATGACTTTGTTTTTAAACAGGTATTTCTGTCAGAGAAAAAACAGTTTTTAGTGACATACAAAATATGATATATAGTAATAATAATTAGCTTAAAAAGAAAGTAAAGATACTACTTTCTTTTTAAGTTACTTACACATAATACATTAGCACATTAATACATACACACTACACACTCACGATACACACTATCACTATTATTTAATTAACAATCTTTCAACTTAACGGTGTAGTAAACGTAAAAATTTCGTAATATTGTCCCTATATCTCCTTCCTGTCGTAAGAAACGGCTAAAAGGGAGGTTTGTGACTAAAATTTTACGAACGACGGTATGTCAGACCTTATACTATCATAAGTACCCCAAAATCTGAAGGAGCGAAAACGACCTAACGCCGAGAAATGTCATAAAGGGTTTTTAATGTGGTTTGGCAAAGGGAGATCTCCCGTCAGGCTAGTGATCATGCCTGGGGAGCGGCCGTGCTCCGACAGTCTTTGTTCGGAACTTGTATATATGCAGGGTATTGAGAATACTTCGATAGCGTGTTTCAGAATACTAGTAGCGCCATATCTTGACGAGTTGCAGGAGGTCGCCACAGTGGTAAAAATCCCACACAACTCAATGTCTCTTCCAAGGTACAGTATATTTTGTAAGTTGATGATCACCAAAAAAGTTATATCTTGATATAGTAAAGAACATAGTCAATTACAAATATTCTACATTGTTATTAGCTTAACACTTTAAAATTCAAGGATTAATGCAAAAAATGTGCGTCGCGTTGTTAAAATTTATTGAAAAGTATACAAACAAACGCAATTTTTTGAAGGAGAATTTCAATGTATTGCACCACATAGCCTCAAGCGAGACTAAGGTTATTTAAAGCTGAATGGTGCCCGTAACAGTATCAGCTGAACTTCCGGCACCGCCAGTTCAGAACTCCCCCAGTTATTATCGACTCAGAGAGTTTCCGCTTCATCTGCTACGAATTTATACAAGTATTTTAATATAGATAGGTTTACTTTTAAATAGGTTATGTAATTAATGTGTGAGTGACGTGGAGAAGTGTGGATCATGAAAGAACAGAATGGAAAAGCTTGGAGGAATCCTTTGCCAATTGGCAGACAGATCGTAGGAAAGTTAGCAAAAAATACTAGATTAAATTGTAAGTTAACGTTTAAATGTTAAATGTATTAGGTTAAATAAATCTGAATAAAGACGATTATTATCATTATGTAGCTGTGAATATCTTTATATAAATACATGTAGGAAATACTTGTGATCCCTTTTTAAGATACTTGCCGCAACGGCAGAGTATGAAATTACGCACGGTTATAGATGATGTACATAGTAGAGGATAACGCAATGCTAATATTTTTTTCAAATAATACATAAAACCAACTAAAACACATTACACTACAATGAAAACACATAACGTCAAAAATGTCAAATGTCTTTGTCAAAATATCCGCTATTGTTTTTAAATGAAACTAACTAACTAAACCCCTTTTTTACCTTTAACGGGTGCGATCAAAACAACTGAAAATTATAACAATTAATTTGAATTTGAGAAATATCCGTGCTACTTTGGACAATACTGTTTAGACAACACAAATTTAATAATGTCTGTTTTCTTTGTATTTCTTATCTTATCGGGATGTTTTCAGTTTACAAAGGCATTTTATCACAACTACAATTTTCTTTACAGTTTTAATAGGAAGAGGCTGTAAAACTTTCATGGCTCCGCTTACAAGTATAAAATCCGTGAAGTTACATTTTTATGAGGTAAAATAACTTGTGTTCTCTGTTCTTAAATAGTTTTTGCAACGGCCTTACCCCTTGCCCACGAGTCAGACTAATTAAAAACCGAGTTTTTGAAGGTGGTAGAATCAGTGCAGTTCGGCCGGGGAAGTACCACCGCCACACCTATTACTATTGGGAAGCATTTCTTGCGTTTCGATGCAAGAGTGTGGTTGCCGGCACACTTTCACATGAGGTGACCATCATAGTCCGCGGGAGTTACAACGCATCTGTGATTGACTTCAGATGAAACCCATGTTCTGTATGAAGTTGATTACAGACGTCCATGGGCGGCAGTGACACTTACAATCAAGTGGACTGCCCGCTCGTTTGCTACTTCAGTCAGATAAAAGATAAAGATGCTACCACAAGTTGATCGTAAGCACGTTGCCATTCCTGAACAATAAGATGGTCGCGCTATAAACTTCGCTGCTGTCCTCTCCGAGCCGGTCTGTGTGAACGGACCCTAAGAAGGCTGATAGACGGATACATCGTCCCTGTAGTTCCGGGATCAGAATAGGGCTACGGTATCCTCTGCCTGTCGTAAGAGGCGACTAAAAGGGGCTTCCGGGGTTGCGGGCGGCTAGAGTGGGAGCTTGAACCGTCCAGCCAGGCGATCCCGGGAAGGACGGCGGTATGTGTGGTCGCATATCGTCGTATAGACTAGACGGAGTGGTGGGCCCAGCCGCCCATCTGGGAGGAGCCCGATGGGGCAACACGCTTAGAGGATTCCGGTGGTGTTTGTTGGAGATCCCTGAGTCCTCTTTTTTAGCGCCGAGGATGGCCACCGGGGGGGTTTTAGTGCGGTAAAAATCCCACATAACCCTTCGTCGCTCCCACGGCGTCGGGTACCTTTTGAAGGTTTCCCCCTCGAAAACAAAAAAAAAAAAAGTAAAAGACGGATACATAGTAAAAATATCAAGATTTTGATCATAATTCAACAAGTCTTCTCTTTTAATATTCGACGTAAAGATAAGCATTGCCAAATTACTTTTCCCATTAAACTTGAACAGAGGCATTATAAGAACGACGGCAACATCAGCGTAAAATCTGACTACAAAAAAACAAAATGGCCACTTTACAGGCGTCGTAAACCTTAAAGTCGATATCGAACAAGTCGTATCGTTAAGACAAAGACATTCGCGTCTTGCCGACAACTTCTGTCTCGGTATTTTGACCTAAGGGCCACGAAGCATCGGGTTCAAGTGACAATCCGTCAGCGTAAGCGTTAATAAATCGTCGTCAACCATTATTGTCCCACTGCTGGGCACTGGTCTTCTCTCAGAATGAGAGAGTTATAGGCCATAGTCCACCGCGCTGGCATTTGGCGAATTGATGGAAGCGTTATTAAAAAACATTATCTAATTTAAAAAAAGCCGACTGCTTAAATACAGTTGCAACTAATTTAAATTTATTGTTGTTAAGCAGTGGGGTATTTGGTTTTTTTTTAACCTATATTTTCCCACTGCTGGGCAAAGGTCTCCCCCATATGTTTCCACTGCTCTCTATCTTTCGCCAGGGCCTGCCAGTCTTTTGAGTGTTTGACCAGATCATCACACCACCTTTTCTTAGGTCTTCCTCTTCGGCGATACCCATTGTGTGACGATTCTGGCCCACCTGCTTTCCTGCATTCTGCTTACATGCCCAGCCAGGGCTGGGCATTTGGTTTTTTATAATATTTTTATGTTTAACGCTTTTTTCGAGACAAAATAGTAACATAAAACATTATTTTTGTAGTGGTATATTCACTAGCTATCATCTAATAAGCGTATATAAATAAATATCTCCTCATACCCCTCCTCCCTAATTATAATGAAAGACAATGTCCCCCTGACAGCGGAGTCAATTGACCTCTTCTACTTTCACGTCAAATTGAGCCGTTTGGGCTGTAGCGCCAAATAAATAGAAATGCATACTCTCACTCGAAAAAAAATATCTTCGGGTCATATCATCTCAGGTCGAGTCTTCTGATTTTCACCACGAAATTCCACAGCATATATTCGGAAAATTTGCCAAATTTCGCACAACGCTGACGCTTAAGAAGGGAGGTTCAATCCTTTAATTTTGCTCCGCTCGACGGGTTTTTCACCTCAATTAAAACTTAACAACTGTTATCAAACGGTAACAATCGAGAAAGACGGCTTACTGTACTCTTAAAGGACGGAATACTGTACTCTCTAAAGCACGGAAGCTCACATAAATTTTTCCTAAAATTTTCCTATTAGCGATCTGTTATCAAGCTCCCAGTTGCCCCCGACGTTGCTTACATTGTAGATTTCTTAAGAATTGCTCCGCTCACTCCATATCCCTATATCATATTTGACACTTCACATAAAATTTCTTATCACCTTACATGATATCACCAGTTATAATAATGCAGGTAAAAGTAATTTATGATAGTGTCCCTCATAATTTCACTCCATAGACCTACTTCTGCAACAACAAATTTATCTTTTTCATTTCTATTTTGAAGAATGTAATACAAGAGAAAATATTGAACAAAGCATTTACAAGGTGGTAGAACCAGTGTAGTTCGATCGAGCATTTCTTGCGTTTCGATGGAAGGTTGTTTCCGGCACACTTTCACAAAAAAAAAATCCAGATATCGCCATCACCTTAACCACATATCAAAGATTCAAATATTTATTGAACACATAAACATTATCACAAACTGTACATTCACAATCACAAAACAATTACAAAGTGATAAAAACTGCGTCACAGCTGTTTAATTTAATCCATATAAGTCTGAAACCAGCATCGGTAAAGCAATGAGAAGTTATTAATATTGTTTATATCAGTTATAACTGCAATAATCAATAAATAAAAATTCAGAACTTAAATCAGTTATCATCTACAAAGCAAAATCCAATTTCTGGTATTGAAAGCTTCCAGATCCCTTAGCGTTCTAAATCAAGCCTTCCTTCTCAAGCTATCAGACTTCTACTAATTGGATTTTGACCACTAGGTGATAGAATGGAGCTGAATTTGCAGTAACAATTACTATAATATCCGAAGTTCTAGGCAAAATTGTTAGGGTTCTAGGAGATTGAGGTTAAGGCTACTATCGTGAGCGATTTTTCGCATGCCACTATTTCGTTGCTTTTGCTACTAACGTCTTCTTGGGTCATTGTTTGGACATCTAAATTATTGCCGAACTACTGACAAGCGGTATATAATTAAACTGTCGACTCGCATGGCAGAGCGATCACTATACCGGCCCGACACGCAAAAGTTTTCGGGTTGGATCATCGGGCAAACAAATGTATGAAAGATGACTTAAAAAGTCTGTTCCGGATTTGCGTGTATTCGTCTTTTTATACATTAATGACACTCACGAGGCACAGGTGAAATGAGATGAGGCAGAGTGTGAACGATCGGTCGTCTTAATGTTTAACTGTACGTTGCATAATCTATTTAGTAGTCACCGAGCAAATTTTGCGATGCCATCTAGTCGTTTTTTCTACTAATTTATCGCTGAAGCTACCTACTCAAACAATAGCCAATAGGCATTGAGCCTATCTTAGAAAGACTAACCATAACAAGAAAGTTACTTATATAGAGTTTTTGCAGGCACTTAGCTCTACTCCGAATGAAACGAAGCGAGCATGAGAGCATATTTCCACATACTTACCGTCGACACGAGATGTATTGCCTCATCAATGGATATCCGACTTGGTTTCGAGAAAGTATGCGGTCTTTATGCCAAGTACTATGTTGAGTAATGGAGATGTTTTATATGATTGTAGAACATCGTTTAGTAGTGGATCTTATACTATATCTAACAATATAGCAATGGATATTTGGGTAGCGGTTTCCGTAAGAATATAATAGATATCGGATTTTAAGATATCCGGGAATATCTGCGCAGAAGGAGTCCAGATCGCCTCCCGAACATGTGGACGGATGATTTGAAGAAGGCAGCAGGTAACCGCTGGGTTCGGATAGCTCAGTAACGGTCTGGGTGGCACAGGTTAGGAGAGGCTTATATCCATCAATACTGTGTATTGAACTTAGACAAGAGCTCACGGACGGATGATCTGATTTAAACTTTATTATATCTCTACCACTGCTAATATAAAAAATATTTACATAAAAACATGTTATAATCTCAAACTGATTATAGATGAAGGACTAAAATATTAAAGGATAGCTATATTTTTCTACTCCTATGCATGTGACGTGCAAATAACGTCGTGAAAAATATCCTTTTTTTTAATTCTAACGATACGCTTATATCTGAAATAACGTGTTACATCTGAAATACGCTTACATATGAAATAACGTGTTACATCTGAAATACGCTTACATCTGAAATAACGCTTATATCTGAAATTAACGTGTATTACCTATGAAGGAATGTTCTACGTGATAATATACGATTTGACTGCGAGATTTGGAGCACATTAATCATTGAACTAAATTATAATCCCCGGACATCGACAAGCAAAGTTCCTTAATTTCCAAATTGCTATTTCACTAAAACTGCTACCATGTTTATACGTATACATAATTTTGATTAACTATACTGAAAGGTTAACGAACTTTACATTCAATGAGCTAAGAAATGAATGGAGACGGAAACAAAGCAACGCGTGGTCTGTCCATTGTACTGCACTCGGCGTATTGCACTGCAAATAAATGTACAATGCACGGTTTACACTCGTTGCTCCATGGTTTTCACTGTTGTAACCACAACCAATCCTATCTCTTTAATAATATAGAAGAAACAAACAAGTACTCACCTGGTGGTAAGTGAACACTGTAGCCCATGAACAATTGAAACCGCAGAAAATATCAATCTTACCTAAGGTTGGCCACAGATGCGTTACTACAGCTAAACACTCAAGTGTTAAAGGTGGCAGAATGAGTGTAGTTCGACCGAGGAAGTACTACCGCCACACCTATTTCTAGCGTGAAGCATTTTTTGCGTTTCGGTGGAAAAGTGTGACTACGAATTCAAACTATTTTATTCTGACTGAAATAGCAAACGAGCATGCAGTCCACATGATGGTAAGTGGTCACTGCCGCTCATGGACATTTGTAATAAACTTCATACAGAACATGCGTTCAATCTAAAGTAAACCACAGATGCGTTGCTACTCCGGAGGACTATGATGGTCGCCTCATGTGAAAGTGTGCTGACAACCACACCCTTCCAACGAAACGCAAGAAATGCTTCACGCTAGAAACAGGTGTGGCGGTGGTACCTCCCCTGTCGAATTACACTGGTTCTACCACCTCAATTATATATTAGGCGATAGGCTCAAGTACTAACGCATTTGTGAGTCTATGTTGTCAGGTGAGGTGAGACATGGGGGAGCGATGAGGTGAGGCGAACGGAAATGATTGAATGAGCGGAGCCGTTATTACTCTAAAAGAAGTATAATTATTAACTAAAAGTAGTTTTCTACAATGTTTTTTTTTTATAGTTGGACCTAACAATAAGGCAGACGGGTCACCTGATGGAAAGCAGTCACCGTCGCCTATGGACATTTGCATCGTCGGCTTTTACACCTTTCTTGAAGAGCCCCATGTTATAGCGCTCCTAGAATACCTTAGGAGGAAGCTCATTCTACGTCTTGCACGTCCGCGGCAGGAAGGATCATTATCATTATCGCATCCTTTTATAGCGTTATACTATTTTATAAACAAATAAATAGATCTTGAAATCGCACAACTACGCAACTCATAGACACTGGTAATTAACTAAGGAATAGTACAGTCAGCTAGGTGCGTTGTTACTCCAACATTAATTTATTATGCTATCTCTTTGTCTCACCTCATCAATCAAACGAAAACTTAGCTTTTAGCTCCGTTATTACAAGGCAAAAGTAGCACTAAATTAAGCCCAATGTAATAAGCAAGGATTTACCAAAAGTTTGTCAAAAGTTTCTTGTGTTGAAGACTAAGCTTCAGCTTTAAAACTAATTACGACATTTCCTCGTCTCATCACATCGTGCAGCACGTAGGTATACGGTTAATGGTCTCCACGCACTAGCGTTTTTTCAGTTCCAGACGTCTTGACAACCAAAAAAGCAGAAATTACTCAATATTGTTTATTACAATTCACCAAATAGGTATATGTTTTTTTTGCACTTTCATTAATTTGAATTACTTATTTCTTGTTTACACTTTATTACAAAATCATCGCTTTCCCCTATTTTTATTCTATTTTATTGAATTCATCACACGCCTAAGCGTGTAGATCTTCGTCGTTGTTGTCCCCGCCACCGCAGTTTTGCCGTAACCACGATCTGTATAACTAGGTCGAAATCTGACCAAAAATAATTTAAAAACGTACTAATTCCTCGACAGCATTAGTCTAAAAACATCAATTAAATGCTGAAGAAACGCTAGTGCGAAGAGGGTCTAACTCGTTGGAGAAAATTATGTTCCGTGTAGCGAGCTGGCTGTATGCCTCACATATTCTCAGCGCCAACGTAGCATTAACGCATGGTGTGCTAAGGATGGATAAACTGCGTAATGTTGACTTGCTTTCTAAAGTATTTTAAATGTAACTTCCTAGTACTTTGAGATTTGTTTCGTTTAACAAAAGGAAGTGTAGTTAAAAAGGTATAGCTAATGGGCAGCTGATAATAAGGGAAAATAGTTTAAAAGATACGCAGTATAATAATTAGTAATTATTAATCAGTATAATTTGACTGCGAAGCAACTACCATCTCCACGGACAGGCAGTTTGGGTCTGAATGTTTATGTATTCATCTACACAACAGAAAATCTAAAGTTACCTGAAGTTTTAATAAATATAAATTGCGATTTATTTATTAAAACTTCAGGTATCACCAGTTTTTTTGTTTTTGATAGTTTCACTTACAACTTGTTCAAGATTAACGAGCTTAAATCAACCCGAAAAAAGAGACAAAAAGCGAGAAACTGGAATGGTTCCAAGTCACCGGTAGAAAATGCTATTCATTGCCTCTCCATATACAGGGTGAGTTTTGCTAGTGTAGATGGCCAAAAACGGAACTATAAGGAATCGCTTCTAATTCTGAAAGGACTTACTTAGACGATTTCATTTAACCGTAAAAAACATAATTAGATTTTTAAAATTTCTGATTTTCTAAGTGGGTATCAAACGAGTTCAGTTTTAGTACTACTACTTAAAGCAAAGCTTAAGCCATAGTTTCCAGCTGTGCGCTGAAGCCAATTAATATTAAAATCAAATGATAAGCTTGTTAGAGCATAATATAAAACGAAAATCTATGACAAAAATCATAATCTTGTGAATTTGATAATATACTTAATAATTAATTGGAATTCAATTATAATTAATGTAACATTTAATTGAATTTAAATTCCAATTGGATTAAAATTAATTTAGAATTAGTACATTTATTGATTTGACATTGAATATAATAAAATTAGATCAGAGAGAAAATCTAATTGAAACTGTATTGACCTACATATGTAGCCAACTCAGTCCTCAGGAGATTTAAAAATAAATTTATTAAAGGTCCTTCTTATTAAACCTTATTTGTAAAAAGTAATTATTGTAATTGGCGGACACTACTCCCGCATAACAACTTAGGGAAAGGATATGGCAGAAAAATACCGCTGCATGGAATCCCGATTCTGTGTTGGCAAACGCTGAGCCACCTCCTTTTGTCTCTCTACAATTCTATGTGCCTATTTTCTTATGTACATTTTTTTTTTTTTTTTTTTATAATTTAACCTAACGATAAGGCAGACGGGCTACCTGATGGAAAGTAGTCACCGTCGCCTGTGGACATTCGCAACACCAGAGGAGTCGCCAATGCATCGCCGGCTTTGTAGGAGAGCTCTTTTCGCACCTTTCTTGAAGAACCCCATGTCATAGCGCTCCGGGAATACCTCAGGAGGAAGCTCATTCCACAACTTGCACGTCCGTGGCAAAAACGAGCGTGCAAACCGAACCGTGGAGGACCGCCACGAGTCCAGTTGGTGTGGATGGAACTTCATCCTTCGGCGAGTGGTGCGGTGAAGAAAAGGTGACGAAGGCACCAGGTCAAAAAGTTCCTCGGAACACTCGCCATTGTAAAGCCGGTAGAACACGCAGAGGGAGCCTATGTCCCTCCGCAGGCTTAAGGGTTCTAACCGATCGGTGATCGTTGGGTCGTTGACGATTCGGATCGCACGTTTCTGCACGGAGTCAAGTGCCGTATTTGGGCGCCCCTGCCCAGAGATGCGAGCAGTACTCCATGTGGGGTCTCACTTGAGCCTTATAAAGCAGAAGGAGTTGCCCCGCAGTGAAGTACCGCTCGGCCCTGCTCAGAACGCCCAACTTTTTGGATGCCAACTTGGCTTTAACATCCAAATGACTCCGAAACTGCACATCACACGAGATGTCAACGCCCAGGATCCCTACGCTTTTGTCAATGGTGAGAGAGGTCCCTTGGAACTTTGGCGCCATGACAAATGGGGCTTTTTTAGCGGTAAACGCGCAGACTTGTGTCTTCGTGGGGTTGAACTCAACTAGGTTAAGTCGACCCCATTCTGAGACCCGCTCCAGAGAGTGCTCGATTTCAGACACAAGTCGAATTCTGCTTTCCTGCACGAGTGTCCGAGAGGTGTTTGCACGGCCCCTGTACAAGGCATCTCCCGTGCTGTCATCTGCATAGCAATGCATGTTGCCGACTTGCTGCAACATATCATTAATATGCAGAATGAACAGCGTAGGGGAAAGAACGGAGCCTTGAAGAACACCAGCATTGATGGTTTTCATGTCTGAGCAGCACCCATCAACCACAACTTTAATATACCGCTCAGACAGAAAACTGGTGATCCATGTGCACAACCTCTCGGGAAGACCGTAAGCTGGAAGCTTCGTGAGAAGAGCCCTGTGCCAAACCCGGTCGAAGGCCTTTGCAATGTCCAGGCTAACCGCCAAAGCCTCCCCATTGCTCTCTATGGCTTGCGCCCATCGGTGCGTAAGGTACACCAGAAGATCACCAGCTGAACGGCCCTGGCGAAAACCATATTGGTGATCGCTGATCAGCTGGTGCTCCTCAAGGTACCTTAGGAGCTGGGAGTTGATTATTCGCTCCATCACCTTAGAGAGCAGGGAGGTTATTGCAATGGGCCTGTAATTGGCCGGGTCACTTCTATCACCCTTTTTAGGGATCGGATGAACGAGGGCCACTTTCCACGAAGACGGTACTTGTCCCGCCGTGTAGGAAAGCGAGAATAAGCGCGTTAAGATGGGAGCCAACTCGGGAGCGCACGTCCTCAACACCACTGCGGGGATTTCATCTGGCCCGCTCGACTTCTTGATATCGAGGGACAATAAAGCACGCCTGACAGCTTTTTGTGTGAACCGTATATTAGGCATTGTGCTATCACATCGCGGGATGGTAGGCGGTGTGGTTCCCCGATCGTCAAGTGTCGAGTTTGAGGCGAAAAGGGTACCAAGGAGATCGGCTTTCCCTTTTGCCGTATGAGCCAGAGAATCGTCTGGTTTCCGCAGTGGCGGAAGTGAGGAGCGACAGAAATTACCCTGGACAGCCTTGGCAAGCGACCAGAAGGCTCGACTCCCTGAGGGGTAACCCATTAGTCGCTCACCAATTCTGCCGATGTGCTTTGACTTCGCCTTAGCCATTTGCTTCTTTGCTGTACGGGAGGCAGCGTTAAATGCGGTTCGGAGCTCGGGGCACTTCGGATCCTTGCACGCGTTCGCTGAAGCCCAGGCTTGATAGGCATCTTGCTTAAGGCTTAACGCCTTAGCGCAAGATGCATCAAACCAGGGCTGGTTCCGCCCGCCGACGGACACGACAGAGTTTGGAATGAAGCATTCCATACCCTGCCGTATCACGTCGGCGACAGATTCAGCACACGAGCTAGGATCACCCGAGACGAAACATAGCTGCCTCCAAGGGTACGAAGCCAGGAATTCCCGGAATCCGTCCCAGTCTGCTGACTTGTAGTGCCAAACTTGTCTCCTCCCGCTGGGACGTGTCCTCGCGGGACACGTCCCAGCGGGACATCGGTACATAAATATTTTCTTGAATAATATGTAAATACACTCTGATATTGTAAGTTGTATGTTTGAGGCAATAAAGTCGTTATTATTATTATTATCAAAAAATATTTTTAAATAAAAATGAGCCCTTCCTTTCCTTATTCCAGATTTAAGCCTCATGACACAATCGTATAGAGCAGTAACAGAAGATGTTCTTGTGTGTGTAATTAGCTTATTCGACACCCGGTTAAGGCTCTTGGAAATTTAAGAAAATTAAAAAAAAAATCGTCCACCGTAAGTCTTTTTAGGAGTTGTTCCACGAATTCACGTGCGCATGCAAAGGTTCACCCTATATACAGTTTCCTTACAAGGGACTATTGTTGTGTTAGACACAAATCACAGGATATGATGGATGATACGAGTATACCTCTTGGCAGCCGCGCAGAAAGCCTAAATTAGCCGTGTATAAGATGTGTCTGACAAAACTTCTTAAGATAATAATATGAAGACGATTTTAATTTTGATGTAGATGTGGCAGCCTGTTTATTACTTTTAAGCTATTTTCGTGTTAATTACGTGAAATACATAAAAAACTGACTGATAAATTTCTAAACTAAAGATTTTAAAGATATAAACTCAAATTTAATTAAGTATAAATTATAGTTAATTTAAGGTTCAGTCACTAGCCATAATTGTAAGCTCTAATATACTTTCCATCTAATTTAAATGAAAACACATCAGTAGAAAACACATTCACATGGAAATCACATCAGTACCATTATACTAATTTACCCAAAAAAAGAAATTATGGAAAGCGGTCCACAAGTGAGTAAGTAATCGAGGAACAAACATAAAAATAGAGTCTATTTCCAAAATCTCTTTATTAGTAGACCCGGCGAACGTCGTTCCGCCAAAAATTCAAGAAGTGTTCCTTCCCTATATTATGCATGTATTATACATAAAAACCTTCCTCTTGGATCACTTTATTTAAAAAAAAACTGCATTAAAATCCATAGCGAAGTTCTAAAGATGTAAGCATACATAGGGACAGACAGCGAGAAGCGACTTTTTTTTATACTATGTAATGATTTCATATAATTGCAATATTGTACTTTACATACGTCTACATCTACAAGTCAACATCTCGCAATATACATCGAAATGGGTGAGCTAAATCGCGTAAACCGTACAAGTTTTGTTAAAACGAAATAAGCTTCTGCTGTCACTGATAAATAACACCAAATTTATTCAAACCTAGAACAATTAAACTTCAAAATTATTCACCCAATATTTTCACTCCACCAACATCCACACATCCACATGTATGTACAGTCAGCGTCAAATAGTTAGGGACACTCAGGGTATTCAAATAATCGACGCGACCAATAAATCAATAATATCGGTACAAACAAAGTTTCCTTATTGTTGTCAACAATATAGTCGTTCAAAAGGCCAAGACGTTTAAAATGTCATATACATCGGTTCAGTCAAAACGCCATAAATATGGATACCGTTGGCGGAATGACTGTAACCATATTTATGGCGTTTTGACTGAACCGATTTATATGGCATTGTGGTGACCTCCTGCTACTCATCAAGAGATTGCGTTACTAGTATTCTGAAAGACGGTATCGAAGTATTTTCAATACCCCGCATATATACAAGTTCCGAACAACGACCATCGGAGCACGGCCGCTCCCCAGGCATGATCACTTAGCCTGGCGGGAGATCTCCTTTTGCCAAAACATTTTAAACGTCTTGGCTTTTTGAGCGACTATATTGTTGACAACAATAAGGAAACTTTGTTTGTACCAATATTTTTAAACTTTTTGGTCGCGTCTCTTTATTTGAATACCCTGAGTGTCCTAACTATTTGACGCTGACTGTACGACAAGAGTAGGTTCCGCTCATCTCCCAGCGAGCCTACGTGCCAGCTACGAACATTTCTAGCACGACGTAACGTGACGTGCTACATGCTACATTATTTGTTAAGTTACTCTGCCGTATTTGTCGTATGTACCAATGAATTTTTAGTCACAGCAACTAAAATATGTATCACAAAATTGGTAAAAAGCATTAATTAAACTGTTATTACTAGATATTTGTATGTATTTGTACGTATTCAAGATGGTAGAACCAGTGTTTCAAGGTGGTAGAACCAGTGTAGTTCGACCGGGGAAGTGCCACCGCCACACCTATCTTGTCCTTGCGTTTCGATAGAAGGGTGTGGTTACCGGCACACTTTCACAAGAGGCAACCATCATAGTCCTCGGGAGCAGCAACGCATCTGTGATTGACTTCAGATGGAACCCATGTTCTGTATGTATGAACCCATGTCCTTAAACACTCTCCTTTACCACGAATGTGTTTTGAGTACAATCATCTCTCGGCGTCTATCAAAGATATTGATATATTTCATCAATCGACTAAAACTCTTAAAAAAAATTTACCGCACATCTCTTTACATAATCTGTATCTTTTGTATCTTTTCTTTTATTTAATGTTAAATTCTCGTCACTGATTTATTAGCCTCAATTATTTAGCCTTTTTTTGTTATCTTCTTGTATTGGTTAGGTTTAGTTTTGTCTTATTTTTTTATATTTTGATGTAACATAAATTAACGACAACATCTACTCTAACGAATGATGTACGCATCCATAATTGGCATGCACACCAATTTTGTCTAGTGTAAGTTACTATTGTAAATGTCTGTGTGTATTGCTGTCGATGTGTCAAAAATAAAATAAATAAAAATAAAATGTAGTTGCTTACAGATGTCCATGGGCGGCAGTGACCACTTACCATCAGGTGGACCGCATGCTCATTTGCTACTCCAGTCAAATAAAAAAAACCCTTAATATCGGAAAACTATACGATATGACGATAGTTGACACAAGTTTTGAATTCGAAACAAGTATTCTAAGTCGAAACAAGTATTCTAAGTCAGATAATAGTCCACCAATTCGCACTTGGCCAGCGCGGTGGACTATGGCCGAAACTCTCTTATTCTGAGAGAAGACCCGTGCCCAGCAGTGGGACAATAATGGGTTAATTAAGATTTTTGGTCCGTCTCATATTTATATGTGTCTCCAAAAGTTTATGTGTCCATAACATCTACGACAAATGCTAGTACGATGCTATAAATGCGGATAACTTTATCAATCCATTTTATTTGCACAAACATACACCGAATTTTGTGACGCTAAGAGTTTATTGACATATAAAACCCAGGCGATTTTCGGTAGAATCATGACTCTGGACAATGTAGAGAGCACTCACGTTAAATCGGACGTATGGACAGATTAAATTCCGTGCAAGCGTTAACTTTCGTAGCACCTTCGTAGCAAGTGCCGTAACTTAAGCTACTTTGCTATGAGTCTGTCTAGAATGTTACATGTATTTATAGTTATCAAATTACTGGTACTTTTAACATAATAATAAGTAATAATAATTCTTTTTTTTTTAACGACACGATTAAAATTCTAATCTATTCAAGAAAAGTATATCAATTAAAACACACACGCTTTCTACACTCATAGCCCCACACTAGGATTTTCTCCTGTATCGTGGGTACCATACACACACAAGACGAATACACGAACACCCAGACCCAGAACATGAATCTAAACTCATCATTCAGATACCTGTCTGGCCGGGAATCGAACCCGGGACTCATTCGGAACTCCGGTATGTTAACCGCTCTGTCATACGGGTCGTCAAATCAATTAATGTTAAAAAATGTATTGAATATACCATTTTAAAGCATTACCGCCGCTTACTTTGATAGTCTAGAATTCACATTTTATACAGCAGCACATAACTTTGTCGTTATTAGGTAGAAATAGCTTTGACGGTGATGCTTCCGAAGCCAAACCCCAGAAAGTTCTAACCTTCAAAAGGCCACCCTTCTATTCTAAGAAAGATTTATACTCTCTCAAAAGTGAAACTGTAACTAGTTAATAACGATTAAAAGTTTTTCTCTATGATGTTTCAGATCTACCCACATATAAGTCTCATGATGCGTAGTTATTTGTGAACAATTACAAATTGATTGCTCGTAATAATTGCTCTGAGTTAAGGCAACGCAATATATGTTTATTGAGGCAGTAATTATAGCGTCCTTTGAACGCAACGAATTATTAATGAGACTGTGTAATAATATATCATAATAGTATGTTCATTGTTTTCAGTTACATGTTCTTATACTAGATGTGTTCTCAGTGAGTATTTTAAGCGGTTACTGCAATATTAAGCAAAAATAATTGTAGCCGCTCGTGCATTTGCCGCTCGGACACAAGACTTTCGTATACTAACTTGTCTAATATATCTCTTAGGCTATTGACACTGTAAACTCACGCTTGCGAAGACAATGAAATTTAGCCAAATTATCTACATTTACAGCGAAAATTAGTGGCCATTTTATCATTAGACAAGTATTGCTAACGCTTGCAGTGCTGAAAGACGCGTAATAGGGGTGTTCGTTGACTTTCGAGGTAGCTTAGATGACAAAGTACTATTCAAATAGTCGACGGTAAACGCGATTTTCTTAATGTTATGTACTCGTAATTTACCGCGTATGCATTTTTGTAATATAAACTTCTCATTTACCTATTCATTTACCACGCTTTGATGTTGTGTATAATTGCATAGTATTATTTATAATATTGCTGGTGCAAAGTGATAAGTATGTCTCTTATATAACCTTAATATGTGAAATAAGTTGCGTTCGATTTAAAACCTAAAAAAATGTACTACGTCTGCGGAAAACTTGAAAAACCGTCCACGCGGCTAAGAGGTTGAAGCGCAAAGTGAACATTGTAATAGAAATAGGCGAAGTTATTTCACTGTTAAGTAATCCAAAGGTCATCAAACTTTAACATAACAGGTATTTTAGCAAAGTTACCGCACGTACAACATCGATGTTTTGCTATCCCGCGGAGCTAAGTTCGAATGCCTTATTAGCATATAGATACACTGGCCATTACAAACTTCTAGTCGGAATACACTGAGCAAGAACTGAAACATAATGGCTTAGATGCATATACATGTAAACTATATATCAATAGGTTTTGGTAACCGCAAAATTATGGTAATATTATGGTAATGTTAGTTATACAAAAGTTATTAAATACTAGCTGAACCACGCAGCTTCGGTCGCGTTAAAAAAACGATGTATGGATTGTCCCGTGGTAATAAGATATTTTCCCACTGTAAAAAGTAACCTATATGTTAATCCAGAGTATCAGCTAAGTCCCTACCAAATTTTATGAAAAACGCTTCACCCGTTTAGATGTTAAGAAGTAACAAACATACACACTCACAAACTTTTATGGGACTGTCGTAGTAGAACGGTTTTTAGTACCTTAACTATTATCTAAGCAATGAGCGCCTAAGATGCCAAAACGTAAGCAAAGTCTGAAAAACAAGCTCAAGCAGTAAACAAACACGTACACTGATTACCTCTCAAACCTGTACATGCGAAGATGTCTTTCCTTTAATATGGAACGGACGTGAGTTCTAAAGCGTTCATAAACTTGCCAGCAAATTAGTTTACTTTCCAAGCTCCATCGCTGCCGCACTTGTTAGCTGCAAGGCATATGCATATTATCCTTTATGAACACAAAGGGAAAATGCGCGTATGTTAAAATTAAAATGGTCTCTGGTTTTAACTACGTATTTGTGGAATTCTCTCTGGATTCAGTCTGACAGATTCCCGAGTTGTTTTGTTATTTTAGTATTTATATTATTTTCTTAAAGCGGGGGAGTATTTTTGTTTGTTAAAATGCGCTTATCCTTGAATGTACTGGTAATTGTATATAACATATTGGTAGGCATTTCCAAATGTCGAAAATATTACTAAAAATTAGTAAGCATGAAGGTTTCCTAAAGTTTATGAATACAATGATAAAGTTAAATCATAATATTATTATACGAAAATGTACATATTCGTATTTTAGTTATTCAAACATGCAAAACAGCTAGACGAATTTAGATTTCAATTAAGTCCAGCTATAGTTTATAAACTGGATTAAAACATAGAACTTTTATTACTAAATTATCCCTTTTTATGGCTAGTAAACCTGGAGAATTTTATTTAAATTAAATAAGGATTCAGAGCAACCGCTCCGTATAAGAGATATCTTTATAATTAAGACAATGATTACCGGCTTTTATATGTATTATCAATATTATATTCAACGTATTTAGCATTATACCATTATGAACATTTAATTAAGATACTACAATAATAAACATGTCGGTCATTCAATCTTATTAATTTCTACATGTGTACTACTTAAGTTCACGCGACCGAAGCCGCGAATTCTCCAGAGCTCGTTTAAATTTTATAAAGTCATACAAATATAAACACCTAAACTGAAAAGCCAATTTGGTTTACAAAGCAAGAGATACTCGCATCGACTATTTAATTGAAACAATACATACATACTCAAACAAAGCGTGAGCGTAGATTAATTAACGGCACAGAGGCGAACGATCACAGAGTAGACAGCGTTGCGTGAACAGAGGCAATTAGTGAGAGATGATCTGTACCGAATATAATTACCTCCGTAATTAGAGAATAACTGGCAGTCCGCCCTTGTTTTTGTGTGATTATTTCATAACAAAAATCGGGAACATTTCTTGTGTATTACAATAATATCGTTGTTACGTGCTACATTTTATAATCATTACAGTAACAAAACGTGTACACGAATATTACTCTATATTAATTCTTTGTAGTCCATATGAGACCCATACTTTTTTCTACCTAATTTTGTCAACCCCTTATTGTCTTATTGCTGAGCACGCGTCTTCTCTCAAAATAGAGAAGTTACAGGCCATAATTCACCGCGCTGGACAAGTTCGAATTTTTTTTAAAGATCACACCTCTAATATTTTTTTTATTTACTATAGAGCAATGATATTTTTAATACGTACTTAATATTAGAAAAATACGAATAAGTGGATGTGCCTGGGATTTGATACTCGCAACCTTCATTGAGTTACAACCCTTTTTTTTATCGCGAAAAAATTCTCGTGGATCTGGCACCCGGGGGAGCAAAAGGGGTATGCCGGACTCTTACCGATTAAAACTCCGCGGTGTTCTTCTAGACGTTCCTTGCCGGGTCACGAGAAGCGTTAGCATTACATTCGCGACCACGCAACGTCGAGTTACAACCCTTAGGCACCTTAGACTAGCAAAGCTATTTCTAACTGGATATAACACCAACATTAATGGCTTTTGTGTTCTGGTTTTCAGGGTAGTCGTGAATAGTACTACTCTTGCCATCGCAAGAGGTAATGTATATCTCGGGCTGCAACGTCATTTTTAACACTCATTGTAAACATGACTGACTGCGGTGACTATGGGCAATAATTACGTATATGATGGATATATATGTCGGAAATGGCGGTATTGTGGCAACACCGGAACGCCAGCGCCATCTAGTGGCGTTTGATGAAGTTAGGTTTGTACCAGTTTAATTAATGGCCGACACCTCAGTCTATCGTGGACTGTCGGCCGAAGCAGACAACTCTAAAATCATCCCGCGTTCTTAGTGCTACGATTACTTGCCTACTTAATTTAGTTTGATTAATTCAGTGATTGTAACAAGTTTAATTCGGCAAAATACTGTGTGTTAAAATCAAGTCTGCAACTTATTCTCGTGCTAACGTTCCCTATCAGAGCCCACAGTAGGTTATCGTGATACTATGAGCGAAAAAGAACCACCCCCTCCGTCATATATACATATATATATATATATATGATGGAATATGTGGATTATGGAGAGGTTAAAAAAGCAACCTTAACTTTACAGCTTAGTTCTACTGTATAGCAGTTGTTCTTTTAATGCAATTTCAAACCAACAGAGGTCTAAGAATTATCATATTTCTATTTATTACTGTCAATCGAATATGTTTTACATAAGCTATGTACCAACATCGAAATATATTATATGTGTGTATGGATTTTAATTAAATAAATCCTTGTATCCCACCCTATAAAACTATAAAAGCATTTCATATCTACAACGACAACGCGAATTAACCATCAAATAAAAATGCGCACATTAAAAAGGTTATGAACCCCGATATCTCAGGCTTCACTGTTCACTACATAAAAAACTTTACAGCCTGCAGAATCGTTTTGAATTTTATTTTTCGCACTTTAATCTAGCTATCTTTATTATCAAAAGCCAGTATATTCTGTATTTTGCATGGATTTTTCTTTTATATATTTATTTTATTTATTTTACATATTAATAATGGTTATCAATGATATATTATTATAAATTTGTTAGATCACAATTGCTAATGTTATTAAGTAAACAGCATAAAGTTAAGTATTTTCATACGTGCAATCATGTAAAATTTCTAATAATACTGTATATGTGTGAGAATGATATATAAAGTGACTGCAGCCCCCTAAACATCCTTAATTAACCCCAGATCCCACGGATTTCAACCCGAAACCAATAGTGTAATAGGACGAAATTCACTGGGCGTTCCCTTCTTTCTATCAAGATTTTAGAATACAATGTTGCCTAGAAAACGGAGCGCAGTGAGGTTTGGGGGAAGTTTGGAGCCGATTAACGAAAGCGGGGGAGTGCAAAGAACTGGAACGGGAAGTTTCAGACGCTCCTGAGTTTTAGCACTTTGTTTATTTATGTATTGTTTTCGTTTCTGTCACTTCCATTAATATGCTTGGGAATTGTTTGGAAGGGTTCAGCCTTGACTGAGCACCCATTAAATATGATTAAACGAATTATTAACAGGAGTGCCTGTACCTGTGGGTACATCGAGTGTAATTTAAGTACGTTTTTTTAATATTCCAACTGCTTTTACAGGAAGTGTGATAACACACTTGGTGTAGAGAAGTGTATGGTTCGAAAAAAACGAGTAAGGTTCGACCGGGAAATGACCACCAACACTTAAGTTTCGGTTGAAAGGTGTGATTTGCGGCTTATTTTCAAATGAGATGACCATTTTAAGCGTATAAAGTAACTTCAGATAGAACAGAGGACTGCTCCATGAAGTTGCTTGACCAGCACCCCTTACCATCATGTGAACTGCATACTCGTTTGCTACTTCAATTATTAATAAAAAGCCTTCTGACAAAGCTTTTTTTATCTGACTGAAGTAGCAAACGAGCATGCAGTCGACATGATGGTAAGTGGTCACTGCGGCCCATGGACATCTGTAATCAACTTCATATAGAAAATGGATTCAATCTGAAGTCAATTACAGATGCGTTGCTAGTCCTGGACTATGATGGTCGCCTCACGTGAAAGTATGCCGGCAACCACACCCTTCAAACGAAACGCAATGATTGAAGAAATGCTTCAAGCTAGAAATAGTTGGAATACTTCCCCGGTCGAAATACACTGGTTCTACTACCTTGAGTTCGGTAAAATTCACTTCTAACAACCAACAACTATGTAACATAAAGCCAAGCGGAACTAAAAGACTGAAGGCACTCATTGGCACTTAGCGCTAAACACCCATTGATACAAAGGAATCGCAAACACGAGCGTTGAGCAAAGCCTATGAAATTCAAAAGCCGACTTCAGACCATTCTGCTTTGAATACATCAACGTCACACGTCCCGTAACGATCTGAATTTAAAACATTTCCGTTTAATATTCATGTTGTTAGGACCTTTCCGCGGGTTTCTTTTTGTATTCAAACTCGACTAGCCTTTGGTTGTTTTATTGGTGTCGTTAAATATATACAGATGGCAATAGAGAAGACTACTAAAATTGCTAGAAAATAAGGCATTTATAATAGATCATCGCTTTTCTATCATTTTTGGTAGACATCAGTATGACAAAAACCTGTATTGTACCCGTTTTCACCACGGACATATAAACAGTATATATGAACGGAATGACGGATATATGGACAGTATTTCAACACAAAAATCTATCAGTTGTTTTAAAACGAAACATTTTTTAGGATTATGTACCTATATTGTAATAATTTCGAAATATATTTTTTATTTGATTACTTGTGGTTTCACTTTTTTAACGGATACAAATCGATAAATGCAGTTTATTATTTTTTACAACATACTGAACAAATAAAATATTCTAAAATTGGATATAATAAGTGACTCTACTCTTACTAATACGACTTTTATATCATATAAAAACGCCATGAAAGTCTAACTACAAAAGACTCTACCTCTAAAAATCAAGCAGCGATTCAGAAATAACCTAACCAATTTACTTTAATACAGTTGAAACTGCTTAAATGTTTATCCGAATGCGTTGGCAAAGCCAGCAAATTAGGAAACTGTGTGGGAAGCTCCTACGAAATCCGCTTAAGCTGTAGTAAAACTTTAATAACCCAGCCGCTACTTGGAGCAATCCCGCGAGAGTAGTACTATTGTATATGCTGATGTATGTCTAACAATGCACATTGTAAAATTAATTTTCAATTTCGGAAATATGCGCCTTTAATATCGCAGAATGAATATACTTATTCTTTTTTACCGACGAAATGTTATTCAAACGCATATATGGTTGTATTTATGTAGGTATATTTCTTTTGTTCATGTAGGTATGGAATCTATATAGGGCTACGATATCCCCTGCTTATCGTAAGAGGCGACTAAAAAGAGCTTCCGGAGTTGCGGGCGGTAAGAGTGGGAGCCCGAATTGTCCAGCCAAGCGACCCCGTGTAGGACGACGGTATTTGTGGCCGCATGCCGTCGTAAACACCTGGAGGTGCATTGACTCAATAATACCAATGCTCACCGGAAAGAGCCTGATTGGAGCATCGCATTAGGAGGGCTCCAGTTGTGTTCCATTGGAGATCCCGGAGTCGTCCATGCAGCGTAAGGACGGCCACAGCGGGGGTTTTAGTGAGGTAAAAATCCCACATTACCGGCGTTGCTCCCACGGCATTGGGTACCTTTTGAAGGTTTTCCCCTCGGTAACAAAAAAAGGAATATCTTTGGCATGCGCTTCTGCCCAAAAACCATTGGTAATCGACTCATAAGAAAGACATAGGCTTTGTAATTTTTAAATATTTCATATTTCATTTTTAAATAGTCGCCAACTGCGAACAGAAAAAAGAGATAAGGGTGATATTTTTATAATAATAAAAATATGGGTATCACAAAAAGCTACTAAATGTTACTATTTCGACGCAAAGTAAAAAAAAGTTGAATAAATCGTGTTAAAAACAATAGAAAAGGAACTAAAACTCAAGTTAATTAATAGTTTTTAGGCAGTCGAGCGTTTTGTTTTAATCATTTGACATTGTTTATTTCGTAATGAACTTTATTTCAAGTTATTCTTTTCACACTTTGTTTACAGTATAACTCCTTGGAGTTAATAAACAAAGTATAATAGTACTAAAGCTTACAATACATATTTAGAACATAAGTGCAGCTATATAGAACGCAATGGGTGTCAGTAATGAGAAACCTTGTTCCATTTAGTGAACCCCAGTAATGAAGGTGAGGTGACACCAAACTTAGTCTGTCCGCGCGGGACCCATTCTCACCCGGTCCTAACTTTGTGAATTTTAAATCACTTCGCCTACGCTTCAATCTAAAACTTTCGACTTTTTGCCCTCTCTTGGCCATAGTTTAGCAAATTAATGTATTAACGTTAACCTACTTTTTGGGACTACTTCAGTGACGGCAAGGTGCTTACTATGTGTGGGTCGAATTCAAAATAAAAGGGCATTTTTATATCAAGCCTCGGTGGACTATGCTTTATAACTCTCATTCCTGAAAGAAGACCCGTGCCTAGCAGTGGGACAATAATGGGATGACGACGTATCCAGCATATTTGTCATATCCTTGTAGTAAAAGTATATAAACCGGAAAAAAACTACCTTACATTACTCGACTGTATCAGAAGGAAGGTGTTTTTCATGCATGTACTCGTAAGTATGTTCGTTTGTGTGTAAGGGAATGTAGGGGCAAATCGGACAGTGGGTCAAACCAGATAGTGAATATTTTAATACTATACGTATAGTTGTATCAATATAACTAATGAATATGTATGCGAAACTGCTTACTTAGTGCAATTGCAAATTACAGAAAAGGTAATATCTCAGTTTTTTCTTTTATAAATGAAAATTAAAATACAGGTAACTTATCTAAGATTATGATATGTTTGAAGTTTTAGTATCAAGGTGGGCTGTATTTATTTACAAGCAGCTAAGTTATTGTAGTACCTTCTAAAAAGGTATTAATTATTGCGATGAGTGTAAAAATAATCGGTTATTTATTACAATTGCATCGTATTACAAAATAGTGCCACTAGGGTACAGGCGGTGGGGTGATTCCGCATACCCGTTTTGGTTATTGATATATATGTGTTGTGCAGTGATAGCATTACTATCATTGAAACTTGCCCTCTCAATCGGGAGGTCCGAGGTTCAATACCAGACACGCACCACTGACTTATGTGCGTATTAGAAATTAATTATCACTGCTTTTCGGCGAAGGAAAACATCTTGGGGATACCTACACATCCAAGAGTTCTTTAAAAAAAAAATTCTCGGAAGTGTGTAAAGCCCACCAATTCGCACTTGGCCAGCACGGTGGACTATGGCCTAAAACGCTCTCATTCCCAGAGAAGACCCGTGCCCAACAGTGGGACCATAATGGGTTCACGATACGATATATAGGTATGTGTTGTAGGCGATTGTATTATTTCTCATTCTAATTACTTCTAACCTACGAAGTATATTTAAAAGACATTTACAATTTTTATCTGGTGAGTTTGAATTGTGGCGAAAAATGTAGCAAAACTATGTCCACAGATGAATAGTAGACCAATGCACCGCACGACTTAAATGAGCACACAAAAGTTGTTTGGTTGTTCTGAGCTATAATTATTTTTTTGTACGCAAAACGGCAAAAACATAGTATTTTGATATATTGTTGCTATTTGTATTCACCTATTAATTGAATTCGAAGGATTTAGAACTTTTTATTAAAATTGTACCAGTTTGTTGTAATTTCTTTTTTGTAACCTAAATTTTAAATGAATTAAATGAAGGAAGTTACACATTCATAAAATATATGTATGTACTTTTCAATTTATTGACAGTCTCAATTACTGAGCAAACTAAATTACCATCTCATACAACATAGTACCATCATGCGGGGACCATTCACTGGCCTGGTCATCGCTTTGTGAATTCTAAATTGCAAAATTTTGACGGACCCCTAAATCTTTGAGTTAACCCTCAACATTCACTAAGTTTTAGTAATGTTTTGGAATGAGTGGGTATTATTTGCATTTGGAGTTCCATGGTCTTATTAAATAGTTCTCAAAATGATGAACGAAGTTATTCCTATCTTACAAGAATAATGCACGCTTGAAATAGGATACAAAAACTATCTATTTTGATTTACCATAATTGCAAAACGTACATAAAATATATGACGAAAATATAACCTCTTTTCTTTGAGAAATCGCTTAGAACTGTGTAGTTTTGAAACGATAAATACTCGTATACTATTCCGACAATTAATATATTAGGAGTAATTATGTTTAACAACATTTTGTCTCATATTAGAATCTTTTAAATCTTATTAATATTATCATTCGAATAGTTTGTAATAATATATTACAGACAAAATTAATAAGACTAGTCACCCCTCGCAATGGTCGAAATTCGACCGTAATTTAAATTAAAAAACTAAACTTCATATTGTCCAAACTATCAGGAATATTTCTCAGTGAATAAATTGTATTGATTTTATTGATTAAAATCACACGTTAAGGGTAAAAAAGGGTTTTAATTAACTAATCATTTAAAAGCAATAGCGGGTATATTGACAAAGACATTTGTCATTTTTAAGTTGTGTTTTCATAGTAAGACATTTAATGTTTATTTCGTATATTATTTATGTGTTTGTGACAAATGCACGGTAGTGTGTGTAATGTGTTTTAGTTGATTTTATGTATGATATATGCATTATTTGAAAAAAATATTAACATTCTGCACTCCTTTTCTACGTCCACTATAACCGTGCAAATTTTCATACATACCGTCCGCGGCATATTACTTAAAAATGCGTCACAAGTTTTAGCTTCACGTATTAATATAATAATTGAAAAGATTCTGATGAGAGACTCTCTTACAGTTGTTGACACACAGGCTACGGATCGATTTTAATGAAATTTGGCACACATATAGTTTATGACCGCATAAACACATATGACGTCATCACCATCTTAAACGTCATCAATACGGGCGGAATTACGGGAATAATCTAGCTGTTTATAGTCATTCGTATATTAAAAATAACGTATAATGTTACTTTAACTAATGTGCGAGAACGCACAAGTTTGAAGTTCGTCGCGCGGGGCCTATTCGCTCACTCGGTCATCCCTAACGCTGTGAATTTTAAATTAATCTTTAACCTCGTTACGCTGCCTCCACAAATACTTAGCTAACCCTCCCACAATAATAACGAATCTAAATTTTAAACCTGCATGTTTTAGCGTAGAGCAAAGTTATAGAAAGTTTGAAGGATTACCGTAAAACATGATGTGATGAAACAGATTTTCAATTTTTTTTAAATTGGAGTAGCAAATGGGCATGAAGTTATATGATGGCAAAGGTCACCAATACCAAAGGAGCAAGCAGTCTATCCTATATAAGTGGCCACTACCGTCCATAAACATCTGTAAACAGCTTAAATAACATTGATTCAATCTTAAGTAAATCACACATGCGTTACTCCTGAGAACTTAATCCCTATATGAAAAAAGACATCATACTAATATTATAAAAGCGAAAGTTTGTGAGTGTGTATGTTTGTTACTTCTTCACGTCTCAACGGCTGGAGCGATTTTCATAAAATTTGGTAGGGAGTTAGCTGACCCTCTGTATTAACATATATGCTTTTTATTGTGGAAAAATATCTTATTCCCAGGGGACAATCGATACATCGTTTTTTATAACGCGGGTGAAGCTGCAGGGTTCAGCTAGTAAGAAATAATTCTTAACAAGTCTGATTCATCATTTATGAATAAAAGTGCTAAAAAATCCCTATTTTATATTTCGTTCAGAAGTTTAGATGTCTCAAAGTGTCTAATGTCCACCAATTCGCACTTGGCCAGCGCGGTGGACTATGGCCTAAGCTCTCTCATTCCGAGAGAAGACCCGTGCCCAGCAGTGGGACAGTAATGGGTTGACGACGAACGAACGACGTGTAATGGAGTATTTGGAAGGTACTCGTAATCCATCTTCGCTGTCGTATCTTGGAAAATCTTAAAAATTAATTGTGATGTTTCAAGAACTTTCCCGTTTAAGACAAAAACTCAAGACAATTCATCGCAATCTTATTGTTGAACAAGTCTCATTCTCAAGTTTGAAACGTAAGATACAATGGCGCTAAGTTTTTAGGCTTTTAGTACATAACTCCACTTATATTTATGTTTAATGGTAATATAGCTCTATAGATTTTTATTAGATTCATAACCAAACAAGCATTAAGGAATAAAAATAAACAGTAAAACAAAAATTACGTTTTCCACCGCCTATTTTTCTTACTTTTTTACTTCCAGTTTATTATTTTTCAGTGTTTTGTATTTATAGTAATTTATAAGTTTTGCTGCACAAACGTTATATGGATTCTATTACATACTATCTATACTCCACTGACTAGACGAAAAAATGTGCTGCATAAAAACGTGCAATATATTGCGGTGTGAATTAAACGCAAAGTTTGCAAGAAATTATTGTGAATACAAGAATTAATTTGTTATAAAAATGTCGCAACTAAAATCAATAGTAGGTTTTTGTTTTTTTTATAATGATATGTTTGATTTAAAAATGTATATTTAACTTAGCTAAACATTATCAAAGTAATTTAATTAATTATATTATTTTTATTTAAGTGACGCAAGGATTAATGAAGGCTTTTTTTTATTTATTTTTTATTTTATGTTTGATATACATACTAGCATGTATCGATACGCTCGAGAAACATCACTCTTCTGACACAGTCGGATAAAAAACACAAAAGCGTATAAGCGTATCACCCTAAAGACTGAAAATAAAGACATCAGACAAACGGAGTTTATTCAGTTGGATGCGATCTCACTTTAATTTAGTTTAAATCCAATTACCAAAACAAACGGAACTAAACAGCGGCGAATTCAGGCATGACAATGAAATAGTTTAGCAAATTAACGCTCACAGAGCTTAGGTGGGGCTCGTTGCTCGTGTAATTAATCGTATGCAGGCTTTGGTGTTTGTAATGTTTATAGGTAGCAGGTAAAGGTGGGCTTATTTCTGAATGTGTCAAAAACGATTATTTTAGTTTAAGTACCAAACCACTCACTTTCAAATGAAGCGACAATGTTAGCGGGAAATGTAATGCAGTTTGATTGGCTTCAGGTTTGAAAACACCCCTCTTTTGTATGAAATTAATTACAGTTGTCCATGGGTAGTTGCATGCTCTTAAAAAGGAACTTACAGTCTTTTGATGGTCGTTTCTTAATAGAAATAACTTAACCGCTATTTCATGAAAAATTAGATGTAGCATTGATGCTCCTACAAAATAACTAAAGAAATGTCATCTTATACCAAATTGTGCCATGTGGTGTCTTGAACAACAACCATTTCCTCCTATGGATATCGTAAGAAGCCATTAAGGAACAAAATCCAGATGGCCGCTCTTTATTACAACATCACTAATACTAACCCGCAGACCAGATGCGGTGAGTATTGACAAAAACCCCTATTAAGGGAAGCCTACGTCCGGTAAAGGACCTAAAAAGGCTGAAGGATGAATGCCACGTTATAAGCTTATATTATTAACATCATTATTACTATGCCGCTGCAGGACAAAGATCTATTTTTACAACAAAATGACTCAAAGTGGCGTATTAGACGCTTTAAAAAAAAAACGCTTTCTACACTCATAGCCCCACAGTACGATTTTCTCCTGTGTCGTGGGTGCTATGGACACACACAAAGACGAATACACAAACACCCAGACCCAGAACAAGAATCTAAACTCATCATTCAGATACCTGTCTGGCCGGGAATCGAACCCGGGACCCACTGCGTGTCACACCGGTATGGTAACCGCTGCGCCACGCGGGTCAGACTATATTAATTTTAAGATCTTTTAAACATAAGTTTATTTTTCCTACTTTGCTCTTGTATTTTAAACAATTAAAATATCAAATTAGTACATAGTCCACCTGGCGGTGGTCATTGCGACCCATGGACATCAGTAAGGAATTTCTTATTAATCAGTACGATAGAAAAAGCATGTACTATACTCGTTCTACTTCTCTTATAAGCTGATCACAATTTTATATAGAGGAAAATACTTGAAATTAAATGTATTGCCGACAGCGCACTACCATATACTACATCCGAAGTGTTGTTATCAACAAGAACAAAGCTCGCTATTATTTCGAGCCATTCCAAACGAACATTGGGTATTGTCAAATTCTAGATTAGATTCGTACTAAAGCTTAGTTCGATTCCCAGCGGGAATGAATGTGAGGATGGGTTGCGCGCCGGTCGAATGATTGGGATTGAGTTGTCCGGATCAAATGAGATATCTGCTGATAAAATTTGAAAATAATACTACTTTTGTGTTTTATTGATACGATAAACCTTATTGGTATAATTTACTGTTATTTATATCCAGGCTGAATGTGATATTGGCAGTTTTAAATATTATAAAAATAAGCAAATACGAGTACCTACATATATGTATAATCTACTATCATTTGTTTTTTTTTTCTCATTTTCGTCTAGCAATCGAGGAATATGTCTCCGAGGATTTCGACTGCGTAGCGATGGAGATCCCTGATTCTCTCTTTCCATCGTTATCACACAAAAAGGTATAAATAAGATTATAATGTATTCTATAGATTGTCTGAAGAAATCCATAATACACGGATCCTAAAGACACCACCAGAGGTTCCGGGTTGCGGGCGGCTAGAGTGGGAGCTCGAACCGTTCGATCAGACGACCCTGGGAAGAACGGCAGTATGCGTGGTCGCAAACCGTCGTAAAGACCAGACAGAGCAGTGGACCCAGCCACTCAACTGAGAGGAGCCCAATGAGGCAACGCGTTCAGAGAACACCGGTTGCATTCATTTGAAGATCTCGGAATCTTCTTTGTAGTACTGAGGACGGCTACCGGGGGGTTTTAGTGCGATAAAAATCCCACATAACCCTGCATCGCTTCCACGGCGTCGGGTTTCCTTTTAAAGGTTTCCCTCTCGAGAACAAAAAATAAAAAAAGAATATCCCTGCTTCTGTAGTCCACCTCAAATAGGACTTTAATTTGCATTAGGCTTCATTACAAATAACGTAGTGAGTAGTAACTATGTATCATCAGATGGATTATCAAAATAGCCTCCGCTTTATAAATCTAGTCTCGTCAATGGATGCTATTTCCCATTCCCAAACATAAACAGTTCCAAAACTTCGTTACCTGCCGTTCTAAACTCACGACTCAAATAGTTATGTTTGCAATCGTATAACAGTTTTCCTGCACGTTTTACTTTGCCCGTAGCAGAACATTTGTGTTCTGAGATAATTTCCTAAAGTCAAACAAGTTTTAGCGAGCTGGTTGGCTGTTTGATTTCGGTAACTGTTAAAATTGCATTACAAACGGAAGCAACTTAAGGTTTTACGTTTAAACTGAACAGGGTCATGTATAGTCCGTTTTTTGACAGTTGAGTTATTTAGTAAACAAACCACCTAACTTTCGAAACATCACATTTTCACACAGTTACACGCGTCAAACAACCTGCAAACAATTACATCGGTTCACTTGATGTATTACACTTTGATTCACAACAAAAACTGCTTTAAATTTACAATTGTAATAGATAAATTTAATTAAAGTTGCAAAACCGGCGAAACTAATTTGCACAGATAATTTATTTCAACACAAATTTGACATTTCGGTCATTTCCAAATTAGTGATGGGAAAGACGAATCGATTTGTTACATTGGTTTCATGATTTTGCTAAGTGACATTAATCGATATATTTGTTCGTGGTATAAACTCATAAAATTTAAGCAAGTTTGCTTTCTTGATGTCGCGAGAATGACGAAACATATCGCGATAATTTAACTACTCTGTTAAAGCACAAAAGTATTACGTATGAAAATTGACGAATAGAAAATTATTAATCTGGCATGTTATAACGTAAACTTCAAAAAATTAAAACTAAAATAACTCAAAAATACATAAAAAATAAATTAATATGAAGTATTACAGATATATTTTTAATACAAGATTTTAAATAATAGACTTCTGAAAAAATAAAATTCACGAAAATATGCCTACTAAATAAATTATGATAAATTATCACAAATAATAAAATATTTTAACGATATTTTAAGAAAAATATGAATTGAGTGATTAATTTAGAAGTGATATAATAACAAAATTCAAATAAATTCTCAAAAATTATTTGAGCTGGTAACAGTATAAAGTGGCCACAACAATTTATTTTTATTAATAGAAATACGAGATTAAAGTATTTAGTCTGTAAAAGTATACCTAACAATAATTTCATTGTTTACATCAGGTAAAAAAATAAGACGAAATGCAATTAATTTATTAGCGAGTAAAGGATATTTTAAACATCTATGCTACTCTCATTTATCGTTAGTATTATATTTACTAGTGCATATTTGAAACAAATACATTATTTTATTAAAAATATTTGATTATATTCGAAAAAAAATATCGTTGAGTATAATCGATGTTGATACGATTCGATACAACAATTTGCAGTAGCTTTCCAAGGTAAGAAATTTTGATACTTCCCAACTCTATTGATTGACACTATCTTATTGACATTTAAATGACAGTTCGAGTCGGCCATGTTTATTTACCAAATAGATCAAGTGTTAAAAAATGGGGTATATGTAGTACCATTAATTCGTCAACTTTCAGAGCTCGACTTTAAAACCAGTATCACTACATAGTATAAAACAAAGTCGCTTCCTGCTGTCTGACCCTATGTATGCTTAGATCTTTAAAACTACGCTACGGATTTTAATAATTTTTTTAATCGATAGAGTGATTCAAGGGGAATGATTTTATGTATAATACAAGCATAACATAGTAGAGGAGCAGTGATAATGATAGATTTTTGACTTTTAGGCGGAACGAAGTTAGGGTGAACTAGTAGAATAATAACTATTAGCAATGCTGTGCGATTAAATCTGCGTTTAAAACCATATAAACACACTTTCCACACTCTTTCTCCATGCGCAGCGTCACTCGCTTCATCTAAGGAACCCCGAAAACCATTTTCATTGACCTCCCGCGTATATGAAAACGCATACTACCTAGGAGTCAATGTCGTCTAAATATAATTTATGCACATATTATAACCTTTTCATCGTAAATAAAAATTCTAATTTTCATTATACATTTCGTCATCTACTACATATAAAATGTAAATCTGATTAATGAAAATACACCGTTCCAACAGCGTAAAATGTAGCCAGGCTTGTAATCCTGTAAAGTAGAGAAATCCTTCTAAGCCACAAATACGAGGCAGAAATAAAACTCTCAAGTACATAAGATAGCATTTCCCACACACCTGTAGGTTTTATTGCACGGCCATCTCATCTCGCCACACAACGCAGTTGGCCTACATTTATGGCCATTTACACCCTCTTAGGCTGTGTTCACAAAGATTTTTGCCACGGACAAAGTAATCTATGTAGCGTAAAAGTTTACGTGTTAGAGAAGACATTATAATAAAGTTTAAGTATAAAATCAAATCTTTTATCTTGTTTAATTCAATTTTGATCTCACTTTTTCTTGTAAAATGTACAGACCCTTTATCCATTTATGTTTTTATTAACGAACGAACGAATTCGACATAGATTTCACTGAAAGGTAGATGACAAATGCATTGAGTCCTCTAGAGAGCAAATTCTCTCATATTTGTAACGATACCTTAACGGTAACTAAGCCAGTATAACACTAGGGTTTCGGATTCAAACCCGGCCGAGCAAACAGTAAAGAATTTGTATTTTTTTTTTGCCTAAGTATACATTTTGCGAAACAACACAAATTCGAAGTAAACCAAAATGTACAGATTTTAATTCTCAATCTACCTCCTATACCAATGATAATACCATATGGCTAAACATAAACACAATGAGGATTGCGTAACAATGTTTATGACACAATATTTAATTACGTTTTGAAAATTAAAACGTTCGGTAATTAACGCATGTGCTACCCCCTACACGTATTATAATTAATTAACGCAACAATTTAATTACTTAATAAATTTTCAAGCCTCATTAACCTCATATTACGAGTATTTAAGGACGCCTGGTGTTAGCGTAATTATGGGTACAAGTGGGAATTACATAAAAATGATAATAGAGGTCAGGAATTTTAGCTACGCCATTTTGAACCAAAATCTGTGACGAATTCATAGGTATTTGTGTATCAAAAATCAACTGTCCGTACTAAACAATAAGATTGCAAAGAGAAACTTTCATGAATGTATCACAGAAGGTAATTTTTGTATCGGTATATAAAGCCTTAAAGGTTAAGAAATTATATATTCCTCAGTCACTTCAGACTTTGTTAAAATATCAAGATTTATAAATACGAGAACCTTTCTTTAGAAATGCGAAGCCGTTTTCCACGGCAATGATTATGAGAAAACATATTTATCAGTAAATCTGTAAATCGTATAACGTTCAATAATCACCTTTTCATCATTACCCATAAGCAACAACGGCGAAATAATGCTAATGATGAGCTCATAAAAATAATATTTCGGTTAACAGTAAATTAAATAACACAAATATCTTTTTACTTGCCTTTTCCAATGAATTTTTCAATCAGTTTTTATATGAAAAATAGCATAGTACTGCCTCTGCTGATTTTATGTTAGGAATTTCGATTACGGTGGCGGCTATTATAAAATTCCCTGTGTGAATGTTCCTCTAGCAAGAGTATGCACTTCGGGCGCAATTACTTTATCGTCGGCGTTCAACGAGGAGCCATTGAGGACAAGCCTTAACAGGCTGTAATTAATTTGAGGCTCGCTGGGCGTTTACAAGCCGTACTACTTTATATACGGTTAAATGCGAAACTAACGCCAATATGGCCGAAAATTTCACTGAACCGACCGCTTTTTGCGTCCTCAAATAAAACATTTACTTTGTGAAGATAATTCCCGCCTTGTTTGCACGCTCGAGATGCGGATTTTAAAACGAAATTAATACGGAAAATTTTAATACTTTCAACAAATTGTGGTTACGACACGAAAGTAGCGTACACCAAATTTTCTAGGCCGAGAGGCATAGAATGAATGTTGATGATGCTTAAGTAAAAAAACCCTTACTTTACTACGTCTCGGGAAAGCATATTGCACGAAGCAAACTCGAACCGCGGTTTGTGAATAAGATTTGAATGTTTGCACTCGTATTCATATACCGTTCCGTGTAATTTGATTCTATTCAGAAACTAGAGTGGCTAAATATTAAAATGTTTTCCTTGAGTGCAGCGAGTAATCCTAAGGCTGTTAATAATTACCTATTTAATTAGTTCATGTATTCTTATTGAGGCTATTAGTCATTGAGTTTACCTAATAAATTTAGCCAATTTGGGCTAGGCATAAGCCAAGACCGTAAAAACAAATTAAAAAAAAGAAATACAAACGTTTTATAAATGTGAATGAAACTGATTAATATGTGGATTGTTTGAGAATTATCAATGGATCTAATCAGAGGCAATAATCAAAAACTATATATTCTTGTTATAAGTAAACGAGGCTCCAACTGCATTATCAAATTGCCGGAGGGCGCGCCGCCATTTTGTATAAACGTCACGTTGACAGTTCAGAGAGCGATGGCCGCCATCGCCGGAGACTAGCGCCACGGTTTGAATTCTTTAATTCAAATTCCTACAACGTATACTAATGTAAATACAAAATATTTTAAAGAAAATGTTCTCCATATTTTTTTAAATATAAAATAATTTTCTGTCGAAGCTACTATATAAGATGTTTTTTGAGTAAGACGTAAAATATTATTTTTGGCACATGTATTATATGTGCAACAAGAATGTCTAGAGTTTCTTATTATACGAAAATAGTACATAATTGAGTTGTAGGTAATTCATTTGTTCTAAGGATACCAGATCAAGATTCCCGCTGAAAATAAAATACATATGATTCTGTTAAATGTACCTAATTCGATGTCCTAATAAATGTTTACCCAATTGTTAGAATAATTGTATAAAAGCTTCGCCATTAAATTTCGAAGGTCTCAGAAACATAAACAAGATTTACCTACCAATTACATGTATATAAATCTATTCACAAATTACAGGAACATTAAGAAAAGGGTTTTGATTTTACTTAAAAGAACACAAAACCCCTAGGCATCCAGTGAAACAAGCGACCTCCGTCACTTTTTACTGTAGCCGAGTCCATAAAGTGGGCGTTAATTTAATTAAAGCTTGCACAAGAAGGCTCTATTAATCCAGAAGAAACTGACCCTTTTTGTCGCCTTTTTTCTCTCTAGTAGTTCGCTACTAATATACTGAAATGACTTTCATGTTGAAAGGAAATAAAGTTTAGTCGCGTTTAGAAATAATTTTGTAATTTGAGTCTAAAATTCTAATAATAATGTAATTTTAGTCTACATTCAGAGCTACTTCCTATGCGGAGTTGAATTTAGGTATACACGAGTTACAATAACCATACAACCAGACCGGATGAGTAACCGGATGGACTGCATAACATTTCAAACTTTTGTAGGATAAAATCTACTCTAGGACTGCATAACATTACTAAAGTTTCACTGGATGGAGTCCACTCTAAATGTAGTCCAACTAATTGAAGTAAGACAGATGGGTTTCTACTCTCAAGTATAAAATTGAAACGACTGATTTAAATAATTTACCATTAAATCTTGCTGCTTTAAAAGACATGAATGCTGCATGCTGGAGAATTAATTTCAGTTAAAGTATGCCACACATATTATGTTTAAATATCGTCAAATGTTATCGTATGGGTCTACATAGGAGTCAGGAATTAACCTGCCACGCCCTTAATAGAACATTTTAAGGAAACGTAATACATTAATTGTATTTTTATTAGCACGTATTATGTATTAGCCAGCATTATTGGCATAGCAGTTGAATAAAGACTTCTATATCCGTAAAACGCAAAGAGATGACATTAGTGGCTGATGCTATCAACCACACGTATTATAATGTCGATCGTCAATTGACATATATTTCAAATATATATGTCGATCAATCTGTCAACATTTGAATTGTGTTTGAATTGTCATATTTTAATTCTTCACTCGAAATTTAAACATCAACAGACAAAGCATATTTGCTTCTTTAAATAAAAACAAAGAGATTTAAACGTTTGCTACGGACCCAAAGCGTTGAATTGCCCCGGCAAAGAGTAAAATGGTTGTGTTTTAACGCTCTAGGTGTTACTTTGAGTAAACTCGTGCTCCTCTTTAACTTATTTTTTACAAAAGAATACTTTTTTACATTTTATTCGAATTTTAAATAATGGGATTTTTATCAACTTATCTCTCACACGTGTTTTACAGTTTCTTATTTGGTACAAACAAAATAATGCTTTCAGGTTTTTGGTATCTGCACATAAGTACTAAAAACTAAGATTTTTTTCTAACTATCCAAACACAGGCCCGCCTTAAATATTGGGTTCGTAAAGCACTACTTGTGCAGTTACTATTTTATGGGAAGATTATTACACTATATTATTTTATTATTATTAGTGGTCTGGCCCTGACCTACATGTAAGGTATGGCTAGATCGCAGTTCAAAACATAAGATCTTTTTTTTTATATATTAAAATATTTTTCTAAACCTTTTCTACCACCGAATCAGAACACGCATCCGGCAAGAAACTCGGATAGTTTGTCTCTTAATTTTCATAATTAATTCATCCCTCCATTAGCCGCCATTATTCACTGTAGATAGGTATCCGTTAATGAAAGTTTTTCTATAACCACTGGCATGCAAATTAGTTACTACAGTGGATGTTGATGTTATACAGGAAGACATTGCATCCCTTCTCCTGAATGTACCTCAGTCGCCGTCTAAAACATCCACGGATAAAAGGGAGTGGAGCTATTCAAGACCCCGCAAACTACAATGTCGCTAATAAATAAAAACAACGAAACCTTATAAAGGAACTAACAAACGTTTTAGCAAAAGTCAATGGAAATATATTAAACCGGGTACAGAACAAATAACTTCGCTGTAGGTTCAAACAATCCCGTGGGATGGAAAACAGGGATTGCGAATGGCGGGTCCCGGGTCATTTTGTACATTCGAAATACCGCCGTGTACGCAATATAGAAGTAGTCATAGTATCGTATACATTTAGTTACCGGAACCAGTTTAAGTATTAAGACTGCGAAAATCTCAGAGCTCGGAAATATTTTTTATTTTGTTTTTGTGAAATTTAATATTGAAGGAAATAATGTACAGTAACACAACCTATAAGTATTAATACCCTATATGGGAAATGACTATACACACAGATGTACAATAAAACAAGTCTAAATAAAATTTTGTGATTCAAAATTCAATTCATTAACTACAATTTTTATATTGTTTTTTTTTTTTTGACGTGACAATGTCTTATAATTCGATGGAGCCGGTTGGACGCCCCTAAAAATATGACCCATGCGGTGTTACCTCGCTCTGAGGCGTTCCTTAAGACGTAGTCACGTTAAACTATCGTCAGTAAACCGACTTTACAGACAACCGATTTTTTACTTTCTATACCGTTTTTTTCACCGTTAAAGTAAGTTGTCATTAACCCTAATACCCATATACTTTGAAAAATCGGATTCGAGTCTAAAATTCGAAACACGAACTTTTAAAAAGAAACATATCACTGCTAGTACACCATAAATATACGACAATTCACAATATCACTTGAAACGAGAGTGCATTCTGCGAACGAGAATCATATCACTATGAAAGGAATTTCATTGAGTAAATTCAGCTGAATTCACAGCAGCGAACTAGTTATGGCAATTTCAGTAATATCAGCGAATGTATGCAATATTTGCGTGAATTGAAAATGTAAGTTAGTACATAACAGCTGAGTGAACCTGTAATGCTGTATTAGGTATTGTAGCACTCCGGTTGAGTAAATACGTTGCAAAGTGTTTGAATTTCAGATTGCAATGGAAATGTGGAACGGGGAATAATAAAATTATTGTAAGATTACCACTTTGTGCAGTAGTATAATATAGTAGTATAGTTAGCAATAGTGGAAGTACCACCGCCGCACCTATTTCTAGCGTGAAGCATTTATTGCGTTTCGATAGAAGGTAGTGGTTGCTGGCACACTTTCACATGAGGCGACCATCATAGTCCTCGGGAATAGCAACGCTGTGATTGACTTCAGATGGAACCCATGTTCTGTTATTAGCATAAAATAATAGGCACGTATTGGCCCAGAAGATTTGATAATTCTAGATGGTAATATTTAGATCCTAGTTTCGTCTCGTTGGGAGACTGCTAAGTGAATATTAATTATTCTACTTCTGTTATACAATTACGAGTACTGGCTGGGTCTATGAAAGTAAGACGGAAACCACGGCTTCCCACTGAAACCTATGACTGTTTTGATAGAAATAGGTGTGACGGTAACCAGTCGTGTCATGAAATGATTATGTTTCACTCATTCAATAGCAAGAGTACTTTTATGCATTTAATTTTGAAACAAAGACGAGTATAATTTAGCGAAAAATTGTTTTATTTTATTTAAAAATTCAAAAATAGTGTTAAATATTGTAAAGCAACATTATTATATATTTTTTATGAATAAATAATATTATTCATTACAATGAATTTAGAAAATACATTAAAATGAATCTGAAAAGTCATTCTTATAAATAATTTTCGTAAATAAACCCTATCGCCTTTTGGATTCTCAATTTAAATAAGGTACTCGAATTAAAAGTGCGTAAAACACCACGAAAGAAAACATTACTGAATTCAACAATAGAGTAGAGAAATAACTAACTTGAAAAATATTTTCTACCTATTCTTCGAATCTGGCTGCCATTCTACTACACTCTTGCTTGGATTGTACGCAGACATCTAGCCTCTACTCTTACAAATTTCTGTTATAAGAAGACAAACCATGAAACCGTGTGTAACGAGTGTCACGTGAGATGTAACCGGCAATTGTCTAGTGTGCGAGCAACAGCAGCTTGACACACTTCCGCGCCGATTGTGCCGCTTTGCGCTATAGTTGTAACAAACTTTGTGGGAACTGTAATTTCGGGCGCTTCACGACCACAGGTGTAGTGGTTAATTCAACACATTATTGTGTTTTTGTACTGTGCAACTAGATTACTAGTTGCATGGTACAAAAAGTGTAGTAGATTCACGGACATTATGCTGAAACTTATCATATTTAAAAAATATTTTCGTTTATTTACTAATCTAAATTAAAACCAAAGTTAAATATTGTGAAGGAACAATGTTATATATTATTTTATTAACAAATAGCATAATTGAATTACACAATATCTAGAGAAATCATTTTGATCGATAATTATCGTACCGTTAACCCCAAAGATCGACCGACATTTTTATTTTTAAATTCGAATTATTAAAATAATAAGCGTGTTAACATATTGAATTATACATATAATGGAGTAGATAATTAACTAAATTGAATAATACTTTTGCTACCCATACTTTGTCACCTGCCGCCATTCTAAATTCTACTCATACAAATTCGGGTTATACAAGTAGACAACCCGTGAAACCCGTGAAACCGTCTGTACTAACGAGTGTCACGTGAGATGTAACCGGCAATTGTCTAATGTGCGAGCAACAGCAGCTTGACACACTTCCGCGCCGATTGTGCCGCTTTGCGCTGCAGTTGTAACAAACTTTGTGGGAACTGTAATTTCGGGCGCTTCACGACCGCAGGTGTAGTGGGTAATTCAACACTTATCTAGTTGCACGCTCGGTGTAAAAAATAAGTAGACACACGGACATTGTGTTGAAGCTTAACACATTTAAAATTCGTTTTCGTTTATTTAGAAATGTTAAATAAAAAATAAAACAAATGTTAAATATTGTAAACGTTTGAATGTTATGTGTTCATAAAATAAAGTATAATAATGTTTATATTTTATTTTATGAACAAATGACATCATTGAATGGCACATACCCATTTAAAGAAATCATTCCTTTAGATAATTTTCATTCCATCCACACTGATAAATAACCTATCGCCATGTTGGATTTTCAATATGAATTATTAGATTTAAAAGCGCGTAAACCGACTGAATAATTAAATAGAGTAGAGAAATAACTAAATTAAACAATATATTGCTACCTATAGTTCGTTATTTGCTACCTTCCTTCGCATGCTTAGTACAAAAAAATGGGACCCCACGACACGCACTATGTTTCAAATGAAAAAAAATATTCCATATCGGTTCACGCAGTCCGGAGCAATCAGATAACAAATATTTAAAAAAATACAGTCGAATTGAGTACCTCCTCCTTTCTGGAAGTCGATTAAAAATGTAGTAGACTCACTGGCATTGTGGTTAAGCTTGTCAAATTCTGATGATTCGCATAGTACACGTTATTTTTGCCAATCTACAGTTCTACACCTGTATTATAAGGCTAAACACTTTGTATTTTTTGGAACATGCTAATCTCTGAGTTACTGAGTACTGTTTATAGCTAATGGATCTATTATATAACATAAGGAGCAAACGAGTTGCATCGTGGTATTAGGGCTGTGTTCTGGTTTGAAGGGTGTCGTAAGAAACACATACCTATCTACTCTCAAACTCGAGTATGACTGGTCCTATCTGGGATTGATTATATACGTCGATTACGGCAATAGCCACTCACCATCAAATTGACCTGCTGCTGTTACTAATAGGCTCGTTTCATATTAGTTTTTGGTATAATAATATTTTGTTACATATATATTTTTAATTTTAAGTTACAAATGATCCCTTTTCATACTCCTAACTGGTCTCATGCAAGTTGTTTAAAGCAATTGCAGTCACGACTCCAACAACAACAAATGTATGTGGAGTTGCACTTCCGAGCCAATTGTGACGTTTTATGCTACATTTTCATTGTAGCAAACTTGTTGTGCAGAGTCCTTTGCACTGTGGATGTTTTATCTCGACAAGCATAATAATACGTACTTAGATAAACTTAATAACTCAACAATTGTAACAATTTCATACATGAAATTTATGATGCTATGTTTTTCAACAGGTCAATCTAAAATCATTTTCCTTGTGGTGTCTTGATAAGCACACTCATTACGGCAAAGAAGATGTAGTTGGCAACACAGTCGTCCAGTTCGCGAGCAGGCAGCGACCAGTATTAACAGATTACCGAGAAGTTTGCTGCTTTGTGTCACACAACCCTCGGTACGAAATGTGCTTTGTGAGACTATATGGGGAATGTACTTACTCAACTTTAGAATTATTAATCGAAATGTCTAGCAGTAAAACAGTCTATGGAAGAGCTTGTAAATAAAACCAGTAAGTAAAATTTACGGAAAGGTTTGGGATATTTCCTTAAAGGAGATTTCTTAATAATTTTTATTACGATTACGGTTTGGCGCATCCAATCTAATATTATTATGCATAAACTATCCACAATTATAAAAAAAAACGATCTAAATTAGTCAACCACTAATTTAGTTTGAAAAAAGCACTCAAAATTGCGTTTATTGTGGGTTTTACTGAACATTACTAAAGGAAAAAGACGATGTAGTTGGCAACACAGTCGTCCAGTGCGCAAGCAGACAACGGCGGCTGTTGACACACTTCCGCGGCAAGAGCATCGCTTTGTACGGCGCAGCGCTTGGTACGGACTGTGCTGTGTGAGACTTATTGTTCTTATACAACCACATTGGCTGCTATTTCTTTAATATATCCCCTATGGGAGGAATAGGTGTCAATATACAGGTGAAAACATTACAAGAGGAGTCGATTGGGATCGCAAAGCTTAATTAAAACAAATGTGCTTTCGCTACATCGAAAAGTGTGACTGTTGTACTATTCTTAACCTCCTCAATTTGCTGAATATTAAAACGCTTTAATTCTATGAGATGTATTTGTTGTAAGTAATAATAATTTATAAAAAAATACTTTACTATTACATATATAATTTTCCTGTGAAAACCTATTGAAAGAAGTATTATTTTTAACATGCAAAAATAGACCTTTTTCTATATTTTTTTATATGTATCCAACTATAAGGAAGACGAGCTAACTGATGAAAACCAATCACTGTTACCTATGGCCATTTGCAACAGCAGAGGAATCGCTAGTGCACCACCGGCTTTAAACCAAATCTCTTTTCACCCTTCACATATAATTTGCGCGAACAAAGTCGCGTTGATTCTGCTAGTAACAAATAAAGTTAAAATTTAATTTTGAGATCATTCAAAGTTAACCTGACTAGTACTTTAGGTAACTCTTTGTTTATTTCTTTGGTTGGTTATTTTTGTATGTACTCGTACTATGTAATTGTAAAATTAAAGTGAAAACGGTCCTTATCCACGGCAACGCTGCCGTTAAACTGTTGCACAGTTTGGCAGACATTAGTGTATGTGTTATTGTATTTTTATGTGAGAAAATAAATAAAAAAAGAACATAGTATAAAACAAAGTCGCTTCCCGCTGTCTGTCCCTATGTATGCTTAGATCTTTAAAACTACGCTACGCATTTTAATGTCGGTTTTTTTAACAGATAAAGCGATTCAAGAGAAAGGTTTTTAAGTAAAATACATGTATATAGAGATATAAAATGTATATAGGCATAGGTATATAAAATACATGTAATATAGTAGAGAAACACTAATAGTTTTAGATTTTTGACTTTTAGGCGGGACGAAGTTCGCCGTGTCAACTATTTATAATAAAACTTGCAAAAATAAAACTTGCACTACGTGGAGTGCGCAAAGCGGCTGTAATATAAAGCTTAACAACACCCATTCTAGTAATTAAATACCCCACAGGTATTAAGATAATGATAAAGGCACAGAATGAATATATATCTTAAAATCATTAACAAATTTTGTCCTATTCATCTTGTCTAATAAAAAACGCACGAAATAAATCTGTGTATATAAGCTATCAAGCTAAGAGGGAAAAATTTAATTCATCCCTCTTAATTAAAAATAAATTATTTCTCTCCCTTTTATCCTCTTTCATAAGTCCGCTGTGTCGTTTTAATGGAATTTTATATACAAACTTGGTATGTAGGTATTATACAACGCTGTTAATTTCCGCAAATCTCTTCAATATTATTACTTTTTCTAGCGAATATTCATATTGGCATATTTATCATAATAACTTGGCCATAACTAACGCTGGCATGGTCTGGTTCATGAACAATGTATATCCACTATAAAAATTTGCGTTTTTTTACATTTAATATACCTTTACATATTATACCTTTACATGATTTATGATAACACTAGGTTCATCCCTGTAGTTCCGGGATGAGAATAGGGCTACGGCTTCCCCTTGCCTATCGTAAGATGCGACTAAAACGGCTTTCCGGGGTTGACGGCAGCTAGAATGGGTGCTCGAACCGTTTGGTCAGGCGACCCCGGGAAGGACGCCGGTATGTGTGGTTGTATATTTTCGTAAAGATTAAACGGAGCGGTAGGCCCAGCTGCTCACCTGGGAGGAGCCCATTGGGGCAACTCGCTCGGAGGCCACCGGTTGCGTTCCTTTGGAGATCCCGGAGTCCTGTTAGTAGCGACGAGGATGGCCACTAGGGGGGTTTTAGTGTGGTAAAAATCCCAAATAACCCTGCCGCGCTTTCAAAGCGTGAGGTCCCTAGAAGGTTTCACGCTCGAGAACAAAAAAAGGTCATTATACCGGATTCAGTTACATCTACCGCGGTACTGAGTATTCTATGAGTAATATCTTTCATAAACTATGTTTAACGAAATTCTACCCGTAGTTTTTGCTTGAAAAATACACATACATTCACAAAGTATCGCCTTTATAATATGAGTAAGATTGTATAACATTAAACACCTTATATCTCTCGTCGAGCAGGCGGTACCATTGTGAGACGGGTAGACACAACGGTGCTCTAATTGGAGCTGCTAAAGAATTTAATTCGCCATTCTTTCCGATAGTTACAGCCTGGGTCTCGTTACAACGGTGAATGACTAACTTTATACTTTATTTATTCTAAAATGGTTGACGGCCAGTTTACTACGTTTTTTCTTTCGAGAACTCCCCTAGCGTAGCCCGAGATACTTGTCTGACACGGAGCGCGTTCAGGATTTGATTCAGTCAGACAGACATCTGAATGATGAATTTAAATTTTCTTTTGAATCTGGTTATTTATGTATCGTCTATGTGTTTTCATGGCACCCACTACACAGGAAAAAACGTGTGAGGCTATGAGTGTAGCAATCATTATTTGTTTGTACGAATTGGGTGGTAAATAATAGGTCGTATTGATTTCAATATCGGGTTTATTACTGTATCGTAACACCGCGATTTTATATAGCTAGATTAAAATTTTCACAGTGATTCTTTATATAGGAAGTGTTCGCTATCATCCAAGGACATTAAATAACTTTAGTTGAAAACAGTTTCTATATCAAGTCAATCGCAGATGTGTTGCTACTCCCGAGAACTTAGATGCTCACCTCAAATGAAAGTGCGCCCGAATCTATACCCTTCCACCAAAACGCCAGAAATACGTGTGACAATTGTAGTCGTAAGGATAAAAACGTGCTACACCCTTTCAAATCTATGTAATTTTTCTCCGATCTTGCACATCAGATGTAATTTTAGGTTAATAAGTTGGGAACAATGAGGTACACAAGATTTTGCAAAGTCTCACAGGGACTCGGAAATATCAAATATCCTTTCGAACAAGCTAAAGACAGAAATAATACCATTTCAAATTACAACGTACATTGAATTAATTTATCCATACAAACAACTCAATGAAAACCACGTACAATTATTTAACGCTACAAGTCAACTCGCAAACAAAGTAATTAACTTGTTCAAATAATAATATTACGTTCTCCAAAGAGTTCTGCAGTCGACACGGAAGTAGGAATACGACGTAAATGACGTAAAAGTCATAATCAAAAATACATCAAACGCGCAAAAACAAACTGCTCCCTTTGAATCAAAGCCCTTGTAATTTCGTGCGGGGCTCCTATTATTGCTACAAAATCGAGTACTGTATTGAATATGTCTCACCTAAAGCGAAAAACGACGGAACGATCGGACGGAAGCGAAATGGATAAATAAAAAATTAAAAATTACAAACAGTTTTATGAATACCGCACTAACAAACAAAATACAAACATCTAATTTGATTTCTACTTTGTTTACTTTTAATATGTAACTGATATAAGTAGTATTTCCATAAGACAATATTTATTTTAAAAACAAATAAAATTTTACTATGACAAGTACACAGATGGTACTAAACAAAAATTGTTATGAAACAAATTGAATAAAATCAATTCAGTTTATATTATTGTGATAAACAGATGAAAAAAAAATAAAGATATTATTACATTTTAAGTGTATGTCACTTGAAAATATATATTTTTCCTTTTCAAGTAACCCAACCAGATCATCGTATTTTTTTCAACTAAAACTATTAACTAGTGTCATCACACAATCGCACATACAAATTAACTTGATTGCTACGTAGAACAGTCAAAAAAAATCGCTTACCGTGACGTGGTGAAACAAGCTTTCGTTAAAATCGCAGCGAGAAGCGAGTCCAGCTAATTGAAACTCCAGCCCTGGGGAGTCGGTGCCAAACAGACTGGAGATGTTGGCAAAAAATATAAAAAAATATTGCCACATCGGATGTTACGACGTTAATAAGATCGTGTTGATATTTTAAAAAGTCTAGAACCGGTTTCGTTCCTTCTAACGGGCGCATCTTTTAAATTTCTTCTAGTTATTTCCTTTTACGTCAGATACAGTTTTTTATAAGGTACCAAGACGTCTACAGTTTACTGGTAGATGTAAAAAGTTATACGTATTCTGTTTATTAAAATGAAGCTGAAAACACAATCGAGAACACGCACGGAGAGTTTTGCTCGTTGTTAATTTGTGCTTTTGAAATAAGCGCAGAATGAAGATAAACCCCTCTTCGAAGTATAAAACATTCATACATTAACTATTTATTAATATTCTTGCATTGTTTATTTGTGTACATATAACATGTATGAACATAATGTAGGTAATTACACGCTTTCTACACTCATAGCCCTACACTTGGATTTTCTCTTGTGTCGTGGGTACCATGGACACACACAAGACGAGTACACAAACACCCAGACCCAGAACAGAACAGGAATCTAAACTTATCATTCAGATACCTGTCTGGCCGGGAATCGAACCCGGGACCCATTGCGTGTCAGTCCGGTATGGTAACTGCGCCACGCGGGTCGTCAACTATGGGTATGGGAACTCCCGTCATATTTCAATACAAATAAAGTGAACAACACTCACTCATATTAATTTATCCTCATATCAAAAAATATGACTTTTTAACATTGATATTCCTCGCTATTATGACAATATTCATCGCTAACATGCCACAATAAATCACGTTTCAATATTTAATGGTATAAAATTGTAAAATAAAAATGAGTCAAAATGTTACGTGAATGGAATAGGTATTATTCTAACATTTGTGTCGAATCCGAATCAAATTGTAATAACCGAAATAACGCTTGTTAATAAAAGCTTGTCGAAAATAAAATGGATTTTGATATTACAAACGCAATAAATACATATGATTTTTTTAACAGTGTATCTGTATATCAGTTATGGAATTGCAAATTTTATTAGCTTCACTTAACTAACTAATTAATAAGTTAACTTTGGCGAATAAACTAAAAGGCACTAACGTGGTATTCTTTGATGAAATAGAAATTCGATTTTAATACTGTAAAATTTTAATTTAGCTGAAATGTCACAAATGAATATTGTGATATTTAATGATATAAAACAATTTGTTTCATGAAACCAATGATACTTGACATTCCGAACACTTTTTTACGAAAAACATACGATATAAATGATATTTATAATAAATATGTACACAAACATAAACTAAACCCCATATACCATTTCCTAACCGGAACATAGGGCGCCATTGACGTTGTCTAGTTCCAACGAATACGAATAATTTTGTAGTAGTTTCGACTTTGTAGAACACTAGCAGAATCGACGCGACTTCGTTCGCGCAGACTATAATGTAATCTATCCACCCATTATATATTTGAGCCTTACTCCTGGACATGTCCCTCCCCCCATCCGTAATGGGGATTTGGTCAATAGTCATAGTCAGCAGTGGGTATTAATGCTATTCCGATAGTAGTCCGAAAAATTTTTGCGACGACTGCTTTGCGTAAAGGTACACTGATCATTGTGCGGCGGCGGTGTCCAAGTCTTTCGTAGATATTGATATGTGCCCTTATATTGTAGAACATTTATTTGTTCTATTATTATCAATAGATATCGCAGTGTATGCAATAAAAAAAATTTTTAAGCAAAATTTTTGACACTTTAGCAGTTTACTTTAGTTTTAGCAAAGACACCTTATATATGCTAGTATAAAAATAGACTATGTTGCTCAGGTATAAAGTAGCATTCTAATGGCGAAAAATTTTTTTAAATCGGTTCAGTAGTTTTTAAGTTAATTCATGACAAACATACAAAAATATAAACTTTTCCTCTTTATAAGTATAGATATCTCCTGGACACAGTCTTAATAAATACACAGTCATTAAAATACTATAAGAACAAAGTGTAATACAACGTTAATAAACAATTTGTTATGATTACCAAACAGCTAAATAACATGTTAAAAAGATCATTAATGTAACCACCACCTAATCTAAATGGTAATGTTAGCCCTATCGTTTATTTAAATTTTAATATTATCCGACATTAAATTTGTTAGGAAAATTTTGGGACCACTTTGTCCCAAGGGTAATGTTTGAATATTAAACTAATATGATCGTCTATAGCAAACATTTTGAAGCACCCGCCTAACGGTGCTCTCGATATTATTTAATTTACTGGACTTTATTCGGTCATGAACTTTTGGTCACGGTTTCCAACCTTTTAAAAATCTTTTTCTACTTCTAAGTAGGTGCAGATAAAAATATCTAACGTTGAAACAAGGTAGAACATTCTTTGTCGACCGTTGTCCGGAGATGTTTCTGTGCCTACCTGTGCCTACCGTGGTTTTGTGTTTCAGTGGAAGGAAGTAAATGTCAGCTAAGACGACATTTACTTCTCTCCACCAACTTCTGCTCTGTATGATATTGCTTGCACGTTGCAAATGTCTATTGCTGGAAAGAATCACTAACATTATTAGGTCGACTGCAGTATTATGCATCATCTTAAACTGAAAAAAACCCTGTCTACACTCATAGCCTCACAGTAGGGTTATCTTCTGTGTCGTGGGTGCCATGGACACACACAAAGACGAATACACAAATACCCAGACCCAGAACAAGAATCGAAACTCATCATTCAGATACCTGTCTGGCCGGGAATCGAACCCGGGACCCACTGCGTGTCAGACCGGTACGGTAACCGCTGCGCCACGCGGGTCATTATCTGCTTATTTACTACTTCTAATATATACTAAAATACACGTAGTAACGTAGATTAGTGTGAAATGAACATTGAATTGCGGTCAAATTCCCTGGCAAAGAAGTGGACGACGGCGTTTGAGAAACGAAAAAGTGGCAAAATTGAATAAACACTTAGACTATTTAGGTATTCCACGTGGGAACGTACGTGCATCTTGTACATGTCGATAGGACTAACGGCACATGATTTTCCTGTGTCCTTGCAAACAGAAAATTGCATAAATAAAATAAATAAGATAAATGTCTACTTCACCGGAAATCGTACTCAGCACTCTTCGCGCGACAATTGTAACGACTTAAGACAACTAAACAGAACCAGAAAATAAAATAATATATATTATTTCCCTATCTGACACTCTTTTCCTAACGAGTTCTCGACCATTAAAATCTTGCTTTAAAGTTTTATTACGCCGCTTTTGAATTGACTTCGGCTCTTCAAAGAGGAAAAATCTTTTGTGTCAAAGGGCGGACAGTAATTTGCGACGCGTTCTGAAAAACGGACCTTATCTCAACAGAAGTCATTACAGGTGAGGGAACTAATTATATTCCCTTAAAGGACGGGTAATTAGACAAACCTGAGCAATTCCAGGCAATTAGGTAAGTCGATTACGACAATAGACATCCATAGACGGCCACCTTTAAAGTTAAGTTAATGTTTGACCAAATTAAGGAATATCGGACGGAACTAAAAAGCGGCCCCTTTAGTCGAACTCATTTAGGTAAACTAAGTTACGATTACGTTACGTACACGTAACACACGTTGAAACTTGTCCTCTCGATCGGGAGGTCCGAGGTTCAAACCCAGGCACGCACCACTGATTCATGTGCGTATTAGAAATTAATTATCGCTGCTTTTCGGTGAAGGAAAACATCGTGAAGAAACCTACACACCCGAGAGTTCTTTAAAAAAAAAAAGTTCTCAGAGGTGTGTGAAGTCCACCAATTCGCACTTGGCCAGCGCGGTGGACTATGGCCTAAAACTCTCTCATTCTGAGAGAAGACCCGTGCCCAGCACTGGGACAATAATGGGTTGACGAGAAGAAGAAGTTACGATTACTAGCTAGAAAAGAATAATCACAAGTGATTCCTTTTACTAGTCAACCGTCGCATAGGTCGAAATTCAACCGTAATTCAAATTAATAAAACTAAACTTCATATTGTTCAAAGTAGTGCGAATATTTCTCAAAGTCAAATAAAATGTAATAATATTCAAGTATTTTTGTACGCACCCGTTAAATATATAGGGTTTTGGAAAATAAACAAATGTGTTGCTTTTGAAAATAAGAAACGACATTTCAAGTTTATTATTCCACCAAATCTATCTTTCTTCAAAATATATTCTGACGTTTTAAAATTTTGACAGACATGTCAAATTAAAAAAAGAACTAAATAATTAAAGAAAACCTATTTTCTTTATATCTCCTCTCCCGGGGAAGAAAATTCATGTATGAATTTCTCTTCAGAACTCATTAAATTCTTCTTCCATCTCTTCACTTGTTCCCTCCTCTTCATATTTTTTTATTTGTACTGGAATTAGTTTTGAAATATGAAATAGGTTTGACTCAGTTTTCCTATGTCCTATATCTACTTCATAAATTGTATTAGACCTTTTCCCTACTAATTTATATGGCCCAATTCTCAGTTCATCCAGTTTTCTTCTATTTAGTTTATTGCCATTTTCTACATATACCATATCTCCAACTTTAAATTCTCTATTTTGTCTTTTTTTATCATAGCGCATTTTGTTATAATTATGAGATTTCACAGTATTATTAAGTGCTCTTTCTTTATCTCTAATCCAGTCACTTGGCGTACATTCTTGGCGAAGCTCATTGGGTAAGATTGTAACATCTGTACCATATAACAAATAGCATGGTGCATAGCCGGTTACCGAGTGCTTAGTCTGATTATATTTTTCTACACATTCATGTGCTATTGTAGTCCATGTTTTTTTCCTTTACATCCATTTATTGTGCACCTAATCTTATTAACTAGTGTTTGGTTTAACCATTCATTTAGGCCATTTGAAAAAGGTGCGTTCACTGCTGTAAATATCATTGTTATTTGCTTGTCACTAACAAATTTCTTGAATTCTTTCGAATTTATTCCCGGATACTGGTCAGTGAGAAGCATTCCAATCTCTTCCGCTTCGGTAACTTTATTTATTAGCTTTATAAATGTCGTTTTATAAGATTACATCTTAGGGTTTTGGAAAATAAACAAATGTGTTGCTTTTGAAAATAAGAAACGACATTTCAAGTTTATTATTCCACCAAATCTATCTTTCTTCACAAAATATATTCTGACGTTTTAAAATTTTGACAGACATGTCAAATTAAAAAAAGAACTAAATAATTAAAGAAAACCTATTTTCTTTATATATAAAAAAGGTTTAATTAGCTAAGCCGCATTTAAAAGCAATAGCGGGTATCTTGATAAAGACACTGACATTTCTGACGTTGTGTTTTCATAGTAAGACATTGAATGTTCTATTTCGTCTATTATTTATGTGCTTGTGACAAATGCACGGTAGTGTGTGTAATGTGTTTTAGTTGATTTTATGTATGTTATATGCATTATTTGAAATAAATATTAACATTCTGCACTCCTCTACGTCCACTATAACCGTGCAAAATTTCATACTAATCCGTCCGCGGCATATTACTTAAAAATGCACCACAAGTTTTTGCGTGCTTTAAAAAATTCCCAAAATTTAGTTATTTCCAGAAAATACGCATTAGGTCCTTTTTATTCTCACTATGTCATATCAGTACTATATTAACAAAGCTCTAACACTGACTCACTAATACATACAATAATAAGCTTAGGAACTTAAGTGTATGCACAAGAATTTCCTATAAGATTAGGTAGGTTGATGAGGATGAAAATAATCTATCCGCTAAAGAAGCTTAGTTATAGTTTCATAATTAATCTTCGATAAATTTATCAAAACCATGTTTACTGTTTATTGCAAATCAACCCCTAGACTGTTAATATCTAGGTATAGCCGTTTAATTTCATATTGCAATATTTACTTAAATTGATACTATAAAAGATGTAAGAAATGTAAATGTAAATAAGAAATAAGATTGCAACAAGTACTCTAGAAATTTTAAAATGCCACTTCCTTGCCAAGATTATATTCGAGCGGTTTGGACAAATATATTCTGAATTCTAACTGAAATGACAATAATAAGAGTAATAAAACTAATATACAGACTAATACAGGTTGTAGTTAAGGTAGACAGATTCACCAGTAAAAGCTATAATTTACACGACACTGAACCGAATTAAAAACCGTTAATTAGAGGAAGCCTATAGGAGTACACCTCAAAGAGTTGGTGAATACAAAATACAAAATAAGGAATTCTTCTAAACCAAGAACACACACAAGGTGTCTACAATCTTTCGAAAAAAGTTCCAGTGAACATAACAAGTCCATCTGTAAAATCAATGTTCACGCTGCTATTAACAAAGCATTTTGTGAACGATTACGAATAAAATCACTTTGGATTTTATTCGTATCCTTTGGATCCTTTGAAAGTTCCGATTGTGCTAAAAGGTTAATTGAAGGTAAATTTTATTAGGACAACATTAACAATAACAAGACTATATACCAAAAATACATGTTACCAATCCGCAAAATTATGCAAAAATGGCCCCACAAACGATTTTTTCATCGGACAATTGACTCAAATCTCAAATCTTGGCAGTCAAAGATACACTAGAATTATGGCACAAAGAAAAATCCGATAATTTATTGAAGCCGCCTTCGAACAACACTCGATCCAAAGCGAGTCGAGCATCAAAGAGACTGAACAATTTGGTTTTAAATCAAAAGGCTCTGGTCTGAAATCATGTCTTTTGTACATTTAGACGCAGAGTTTCAAGATAATTAAGGTCACCCAATGATGAATTCCTTCAAAATTCTAATGACCTATTACATTCCGCAGATTTAGAACATCACCTCTTTTTTATTTATGTATTCAGCTTATAAAAACCCAGGGAACTAAATTTCTTTTAATTATATATTTTTCATGAATTTTGTACAGCTTTCCATTCCAAATTGAACTTTTCAGAACCGAACTTACTTCGTTACTTCGATGTTAATTAGCTACAAGGCCATTATCAAGCTTTTGTTTTAGACTCCAATACAGAAACTTGGTTCAAACAATTTAAAAAGAAAAGCGATACAAACGCCATTATTGTTCTTTTGACCATTACGTTTTGGAACGAACTGTGGATAAAATTCAGGAGAAATGTTATCTGCGCCGAGACAAAGTGCCCTAACAATATTATTGTATTGTTTCTGCCCGTTTCGGAGTGAAACGTTTCTCTTTAAAGATAACCTTTGCTACCAATCATTGTTACTTGTAAAATTACAAAAAAGACACATTTATATATAATAAAAACCTTTATTTTTACTAAAATTTATAGATATGATCAGCTGATCAGCGGATTTTTCGTACAGGGTCAGATATCGTTGCCCCAACTCATCATTATGTCTGCGAAATAAAAACGTCAAGCTCATGTAGTGTCTGTAATCTGACAGTGAAAAATGTCAACCCGTATTTGGCGCCCCCTGATGCTGACGCTCGGGGTCGGTGCCCCGGTTTGCAAGCCCCTTAAATCCAGACATGGTTGTGATATATTACGACTATTTACCTAAATTTCATAGGATTGGCTTATTTTAAATCATATTACAAGGACACCATTTATTGGAATCAATATACACATATTTATAGAATTTGACCACCTTTACGGTGAAAGAAAATATCGTGAGGAAACCTACACACTTGAGAGTTCTCTAAAAAAACAATTTACACTTAAGCAGCTTAAAAAGTATAGCCTAAAATCTCTGATTTTGAGATAATACAATAGAATAACATAATATTGGGTTGACTATAAATATTATATAAGATACCCTTTAAATAATAGTGCACACCGAAGTTGTAGGTAGATTCCACCGACTATTTTAGGGAAAATGTTATCTTCGCCGAGATAAAGTGGGTTAACAATGTTGTTGTATTGTTTCTGGCCATTTCGCTTACTGCTATCTCAGAATCTGGGATGCCGAACTTGGCATCGGCTTTGAAAGCGAAAGCCTTTATTTAAATGTCGGTATTTAGATGAAATCATAACTCTAAAACTTAGACTTGGAAAGCTGAGTTATTACTTCAGGGATGATAATAGGATATTACGGCCTATTGTTAAAATTATTCTAAGTAATAGTTAAATTGATATAAAATTACTAGAATTTTTATTTTAAATATCAAAAAATGTAAATGTGTAAAAGATATATTTCTTTATTTTCGCGGAAAGAGAGTAGCTGCCTTTTTTGGGCTCATCATGTCGTTGTGTTAGTGAACGTTGTGTTACGCATAGACTTGCCAATAATATTTTTGAAGTGAAACTTCTTTATCGGGGTTGGAAAAAATTTAGTGTAACATTTTTTCGTTACGCGCCATCTTTTTCTGATACGCGTCATCTTTTTTTTCCGTTACGCGCCATCTTTTTCTTATCCCTACCACGCGTGATATTAGATAGATTATTATAGATTAGATTATTAGATTATTTTATTATTATTATTAGATTATTAGATTATTTTGATTAGATTATTTTTTATCTAATTTAACTTTATTTAACCAATTTCTGTAAAGTTGCATAATATATAGTAAATTATTTTTTGAAAAATAACGTCATAAAAAAAGTTTCACTTCTTACGAGTGTAGGTACGCTAGTACACGCACACGTTTTTTTATTTACTATCGCATTGACATCATGAATGAGTTATAAATGATTATAATAATAATACAATTTAATTAAAGAATGTGTACTGAATTATTATGAATATAGCAATACAGACCAAATGCATTTTTTATAAAACTTAGAAAGGTGTAAATTATCTCGTCATATAACAAACTGTACCCTTAAGAGATCGTTCTAATTTCGGCGGTCAAAAGGCTATGTCTTCATTCATCGGTATGAAATTTAACCATATGTTTTACGTATTAACAGTTCTAGACTCAACAATCGATTGCCTAAAATAGAATAAATCCCTTAATGCATTGGAATTGTCTAAATCATGAACACTAAACTGTAGCAATTCTGTATGCTGTCTAAGCTGCTCTCAAGTGCAAATCCCTAGTCATATACCTAAACTATGAACTCACATTATTTATTATGGATATCTATTTGTCTCTGCTTCCAATTTGATCTGCACGTCTCCTGAAGGTACTCACGTTCTCGGACGTGATAGATCTCAAACGATATGTCAGATAAAGCAATAGCGTACGGTCCTCTCTTGGAAGGGTCTTGAATTGGAAGCAATCAAAATCTATAAGCATTTAGAGACACGTTAAGCTGTGAAACCTAGTTGTCATAATTTGTTTAATGATCCATGAGCCACATGGCGAAAAATCATTACTGTTCTGACATGCTGTTTGTTTTGGGTTCGATCACCGGGCAGACATACATCTTAATGATGAATTTATTTTTTGTACTGGATCTAGGTGTTTGTTTATTCTTATTTTTGCCTGTCCATCATCCACAATGCAGGAAAAAGAAAGTGTTAATAAATAAATCATAATTTATCATCTTACTATATATAAACATGGTTTCCTGTGTTATTATTTATTTATTACTTATTTAAAGTTTTGAAACACCTTGAACTAAGGTTCACAAGGGTGAACTTAATACCTAATGGTATTCTCTGCCAGTCAACCCTGGGCGATGGCGATAACTTGTGGTAAGCATAAAAATATAACAAGTAGATTTTTTAGCTAGATATATAAATGCTTGAATTGTTCTTATGTTCAATTGTTTTACGAATTTCTGACAAAGGAACATCCTTTAGTGCCATTGAAATCAAACATCCCCACATCGAGTCTCGGACACCGAAGGATGTCGTAAGAGGCCACTACAGTTAGAAGTCAAACAATATCAGATACATGTAATAATGTCACATTAAGTAACTGACCATACTTCAGGAAGAAACAAGTTGCGTATCACTTTGAATTATGACTATATGAAAAATATACCAACATCCATTACAAACTGATTCTGATATTATTATATTTTTTTTCCCCCTCAATTTGGATTTTAATTTTAATTTGAATATTTTTTATTTTAATGTATCTTTTTATTTATAGTGTTATTGATTGACATAATTTGATCAGTTGACATTCTATTTGGACTGTTACTCGTTAATAATATTTCTACTAATAACTTCATAATTTTAATACCTAAATATTGTAAATGTTAAATAATTCAATTTTTAAATGATAATTAATGTATATTAACACACTTGGCATTTACTAACGAATTAGGCATTCCTGTAATGTTAGTAAAGATTGATCAGTATCTAGATTATTTTTCTTATTTCTTTTTAAAAATCCTATTAATATTCCTCACCGATTCCCACTTGGCCAGGGCGGTGGACTATGGCCTAAACCCGTGAGAGAAAACCCGTGCCCAGCAGTGGGACAATAACGGGTTGACGAGAAATCCTATTAACATTATATAGGTTATGAAAATGTATGTGTGTTTGTACACTTTTACGCGAAATCAAGTGATGGGATTTCGCTGAAATTTGGCACTTACTTTATTAATGACCTAGTTTAGTACATAGGATATACATTACCGTAGAACACGTGACCTCAGCAGGTGAAGCAGCGGAAATAACCTAGCAATAATATTAAACTGACATGCTAATACTGCACAATCGCATTAAACTTCAATTATTTCGCCATTAGAAATCGCCGTGATAAACAGAATAGGTAAATCCGTGTTAATGGAATACGAACTGGGTCAGTGAAAAAGGTCCGACATTGGAGCGAGTCAATAGCAATTAGCCGCAGTCCGCGGAACACAATGGAGTGATCGAATAAATCAGCGGCACCGGCAAACACGGGGTTTACATTTAATTTGTGGTTTAGAGAACCCTAAAATGAATGCGAACACCTACGCAGACGGACAAGCTTTCGGAACTACTACTGGTACTTAAGATAATAGATGAAGTCAATCGCTTCTCATATAAAAAAGTAGTAAATAAGGTGTCGTCTAGAAGATTAACATCTTGTAATACAGCCTGTGACAGGCTACAAACATGAGCATTAACAGACAAATTAACCAACAAGATAACCATACGTCAAAATGGAATAGGGAGAAATACAATAGGTTTAAAAAGAATAGATAAAACAAGATTCAATAAAATGAAAAATGTAACCAAATTTAAGGACGTGAGCAAAGTATGTAGAACTCTTAAATGGAAATGGGCAGGACACATGGTGTAAGAGTAAGACCAGAAATGGACTGGATTATTAACAGAGTGGTATCCCAGGGAATAGCCTGTGAAAGCAAACATCGCGTATCGATTTTACCAAATTGCAGAGGAGGGGGTCTAAATTTCAAACGCGTTAATCTAGGTCTACAATTTTAACTACTTATAGCAGTAGCACAGGAAAGTAAACGATATATTTTGCGCTTTAACAATAGATGGCGCTACATATACGTATGATAAAATACAATACAATTACAACATCACTTATATAAACGACTGAATCATTGATCATCTAGTGTAATGCATATTCTCCTCCTGATAAATTTATTTGTGATAATTTTATTTCGTTGAGTAAAACAAAATTTCAAGAGTGGCAATATATTTTCTGTTACTCGAAATACGTCCAGTTTTATCAATGTAACACTTATCAAAAGTGCTAATAGTTCCGATACATAACGTGGTGGTATTTTTTTTTCTCAAGAGGGAAACCTTCAAAAGGTACCCGACGCCATGGAAGCGACGCAGGGTTATGTGGGATTTTTACCGCATTAAACCCCCCCCCCCCCCGGTGACCGTCTTCGGCGCTACAGAGGACTCCGGGATCTGCAAAGGAACGCAATAGGAGTTCCCTCCATAGGCCAATACAAAATTTATAACCCAAAATTTCAGTTGAAAGACCTATAAACAGTACTAGTAAACTATTAGACACGTCCAAGCCATCATAATACATTTCCTACTCACAAAATTACTACTACATCCACGCCACTTGTTGATAGACTTTCTGATACAAGTTTTTGAATCATTTAGTTCATCAACTTATTTCTATAATTTCTATTATTACAAATGTATATTTTATGTTCTTATTAAAATATAACAATCTACGTTATTCTTTAATAAATCCTTTACAATTTATTGGTTTTAAGTTTTTTTTTGTTCAAATGCTTTACGAGTATATTTACCCTGTTTGAGATAAAATCTATTTTTTCTTTTCATCCCATATTGTTGGTTAGTCAAGCCCTATAGGCCAAATTAATAATGGCCGCGAATAATTTAGTTAAAACAAATCACGCATATATTTCAAATGTTAAACTAATTTAGTCATTAAATACTTTCCTAGTAAAATGCCAGGCATTAAAATATACAACCTACGTATTGACGCTAATGAGCTACGAGAGCGATAAATCAAGAGACTTCATTTTCCATTTTATTACCCAACTACGTCAGCTAGTGGTTAATGTTTTAGAGCGAATGCTTGCGTGTCTGTATGTCAATTTACAGCATAAATAGCTTTACAGTTTATAACATAAGACATATTACTGAAATCGAGACCGTTTGCGAAGTGACATAGTTTATATAATTTGATTATAGTTGCGATCCCCTTTTTTTCTAAAAAGGGAGTGAATGATTATTTAAGTTATCAAAATAAAAATCACATGAAATTGTATATATATTAAGAACTGTAAATATACTTTTACAATATTTTTATTGTTAAAAACCAGAAAGCTTAAAAGCAATTCATTATAACTAATGGAAAGCAATCGTCTTGAACATTCGGATTTTCGCTTTAATCATTTAACAATGACACTAGTTTAGACAACTCTATTAATGAACTTCTCTGTTAGTTAAATGCGATGCAAACGCATTTAACTTCTGTAATCCGATTCCCAGCGTCTGTGCTTGTCACGGCACAGAACAAAGTGCCGCTGTTCGTCGAGCATCAACAAATACTCGACACGTGTCTCGCCTTTCGATGAAGCATCACAACTTGAATACTCTCGAGTCGAGCTCTCTCTAGACTCGCGCTCTAGGGCACTCACTGTGTCACAGAAAAGCCAATCTATTGTTTCTAGCTTTCTTTTTTGCCTCGTATCGGATTCTAACTAGTGGATGCAACAACAGGTAAATGTTATAACAATTATTCATTCAGCAGTATTTGCTACGTAAACTTTATCGGACAGGATGTGTAGGAAGGCAAATATAAATACATTAATTGCTATTTTAGTACTACTTACTAAATTTAAACAAAGATTCACTAATACTACCTATTTAAACCGATATTTAAACAGCTCTTTTTCTCTCTATCTTTTGTGATTTGACTTCAAAGGTATCACCGCAACACTTTTTACTGCTTGCAAATAGCAGTACTGAACATTTCTATGTTCCGGTGTGATAAATATCGATAAGACTAATGTTACCCGGGATCGATGTGCGACATTAGCCGTTTACTACCAGAACTACATGTTCGTTTGATACTTCCATATTAGAAAAAAATTAGACATTCTATAATCACTTCCAAACCAACGTGTATAGACAACAACTAAAATAGTATCTCCATAAATTAATTTGCAGATAACCAACGCGGTGTCTTTAGACAGTTTCATAAGGCATTCAAAAATATTCAGCCGACTAGCATTAACAATAATAATAAATGTTTATTAACCATATATTTGAAACGAAGAGCCCTGACTCCCAGAAAAGCAATGTATAAACAGATAAAATCTATAAACAGATTGAAATAGGACTCCTCATCAATTCGGACACTTTAGGTCGGTCAAGTTCTTCCTTAAGTGGCTATGACAGCTCAATATTAAATAGATCGCTTCTTTTGTCATGTAAAACCTCAAGCCAGCTAGTTGCGGATATTAAAACAAATCCCTCACTTGCTTTGTCAATTTTGCGCTCCACCAATTGTTTCGCTGCGAGCTCTTTGTTTGATCTTATTAACATTTTCTTTGTCACCTTGCTTCGCTCTGTTTGCGATTTATTTCGTATTCAACTACCATTACAAGTGGCTGTCTATTGTAATATTTTCTGTTTGCAGCGTTTCATTTTTATTCAACATCGCTTTATGTTTCTTCCTATTTACAAGGCTCATGGTATTTGTCCTGCTATAATTTATAGTGGAATGCACGAGAGCGTGTATCTAGCTGCTTAAGTGATCTGTCGTCGCATTTATAACTAAGCGTAGCAAACTGACATCAGTCCACCTGATGCCATAGCTGATATAACTCATAAGCCTGTCATGAAATTCAAGTGGGATTAAAAGGTCACAAATACGTTTCACCCAAAGGCTACGTTCGAAGGAATCTGTTTCCTTAACCCTGAAATCTGCAACAACATAATCTTACTTTAAAGCAATAATATACCAAATATTACAATTATCACGTAAGTGATATGGTTATTCATCTGAGAATGATAAGGGTTCAACACTCCTCGTTCCACAAAGGACTTCAAACACATTTGAGACGCTCGCGAAGACTCAAAAACCGAACAAAGGACCAATCCCACTAGACAATCATGTCACAGTTCTTTTGAGTTATTTTATTCTCTCTTAAGTGCTTGAGACAATTTACAACAGGCGAGGGTGATAAATAGCATCGCCGATGGAGTAGTTCGATGTAGTTGCGTGGAAGTAATGGCGGGATGTCTTGAGCACGGATCGGACGCTAATGGAACGAAAATGATAGATATCCAGACCACGTGGTGAAGGTACGGAGATAAATCTTGTTAAGAAAACTCAGGTTTAGGTTCTGAATGGCATTGTGTGAAATTTTGAGAACTGTCTAAAATACGTCTGGTGAATGAAACTCGTTGTGATTCATTGTTATCACTACATAGTATAAAACAAAGTCGCTTCTTGCTGTCTGTCCCTATGTAGGTATGCTTAGATCTTTAAAACTACGCTACGGATTATAATGCAGTTTTTTTAATAGATAGAGTGATTCAAAATGAAGGTTTTATGTATAATACATGTATAATATTGAAGAGAAACACTGATAATTTTAGTTTTTTTACTTTTAGGCGAAACGAAGTTCGCCGGGTCCACTAGTACTTAATAAATTAATGTTACACGGAACAAGAATTTTATAAAGAAATACAATTTATATCTTAAATGATTTCGTGAAGATGATTCACAGATGTTCTGAACGTTTTTCTCTTGAAACAATTGAATCAGCATTGAAATTCTTATGTATTTCTTAATAATATATTGTATTTATCTTCTTAACATTATACAAGTTTCTATATCTATAGATTTCGGAGAATGAAGTACCAAGAACAAATTGGAAATAAACTGAAAACAGCAAACAAATATTTTTTGATCTCCTAAGTAACGAAACAAAGGGAATCATTATTTTTTGACTTTTTCCTGTGATAATCCTATTGCATCTACTAACAGAAGCACCAGATATAGATTGTGAATTTGTTGGACCATGAGCTGACACTACTCCAAGGCCTATTAATTAAGAAATTGTAATTTCCCAAGGAATATTTCCTCATTTCTATAGTATTGTATTTATACACAAAAAACAGGCTATAAATTTGTAAATTTTCATTAAACACGATATTTAATGTGAAGGAGAATAGTTTTAAGCGCTTGGAGCTTGAAGTTGCCAAGATGGCTTACGGGTTCCATAATTCAATTACTTTTTTATATATTTTTTTGAAAGTTCTTAGTTTTCCTTTATTTAAAGCAAGTGTCGTCTATTGTTTTTAATGAGGTCTGGAAACCCTTCGTATTCACTGTGTCCTGGGCTAAGCTATGATTCTTAAGCTATTCACGCTATGAAATGAAATGAAATTAAATGAAATGTCTTTATTTTGTATAGGCCTGCGGGGGCACTTACAAATTGTCAGTTACATTTTTTTTTCTTACACTACCACCGGATCGGAATACGACCTCAACTGAGAAGATCCGGCAAGAAACTCAGCGGGTTTGTCTTTTTTTCTTATTTATATTCATTTTTTTAATATTATTACAATCATTTTTTTTTTACATGGTAATGAAAGTTAGCTCCAGTATCTTGCCTTACAGTTCAGTAAAAGAGAGGCATTTGGCAAGATACGCTACACTTTGACATTTATTAAATCTTAATATATATAAATTACGTGTCACTTTATTTGTCCGCAATGGACTCTTAAACCTCTGAACCGATTATAATCAACTTTACACAACATGTGCATTTTGATCCAACTTGAAAGATAGGATAGTTTATATCTTAATTTATAGGTTTAATTGCAAATATTTTTTTTACCTTCAGCTGTTAGCTTTATATAATCCTAATAACAGATGGCGGTGTAATGTTATCTGTTAACTTGATTAAGTAAGTAATGGCGCTTTGTTAAAATTACAACCGTTTCACATAAGCTACAATTTAATATCATGACCAAAGATAAGTATAAGTTACTAACTTCGATCAGTAATATTGTCGATCAAAGGTTACTAAATTACTTAATACATAGCCATCTCAGTATATTCTGCGTTGATACGCAACCTTACCGCCAAATAATGTATAAGAGACATTAGATGGCGCTCTTTACGATACAGTCATCTACATGAACCGAATGTATTGATGGCGCTTTGTTAAAATTTCATATGAGCAAACGTTTCATATGAGCGACAATTTAATATTATAACCAGATATAAATATATCCTTATAAGTTACAAAAGTAATACAAAGCTATCTCAGTATATTCTGCGATGATACGCCACCTTACCGCCAAATCGAAATAGTAATATGTCTGAGATGATAGATGGCGCTGTTTACGTTACGGTCATCTACATGAACCGAATGTATCGATAAATCAATACCGTTTCAGTTAGTTTTTTTTATTTTTCCATAAACTAAAATTGACAAATAATTTTAAAAGCAATTTAAGAGATTAAGGAAAAATATTTTATTATTAAATAAACTTACCCATACAATTTTAATTTATTACTGGCAACAATGCATGTATTAAGATTATAATTATTTTTTATTCATAGTTTACTGCAAACAATTTTTCTTTATTTATAGAAAATATTTATTTTGATGAAGTATTTTTGAACGCAAATTACATTTAAATTAGTACTGATGTAACCGTTAGGTGGCGCTATCTAACCTATTTTGTTTTTGTTTTTCGATGTACTTATTTTAGGAAAGACAAAGTAACGTGGGTTTTTATGTTGTGGTGATCGCAATACAGTTAAATCTCGATATTCTTGGTTTTTCAATTTTTGGATTTATCATAGACGGGTACGTGTTACTTAAACTGAAGTATAGTATAGTGAACAATAAAACTATTCCTGCTTTTTAATTAATAGTGCTTCATTGTTTGACACTTTAATTTAAATAAATAAAGACAGGTTAACTAAATATTGTACACCGAAAAGTGCTGAATTAAATTGAATGTCAAATTTTTTAATAAAAAGTTATAAATGTCATTGTTGAAAATTTAGGTAATACCATCTGCCCTTCTTACCTTATTTATAAGTTTATATGTTACATGTTATCTACTAACAACTTTGTAGTATATTAATTTCTTACAAATACGAAATAATACAATTTAAAATTTGTTTAAGTAACATTTCTTTAACCACAGCAACGCGTGGTCGGGTCTGCTAGTATACTATAGTAATGCATATTATTGCTCAGTCCCAAGCTGTTCTGTTATGAAACTAGCATTCCGAAAAAACAATTACCATTTGCTTTACTGATGATAATTATCAATACAAATAATAACATCTCATAATCACACGTAACATTTCACGTTCGACAGCCGCTGATAATGTTCCCACTGTCACGTTCTTTGTTTTGCGAAATAGACGAAAGCTGCCTTTGTTCGCGCAAACAAAGGCTGCTGATTACTTAGACAAACGTGATTAATATATAGATTTTATCTGTGTGCCGCTGATTCATCATAAATGCTCAGTTATTCCCGAGTTTATTGCCGTCTTCGCCTCGAACAGTCATGTCGCTCATCGTAATGAAGAGGACGTCTGTGTGTGTTTATGGTGGATTTGCATGTGTGAGTAATAGGGCGAAAATGTCTCTTTGAGGGACATGTATGTGTGAGTAATGAAAGTCTCTCTATGAGGAATACTGAATTTTTGTTAATAATTAAGGTACTCACTTTTATACTTAAGTTCTTCGCTACTTTTGATTATGTATGATATATTATTTTTAGTCAAATGGAACTATCTATATACTAAAATAGTGTTTCAAAGGTATTAACATTTCAAAGGCATTTTAGATTTGGCGATTTGGTAATCGGTTCAAGACCATATTTGTGAACAAAGAGTTTAGAAAAAACTATAAATTTGCGTATTAGTTATACATATCTAGGCGTAGTTAAAAGTTATACTACGTAAGTGGTATCTTTATTTCATAGATTTTCCCCCTAACTATATTCATAAGAAAACATAGATATAAACATAAACCTACTTACAAATGATCATAACTTAAATCTCACGAAAAGATGCCAACAAGAAGGTAGTATTTCTAAAAGAAACGTAAATTTTAATGTAATTTTATAAAATTCAAAGCAATTTTCTATCAAGAAATGAGAAAAATTGAAATAGACAGCATCTACTAAAAACGTTAACTAAATTCTACAGCGTATCGCAAAATGAAAAAAGGAAAAGTTTTTAAGTAAGTCTATCCTGAGATCTTAATTTCACGTTTGCTCGTAAAACAGTCTAATGTGCTCTATTAAAGTTCTTCGAGACAGTCCATAAAATCTTATATAGCTTGATAAGATCAGAATAGAAACTTTTTCGTTTTCCAAAGTCAAGAGCCAAGATCAAAGGATTACAATTTCCACTTTTGGAATACATCTCTGAATGTTTGAGACGCAAATGGGACAACTTTTTATTGTTTCAGACACTTTTATGAGTATTACTTATGACTCAGGTCTGGTGAAAGTCATTTTGTAATTATTTTACGAGCCTCGCTAGCAAAAATAACATTAACAGACTAAAACATATCAACGCTTAGTTTTGTTCAAAAATACGAATACGTTTCAATTTTACCGAGCTCTAATCGAATTTATAAGCATTTTAAAACAACCGTTACAAGTAGTTAGCCCATATTCCCGGGAGATAAGCTATAAAAACGCAGCTTTATCAGTTACCTCTGAGCGAATGATTCAGTTTTAGAACGAAAAACCTTTTACCTGGAATTACGTTCAGATTTTATGAGAGATACGTGTTTTTGAGTTTATTGCGCTTTTGCTCTCAGTTTCTAACCCCTTTTTACTTTTTTACTTTATTTTAGCAGTTTTCCTAGTAATTCTGGGGATATGAACGAAAATGGCAGTGACGCTATATGGGGTACAGTGAGCGTCGAAGTACATAAATGGGCTCATAACACATAAAGCCGTGCTCTACGGCAAATAAGCTGAAGACAATGGTGACGAGCTCTTTAATCCTTTGACGTTCCTGTGGAATGGGAAATAAATCTAATAATTTTAATCTTATTGCTTCTACCCTCTTTTTGCTCGATTCGTTTTACCAGCTCGAAGTGCGCTCGCCGTCCCGGGCGGGCGCTCCTGCTACCTTACCGTCATCGAAAGGTGTGAACTCGACCACCTTCCATGGCGAGAAGCCTACCACGAGCACTCTCACAACACCTCAGCTCACAATAGGATCGATTGATAAACAAACGTGGGGGCGCGGCTGACGCCTGTTGCGCCGGTCACGAGGACGGCACTCACCGGGGATCAGGGCGAGCAGCGCCAAGGCCACCAGCACGGGGGCCATGGCGGCGACGCGCGGGCATACCACACCCGCGCACGCTGCGCTAGCACGCCGGCGCGCTCATGCGGCCTGTTCGAGCAAACGGCGGCCGGCACGAGCGGCGCTCGGCGCGGGACTGGGCGCGCCCGCCGCCTCCTGCCCCCACGCGCCCCCTCCCCGCGCCCGCCCGCCCGCCTGCGCAGCCTTCAGGTGCGCGGCTCCGACCTGAGCCCTGCCCCTCAAAAATCCTCCGATCTCCGTGCTTAGCTGATTACCCATTGTATGAGTCGTGTAGACGCAAATGAGGAAATCTTGTGAAGCGACGTCGGAAGGGCGCGGGAAGTGTGCCAGCGGCCCCAAGGTCGTTGCAGCCTCGGCCGGGAAGAGACTTGCCGACTTGTTGTAATCTTTATGCGCCCTTGACGGCCCTCGCGCCGGGCTGCGATCCGCCCTCTATATAATATTAATCAATGTCCATCTCATGTGGCCGTGGGTGTTCATTCATCAACCCAACAGTTACAATCTCAATCATTATTGCAAGCATAGCACATTTCGTAAACAAACATTTGTACGTAATAACAACTAAACGGTAAACATTTAGGTACGTTAAATATGTACAAGCTACTTACAAACCGTTTTACTGCGAAATGATTCGTCGTTGAATAAAATTTTAATAATTTTGTAATAATATCTTGCTCGGCGAGCCATTAATATTCATTTGCAGGGAACAAACAAAAAGTGGAAAACTACCGTCCGAAACTTATAGCGCTCGTTAAAACCCTTATCACGTAGAAAGCTTCGTAATAATTGACCAACAACTTGCGAAAGCTCCGCAATAAATACAGCAACGAAGTCTTACAGTGTTAGCTTTAATGATGGCCATATTTTCAAATAACATGAAAAGCTAATTGTGTAAAATAGTAAATAATAACAAGTAGAGTAATGAAAGTAAAGTAATTTTAAGAACTAGTATTAACGACGATGATTTCCTCATAAATATACTCTAAGACACAGTGGCGTACCTACACGATGGCAAGTCGGCAGAATGCCACGGCCCCCAGCCGCAAAGGGAGAGTAAGAGTCCCCGTCAGAGGAGAATCCCAGCTCTCAACGTACATATGTATATTATTTATTATACATGTTTAGTAGAAAAAAGTTTTGTCTTTGATTTTTGTTACCTACTCAGTTGTAACCCAGTCTTAGAACTTATTGGTTGGGTTACAACGACAACACAGCCTTATGTTGTCGCTGTTGGGTTACGACTTTTTTATATATTGGTTTTTATATTGGGAAGAGGGGGCTCTTCCGATGAATTTGCCATGGGCCTTGAACGGTCTAGTTACACCATTGCGAAGACATTTAAAAAAACAGTGCATTTTTTACTATATTTGAAACTATATTTTCTTTAGCATTGATTTTAAATAATTGAATGAAATAGACAGAGCTAAGAAAATACATTTAATCCTTCGCAATAAGTACTTAATAAAATATATATTTAAATTATTTTATTACGACAGGAATTCAAATATTCGTAAGCTAATTGCGGCGCCTTCGTCTGACCGTTCTTTCTTCAAAGTAATTTTATCTCAACGGCCTCTAACGAGAAAATATTTCGCCAACTTTCTTGTAATTGGTTGGGGGAGGTTAAATCTAGCTTTTAATAAAATCTTACTCGACAAGGCCATTTCATTGACGGATTTTATTTAATCAGAATTAGTAGAGAAGATAATTAGGTATATTTAATTGTTAAATCTAAAGTGAAACGGTTAAAAGCTCTTATTATCGTATAAGTGTCAGTTTGATAGTATCAAAAGATACATTTTTAATACTATCAGTTTGATATGTATCTTTTCTCGAATATGAAATTAGATTACGATTTATAATTTTCATTTATTACTCCACTAGTATTAATCAATAATTGTATATCCAATAGCCCTTATAGTATCTTCCTAGCACCTACTTGTTTTTCGTTAATAGGCCAACAGTGTGGCATACATACTATGGCCCCAAAATTCAAATAGCAGCAGTGTCTGCCTGTGTAACATCAATACCTACTGCGCTTACCAACACACATGTCGGACACAATGGTTATTAACAAAAACCCCTTTAGGAGATGCTTATCTCCAGAAATAAATAACAAAGAGCCGATGGATTGTAACACTCGTAGCGATTCGTAGCGTATTTCGTAGCGGTAGCGTAGAGCGTTGTAGCACGTCTGTTACGTTTCGTAGAACTTCAATACGCAAAAATCTTACTAACGTTATCTAAACGTAACGTTATATAAAATACTTACCACCTAAAATTAGCTAAATCATTATCTTAGTAGGGCTTTTTTTTCAAAAGTTATAGTTGGAACCTTTTTCTTTGCGACAGCGGTAACATCAACCAGCCGAATTATACTTTAAACCACAACAAACTTGGTTGAGACAATACTCAATTAAATGACATTAAATCTCTGAAATAAATTCATAACAAAAAGCAAAAATATTTGACGAAATATTTACAATGAAAATATATTTAAGATTTAAGGAACTATTACATGTATTATATTGGTAGATATTGTTAGTATCTCCGTGTTTGTACACATTATGTTTATCTATAGGATAAACTCTATGTGTGGCATTACTCGCTTTGGTAAGCGGACGCCCTAATCCCCTCTTATCCCGAGTGCCTATAACCCTTCACACATAAATCATCCCTACACATGAACATTACAATAACATTCACTACAATATATGACAAAAGCACTTCGGAGAACACTAGTTATTCCTTATTGCTAACATTAAATAACTATAAGAACATTTAATGTAAACGGTACTCATAGAAAGGTAGTCTTAGGTTGCAGAACCGTTCTGAGTTTTACCTACATTTTTTTTGACTCCCGACAAAATTCTAATTCCTCGGGGGTAGCAACGTATCTGTGAATTGAGATATGATCTCAAACCAATATATATCTGGAAGTACAGATGTTGAATTGCGACAAGTACCATTTACACCTAACTAACCTAATTTTACTGTCTAGCACTTCAAGCTTTGTTACTAATTTATTTAAATAAGTATCAAGCCTTTTTTTTTCGAGGGGGAAACCTTCAAAAGGTTCCCGACGCCGTGAGAGCGACGCAGGGTTATGTGGGATTTTTACCGCACTAAAACCCCCCCGGTGGTCGTCCTCGGCGCTAAAAAGAGGACTCCGGGAACTCAGTCCGACCGCAACCGGAATCCTCTGAGCGCGTTGCCCCATCGGGCTCCTCTCAGATGGGCAGCTGGGCCCACCGCTTCTTCTAGTCTTTACGACGGTATGCGACCACATATACCGCCGTCCTTCCCGGGATCGCCTGACCGGACGGATCGAGCTCCAACTCTAGCCGCCTGCAACCCCGGAAGCCCCTTTTAGTCGCCTCTTACGACAGGCAGGGGATGCCGTAGCCCTATTCTGATCCCGAAACTACAGGGACGAAGTATCAAGCCTATATCACGGATATAATAAAAATTAAAAACTATAGGTAAAACTCGTTAACCGACTTCAAAAAGGAGGAGGTTATTTTCTCTATTCAAATGTCCTATCTTTTAATCTTAGAAAGAAATAACCCGTGAAACTTTACTCTGCGATGAAGACCAGAACTCGACAATGGGACAATAATAGCGACGAGCCGCTAGAACGAAATCATATATGAAAAATTACCAATTTACAGTATGCAGCTTTGTTGATTGTAATAGCAATGTAGGAAGTTATTCAACTAATGATAATAATATTTAAATAATACAATGATTTTTCATAGATCGTCTTTCTTGGCGTAAGTAATCAATGTTTGAGTATCCACAAAACTTCTAAGCTTCATGCCGTAAATTGGTAATTTTTCATATACGGTTTACGGCGGATCTCCTGATACAATCTTATACTTAAAATAGGTGTATTTTACACAACCTGTAACACATGCTTCTAGTCATACCTATCCAATTTCCTTCTCGCCAGATACACAGAAAGATATTAATTTCCACAATCGAGCGACCGGTGGCAATAACAGCTGAGGTCAATATTCCGATATTGAAACCGCCAAAATTATGTTATCGGACGGGTCCTAAACAAGTAACAGTTTGTTCAAACACAGTCAGAAGCTACTGTGGAATGGTTGCATTGAACCCTTAATATCGGTCCCGGCTTGCGATAGCCGATTGTTTCTGTCTCTACTCAACACGTTTCTACGACATCTGATTTTTAATATTGTTTTTTTTTATCTGTAGCATGCAGTCCATCTGGTGGTAAGTGGTAGTTTTGAAGGTGGTAAAACCAGTGTAGTTCGACCGGGGAAGTACCACCGCCACACCTATTTCTAGCGTGAAGCATTTCTTGCGTTTCGATGAAAGGACGTAGTTGCCGGCACACTTTTTTATGAGGCGACCATCATAGTCCTCGGAAGTATCAAAGCGTCTATGATTGACTTCAGATAGAACCCATGTTATGTATGAAGTTGATTACAAATATTCATGAGCGAAAGTGACTAGTTACCGTCAGGTGAACTGCATGCTCGTTTGCTAGTACAGTCAGTTAAAAAAAATTGGTCTCTGCCACCCATGGACATCTGCCACACACAGGTCACAGATGCGTTTCTACTCCTGAGAACTACGATATGATAAAAGTATAGATATTTTGATTTATAAATTAGGTACTTTTATCAGGAAACAAAACTAAATCAACGGTACGGATACGATTCTTAAATAACTGAATGCTATGGAAGGTGGAAATGAACAACAGTAGATCGTGACAACTACAGTCCATAAACATGTTATTGAAAGTAAGAGTCGAGGTGTGCCGCACAAGCGTTGCTATCGCTGAAAACCAAGTTAATATGCCTCGGATACAACCGTCTACCATTCCTTCCAGGGGTTGTTGGCTGGGCGGTTAGAGCTCCCACTGTAGTCGCCCGGAACCCCAGAAGCCCCCTTTCAGTCGCCTCTTACGACAGGTATGGGATACCGTAGCCGTATTCTAATCCCCGCTACAGGGAACTCAGGTTAGGTTAGAGCCTAGAAAACGCCCTGAATGCATGGTAATCATAATATGCAATGCAATCATATAGTAATAAGTGCTACATATTTCATCTTATATCTGAGAGGTTTAAATAGTATTGAAATATCACATGAAAGTGAAGGATGTTGAAGAAAGGAATATAAAAATTTAAAAGCTAATTCCACACAAATAGTCTTATCTATATCCACGCAAAATCAAGTAAGCGCTGCAGCTATTAGACATATTTTACATTTCATATATTACTTAAGGGTCAACCAGTAATCGTTGTCGAATATATGCGAAAGTGTTACAAATATTAGCGATTCAAATGAACGTAATATTGGCTATGTATTTAACAAATATTAAATTGTCTTTTATCTCAATTCTCGCAGCAATTACCGCCATGATAAAACGAATGCAAAACAAATGATCACACATTAAATTTGTTTGCTTGTTTGTTTGATCGCGCTAATCTTTGGATGTACTGATTATAGTAATAATAATAATAAAAAATATTTATTTGCTCTCACAATTAAGTAATTATACATTGTATCAAAGGGTCTTAGGTAAAACAGTTAGAGGACAAAGCAAATCAGCCATACAATCTCCTTATACTTTCATCTCATCTAGTAATCAAATATTGTTTTAGTTGTAATGTTTTACACTTACCTCCCTTTATTTTTATTTGCATTAACACGTCTAATGCCAATTGTTGTACACATCTCTAATTGGTATCTCTAAACATAGCAGAAAATTGTTAGATAATAAGTTTCTAAGAATGTTATGTATGTGTTACTATTCTCTCATCAACCCATTATTGGCCCACTGCTGGACACGGGTCTTCTCTCAGAATGAGAGAGTTTGGGCCATAGTCCACCGCGCTGGCCAAGTGCGAATTGGTGGACTTCACACACCTCCGAGAACTTTTTTTTTAAAGAACTCTCGGGTGTGTAGGTTTCCTCACGATGTTTTCCTTCACCGAAAAGCAGTGATAATTAATTAATTGTTGATTGATTGATTATTGATTGATTGAACTGATTTATGTGCGTATTAGAAATTTAATACGCACATAAATCAGTGGTGCGTGCCTGGGTTTGAATCTCGGACCTCCCGATCGAGAGGGCAAGTTTCAACCATTAGGCTATCACTGCTCTATGTGTTACTATTAGTGTATCTTAAAAGATATAAATACAAATCTCGTTGAGTGTAACGGTTGCAAATACATTTCTATAGAAGCGAGTACAACTGAAAGCTTGTGGCCACTACGCCGTGAAGTCGGAAGTACGGGATAATAGCCGAGCCTATTAGCGATGACGTCTAAACACCATTTACATGCAAAATGGCCGGCCAGATGGGCCTTAATGTTTGCGCTCATTGATTCTAAATGCGTTTGTATAATCTGCTCTGTAGGCCGATTTCTGTCAGCTTGTTGGCGGGACGTATGCTAAATGGAGCCATTACTTCTGGCCTGAAAGTAAGGACTACTCGATTGTATAATTAGATACAAATTTGTACAGTTTGCTTGTTTTTATATATTCGGTTTTGTTGATTACTTATACTTACATATAAAAAGGAAAAGTGACTTAACTACTGACACATTAACACTCACCCCAAACTACTGTGATTAGAAACTTGAAATTTTGCACTGTGTTTCCTTTTATAGCGAAGGTAACTACTAAAAAAGGATTTTAGGAAGTTCACCCCTTAAGGGGATAAAAATTGGAGAGAAAGTTTGTACTGAAGTCCGCCAATTTAGATGCGATCTCCATGACTGTTGCCAAAACAGTGGGGTGGCTACGACCAGCAGTGGATCTCTAATGTCTATTGGATGCATCATATCACGGTTGATGCGAACCAAGTCGCGGGTTCTGCTAGTCTTGTATATTTACATGAGATCTAAATTCTTTTGAGACTTATCGTACAAATAAATTAACAAAATACAAATTAATTGATAATGTGGTAGCGGTTCATACTACAATACATTCGGCACGCATAATTTAACTAATTATGAAAAAGTGTAATTTAAACCAATATTTAATAAAACAATATTAATGCTGAAGTTATTAACCACCGGCTACTAACCACAACAGTCAGCAACCCAAGTATAAAATATTGTATACTTATTTTCTCTCGTCAACCCACTATTGTCCTACTGTTGGGCACGGGTCTTCTCTCAGAATGAGAGAGTATATAGGCCATAGTCCACTGCGCTGGCCAAGTGCGAATTGGTGGACTTCACACACCTCTGCACCTCTGAGAACTTTTTTTAAAGAACTCTGAGGTGTGTAGGGTTCCTTACAATGTTTTCCTTCACCGAAAAGCAGTGATATTTAATTTTTAATAAGCACAAATTAGAAAAATCAGTGGTGCTTGCCCGGGTTTAAACCTCGGACCTCCCAATCGAGAGGGCAAGTTTCAACCATTAGGCTATCACTGCTCGTACATATTTATTTTACAATTCTGCAAATCCATTATTTTAAACTATATTTATCGAACTAATCTGAGGTTTTATTTTATATAATACTAGCTGGACCCTGAGCGCATTGCTACGCCATTAAAAAAATACAGAAACCTTCGCGAGCTCAAGAATGACAACTTTGCAAAAGATCATCACATTATCAAATGAATAGTGTACGATGAATAAAGAAGAAGAAGATGGAAGTTGCAAACGAACATGCATGTCACCTGATGGTAGGTAAGTGGTTTCTGCCGCTTGGTAGTCTGCATGTACGAGTCTTATCAGAGGCTGGACACAGATGCTACCTAAGGACTAACTTGGAAAATCTCTCTTACAATACATATCCGAATTGCACGGCATAAGTCTACTATTAATAATTAGAAATGGGAGTGATAGTGGTGCTCCACAAGTTGAACCACAAAGAGCTCACAAAGAACAAGTACAGACGATATTTATATTCCTGCACCTAAACGCAGAACTGCATCACATTAAAAGAAGCGGGTAACCTTTTTTTTTCTCGCGTGCTCCTATGGCGTCGAGTATCTTCAAAGGGTACCCGACACCATGGAGCGACGCAGGGTTATGTAATATTCTTACCGCACTAAAGTAGTCATCCTCAGCGCTACGGAGAGGACTCCGGGATCTCCAAAGAAACGCTACCGCAGTCTTCTGAGCGCGTTGCATCAGGCTCTTTCCAGGTGAACGGCTAAGCTCACCGCTCCGTCTAGTTTTACGATGATATACGACCAAACATACCACCGTCCTTCCTGGGGTCAGCTGACTGAACGGTTCGAGCTCCCACTCTAGCCGCCCGCAACCCCGGAAGCCCATTTTAGTCGCCTCTTATAACAGGCAGTGGATACCGTAGCACTATTCTGATCCCGGAACTACAGGCAAGAGGTGCGCATAACCTACCCACTGGTGTCTATACTGAAATGAAATGAAATGAAGTGAATTGAAGTGAAGTGACGTGACGTGAAGTGAAGTGAAGTGAAGCGAAGTTAATTGAAGTGAAGTGAAGTGAAATGAAATGAAATGCATGAATGCAAAATGGATGCAATGTCTTTATTTTGCATAGGCCTACGGGGGCGCTTACAAATTGTCAGTTACATATATTTTTTTTACAGTACCACCGGATCGGAACACGACCTCAACTGAGAAGATCCGGCAAGAAACTCAGAGGGTTTGTCTTTTTTCTTTGTATATCTTTTTTTTATTTGCCATCTTGTTTACTACTACTAGCGTACCATTTATGCTCACTTTAAAAGTTTACTAAACCTATTCAAATCTTCCCATTCTATGTAAGCAGCCGCCACAAAGGTTCCAAAGTTAGCCGTTCGCAGCGACATGACACCGCTAGGCGTTAAACCGCAAATAGTTCCCACCCGGCCCTTAATCAAAGGGTGGCTGTGTGCACTGGATAAGGGCATAATGTTGAGGCGACTTTTGTACGTACGTATTGTTCTTCGATAGTAAGTTCTAAAACTGGGTTACAAGTATTTTTTCAAATGCTTTGAATTTTAGTACATTTTATACAACATACAACTGAGTAGGTATCAAAAATAAATCAAAGACAAAACTTTTTTGTACTAAATATGTACTTATGTCGGTGCGACACCGCGTATTTACGAAATACACGTCGCCGAAAATAATTATTTTAGTTAGTTTAAAGATCGAAAATTGTTTGTTTATTAAATTAGCAATATTTAGTGATTTTAAGAATTGTAATTTAGTTTACCCTCCATAAATTTGTTATTGTCACCTCGCCAAACATTGTTATAAAAAAATTTTAAACAAAAAATACAACCGACTTCCATGCCACATAAAAGTAAAAAATAATTTAAATACATGTTGGTTTAGAGCAAACACAGTACTTAGTACATAGTCCCGAAGTCGGCGCTCACCATATTTTGCTGGATCATGACGAAACTACATGTATCTTATATGAGCGCCGACTTCGGGACTATGTACTAAGTACTGTGTTTGCTCTAAACCAACATGTATTTAAATTATTTTTTACTTTTATGTGGCATGGAAGTCGGTTGTATTTTTTGTTTAAAAATTTTTTTTTCACGCTTTTCAGTCACGATAAACGAGTCACGATATGTGCTGACGTCATCATCTAAAAATAGACTTCTTTGACACAACCGGTCGGGGGCGCTACCGCGCCCCCTCCCTTAGATTCTGAATTGGAAAAATCTGTTCGAACCTAACCTAACCGAATAAAACAACTTTTTCTGAGTAAACATTTATTTAAAGAATAGACCCATAAGAATCAAATGGTAAATACCTATGGTTTAAGCTTGAAGTACCCCTGCATCATCAGAGTTGAGGAGTTGAAGGTCAAATTTTTCATCAACATTAGTCTAATGTTCTACCTTTAATCAGTTTAACCTCATTTTAAATGCGTAAGCATGAAATAGCTAAGTTTTATGACTTAGGCATTCAATACCCCTGCATCATCAGGATCGAGGAGTTGAAGGTCCAATTTTTCGTCGTATACCTTTGCTTAGCAATGTTATTACAAATCCGTGAGCAACAAATGTCTAACGTTTATGGTTTAGGCCTGCAGTACCCCTGCATCATCAGGGTTGAAGAGTTGAAGGTCAAATTTGTTGTCGTACATCTATGCTTTGCTATCTTATTATTTACCCGTAAGCACCAAATAACCATCACCTACGACTTGGGCTTATAGCACCCTGCATCATCAGGCTTGAGGAGTTGAAGGTCAATTTTTTTATCATACGTCTTCGCTTTGTAAATATATTACATACCCATAAGCATCAAATGGCCAACGCCTATAGTAAGCCTGAAGTACCCCTGCATCATCAGAGTTGAGGAGTTGAAGGTCAAATTTTTCATCTTTTATCTTTGCTTAGTAATCTTATCAGATATACGTAGCGATCATGTAGCTAACGCCTATAGTTTAAGCTTGAAGCACCCCAACATCATCAGGATTGAGGAGTTGAAGGTCCAATTTTCCACTGTATACAACCATTTTTCTAATGTTCTACCTTACATTTTTTAAATATCATTTTGAATGCGTAAGGATGAAATAGCTAAGTTTTATGGCTTAGGCATTCAATACCCCTGCATCATCAGGATTGAGGAGTTGAAGGTCCAATTTTTCGTTGTATACCTTTGCTTAGCAATGTTATTACAAATCCGTGAGCAACAAATGTCTAACGTTTATGGTTTAAGCCTGCAGTACCCCTGCATCATCAGGGTTGAGGAGTTGAAGGTCAAATTTGTCATCGTACATCTTTGCCTTACTATCTTATTATATATCCGTAAGCAACAAATGGCCATCACCTACGGCTTGGGCTTACAGCACCCTGCATCATCAGGGTTGAGGAGTTGAAGGTCAATTTTTTTATAATATGTCTTTGCTTAGTATTGTTATTACATACCCATAAGCACCAAATGGTCAACCCCTATGGTTTAGGCTTGAGGCACCCCTGCATCATCAGGATTGAGGAGTTGAAGGTCAAATTTTTCATCACATGTCTCTGCTTAGTAGTCTTATTACATATATGTAAGCACCAAATAGCTAAAGTTATAGTTTAGGATAGCTGTAACCCTGCATCATCAGGATCGAAGAGTTGAAGGTCAAATTTTTCGTCAACCTATATAAGCATAGATGTATAATACATATTCCAAGTTTCATAAGAATCGATTCGGCAGAAGCCGAGTTATCTCGAATTATCTAAAAAACTTGAGGAGTGGTGGTGGTTTCCCCCCCATAACTCAAAGAGTTAAGCATCACAGCATACCCATGTCCAAGAGAAAAAGTTGCGTGACAAAATTTCCTATCAAATGAAAGAAAGAAAATGGAAATCGGTTTAGAAACACCCAAGTTATTCAAGATTTTAAGAAACCGACATTTTCCAATTTTCCGGGAAAACCGCCGGAAGGTTTTCATTTTCCTCAATATGGGACTGCCTGTGAAACTAGCCGCATACAATGTCGTATGAATCGTGTCGGTAGGTCGACGATTTCTAGCCATTTCGCCCGAACATACATAAAAAAAAAAAAAAAAAAAAAAAAAAAATATACGTGACGAATAGATAACCTCTTTCCTTTGGGAAGTCGGTTAAAAAGGCGAGCGCCTGCCGGTAGAAAAAGATTCTTGTTTTAACCATCGAAGCGATCGTACCTCCTCAAGTGTGAATAAATCGAAGAAGTTTACTCCTGTGTTTTACTTGAAATCTTCAAGAATGGAAAATAATGAAGACTCCTGGCCTTCCTGACGTCACATCACACTATAACTTCGTTGTATAAAAAAATGTTGGGAGTTTGGATTCTCCTCTAACCGGAGGCCCCTTCCAGCTGGGAGCTCGTGGCATTTTGTCGACTTGCTACCCTGTAGTTACGCCACTGGTGATAGATGCGTTGCCACTTCTAAGGAACCAAGATGGTAGCCTCATACAAAAGTAATTTACAACTATAACCTTATTAGCTTATTAACGTGGCTTCGCCCTCTTGACCCACGTTTATCATGATAATGAGTATTCCATGTATTAATTATAGTCATAAACTATCTGTGTGCCACATTACAGCGAAATGCTAACTGTAGTTTTTACGTGTAAGAGGAACAAACATACACACGACCTGACAAGTAAACACATTTGTAATAAGAAAATAATGAAGTAAATAAGATTTAATAATAATCTATTACCCAGGTATAATTTATTCCCCGGAAATAATTATTTTGGGAAGAAATCAGTAAGCAAAAGCATACAAATGATACAAATAAAAGTAATGTCATAATAATGATTCAATAATCTCACATTTTCCAATAGAAATATATTCAACAGCCAATAATATTCGAGTCAAAGTTAACTTATGATGGGAGTTATCAACTATACATATAAGATCACAGATGTGTATAATTTACGCACGGGTTTGAAAAATATTCATGATAAAGCTCTTGTAAACTCATCCTGACTTGTGCCTAAATTTAGCTTATGCCTAAATTTTATCTCTATGAGAGAGCTTTTACACAATTATCGGATTCAAATTATGTTCTGAAACTTCATCTTTATCTGTAGGTATATATTTTACTAAAATTCTGTTAAAAATCCATTAATTTTCCGTTAATCCGTTAATTAAAAAACGTTACGCTTCTTAGTCAGTCGGGTGAAAATACGACAGAGCATCTTATTATTTTTTTTTATCTGATTGAATTGGCAAACGCGCATGCCGTGGGTATACCTGATGGTAAGTGATTACTACCGCCCATGGACATTAGTAAGCAACTTCATATACAACAGAGGTTATTTCTGAAGACAATCACAGATGTTAATAAATGGTAGAACAAGTGTAGTCCAACCGAGGAAGTAGGTACCACTGCCACACCGATTTCTAGCGTGAAGAATTTTTTGCGTTTCAATGGAAAGGTGTGGTTGCCGGCACGCTGTTACATGAGGCGACCATCTCAGTGCTTGGGAGTAACAACGCATCTGTTTGACTTCAAATAGAACCCATGTTTTATTTGAAGTTGCTTACAGATATCCATGGGTGGCAGTGACCACTAGCCATCGGGTGGAATACATGCTCGTTTGCTACTCCAATATTATAAAAAAAGATGCGTTGTGACTCCCAAGTTTTAAAATGGTCGCCTCACATAAAAAATCGATACTTTTTCAAAGATTTCAAAGAAATTGTTCATAAATTTTATTGTTCACATTAAGGAACTTATTCATGCATATTGGAATAAGGCATTATGCAGCCGAGTGTGAGTGCAACTCTCGAATTCACCGCGTCGAGTGCAATGCAAATTCTTTCTTCTGTAAATTACGAACCACGGCGCCCGGTAAAGAAAGAAAAGAAACAACGAATGCTACCTCTTGCATTTAATCTTTCAACGGTTGAAAGAATATTTCAATTTCTCAATGTACATGTATATAATAATATATCGATTTAAACTATCTCCCTATTACTCCCATTTGCATTCACATGAGTTTCGTGTGAATCATTGCACACGGAGTTTGTATGGAATAAAAACATCTAGGTCTACGTATAAATATTTTATTTTTTTACTGCATTTCTTCCTTTATTTACTGTTGTCACCTGTATGTTATCAAGAAGCGAAACAACCTAGAATTGATAGTTTAAGCCGAGAGTTTAATTTATTATTTCTGTTATACATTTTTGACTTACTATCGTTAATAACATACGTAAGGACAGCAAAAGTAAGTACCTATTTCATAATACTGTACATAATTATTTTAGGAACTTTCAATAATATAACTCTTTTCTTATAAATTCAGTTTTGAGGTCTTGAGGAACGTAATCCTTGATTTTACCTGTAAATATATGAAAAAATATGTCTCAACTTACGTCGTGTGTTTCGAGAACATATGATGCTGTAAATGCGAGGACTGCCTGTATAGCAATTATTTTACCTACATGGAATACGAACTTTGGACACTTACTATTTGTAAAATATAAATGTCATAACATATAAAAATATTCGCCGCTGCTCTGTTAGAGTATAATAATAATCGTAATAAAAGAGTTGTATTTAGTATTTAAATTATCTATCAATTGATTTTGTTAATAAAGAAATATATGTATACAGTACGAGAATAAATATGTACCTATATATTTATAATACATTCAATTTGGGTAACATTGAACAGCGGTGTAACTTTGAACAAAGTTGTGAAAAAAATATATTAATTTATTACATGGAAACTTCTTGCTGTTTCAATATCGTACCTGCGTAAAATGGTTTGCCAAAATGTTGTAATAGCAATGAAAGCAAAAAAGGTACCTGTCAATGTCATAATTTTAAAAAATACCGCCTTTTCCGTAGTGAAGTTGTTGCAAGTGTTTAATGCTTCATTTTGAAATAGCAATTATAATATAAAACTTACCGTAAACAGGTGTGTTTAGGTGTTTATCTTTAAAATGTATATTGTATATTATTATTTTGTAACTGTACTATCCGTCTCCCATGTTGAATATTGCGTAAAACTGTTTAACTTTTGACGACGTCGAAATTCTATGTTATATGGGTAACTTTGAACGGTTCAAAGTTACCTGTATCATAAAAAAATATTTCTTTCGGAGGCTCAGGGTCGCTCAGCGTGCTATGGAGAGGGTTATTCTCGGAATTTCGCTACGAGACATGATTCGCAACGATGAAATCCGTAGACGAACGAAGCTTACCGACATAGCTCTGTAAATTAGCAGGCTAAAGTGGCAATGGGCCGCCACATCGCTCGTAGGACCCATAACCGATGGGGAAGAAAGGTCCTCGAGTGGCGACCATGTTTAGGCAAAAGGAGTACCGGTCACCCCCCTACCAGATGGACCGGTGACCTGAAGAAGACAGCGGGAAACCGTCGGATTCAGAGGACACAGGACCGGTTGGAGTGGCGCCATTTAGGGGAGGCCTATGTTATGTCCATGTTCCGTCCATCCTTTTTTTTTTTATTTTCGAGGGGGAAACCTTCCAAAGGTACCCGATGTTCCGTCCATCCTATGGATGGATGGAATAAATAATCAAAAAAAAACTAGTATCTTATTTTACCACCAAATTGATCGACCTTGATTCATATGGCAAGACCAAGTTGTCTATTGTATTTATATATGAAAATAAATGTATTTTTTATAGATTTGGTTTTAATTAACAAAGATATGTTTATTAATTTTACTCAGACCTTAAAATATTCGATTAATGACTGATTTTATATCCTCAAAAAATTATATTCAAAGTTACCCAAAACTAAGGATAACTTTGAATTTGAGTTTTAGGGGTAATTGTGGATAGTTTAATTGTTTTCTTCGTAAATTTATTGTGTTAGATTAATAAACCAGCTAAAAAGGACACTATTCATTTAATAAAAACAAGGTGCAATAAATATAAAACAGATTATAATATCACAAATATTGTAAAAAATGTTCAAAGTTACCCAAATCGAGTTTACCTCTACAGGTAATTTTATATGGCAAGGTATTTCAGTTGTCAAAGATTCTGTTTGACGTTAAAACGTCACTGCGTTTTTGCTAACGGCGCCGTTGTATTGCCAAACATTTCTATTTCATATATTTAAATGCTCTAAAATACAAAATGAATCAAACTGTCAACGTTGAACAGTTGAATTCTGCGCTTAGTTCTTTACGAACCCTGCGTTGCAGCGTGAGCCATGTCTTCGAGACCCTTGCGAACGGGTTACGGCCGGACCACGGCGAGGACGGCAAAGATAAATTCCTTTTAGAACTGCAGGAGCTCTTAAACAATGTGAATATTAATCTTCGGGACCTGGAACAGACTGTGAACGGGTTGCCGATACCCACAGCGCCATTCAATCTTGGGAACACGACGTTCCTTAGCCAAGAGACAACGCAGGAGCGACAAGCGTTGTACACGCAGTTGGTGAACAGTTACAAGTGGACAGACAAGATACATGAATACAGTTCGTTCGCTCATTCGCTTTTAAGCCAGAATTCCTTAAAACGGTCATACATTAATTCTGGTAGCACTAAACGCCGCGGAAAGCTACAAAGCAATCACAACGTAGCGCCCGTGCAAGTCGACAACGTGATAAACAACATCGACAGATCTTACAACGACATGAAAATCACTATCTCTAGACCATTCGCGAGCAACGCGGTCGTGCAGATCAATCTCAGTCACGTGTTAAAAGCAGTTGTTGCATTCAAAGGCTTGCTGATGGAGTGGGTCATGGTGAAAGGGTACGGCGAGTCCCTGGACCTGTGGTCGGAGTCACGGCATAATGTGTTCCGGAAAGTGACTGAAAACGCCCACGCAGCGATGCTACACTTCTATTCTCCAACATTACCAGAACTAGCGGTGCGGTCATTTATGACCTGGCTTCATAGTTACGTGAACCTCTTCAGCGAGCCGTGCAAGCGGTGTGGATGCCACCTTCACCACACCTCGCTCCTGCCGCCCGCGTGGCGCGACTTCCGCACCCTTGAACCCTTTCATGATGAGTGTAAACAATAGTCTTTGTGGTATTGAAGAGGAAAGCTGGAGACATAGGTTCTCTTAAAAGTCTATGTCTCGCTTTCCTCTTCAATATTCAAGTGGTTATGTACTCAGTGAACTTGAGCAAGTGTATAGTGGAATAAGTGTATATAGCCTTATAATATGATAATTACATTTATTTTCCATTATCTGTATAGTCTATAATCATCTATCCTTAGACATAGAATAAATTATGTGTAGTATACTTCTGGTATTTCATCATCAACCCATTTAACCTTCATTATATATAAAAGACTCCTTAAAAGCTTTTTAATATGTACAGTCTAAGCTTGTTATTCACGAATTTGAGTTATCACTAATAACTTGCTGCTATAATTGCACAAACATTCTGCACCTTCTCTATGTATGTTAGCTTTCTTTCTGTACTACTGGTCAATTTCAGTTTCGATATTTGCACCATATGAGTGGAAAGAAAACCCGTTAAATAAGGATCTATCACTATCTTACAGAAATTGATCCATACAAAATTATGCATAGGAATAGGTATATTTTTATTCTGTCTGCCACAAAACATTCAACATCTGTAGATCCGATACAAATAAGAAACAGGTATACAGGGATACCAACTCTCAAAAATGTATCCCCCTAAAGCCTCCATAAAAATCCCAACAATGAATTGGAATACCTGGCAACCTCCCATATTCTGAATCAGGTCGTAGGTATTCGTATATTATATAATAAGTTGTATTCCCTGGCGACGGAAAAAAAAGATGAAAACGGTGTAGTGCATGACCTTTCTTTTTTCTCGTCAGGCATGATCATGTAACCTGGTGGGAGATTTCCATTTAAAAACACCTTAAAGTACTCCTAAAAATAGAACGCCCCTAAAAACACACCACCCCACTTTTTTATCCCCTAAATCTGGGGAAAACCCCTAACTTGGCAACCCTGCAGGTATTCATTGTTCCTTGCTGCCAATGGTACAGGTTCGATTTGTCACCCAAAGGAAGGGTAATGAAAAAATTGAAGCTCCTGTAAGAATACATATTGCAATTCAAGAAAGATAGGATTCACTTAGTAAATTAGTAATAATTAAAGTGATTGTGGTAATTGTTACACATCATCCATAATTACATAATATACTCAGTTATATTTATGTCTGTATCTATGTATGTATAACTGACAAGATAGATAATTTTCATATACAATATCCCAAAAATAATAAATACATGTTAAGTTGTAGGTTGCTATTACAATTTTACACATTGTGTTGCTGCTTAAGCCTATAGGCTTAAGCAGCAACACAATCCTGTAACGGCTCTCCTGTATACAGGAGAGTGAAATGAAATAACTGTTAAAAAGTGTGTCACTTTTTGTTAAAATGAACTGATGAGTGATGTTGATTTCTAATGTTTATGTTTTTTTACCATATTTATGGTTTATTATGACTCCAGTAGTGTTATATGATAAGTGTGTCTTTACAAATACATTTTAATACCAAAATCATATAGATGTCATCTTAACTTTTATATCTGCTGATCTATACTTGTATAAAGCAGAGAAGTTGGTTCTTTTATTTTGATGTCTAATATCCGGAAGTACTATTGAATGAACATACATTGAATGCAATTGAATTCAATTTGATAGGTCATTTATCGAGTACAATTGTACTATGTTTCAAAACATAAAAAAATGTATAAACACTTGTTTAACATTTTTTTTTTTTTTTTTGTGCGCCAGTATCTGCAATCAGTCCCAAGACTATGAGCAGATTTGTTCCCTGCGGTTCTAACATTGCGAGAGGTCTCCCCAGTGGGAAACACTCCTATCCTATTTTACCATCGAGTAGCTAGACTCTGGATATCGTTGCGCTTGACGCGTTTGCGGTACTTGATATTCGTTAATTCGGCAGCTAAGTCATTCGGGTGGTTCTCGAGCCGATTTTTATACTTAGTGGAAGACTGCTGGATCTCTTCCTTTACTGTTTTAATTTCCAGAGCTTCATGGATTTCAGAGTTGGTGAGAAACCATGGAGCATTCGATAAGGTACGCAATATGCCATTTTGCACTCTCTGTATGATAGTTATATTAGAGTTGCAAGCGCTTCCCCAGAGTTGGATTCCGTACATCCACACAGGTTTAAGGATCATTTTATAGATTAAGAGCTTGTTGTCCACTGAAAGTTTTGAATTGCGTGCCATCAGCCAATACATAGTCCGGAACCGTATGTTTATTTCATCACGCTTTATTTTTATGTGGTTTTTCCATGTCAGCCTTCTGTCCAGATGTATTCCAAGGTACTTGACTGAGTCATTTTGAGGTAAAGTGTTGTTTCCTAGCTGAACGGGTGAACAGTTTCCTTGTCTAAGCGTGAAAGTTATGTGGGACGACTTAGAAGCACTTGCTTTGATGCGCCATTTCTGCAGCCAAACACTTACTTTGTTGAGGCTTTCTTGCAATATATTTGAAGCAGTATGTGGATCTGTGTTGCTCGCCAATAGTGCAGTGTCATCAGCAAAAGTTGCGTTCATTACTTGTGTTGTCTGAGGGATATCTGAAGTGTACAAGGTGTACAGGATTGGGCCAAGAACGGAGCCTTGGGGCACCCCGGCCGAGATTGTATAAAATTCTGACGCATCTCCACCTTCTCGTACTTGAAACATCCTTTCTGACAGGTAAGAATTCATCAAAGTATAGTAGGTATGTGGTAGTAATGTTTTTATTTTGGACAGTAGACCTTTATGCCATACTTTGTCAAACGCTTGCTGGATGTCAAGAAAAACTTGTTTAACATAGGTAAGTTTTTATCTACATAAAGTCCCTATTTTCAATAAGTTTTAACATTATTAAGAATAATTTGTTATTCTTCATTCTATCATGCCACACATGATAAATCATAGAAATTAAACCCATATTTAACTAGAACTTAAATTTATTACAGTCTTAACAGAAACTTTAACAACACAACTACATAAAAGGTTTACACATGGCCATAGTGTGGTCGACGCCACAGCTGACATCCAAAACATGAGCACCAACAGATACTTTTAGAGGGAAATATTGGTCTTTAATGTGGCCCAGGCCTAAGCAGCCTTGTCTATTCCTACCCCACATGAATAAGTCCCCTGTGTTTGTGATGGCTGCTAAATGACCAACCCCGCAAGCCACCTTTGTCACCATGTTTTCGGGGTTGAATTCGTTTCTTCCGAATAATGCTGGGGGTATCAGTTTCGGCTTTGTGGCATGCTGGGCGTTCGGTCCGAGGCCCAGAAGACCAAAGCCCCAAACGAACACATCACCATGTTCTGTAAATAAACATACATATTATCAATAAATACTTATTTGATATATAAAATTTTTTTTTTACTAACTTGGTCAAACCTATTTTACAAATATGATTGTGGAAACCTCGAAACTCTAAAAATTTCATACATTTCAGATATCAATTATTGCAACCAGATGTAGTTGGATAATGTCTTGAGAATAAAACTTAACTTTTTATTGTTTGTATATAACAACAAATACTTTGCACTTTTACTATAAAACTCTTACCATTAGCAATTAAGCAAAAGGATCCTCCAGAAGCGATGTCCACTATTCTACCCAGTCCTCTGGTGAAATTGAGCAGTGAGTATGACATGTTGACCTGGTCTTGCTTAGTTGCCATGGGCACTTGCCCATACTCAGAGTTGCCCCAGCCGAAAAGCTCTCCCTTATCTGTTAATATAAAACTCTAATAAATGATCTTTAAAGAAATACATTTTGTCATTGGAAAACTGAAGACAACATATTTCTATAAATATAAGCATGCATCACTACATAGTATAAAACAAAGTCGTTTCTCGCTGTCTGTCCCTATGTATGCTTAGATCTTTAAAACTACGCTACGGATTTTAATGCAGTTTTTTTAAAATAGAGTGATTCAAAAGGAAGTTTTCTATGTGTACCTAATACATGTATAATATAGTATAGAAACAGATAATTTTACATTTTTGACTTTTAGGCGGATCGAAGTTCGCCTGGTCAACTAGTAATCTTATAAATCGTGGACTGGAATTTTAAAATACGACAGTAAGCCACAACATTCTACCCTACAAAAAAATATTAAAATTATTGTATGACATCAACATTAGAAGTCCAGGACATTGTCTAAGTCTCTTTGTGTGTATAAATTTAATAATGTAATATTAGTTACCATTTAAAGCCAGTACACAGTCCACAGTAGATGCCACCTTGACAATCTTCTCACTGGTAACATCCCCCTTAACCGGAGCCGGTATGCTCTGGTTCTCGAACGAGCCGAGCCCCGTTTGACCATCAGCTCCCCACCCGCATGCGAACACCTTCCCTGATTCTGTTACGAATAGACTGAAAATGTTTTATTATTTAAATACGTAACATCGATAAACAACAACTATGGCCAGCTGTTGACCTAAGGAGAGACAGTTAATCACGCATTACTGCATATAACTGCTATTAGCGTATCCAGGATCCCGACAAAGAGCGTTCACAGGAATTCTATGGGGTTTTAGCCAGTAGAAGTCTGTTAAGCCTTCGTATTCATGGTAAACATTTGTTTAGCAACATGGTTGCATAAACATGTTTCCGAGTTGCTGTCAACATATTGCGGGCAACACGTGTGTTGCGGATCACGCCTTGTTGCAGAGTTGACGCCTGACGAGCGAGAACATCTGATTATCAACAAATGTTGACATGTGTGGACGTTTTTGCAACTGTTTATAAACATAGCGGTAGTGTCGAACTGTGGAGTTATGGTATAACTTTTTGATATTCTTCTCAGGCAACATGTCAACGCGTGTGGATAACTTAAATTGATTTAACAAATCTTTCAACAATATTTCCGGCGTTCATCAACAATGTTGATCAACTGTTGCTAAGCAAATGTTTACCATGAATATGAGGCTTTAAATCCTCTCTCGACGTATGCATGAAAGGGGAAACCTTTAACCCAAGTAAGAAAAGGAAAAGACAGATAATATTTGAAGCAGAGGTTTTATGCATTCCTATAAGAGGTGCCCTACTCTGCTTCCCTGCTACTACTGCCCTGTATGGTGACGCGAAATCATAAAAATCAATGTGTATTATTTAGAGGATGAAAACAGATCAACCAATTCCTTCTGGAGAGACCTTGTATGCCGACTTATTACGCATTATTACATTACACATTTAGTAACAAAGGAAGCTCGAAAAATAATTAATGTTAGTAATTTTTTGTGCAACAGATATTTCTCTCAAATACACATCTTAAACATTTTTTTATACCAAAACAATACCTACCTATGATCCTGCCCACAGCAAACATCAATGATGCTCTCCTTCCCCAATCTCTTAATGTTATGAGATGCCATACTGCCTTTGTAGTCTTCATTGGCGTTTATCTTTCTGCCGCACTGTCCGTACGCATTGTTGCCCAACGTGTATACTCCCTCATTGTCTGTTAGTATGAGCGTGTGTGCACGACCCGCGGCTAATTTCTTTACCTAAAAACGAAATTTAATGTTTTCAAAAGCTGTGATAATTTTTTAAACGAAATAGATTAAGATCCGGCTGCAAATATGTGTAGTTATCGTGTGCGTGCTGAAATCCACATTTTTACTCATATTTATGATTAGGAGAATAAAAATCTACCAGGTTGCCAATCAGAATGTGGCCGATAATATTTTTAATTAAATTATTGTTAATTGATTTCGCGGGTAAAAATTTCACTAATCAAATTTTTAAGTAAAATATCGTTCACTTCACGGAAATAACGGTATAAAGACTTCGAAAAATCGTAGTTGCCGTTGCGCACTTGACCGCACCTCTTTGTAGCCAGGTATAAACAGGTATGATTTCGATATATTTATTCGTCCATAACGAATGTTTATGTTTTATACATCAAAATAAAGCTATTTTTTTTCTCATTATTATAATATACGGCAACCTAATTAAATCTGGCCGCAGGTTAGGGTTACTGGCTGTTAAAGATGGTAAATATTGAAGGGTGAGTGAGAGGAAGCTAGTGAGTAACATCACCAGTCTAACAAGGATAGCAATTGCCAGCTGTATGACATTTTAAAGCTCATCATTCATTGTTTAAATCATCAGTATCATTCATATTAGAAATCAGAAAATTTTACTGGTTTTATTAAAACTGGTATCTCACCTTACTTTCCAAAGACTTGTACGGTATATATATAGGAGCTGGGCTAACCAGCATCTCGAGTGGATGACCAATACGAGGTGCATGGTAGCCAATCTGTGAGTCAGTGTTGATGCCAGTGCCAAACACCTTGTGTTGCTCATCTGTCTTTATGGATGCCACTGTAAATCCATAACCGCAAGCTACATTTGTTACCTGGAATTGAAATATGTATTTAAATTTTGGTACTCTTGAGTGGAGACCATGTTTAGGCAAAAGGAGTACAGGTTGCCCCCCTACCAGGTGGACCGATGACCTGAAGAAGACAGTGGGAAACCGTTGGATTCAGAGGGCACAGGAGAGTGGCGCCATTAAGGTGAGGCCCATGTCCAGCAGTGGACATCAAAGGGCTGATGGATGGATGGATGGAATCTTGAGTAAATCATCAAGAAATGTTGCTAATGCATTCTGCATCACTCTATTGAAGTTTTCCCAACATCTTTCATGAATATGAGTATAAGTTGCAAAAAGAAATTGTCAGATGTATTTTATTGCCCATTATTTTATACAATTTATTGGGTAACACAAGAAGCTTCAAAATATATAAACGCTTTCTACATTCATAGCCCGACATTACAATTTTTTTTTCCTGTGTCGTAGGTGCCATGGACACACACAAACACGAATTCACAAACACCCAGACCCAGAACAAGAATCTAATCTCATCATTCAGATACTTCTTTGGCCGGGAATCGAACCCGGAACCCAATGTGTGTCAAACCGGTATGGTGACCGCACCGCCATGCGGGTCAACATAATTGAGCAAAAAAACATTATACTTACATCAAATCTTTCACAGAAGCTAGATCTCATGGGATGCCAAACTAGACTGAAGTTAGTCCTGTACTTCTTATTGCCCTTCTTGCCTCTGGGCATGTGGATGCCCAGAGCCCCTGTCTCCGCCAACCCCCAGACATATACACGCCGATCTGAGCTCTTGCTAACAGGATATTGAAATACTGAAAATGAAAGGTTTTATTACACTTAACAGGATGAAATTGTTATACGCAAAATACAAAAAAATATATTAATAACCTCTTGCATAAAAAAGTAATTCAAAATTCACCAAATTAGGTTGTATTTAAGAATTACACACACATACAATAGCTAGTGCACAATTATATCAATTGTATTTAAAAAATTAAGAATCTCAATGATATTGTTGCAGTACTGAACAATATTAAATGCTCGGAATTTAATTATTACTATCATTGGCATCATATTATTTTCCTCATATGGGAATGAATGTGTGTCACTTTATATTCAGATGTAGATGCTATCAAAGTCATACATGAAGTCTGAGGTGGTGTTCAGCCATCTACTCAACAACTTGTACTGAAATTCTACCAGGCACTGTTTTTTTTTTTTAACTGACTATACAGCAGATTAAAGATACATCAATGTACATAAATATACAATGATAGTAGGATGACCTGCATAAAGGAGAGGTCACAATACTAGTCTGTCACGCAGTGGGTTCTGGGTTCGATTCCCGACTAGACAGGTATCTGAATGATGAATTTAGATTTCTGTTCTGGGTCTAGGTGTTTATGTATTTGTGTTTGTACATCCATGGCACCCACAAAATAGGAGGAAATCCTACTGTAGAACTATGAGTTCAGAAAGTATTTAAAGTGTGTAAGTGTGCTATAAACACATTATATTAACTTCTGCCGCTTGAACACCCTTGATTAAACTTACTTGGTAATTGTTCTTCTTCATTTGGGTCAGGAATTTTCTTTTTAGTTGTCGCAGTACGATTAAAAGTTAGAAAGCGGAAACTAACACCTCGTTGTTTCAATAATATTTTGATCGTATTCATTATTTATTTACGAAATTGTGAACATATTCAAATAAGACAGAAACTTATTTGAGGTTATGTATCGTCTCATTAGATTATTCAAAAAATTAAATCACAATTCTCAAGTCGTACTAAATATCTATATATTTCTATCTAACTTTCCAAATATAACACAATAAAGCTCCAATATCTGTGGCATAATAAGAAATAAAATTGTAAATAGCGACAAATTTTAAAATTAAATGGACAATGGACAAATTGACATTGACAATGGCATTTTTCACAGCTGACGAATGAGCTGAGGTAAACATGTCATTATTGCCATTATTGTATTTGGTTACCAGTCGCATTAACGAAATTCTGTCTTATTTATGGCAAATAGTATATTTTCTGCTTATTTTTTTTAATATTATGGGCAACGTGAGTGGTTATCAAGTTAAATAGAGTAGGTACGACATTTTATTTTATCTGCTAAAAGTATTTTTCATCTGTGTGACTGTGTCTGTATGATGTGTGACATTATGAATATGGAGGTAATAGAGGGTAGAGGTAAAAAAAAAGAAGTATCTCAACAGGGCATAGAGGGATAATTTAGCCTAAAAAAATCGAATATTGCGCCGTAACTAATCGCATGGTATTCTTTCCTTCTAGCTACTGTAACGCTAACCTTATTTAATGCTTTTCAACGTACACTTTACCACTGAGGCTTTTCTCCTCACCTATCTTATCTATATTTTACTCAATCAGTAATCTGAGCAAGAGCTAAAAACGGCAAATTGAACTTGAACAAAGTCTCAGAGTCATTTTTTTAAAGAGCAACTTCTTAGGGCAGACCCATAAAAACCAGTGCAGTGCCGTCAAAACCGGCGAAATCAAGCTGCGTACACCGACATTTGTTTATATAAGAATACAATACAAAATATCTTTATTGTACACCAATATCTATGTAACAACATAAAGACACATAGTAAAGTACAACAGGCGGTCTTATCAACTAAATAGCGATCTCTTCCAGACAACTTGAGTGATTGAAGAAAAACATTTATGATGCAAGAGAGGGTAGGGGTGTATAAAAGTATAGTATACTGATTTGATAAAAATATAAATAAATCAACAGCTAATGTAACCTTTGAAGTGGTGAAAGAGATAGGCGGTATATTAGAAATAACGAAAGAAGTGCAGGGACAGGGACAATAAAATTGAATGAAGATGAAAAAAATATATTTAAGGAGCAGACTATAGAGAAAGGTATAACTCCTTTGTCTCATATAAGATTCCAGTGACCGAGCATGTTTGCAGTGTGTGTAACATCTGTATTATATGCACTTGTAGATATTTAGAGATTCCTAAAGACTAGAGGCACAAGGCGTTCCCTACACCCCATGTGTTTTTAACCGACTTCCCAAAGGAAAGAGGTTATATGAATTACATTTTAAGACTCAATGAATGATGCACTAATGCAAGATATGATATGTAACTATAATTCAATTTATCCTTGTGTGTTAATCCATACTATACATAATAATCTCTCTCTCTCGTCAACCCATTACTGTCCCACTGCTGGGCACGGGTCTTCTCTCAGGATGAGAGAGTTTAGGCCATAGTCCACCGCGCTGGCCAAGTGCGAATTGGTGGACAATAATCCATAATAATACTAATATTATATATATGAAAGTGTATTTGTTTGTTCCTCTTTCACGTCACCACATGGCTATTATATGATATGGTTTTTATGCTGGGAGATAAAAGGGGTAAAAGTGACGTAGGTTACTTTTTACCGCGCTCTCTCATTCCCATGAGAATATCGATGTTTTCTTAGTTGATGATATTTCGTAGTTCCAGACGTTTTTAATAGATGGCGTTAGTAAAATTCATTTGCAAGTTCTGAATCACTATCAAATGCTAATGTTAATTCCCTTTGACCGTGCGGGACATAGATAAATAATAATATACTTGGTGCGGGAGAAGCCGCTGGTAAGAGCTAGTCTTTTACAATTGTTGTTTAAAGGTGCTTAAAAAAAAGGGAGTTTTCACAAGAAATATATATTAATTGTATGGATTAAAATAATAATTAAGAGCTAGTACAGATACTGATCACACTTTAGAACTACTTAATCTTGGATAGTAAGTTAGCTCGAAACTGTGTGTTTTGGAACAGTGCTTTGACTAGGCTTCTGAGTTCTTCAGTATTAAAATGTACGGCGAGGGGACCGTTGCCATCATTCCAGTGATGCTCAATGTCCTTGAGAGACCCTTTCAGAACAAAGATCAGTTCTTGCAACTTTATCCAAGACTTGACTTGCGTTTCAACATCAGTTTGGACCTGGAAGAGTAATAGAATTAAAAAAATGAAAATTATTTTGCATTGATAAATTAACTATGCTCAATTAAACTGGTTTTATTTACAATGTGGCGGTAGAATATCGACAATCGAAGTACACTAATTCTTATATGAAAATTCATTTTTTTACAGAGCTTCCTATGGAAATATGGGGCAGGGAATTAAAAAATATATAAATATGGAAAAAGCAAGTAACATTGATACTATCATAATTTGCAATTTTATCATTGTATCAATCTGATACAATAGATAAAATTAATTTCCAGTAACAATCCTACTTATTTCGTTTTAGCAGATTTGGGATGGCACAGTAAACTGATTATATTCGGCAGACTATAATTTTGCTACTTTGAAAGACTATCAGGTGGCACGGCCAATGAAATTCGACCGGGTTACACACCTATTTCTATTCTAACGTGAAGCGGTTCTTGCGTTTTGGAAGGGTGAGCCGGGTAACTTGTATATGCGACAACCATCTTCATCTTCTTTGATCGACTTCAGATACAACTTCTATTCTATACGTAATAAATTACTTGCAGATTCCCATGGACGGCAGTAAACGCTTATCCTCAGGTTGACTGCATGCTTATATGCTACTTATTAGTATAAAAAATAAACAAATAAAAAAACTTAGTGTACCAAAAACAGTTGAGGGGCCTTCTGTACGACTAGTGAGTACATGTCGGTGAGCTGCGTGGCCATCTCCATCGAAATGTCCTCCACCGTGCACACTCGGTGGATCAGCTCGTCGATAAACATGTTCACCAATGTTGCCATTAATCTGGAAACACAATAACTTACATTTTAATCACAACTTAAGAATTTTCGAAATTTTAGGCTGAGTATAAAATATTATATTTAAAATGTAGATTTTTCATTGCTACCTAAAAATATATATTTTCGTACATTATATGCCTTGAATAAATTTGTTATTTCCTAGTAACAGATTGGTGCCAACCCATTTGTGTCCCACTGCTGGGCACAGGTCTTCTCTCAGAAAAAGAGAGTTTTAGGCCATATTCCACTGCGCTGGCCAAGTGCAAATTGGTGGGAGCAACAGATTATCAACAATAAATAACCATTACAATTATCAATCATCTTTGAATAAAACATTAGTTTATGTCGATTCGGACATTTGTTGCGAAAAAATATTAGGTATTAATATTCGCAAAATGGGAATTCCTGATTAACAACGGTAATATTTCCCATATCATTTCTATTAATTTATAATTTGTATACTGCTTTGCATGTTTTCTGCTTAGTCCAATGGTTGACTGGTAGAGAATGCTTTTAGCATTAAGTCCACCTTTTGTACCACATTTTAAGGTATAATAAAGCTTGAAAAATAAATAAACGGTATACTATAATATGATTATAATATATGATAATAATCATAATAAATAAACCAGTTCCTAAAAATATCTTAATATAAAATATGCTAGCACATATTATAAGCTCAACGAACTGACGTCACTGTAAAGAATTTTATAAGGATAGTCAATAAAATATATAAATAATTTACCCACTTACCGTGTGAAAACATTCCCAGGAAATACTCCAATCCACACGTTTTTGAGCAATTGTAACTGCCTCAGGCACTGTCTCACTGCTGCTTCAGCATTTTCACTCAACACATCCTTTACATCAATGCAATTTAAATCTGGGAAAACAAGATTATTACTGTTATAGTATTGTATTATACCTAGCCTAGCCTAGCTTGGCCTAGCCTTTAACACTAATGCTTCGTGACTACTATCCCACAGTGATTAAGCAGAAGGAAATAAAATTTTTGTTAAACATGTGGCGACTTTCCACAACTCATTAAGAGATAGCGCATGAATTGTGAGCCACCTTTTTAAAGGTTTTTTTTTTAAAGCTATACAAGTTTTATAAATATACAAGCTCAGGGTTTAGAATCCCAGAGCTAGCATGAGCTACTTTGCCTGGTGGCAAAATTCCATTTGCCAAAAATGTAATAATTCTCACCTGATGATCGAATATTATCTAGAATCTGCTTTCTCTGCTGTTGCATATGTATAGTCAGATGCTTATACCCGAGCTCCCTCATCTTTTGAACCAGATCTACGAATCCGATAGCATAGTCCACCTCAGCCACGCCCATTAGGTTTAGCCATTTGTCACCGAGGGTCAACAAATTGTGCGCAAGATACATGCAATTATTGTGGAAAAGAGCTGAAAGAAATAAAACAACATTTCTTTCATTACATACAAACAAAACAGATAAATATTTGCTTTGATTTAATTTGAATCATTTAAACTAACCAACATATTGTGGGATTGTTTGCAGAAAGTTTTCATGATGATAAGGTACGACAGCATCGTACAGTTCAAAGATCAACCGCACCGTGCAGTAGAGCTTCTTGCACACCGCATCAGAACACTGCACCGCCTGCTCCATCACGACATACACAAGATCTAAAAGCTCTTGCGCCGACTTCGATATCATACACCGCGGGAAATAGAATAAACTCTTAGGGATAGTTTTCTCCAATACTTCCAAAGCTTCCGTCGCATTTTCAATATCTGACACGTCTTCCTCTGAACCAGCATGGTCTGGAATTTTTTCAACCCCTATCGACATTGTGACGCTCAAGTCCTTCAACATTATTGTACGAGCGCTCTCCAAGAAATGCTGACTAGACCGGTCCGCGAATAAAACGTCCATATCATTCACATAATGCAGTATTGAAAAACTATCGTCATCAGGAAAGAAATTTGTCTTGACGAGAAAATTCTGAAAATCTGCTATTTGAGAAGTTATAGTGTCATAGTTCTGGAGATCGTTCAAATTGTGTGGTATAGTGTCTTTCAAACAATTATCTACTAAATCGTCACAAAAGTCATTACTTATAACTTGACCTATCATTGACAAAAGATTACAATCACCACTAAACTTAATATTTAGTCTCTTTGAAATAAAACCGAAAAATTTCCTCAAATTGGACATAACGACTTCGAATTCGGGCTTGAAGTCTCGTCTATAAGTAACGTTAACATTAATTTCCCTATCCGTAATCAGAACCACTTCACAGTCGTCATGGATAATTTTTCTCAAAACTTCTTCTAAAATATATTTGGCAAAATGTGACACCTTTTCATCCAGCCTTTTGCTCTTTTCTAGGGCTTCTAATACATCAACAACTATAGAGGATTGTTCCAATGGTAGTGATATGGTAGTGACTGATTTGCGCGTCCCAGTACTTTTCTCATATGCTAACATTTGTTTCCACTCTTGGTTAAGTTCATCTAGTAAGGCATCAAAAATTTCTTGTGCTGTTTTTTGTGTATTATAATAAACATCCAGTTCACTGATCCCTTCAGCTGGTGATTCGAGAAACTGTAGTAGTTCATATATAGCTGTAATAGACCTTGTGTAACTGCGCGCATCTTTCGCTTCATTAAACTCTTTCAAGTACCTCCCATACTGAATTACATCTAGAACTATATCGAGAGCAAACCCATCACACTCCAATTCATTAGCTATCTGGTCGTGGTTTTCAATAGACTTGATTATTTCAGCCATTGTTTCCTGTTCTATTTCAATTTTACACGCCCTCATTTCATCTAACAGAGATTTACTTTCTGCATATAACTCTCCTGTTTCCTTTAACATGGACTGCACATCAAAGTTAATATTCTGTAGGTATGACCTAGTATCGGCTTTTATTTGTTCTATTGCTTTAATTACTAATGGTATTTTTTCTGCAGGTTGCCATAATGAGTCTTTGGAATCTACTATACTAGAAAGTATATTATCTATATCAAACTCTGTAACTGCCATTTTAGTGTTTTCGTTTTGACTTATCTTTTTTAATGGTAGGTGTTGGTTTATATTCTGTGTGTTTTTGTGATTCACTTCTATGGCTTCGTTGTCTGCTACGTGAACTGTGATAGTTGTTTGAGCTCACAGTATTGCGTAAGGTATTGACAAGGAATCTTTTGTTAGTTTTGGGTTGGGGTTTATGTTTAATCCAGCCTGAAGGCCCTTGCTGTTCAGCTCTGATGGCACCTTGGACAGCCTCTTGAATAAGCTCATCAACTGCTAATCTGGAACATATATTTTCCAATGAAAGTAAAGAAATTTGTATTTTTCAAATTATGGTTAAACCCCAATTACAAATAAATCTCTCCCTACCCTCCCCCCACTTCCTCCAATATTTGCAAGATTGCACAGTGAGAATACTGATCTAATAGGAATTTTTTATTTTGTAAAATACAAAAATTGTGCATGCATTTTGGGCAGCTTTAAGAGCTCTTCTTTATATTAAAAGTTTAATAAGGCATTGATAAATCTGTTATTAACCCTCCATGTGTGTGTAAATGAACAATCAAAATTTTGAACACCTGCTTCTTTTTAAAGTTTAATAGCAGTATAAATCAATGGTACTAGTGGCTCCCAGATCTGGCTATCTCTCAGCATGTGACAGTGAAAGTGTCTAGCATTCCCTAAAAGGGTCAGTGTTCAAAGGGTCAGTGTACAAATGACTACTTAGTGTTTTTAAATTTAGGTAAATTAAGGTTTTTTTATGCAATAAGTAACAGTAATCTTAATCCATTATGTATTTTTTGTACATGTGTGGGCTGATTAGAGATAATCATCAAATGCACTTCTGTTTGTATTGTGCTAGGTGATTTGTCTAACATAATATTATTGTCTTTGATTTATATTTTCATAGACTTTCTATTTTAAATAATAATAAACAATTTTCTAAACAATAATACACATTCTATTTGATAATTTGGTTAATATATTTTTTAAAACAATAGGTTTAAACTTTTGAATCATACGGTCTTTGGAATCATATGGTCCATATATTAGCCACTTCAAAGAGTAACCTAGAATATATTTATTTTTTTCGAAAATGCTTAAAAATTTAACTGTTCCCCAAAAGACCCAGTTTATTTATTTTAAAACAAAGAGAATATATAGGAAATATCAAGATATATATTGAAAATTAATATTTCAGTATGATAATATGAGAAAAGCGTGTAAATGAATTAATTTATTTCAAAATAGGTATACTTTTCCAGGGCTTTGTCGTCTAGAGGTTCTTTATCAGGTTCTTTGGTAGCATCTTCTTTTTCGGTCATAGTTTGATAACACTTCTTGTAATTACTATGCACTTATATTAGCGTAATGAAATAATTAAAACAATCTACACATTTTAGAGAAACTCCATCTCCACACAAAACATTACACCGTAAAGTAAAACGTCAATATTCAGATTTTTTTTTTACAATCACAATACAAAATACGAATACAGCCAGCTTCTTTTTCAATCATTCATTCTTGTTCTATATGTACATGCGTTCAAATTAAGTAATCTTATTGAGTTGATTTATAATAAACAATAAAAACGTAGTATTTTTACTGATATTTGTAGTTTTTGTTTGCTGGACAGTTAATGTTTTATTGAAAATAATGAAAATGTAAACTAAATGCCAAAGGGAAATAAACGTACCTTAAAAAAATCTTAGCATCTATAATCTTAAACATATATCTCATTTATCTCAAGACAAGAAAAACAAAAAGGAAAATTAACCAATCAATGAAAAATAATAAATCAATAAAAAAGGAAGTAAAGAAAGTGCATTTTAGTGCATGCACATGTGCAGTCATAAATGTTACTAGAATGTCCACTAATATTTATGAATGCACCTGTAACTGTAATAAATTTTATAAACTGGTAACTTTTATTACGCGTGGAGTGAAACGTCAGCCACGTAGTTGTCAACGTAACTTCACGGCTTTCGACTTTTCTTTCCAATTTACTTCACATCAAAAGGTTACTATTACTTTTTATTAAATTTGCTCTTTTTGTGTATAATATTAATTTAAAGGTATCAGCCTAACTCACTATTTATTATGTTACGATTACTGTTTAGAATTTCATTCAAGTTTTGATAAGATTCTAATTGGTACAGAAAAGCCGATTCCTGTGCATACATTTATTGTATTGTTTGGCGTATTTCAGACAGAATGGCCGCGAAATTACTGACTGTATTGTTGGTCGTCGCCGCCGCTGTGACGGCCGACGAGGAGGCGGCGTTTGCCAGGCTGCTTGTATCGAAACAAGTGCTGAACAAATACTTGGTGGAAAATATGGATATTCTGATCAAATATACGTTGTACAACGTGGGTACCGCGCCAGCAGTGGACGTCAAGCTTGTGGACAACGGATTTCACCCGGAAGTGTTCTCGGTGGCTGGCGGGCAGCTGACTGCACACATCGACAGGATCGCGCCGCAGACCAACGTGTCCCACGTCGTTACCGTCCGCTCCAATAAGTTCGGCTACTTTAACTTCACAGCTGCTGAAGTTACCTACAAACCCACTGAAGATTCTACTGAGGTAAGCTTGCAGCTACTGTATTTTGTAATCATACATACAGCATATGCAAAAGGCTAACTGAAGCAGTCAATGCTATTCCTAAACAACTAATACCAACAACATAGAGCTAGGGGTTGGGTCTAGAATTGTGCCATCTTGATTGGGAATATTTTGGAAGGCTAGATGGCTAGATATATTAATGTTTGTTACACTTTTACACTAAACATCTTGATTTAAATTTGGGGCACAAATTCTTAATGGCCTGGATTAACACTTAGATCCTTTTGACTGTGGTGAAAAGTCAACAGGCAGAGCAAATATGTAGTTGTACATGTATAACATACAATTTTAACATTCTTGACATCACTAGAGTATCGTCCATTCGTCCATTCTCAGAAGTGACCAACAATCTTTAATATTTTTAAGGCCTAAGTAGAAATTCTTTGCATCGTCCATTCTCAGAAGTGACCAACAATCTTTAATATTTTTAAGGCCTAAGTAGAAATTCTTTGCATGCTCTATAGATTCCCTTTGATATTTGGTGACAAGGTTTTAACTCTTTTCTTCTGTCTGAGTTCTGTTGCCTCAAATATGAGCATTACAATTCTCAGATTTTATAACATAATCACACTTTTCCAAGGCGTTCCAAAGTCTAGAGGGGTAGCAACACATATGCAATCAAACGCTGGTAAGATTCTGGTTTTATTCGGGGTGATTACAGATATGCACAAGTGGCAGTAATCACATTTTAATCAGATGGATTGTAACATCATTTCCTGTTTCCATATTATTAAAAAAAATCTCAAAAATATAAGAAATATTTAAATGGAATCTACGTCTTTCATTTCAGGTGCAATATGCAATCAGCAGCTCTCCTGGTGAAGGTGCTATTGTAGCCTTCAAGGACTATGACAGGAAGTTCTCATCACACATCCTGGATTGGGCGGCATTCGCTGTGATGACCCTCCCGTCCCTCGCCATTCCCTTTGGCCTGTGGTACTCCTCCAAGACCAAGTATGAGAAGCTTGCCAAGCCGAAGAAAACCCATTAGTCAAATAGTGTTAGGGTTATACAGACTGCTAATGTTGTGGTTATTTGGATTACGAGTGAATTGTGTGATGTAAATGTGGATAGGTATAAATGTGTGAATGCACAGTTGTTAAAACCTGGTGAATATAAATTCTACTACCTCTAAATAAACTAAAATGTTGGTATTTGATATTTTGCAATTATTTATTGTGAATCAAATATAGTTTGTACTATTGGAAATTATGGAGTGTTTTAAATTGAGTGTGATCATAGGGTACAGCATTAGCAAAAACAACTCATCCAACATCATGTCCATTCACCTGTAATTTGTTAATAATTTATATGATCAATAAGAAGTAATTTTATAAATAATCATTGCATTTATTTATTTCTACCCTAGTCTAAAACCGGAGTTATAACAGTGTAATATTATGATACATAAAATTGCAGTCGCAAACGAGCATGCAGTCCACCTGATGGTAAGAGGTCAATACCGCCCACGGACATTTGTAAACAATTTCATATAAAACATAGGTTCTATCTGAAGTCACAGATGTGTTAAGGTTAACAACGTTATACAATACTACGCCAAACAATGCGTTAACTACGGTCGTATGCGACAAGTTCGATCGTGCATGGCTTGGTCCTAAAGCGGACTGTACGACCAAGGTCATGTCGCAGGTTCGTTGAAGTATTCAACTTGAACTGTTATCGAAACGATGAAGCCATCGAGCGTGCAAGGAAGCATAGAGGGCACTAGAGCAAGTGGAAGGTCACCCACGCAATGGACCGACTGTTGTGGACGGCCCATTGAATGAGTGTAGGTACCAGGATCTCTGATAATCGCAAAAAATGGCGAGATATCGTGAGGCAAGCTACATCAGCCATCCAAAGGAATACTTGATGACCACGACCGATCTGTCAAGAACGTAACGACTAAGAAGAAGAAATATTGTTTGTCTTAAATTTGTTTGAAGATCGCGGTGTCCTCTTTTTAGCGCCGGGGACGGCCACCGGGTGGGTTTTAGTGCGGTAAAAATCTCACATAACCCTACGTCACTCCTATGGCGTCGGGTACCTCTTGAAGGTCTTCCCCTCTTCACTCCTTCGCCCCTCAATCACCTTTGTAGTTAATGGTAATTGCAGAGGTGATTTAAGCTAGTTTTGACCTTCCTTCCCTCCCTTAATTAGAGTGATATTGGTCTGTGTGACATTGTTATAAATAGGAGTGAAATGGATGTAGATTTTCTGAGTTCTTGAACCCCCCACCCCTTCCCTAAATGAATCACGTAATTAGTACCTATATGTCCCCTTAACTAGCAATAGGATATTGGAAGTGTATATGACGATTTAATCGTATTACTTATGAATAAATACAGAGCTATCTTCTGGCTTATCATGAACACGTTCGCTTTACCCGCAGAGTCGACCGTAACAAGACATCTCTGCTCTAAACTTATATCTAAGGCGGTAGAAACCTTTCCTTTTTTAAACTGATATACCGAACGTGCTAACAAACGGATGGTAAGTAATCATTGCCTTGGTGAGATTTGTAAAAAAAAACCCCACGCTAAAAATTTACCGAAGTGGAAACTGAAGCATACAAAGCTTGCAAATTAGGTATGTTGCCTCTCCAGTGAGCTAAAATGGTCGCCTCATATACCTACCAGTGAGCTGATATTACAGCCTTTCACGGTATCGAAGAACTGCTTCACGCCAATGGTGATTCCTAAGAATATAACTTATTTGATAAAAAATATCAAAACTTATTTTAACAATTGTTATATATCTTTTACGGTATAATAATATTGATCTGTTGCTTTCTTTTTTGTTTTCGAGGGGGAAACCTTCAAAAGGTACCCGACGCCGTGGGAGCGACGCACTGTTATGTGGGATTTTTACCGCACTAAAACCTCCCGGTGGTGTCCGTCCTCGGCGCTAAAAAGAGGACTCCGGGATCTCCAAAGGATCGCAACCGGAGTTGTCTAAACGCGTTGCCCCGTAGGGCTCCTCCCAGGTCAGCAGCTGGGCTCACCGCTCCGTCTGGTATTTACAACGGCATGCAGTCGCGCTTCGAACGATTCGAGCTCCCACTCTAGCCGCCCACAACCACGGAAGCCCTTTTAGTCGCCTCTTATGACAGGCAGCGGATACCGTAGCCCTATTCTGATCCCGGAACTACAGAGACGAGATCTGTTGTTTGTGTTGTCCATACGAATAACTTAATTCACGCTATCTTTGAAACACAACTTAATGTGATAATATTAAGTGGTTTGTTATAGGTTATAACAATAAATTTGAACTGTGCTTATATGGAAACAAAGAGCAAGTCTCCGATAAGAACAAAAACTTAAACTTATCAATGATTTAAAACAATCGGTCACTGCCTGATTACAAACGAAACAATGGCCCTTCTCAATTTGCTTAAAAGGTAAGTAGTCTATACTTAAAGAACTAAGAACTATTCCGTAAGTTATATTTAATACTATAACAGCTTCATGACATATCAAACTATAAAATGTATAAAGCTATGTATCGCTAGAAAGGACATCCTCGCCGACCTCTTAGGCAAACTGAATGATCGCTGTTTAAGCTGAAGTATGGTAATTTCACAAGCAATTGCCAATTATTCAGCTTGGCAAGTAGTTACAGAATCTTATTGACAAATTGTTACAAATAACTGCAGCGGTGTAACGTAAACTAATCTAGACGAAGTTTAAACAGAGACGCCCATTATTTTTACCTAACTACTTTATCTATAATACTTGTTGCCATATACATTATTCCGTCCTTATAATATTAAGTTGTATACCTACCTTTTTTTGTTCTTGAGGGGGAAACCTTCAAAAGGTACCCCACTCTATAGGAGCGACACATGTGGGATTTTTACCGAACTAACCCTTCCCGGCGGCGGTCCTCAGCGCTACAAAGAGGACTGTGGTATCTCCAACCGGAGTCCTTTAAACGCGGTGCCCGGTCAGGCTCCTCCCAGATGAGAGGCTGGGCCCACCGCTCCGTCTGGTATTTACGATAGTATGCAACCACGCATGCCGCCTTCCATCTTGGGGTCGTCTGCTCGAACGGTTCGAGCTCCCACTTTAGCCGCCCGCAACCCCCGAAGCCCCTTTAGTCGCCTCTTACGACAGGCAGGGGATATAGTAACCCTATTCTGATCAAGGAACTACAGGGATGGAGTTGTATGCCTACCTACTACTACTTACTGTTTTTTTTAATTTTAAGAACGAGATTAGTATTGAAAAAGGCTCCCGCGAGCCTCCTTTCAGTGTGAGACTGTGACGGGGGATCACACAGCCCACGCCAAACTGCGCTACTGAATATCTGCTGTATTCGTCATTGGACATCGTTATCTTGCCTTTAACGTTCAAGCGTACCTACTTCCATTATGGGTAGGTATGACCACTATGACGTAATGCAATCTCGCGAACACTTTACTTTGTTTAGAAATTCAGTGCCAAAACAGACTGGAATGCTTTTTTTCTATCAATACAACACAATAAAAACTAGAGAGGCCAACTATAGAGTTGACATTATTTTTTGTTACCTACTTAAATGAATCGTAGTAGTTGTATGATATTAATTCTATTTTGAAACACTGGATATTATTCGAAAGTGATGTTGCAAATTATTTACTTTCGGTTAGGTACCTACTTCACTTACGAAGGCTACCTAATTCGAAAGAAATTACTAATAATTTGGTAGACGTAATGTTTTCAAGGCTCTCTATCTATCTATCAAAAATGGAAGCCTACTTGTGTGTATAAATAGAAATGTCTGAGTTCCTAATAAAGATAAATATGGAGCCTGGCCACTGCGGGTTTCCTGTCAGAAGCAGGTTAAGGTCGTGAATGAACGCTTACCAATCTACTAATTGCGAGTCGATAAATTTCACACATAAGAAACTTCGAAAAGATTGCGTAAAGGGTTTCTTGTTTAATTCACATTCATTGTCTGAAATGATAGCTTTTTAAAAAAATAAATTCCTTAGAAAAATCAGTGCGTGTCGGGTGCTCCAGGACTGACAGCATTAGAGGTGAAACTCATACCAATGAGGCTTTCCTTTTTTCTGTAAAAACGGTTGCTTTATCAGCCTTAAATCGTACATACGAGTAAATATGGTTGAGATTGCAATATAGTGCGTATTATTATGTCATAACTAATTTAATTGTAATTTTGTCAATATCATATTTATAAAAGTGGCCGTCCCATTGTTTACATCGTTTATGTAATTAGTCACTATGACTTCTAACGTCGTTTAACGAACATCTATTGAATGTTGAAGACCGTAGCAAATAGAGGCGCAATGGAAGATGCACCATCTAATGATAGGTAGGTACATCATTTTACAACCGCGGCCACTCTGCCAAGCGGGAACGACTGAAGAGAGAAATATACCGCTTACCTATTAAGGTAACCTATTCTTTTTTTGATCGGGAGGCTAATGAGGCATCCTAAAAAGGTAGGTACCACGGAGTTTTGTTAGATCACCCAGAGTGATTATGAGGTACCTATTTTTATCGTTACTCTTATGACAGACGTTTTTGTACTGTAGCTCTAAGTACGTCTCTATTCCAGAGTAGAGCTATGATATCACCTGCCAACCAACCACTAATTCCAAGAATACAAGGACATATTAACTTCGACATTTTCAATATCACAGTATCAAGTAGGATTCATATTAGTTATAACACCCAAAATATAAATCAAATCATATTTAAGTCGTTTTAAATTATAATTAAGCAGAAATGTATGCCTACTAAAACTACTAAACATATAATTAATACAATTAAGATATTCCGACGGAATAAAAAGTGGCTCAAGTTGTTTCATATTCCGGTTTATTTACATGTGATGATAAAACGATAAATAAATTGTCGAAAATCGGTAATTCGGTGTGCTCTGTTGCTTTAAATATTGTAGCTAATGCCCTGTTTTCACTTGACTGATAATGTTATTAATAGTATCTACTACTTGCAATGCAAAAAATATAGACAATATATAGGTAACGTGATGTTTGATTTACATGTAATTTCATAATAGAGAAATATAGCATATACACAAGGCATATAGGTCGGTACCAACATAATGTATAATACATGGAATAATTTGACACTGTGTAGATAACAACAGATAAATTGCAAGGTGGTAGTATGAGTACGTCCCACCGAAAAGGTACCAGTGCCACGTGTATTTCTAGTGACGCAATTCTTGTGTTTCGGTGGCGTTTCACTTTCTTATGCGGCGTTGCGCCGACCATCTCAGTCATTGGGAGCCAGGCCTCTGTGATTGACTTCAGATCAAACCTCTGCCTTCATTAGAAGTTGATTACGGATGTCCACGGCAGCAGTGACCACTTTGTATCCGGTGGATTTCATGTTCGTTTTTTTAACGTCATAATTAAACGATAAAAATATCTTATCGGTCCATTAAAGAGATTATCAGTGTTTTCCGTGAGCGTTTCCGTAGTCCGTGTGGATTTCAATTGGTTTTAATTTATTACAACGTTATTTTAGTCTTCCAGGCTCATAGTCCATACTAGGATGTTCTATGGAAGTTCATGACCACGAGTAATTAGATATTACTATAGGTACCTACACCGTACTCACACCCAAACTCAGTTGTTTTGAGTAAGTAAGATACCTACCTTTACAAACAACATGTAGAGAAACTTGTCTCCTCGCCTAGATGTCTTTTCGTCAGTAAACTAGTATTTCATTTAAGAGGTATCACAGAATCAAGGAGGATGTATAATAGATAACGCACGCTAAATATAAAACAAGTTTTATTTAATTCGTTTATTATTTAATTTACTAAGTAGTAAATACAATTGTATTATAATACAATACAGCTGTTGTATCGACACTATAGAGTTAAAGCGACATGATTATCTCATCAAGTTACCGTCATGTTTTATTAAGTGGAAGTACCTACATTTTGGCGTACTAATGACAATACTTTTCTTTTTAGAAACCTACGTCATCGCTATTTATCAGGTGATACACTATCGCATTAATTTATTGACGAGATTTTTACTTGCTTAGTATTTAATATATGTATTTTCCGGTCTTCGGCAATAAACACTGCGACATAACAGAATTTTTTTCGAAAGAAATAATTAAATTAATATTTAATTTAAGGTTTTTTAAGGTTTAATTTAATAAGAAAGAATAGAAAGATACGGTGTCGTTATGTCTCGTGTACGTACGTATATACGTACTCATTATGTCGGTGGTAATAAGCAATTAATCGAAAGCCCGAAAAGCGATATCGGAAAAGACGGCAGTGTGTGTGGTCGCATAGGTACCATCATAAACACCAGTCGGTTTAACTTCTACTCCCAGCTGTGCGGAACCGACGGAGCAATGCGCGAAGGACTTCGGCTGCGTTCCTTTACAGATCTTTGAGTCCACTTTGCAGGTTCGAGGATGGACACCAGGGAATTTTAGTGAATAAGAGTTCAAAACGACGTCACTTCCATAGGACGACGAGTATCTTTTGGAGGTTTTCCCCTCAACAATAAAAATAACGTCTGTATATACAGTAATAACATCTGTTCTTCTCGACAGCCCTTCGTAGATATACCTAAACAAATTATGCTACAAAGATATCTTACTTTACAGGAGAAACAAGTACCTTTCCAGAACAAAGAAAAGCAAATGTGTTTATGAAAAGGATACCTTTATTTTAGTCTTCAATCGTACTATCATTATTCTTATTTCTTTTCTGACCTATTTGTCGTCGATTCGTGACGTCGATGATATGCTTGTTTGCTGCTTTTTTTAGATAAAAAGTCCAAATGGCACGCGGATAATTAGGTGAAACGTATTTCGTTACAAAATTAACCTAATAGTGTTGGAGCTTATTGTATCGATCTGTCGCTTGAGATTGAACCAAGTTGAACTTCAGCTTGGCTACGACTTTGACCGTGTTTGAGGTCGGTCTTACTTTACTAAACGGCATAGTGGTCTCTAGTTACAATTTTGATTTATTTTTCTCGTCTCCTGCTGTATTTCGCAGTACGGCAGGCCATTATATTTAAAAATGTACAAACGCATTGGATAAATTATCTGTAATGTTTGTAAACTGTAATGTGTGTAATGTTAAATAAATAAATCATTTAAGCAGAATCTTTCGCAACCAATGTGTTTTGTAGCAGCGTGATTTTCCACCCCCCTGAGAGTACAAAGCAGTACAAAAAATGCAGCCGTGCACCACAAAGAATAAAACAACAGTATCTGACATACGTAACAAGTACCTATCATCTAATATCAGTTGATCAACATAATTGTTGTTTATTTATGCAACAAACAGTTTAATCAGCATGTACAAGTACCAGTGCAGTTGCATTTCGTTATGAATCATACGACCTAGTGGCATATTAATATCATTATTATCATATTAGAACACGTTTGGTTCGCCACGTAACAAAACTGTAACTTATATTGTATAAAGCGTATGAAATGGTATGAATTCACGAAATAATAAGTGCCTTTCACTGCACGAAACACGCTATTTAACTACAAGTATCGTAATCTCTGAAGCCGTATAGACACGACACTCGCGCTAAATAATTTTTCTTTCTAGAAACAGTCCAATTCCGAATATTCTAGTAGTTAACAGGAGTCTTACGGTTATTAGTATTGCTTAATTAAAGTAAAACTTTTAACCTTTTGAACGTATTTCTTTGTAATTAAAGCAACGGTTTCCAATTCTTTTCCAGTGACCATTATCCACGGTAATTGCGGCTGAAATAAAAATATAATCGGAGTACTGTTTTATTTCTTATTTTCGTTATTACTCTACCCTTCCGATAAGTGTATTACTTCTCATGTTGTCCACGAATAGAGTAGGGACAATATTCTAAAACATGTAACGATCCGCTGCAACTGATATAAAGTTTCATGTAAAAGGTCAAGCGTTGCTATGACGCATTTTAAGCATTACGCATAGATATTAGCATTACCACGGAGATGACTGAACATAGCAAGATACATTAATGGTATTAATAACAATAATAAAAGATTTGCCTGTGCTGTACTGTTAGATGGGTTGCAATAACTCAATAAAACTAATTTTATAACTTTTAGTCTTATAACAATCCTATTTTTCCATTTCCCGCCAAAAATTACAATACTGTCAAACCAATGTTTTTCTCTTTCTGACAGCTGTCAGCTTTTTAAAACATACATATTCCCTGCATTCATATTATAATGCCATTATAAGTGGCATTTTAATACCTTATTATATACTTTATTTATAATTTGTATTAATTTAACCAAAAAATATTATAAAGTTAACAGTCGGCCATTCTGAAACTGTGTCTGACCCAGACACAAAACACTGATAGTTATGAAGTGTTCCAAGAATGAGATTTTTCATCACTTTATCGTAATATATTATAAATACAAACTATAATTTAAATTAGGATAATTACAATTGAAGTAAATTTGCCCAGAATAACACAAAATATATTCACTTATATTTAATTAGAAAAAAAAAAACATAACCAAAAAGTAAGGATTGAAACCTACTTCGGCCATCCTAACAATATAAGAATGTCCTCATTCTTCATCATCAACATAACTTCAATTAGTATATTGTTTAAAGAAGCTTTAGAACTTAACATTTTGTAACTTTAGCAGTCAAAATCCTCTTAAATGCACATTATGTATGTACCTAACCATAGAATAAAAATAATACATAGAAGAAGAGAAAAAGTAGAAATCGAGCACTCTATAGCTTGCTCTTTTATGTCAATTAGAGTTTCTCAAAGTGTGAGTGAAACTAAATATGTCTGTCTGTTTTTATTAAACAAACGTGTCACTTTGGATCACTCAGTTTGGATACATTTTGTCCTCATTAATGCTAACAAATTCAAAATTTCCATTCAAACCGCAAAATTCTTTATATCGGCTGGCAACTTAATTTTGTTATTTTACGTTTTGTTGATACGTTACTAGTGATGTAAAAGTGGTGATCTATAGTGTTGTCGATAGCAGGCTAATGCGTCGCGGTTGCGAGCGAAATCGAGACGCATATCTAGGCGACTGTTTTGATTATGGTAACATACAATCAAATCTCATATTATTTACATTCGTAACTTATGTTTCAATGTACTGCTGAACTACGCTTCGCCTCATTCGAAGTGGGACATTATAATGGCTCATTACAAAAGGTAGTAACCCTCTTACAAATTCCTTTTAAGTCATGTCCTGCGCAATACTAGTGGTCGAATAATAATTTTACAATTAGTCTGGATTTCCCAATAATGAGCAAATTAAAGTCAAATGGATTCGGTACATTAATAGATCGAACTGGACTCCAAAGTAGAATAGAATCGTCTGCAAATAATATCGTTTTGTTGCCCGAACTACGAGTACATGGAAAGTCATTAATATATATATCGGACCGTGAATGCCAGACGCCGGTCAAGCTGAGTTTCTTCATCGTTAGACATTTTGTTTTGGCGAAATGCAGGCGAATATAAATCTCCCGAAAGATTTAGTATCAATTAGGTACTTTTAACACTAGGCACTTAAATACAAATATAGTAACGAGACGTAGACAATACCAAAAGATGCCACAGAGAAGTCACCGCCGCCAGCTCGGACAATAACATCTTGACTCTGTCAAAGCGTTAACATTCCCCGATAACGCTTGCTGCTCGTTGTTGTTTTTTTAATTTATTTATTAACCATACCAACATACCAACTAATTACATAAAATGATCTTACATTAGTAGTACACGAGTAAATTATTTGCATCTATGTGCTTAAATTATAGGCTTGCACAAGACTTTCACTACTATTGACCTTACCGAAATATATAATAAATGGCAACTGTCCTAAAACTCTGCCATATGGATTTCCATATTCTAAAATACGTAATATTGATTTTGAATTTTTTTTAATTTTGCTATATCTACCTATCGACATAATTTATTTCTGTATATTGTCGATAGCCTGCAAAACAACATTCCATTAAATTACACGTTAAGTCGGCTCAAAAGTACATTACCAGTTCGATGGACCACAAAACTCCACTGCGCATGATTTTAAATTATATTAACTTTCTATGTAGTGGGACGATTTTAATATAGGTATCGGTATCTCGACAAAAACACCGACACCTCTGAGCCCGTGCGCCTTCATAGCAAGACATCGAATACTCTACCCCGCTCAGCTATTATTTATGTGTTTGTGACAAATACACATGCACAAATGCACAGTGTGTGCAATGTGCTCTCAGTTGATCCTATGCTGCTTCAAGCATTATTTGAAAAAAAAAAACACCAACACTCCGCATTTCCTCTCCACGTCCACCACAACCGTGCAAAGTTCCACATTAATCCGTCCGCCGCATATTACTTAAAAATGCTTCACAAGCCCCTGCTTCTCGTATTAATATATAGATACTACGACATATACGACTAATAAAACTAAATACATGTTTAATATCGACGCGAAAATGTCGATGATGTGACATCACTGTCAAAATTACCTTGTATTTGTCTCTTTTCTACACAATATTTACGTCATACGTAAATAAGGACAAATATATACATTTCACTTCATACTTATAACACTTGTTCCATGCCTATTATACATACATGTACCTAACCAATTGGTTAATTACTTTGACAATTAAGAAGAATTACATAAATTTATTTAACAAATTATCAAATTAGTATCAATCAAGTGAGTTCTTTGAAGATAAAATTAGGTCTTTCAATTATTTATTTTACACTAATCCGTCTCATATCATGCGAAATCGTCAATTTTGCTCTATCAAAACAGTTTTAATGCACATTGTGTTTTCACGCACAAGTAGCTTCGACCTTTAACTTCATCCAAGTCAATCGATGTGGTTGCCGCTTGCCCGCACAAGGAGCTACGGCCTTCATCTAACTCATGCGTTGTGGTTACCGCTTGCCCGCACAAGGAGCTACGGCCTCCACCCAAATCATGTGTGGTTACCGCTTGCCCGCACAAGGAGCTACGGCCTCCACCCAAATCATGTGTGGTTACCGCTTGCCCGCACAAGGAGCTACGGCCTCCACCCAAATCAAGTGTGGTTACCGCTTGCCCGCACAAGGAGCTACGGCCTCCACCCAAATCATGTGTGGTTACCGCTTGCCCGCACAAGGAGCTACGGCCTCCACCCAAATCATGTGTGGTTACCGCTTGCCCGCACAAGGAGCTACGGCCTCCACCCAAATCAAGTGTGGTTACCGCTTGCCCGCACAAGGAGCTACGGCCTCCACCCAAATCATGTGTGGTTACCGCTTGCCCGCACAAGGAGCTACGGCCTCCACCCAAATCATGTGTGGTTACCGCTTGCCCGCACAAGGAGCTACGGCCTCCACCCAAATCATGTGTGGTTACCGCTTGCCCGCACAAGGAGCTACGGCCTCCACCCAAATCAAGTGTGGTTACCGCTTGCCCGCACAAGGAGCTACGGCCTCCACCCAAATCATGTGTGGTTACCGCTTGCCCGCACAAGGAGCTACGGCCTCCACCCAAATCAAGTGTAGTTACCGCTTGCCCGCACAAGGAGCTACGGCCTCCATCCAAATCATGTGATGTGGTTACCGCTTGCCCGCACAAGGAGCTACGGCCTCCATCCAAGTCATGTCATGTGGTTACCGCTTGCCCGCACAAGGAGCTACGGCCTCCATCCAAGTCATGTCATATGGTTACCGCTTGCCCGCACAAGGAGCTACGGCCTCCATCCAAGTCATGTGATGTGGTTACCGCTTGCCCGCACAAGGAGCTACGGCCTCCATCCAAGTCATGTCATGTGGTTACCGCTTGCCCGCACAAGGAGCTACGGCCTCCATCCAAGTCATGTCATATGGTTACCGCTTGCCCGCACAAGGAGCTACGGCCTCCATCCAAGTCATGTGATGTGGTTACCGCTTGCCCGCACAAGGAGCTACGGCCTCCATCCAAGTCATGTCATGTGGTTACCGCTTGCCCGCACAAGGAGCTACGGCCTCCATCCAAGTCATGTCATGTGGTTACCGCTTGCCCGCACAAGGAGCAACGGCCTTCATCCAAGCGAAGCAACGCATGCACTCATCGGCACTGCAGCCACTTCCAGAAATCCCATATTGTCTGTTTTGTCTCCGTCATTGTCAGTAAATATCATACTAGATTTATGTGTAGTCATGTTTACAGAAGTTCTCGACAAACACAAGATACAAGGAGAAGTAAAGAGTATGACAATGTTTAGCACCTGTAAACATATATTGATTTTAACTTATTTTCAAATAGCCCATATTTGAAGGTAAACACTTGTTAACATACAAAATATACAATAAGCCATTGCAAATATCCTCATATTCATATTATATTACTATTAAACCCCTTCTTCCAGCCTTAAGTAATAAATATCATCATAATTTTGATTAAAATACCAAAAATTGTTTATATTTCTCTCTTTTTTTTTTTAAATGACATAAATTAATGCTAGTTGCATTGCATGCGTTGTAGAGTAGATTAACTTTATATTTGATATGATGTCAATAAGATAAAAATAAAGTTGCTTTCTATATTTCCATTACACTTCATATTAAATATGATGAATATAACCACAAATCAATAAATTTAACTAATAGTTTTAAACAACCATATTATTCGTTAACCTCTAGGGAACATTTTCCAACTTTCCTCGCACGTCGCCTATGGCCTGCTGACCCAAGTCCGTTGACGTTAGCCATAGAAAATAGTCACTCAACTCATTCAATTCTATGTTCTATTGCACTAAAAAAACAGTACAATATTGATGTTTACGTAATAATTATTGTCTGTGATATTTTTATTCATTCGAATTAAACGATAATTTTAACATTTTTTTTTTGTATTGGCATACTGTAATCTGTATCGTAAGTTACATCAATTAACAAAATATTCAACTTCAGCAAAACTCGTACCTACTTTAATAAAAATATCAACTAACATTTTCAGCCAATAAAAATATCAATAAAAATATTTATCATTTAACAGTTAGCCAATAAATATTTTCAACTGTTATTGCCATCTCTACTTCATATCATACAATAAAACTATGTATGTAAATATACCCCTAAAAAACAGACCATGCCGTTATGCCATATGTTAATTAGATATATGGCATATGCCAATTGCATTTAATGGAACGTATCAATATTATAGTAATATGAGAATACTGAGACATTATAGATTGAAAGTTTGCTATGCTTTTTTTTCTAAACATTATTAACCTTATCATAATTATAACCAAAGAACGCCTCGAACTAGACATTCTAGTATTTATTTTTCATCATATAATTTCAGTTTAAGCATTCAAAATCAAATTTATCTATGAACACAAAATAACTAAGAGTATTGAACAAAAAACTTACCGGTATTCCAGAAACGTCTATTATTACCTTTATGCCGTGCGATTTACGTGAGTAAATATCACTTCTGAACTAATAACAATAATAAAAGATTTGCCTGTGCTGTACTGTTAGATGGGTTGCAATAACTCAATAAAACTAATTTTATAACTTTTAGTCTTATAACAATCCTATTTTTCCATTTCCCGCCAAAAATTACAATACTGTCAAACCAATGTTTTTCTCTTTCTGACAGCTGTCAGCTTTTTAAAACATACATATTCCCTGCATTCATATTATAATGCCATTATAAGTGGCATTTTAATACCTTATTATATACTTTATTTATAATTTGTATTAATTTAACCAAAAAATATTATAAAGTTAACAGTATGGTGAATTCTAATGTAATTGTGTCTGTATATTAGCTGCTACAGTTGAGGCCAAGAATATCGTCTACGCGAGTATACCTACTTTAATCGCAAATAATACAACACGAAACGAAATATCTTTTGAAAAAGGTACCCTAGGTACCCACCTAGGTTAAAGGAAATTAATTCCACGTTTCATATATACGAATCTCTTTATCCTAGTATTGTTAAGTACATATCAGTCAGTAGTTTCAGTATATGGGCTGTATGCAAATAGATAAACGCATAACAACTGATGATACGCCTTCAAATTGACCGGTGTTTCACGCGGTTTCAGCGCTGCGGTTTTTATAGTGCTATTCTCGCGTGGCCGTCGCGATTCAAGTGTCATACTGAAGGACGACGAGCCGTAACACTTAAAACAAAATCGCTTTGCGCTGCAAGCGTCAATGTTGAGCATTAAAAACAAACGTATGAGTCTGCTCTGATAAGACCACGCCATTTCGCTGCAAATTTCGTGTAATTTCTTTGAGTAGTACCGTCAAATGCCTTAACTTTTCACGTACTCAATTTGATATTTCTCGGTTTAAAAGTGCAATAATAAATTGATTTAACACGATTTTTTTATGTTGTAAAACATTGTAGCGTAGAAAACAACGGATATTTCACATTTTTTTTTTGGGAATTGTCATTTGTAAATTATTTTTTTTTAATTAAAAAAATTGGCAATGTTATTGTCTCGTCCCTGTAGCCTCGGGGTCAGAATAGGGCTACGGTATCCCCTGCCTGTCGTAAGAGGCGACTAAAAGGGGCTTCCGGGGTTGCAGACGGAGAGTGGGAGCTCGAACCGTTCGGTCAGGCAATCCCGGGAAGGACGGCGGTATGTGTGGTCGCATACCGTCGTAAAGACTAGACGGAACGGTGGGCCCAGCTGGGAGGAGCCCGATGGGCCAGCGCGCTCGGAGGATTCCGGTTGAAGTCGTTTCGAGATCCCGGAGTCCTCCTTTTCAGCGCCGAGGACGGCCACCGGAGAGGTTTTAGTGCGGTAGAAATCCCACATAACCCTGCGTCGCTCCCACGGCGTCGGGTACCTTTGGAAGGTTTCCCCCTCGAAAACAAAAAAAAAATGTTATTGTCTTTATGCATAAAATTGTCTAATGTTTTTACACCAATTTTTTTCATCCTATTGAAGTAGCAAACGAGCATGCAGTCCACCTGATGGTAAGTGCTCACTGCCGCCTTATATTAAAAGTGTGCCGGCAACCACACCCTTCCACCGAAATGCAATAAATGCTTCACGCTAGAAATAGGTGTGGCGGTGGCACTTCCCCGGTCGAACTACGCTGATTCTATCACCTTCGATTAATACGTTTAGCCCCCATTTTGATACAACCTAAAACTTTAATTTTAAGTATTTTTTTAGTGGTTAATGATTTAGTAGATAAAATTATCAAGGCAATGTTTGTGCAATCTTCATACATTGACAAAAATCTGTAGGGTTGTCTCATAATCGCCCCTGTAGTTCCGGGATCAAAATAGGGCTACGGTATCCTCTGCATGTAGTAAGAGGCGACTAAAAGGGGCTTCCGGGGTTGCGCTTGCGGGCGGCTAGACCGGCTAGAGTTCCTACTCTGGCCGCTCGCAAGCGCAACTCCGGAACGGACCGGCCGAACTAAACGTTTAGAGCGGGTACCTTTTGAAGAAGGGTTGTTTCATAATACCCAAAATTAAAATTTCAAACAAAATATAAAAATTATTATGTTTATATTATCTGCTTGATTGGTTAAATCCATAACACATAAGCTTTGTACCTATGACAAGGGGCTTTAGCGGAGTTCCATGGGGGACCTTCGCAAGATATTAACATTGACGTGTACAATGTTGAGCATTAAATAAATAAACACTATGCTGGGCAATTAAGTTGCCTGAATACTGGGCCGCTAAAAGGCATTCCAGGTCAGACGAGAGTTTGTTTGGGTGGTCGGTGAGGGCATTCCTCGGCTCTTCCAAATGAGCACCACCCTCCGACCCGAACCAACAGTCGGATGTAACGTCACAGTGGTAGAATGGTAGCATGATGCTAAGCATGTTGGTTGGATGGAGCTGACAGTTTGGGCGACTAACTGTCATGTCTTGGCTTGGCTTTGGCATCCTTCCTTTTGGCATTACTTGGCTGGATAATACGGCAGGGTTTTACATATCTTAATGCATGAAAAAAATTACATAATGAAAAGATGAAGAAAAGAACGTATTTTTTTCAATATTTTATTTTATTTCAGGCATTCCATTGGTCAACAGCTGCCAGTAAATATTTAATGAGAATAATATAAAGCTGAAAATACATCACGTGTTTTATGTTTAGCTCAATGACAAGTGATTACCATTTTGGAAAAATCGGTAGTCAATGTTACGGAAATATGTAAAAACAGCAATACGCAAGTTAATTACATTTAATTGAAAAATAAATGTCGCAAACCCCACATGTTATCTTACAAACAAAATCACACTATACTGTTTTTTCATTTTAAATTCATCGTCAAAACAATTTATGCAAAAAAAATGCAAAATAATAATTATTTATTGGATTTGTTAAAATTATGTACCAAAACTAATTATGAAACAATAATATTAGTTTTCTACTCTCTAACTCTCTCATTCCGAGAGAAGACCCGTGCCCAGCAGTGGGACAATAATGGGTTGATTGGGGGGGGGGGGGGAATATTAGTTTTAAATCATGTTTTCAATAACTAAGCGTAAAAATAATAAAGATGAACAGAGTCAGAATGTTCACAGACGTAAAATTGACTACCGTTTAACATTTGTGATTGAGCTCGTTCATAAATTGTACGTACAAAATACTTAAAATGTACCGCTGTGTTTACAATAACTAATTAATTATATTAGCTATTCCAATATAACAATAATATATTATTTTATCTATACAAACATACATAGATAATAAATTAATATGTTACAAAAAAACAATTAAAAGCAACAAATAAGACACCCATATCACAAAATATACACACATTATTTACATTGTTCGTTAGAAACGCATAGAAAATGTAGTAAACCGATTATATTCGTTGAATTGCCAAAATCTTTTATTAACTCGGAAAAAATCAATTGGTTATATAAACTAGGGTTCAAGTAGGTGCTTTGCATACACAGGTACGCAAGCCGCCGTCACCCAGTTTTAGTCTGTATCTTAACGACTGTGTTATGAGGATCATTATTCGTATTTTTAAATCCAAGGCCGCCTAACTGCCACGCGTGTACAAAATGTCCCACAATACAGAGATTGTTAAAAGAACAGATTTATAAAAAACTGTTTCTATAGCTACAATTTAGGAATAAATTTCGTTAAACAATTGAGTCAATAATCGCGTCATCGGCTACTCATACAGGCTGCCCATATTTCTGGCAATTGAACCAACAACACCACATTATCAACGTTTTTACCTCTTACAAAGTACTACATAAAAGAGTGGTGTCCTTTTATAAACTTTCTATTATCTATTCTTCTATACTAATATTACAAAGACGTAAAGTTTATAGTTTATAAGAGGTATTCTTCGGAAATATTGAACCTATCATGAAAATTCTTTCAGAATCAGAAAGCTACACTAATCAGGAGTGCTATAGGCTATATTTGATTACGATTGAACAGAATATAATTAACGCTCAACGAAGTGGGCACGGGTCGGCTGTAATAGGTGACGATGAACAACGAATGTATGATTCTTATGCCACAGTTTTACAGAGAGATGCAGTACACTATGAAACAGTGGATCGTTGCAGCTACAAAATTAAAAATACAAGAACAAGATAACAATCTGAATTAAATTAAGGTGAGTTAAACTTATTTCTTGCAATTTTATATGTAACGGGTATTAACGATACGCGATTTTAATATCCTCCTTGTCGATATTTCGACCCAATTGTACGGATCGTAGTCACGGCTAAACTGCAGAAAGGGACCGTTAACAAGCACCTGTAGATTAATATACTAACTCTATCCTACGTCTATTTTACGTAAATCGTAAATAGTGCAAGGATTGTTCAGTAAAAAAGTAGCGAGTGTTACGTATCATGACATGAAGCCTAAAAAAGAAAAGCAAACTAAACGTAGTCTAGATAAATTAATTTGCTGCTCGTTCGTTAATGGTTTTTCCCCGCCACCACAGTTTTGCCGTAACCACGGTCCACACAACTTTATCAAAATATCGGCAGCACAAAACCACGTGTCGTGTACCCGTTACATGCTAAAATCTAACATAGACATGTATCAATTCCGCGGTAATATTAGTCTAACATCGTATTTAAATCCAAAATTGTAACAAATTTATTCAAATACAAATTAAGTTCCGCCAGACAAAGCAACAAAAAACTTCAAAAAAAGTTATTTGCATGGCAATGACCAATGGTGACGAATTGAACAAAACGACTAAACTGTAATTCCCTCTGACGACGAGCGATATGGAATTATCAACGTAGACTCTGGTTGGAATTATCAACGTTGACTCTGGTATTGAGGCATCGAGATCAATTTTTAACAAATGAATTTTGGAAATGTATTTGTTAACTGTTTTATTATGTACGTGACTAAATATCTACAACAGGGATCTTTGCTACAACATAATATTGCTCAATTAATATAGTGCTAGAATTAATCTATAAAATACCTTAAAGATATTGACCTATTCATCGTGACCTTTACATCAGAAAAAAATAAAAACACTAGAAACTAAAGAGTGTTTGATGATGCTACAATTGTTGGATGCAGCATTGTTGATGTTTCAAAATACTGTTGCCAAATAGCTGTTTTGTCTGTCTGATTATTTCAGTATCTAAATATCTTATCAATGGAATATTATCGATTGAAATGATGAAATTTGGTGATTTCTCACCATGACTGAGGAGGAGATAGAGCATGCCATCAAATCGAGATGAATCAATACTGAACGATGAAGGGCGGTACTGTGTAGTGGTCAACCTGTGCCATATGATGTCAAACCCACGATAGCCTTCTACATGGTTTGACAAGTCCAACTACCTATCAGGAACCACTACTTAGCCCTGGCTCAATTATTTTACACCGGGACAGAAACTTGATGAAAAAGAAAGTAATAGGAATTTATTTCGATGAAAGAAATTCCGGCATTCTTTGTTTTGATTATTTTTATCACAAGGTCCAGGTATGCTACTGATGACTGCTATGATCGACAACGAAGACCGGCAGCACAATTCAATTTGTTAAGAATTTTACAATGCGTTGGGCGTTGCTAGTCAACGGGTAGCTCATACATTTTTTATCATGGAGAAGAATATATATTAAAAAATGAGTATTTCCAGATCTTTACACATACACCCTTATTTCATAGTTGTGATTATTCTGAAACATTTGAATGATAAAACTATTCAGATTTCGAAACGATTATATCTTACATAACTTCTGTGCATTATACAACTTTATATCTCACATCTGGCTCACCTCAAATCTGATACCACGGATAACATTTTCGTAGACGATTTTCATATAAATAAACGTTATCTGAACCACCACCAGTGTATTTTCTATTAATGGAAATGTACTGATTATATGAACTTTTTTACACAAATTTTAAAACATTGAAAAAATACTTACATTTATTGTCATTTAAGGATAATATTCTATTAATTACACTTGTTAAGTAATTAACTAATAAGATATATAGGTTACACGATAATTAGGTCAATATATGTACTTGAATTTTAACAACTAACATTGTTCTCAAAAAGTACAAAAAGGGATAAATTAATTAATAAACTATAATAAATTGGATGAAATATTAATTATGACTAAAAATTATGCTAAAATTGCCAAATTAGGTGCCTACGTACTTATTTAAAGTATGCATTTACTTCAAAGCTTTTAGAATTTAAAAGAATTATAGAACTAAGAAAAGATACTTATGAGACTATCACAATATTTTAAATCGTTTTTGTTGTTATAATTGATAATATTAAATGTATTTATTAGTAAGGTACATTGTCTACTCGCCTACACGACATTACATTTACAGTCAAAGCTGCTTATTCAGTTTTTTATTCGCGTTTTAATTACACCCGGTTAAAATTTCTTTATACGCGGACGTTGTTTGACGCCGTGTGTCTGTGCGTCGGCTTTCTTTGAGTAACCTGCTAATAAGGAGCTTTTACTGTACAGTTAAAGTTATTTCAATGACCATAACTGTGTACATTAAACAGATATGAACATTTCATACAAAGAGTCAATAATATAATTTTTGATCGATTTAGAACGAATATTGCATTGCGGTACTCAATAAAGTACGTGCTTCGTTAAAGATAAATTAGATAAAATATAAAATTTGCTTAAGTTCATCACGTAAGATTATATTTATCGTGATACAAAAATATTGCATTCATAATATTTACATGTTTTAATACTTACCTCCCTTGTCATTATCAAAAATGCCGTCTATCTATGATATTTCCTTATCTCACGATAAAATAAAACCACCGCAAATTATGCACGAATTAAAACATAAGTTTTAAATGTTTATAGGGTCAGGGCTGTAAGAATGGGTGGTGACTGGGGATGAAGCCCCATAATCGGGTGTTGACGGGGTCGAGGTGGGCGGCGAATCCAAAGGCTTCGTCAACACCGGCGCTATGTACTCCGGAAACCGTACACTCGACTCCTCTTGCAAGGGAGCGGGCGGAGTACAGCTCGGAAACGGACTAAGTAAGAGGAAAGTGCCGAAAGCGACTATGGACGCCATAATTAAAATAATCGTCCGAGCCTCGAAGCCCGCCCGCAGGCCGGCCCACGCCGCCATGTTTATGAGAAGCAGTAAAACAGAGATTCGAATGAGTCTGACGGCCGTCGCATGAATACGACCACCACCAACCCCGCTCATGTCACTCGGCCCGTACGCGAAATACAAATTATGCTTATCGCCAATGTGCTTAAACATGAAGTATATCAACCCGAACGGCGCAATGAGAGGGCAAGCGAGACTGTACACCATGGTAATGGAGAATATCGCTAGGCTCCAGGCGTAGTGAACTCCAAAGGGAAACTCGTACAGGATCGCCTTTTTGACGTAACTCTTTTCGGCTTTCGACTTCGATTGTAAGAGATACCACACATAAAGAAACAATTCGGGGAAGCGTATCAATTCTAGAGCCGTACCAATGAACCCGGAAGTGATGACGTAATTGACGAAGAATGCTCCTTTATCGGGCAGGAACACGCAGTCCCAACGTAGTGTGTTGTTTTCATGATGTAATGTCCAAAATACGAACGCTTCGGCACTAGCGAGTCCCAGAGAAGGTAATATCAACGTCATTAACAGAAGAAAGGAAACAGTCTTGGTCATAATGGAGTAGTTCTGTTGGGATTTTGTCCAATGGGAGAGAAACTTGTCAGAGAACGAAACAATCGCTGGCATGACTGCAGCCATCGTCCACAGGAGGAGGGTCGGAAGGAACTCGAAGATGAGGCTACTGATGCGGCTCGGAGCTTCAGGCTTAACAACCATTGTGTTGAATAAGTTTACAATAATAGCTGGTGTTGTCAAGAAAAACAACACAATGAAAAGGAAGAAGTTGACGACAATCGCCTTAAGATACCAAACGCCAGGTTGAATGCTTAGGTTTTCCCAAACTATGTCAGAAGGGTTTGTTGCATGACTCAAAACCCAACCTCGGTGCAAGCTGAAGTTATTGATGACATGTTCAGCTAGTTGGTATGATGGTAAAGTCAAGAATGCGATGCCTAGAGGATCATTGAGCACAATAGCACGGCACCTCTTAGCCTCATCTTTGAGCCTCTTCTCTTCAATAGTATAATACTCTAAAGCATCAATGTCCGGGCCACACAGTGTAGGTCGGACTGTAATACGCTTTCCAGTTTTCTTAAAATATGTATCTGTGTACATTAGAGCCTCCGTCACCATTTCCTTTTTCTCCTGGACCTCATTAAGCTTATTAATATTATAAGCAAGTCTAAGATCTACAATTTGTATATGTGGAAAGTTATGTGCAAAATATGCCCTGATTGTAGCTTCGTTTCTGTCAGCCTTAGATATGTTTGTGATCATAACCGTTCCAGTTAAACATGTGGGGACTGGTTTTCGTCCAGTACATCTTCTCATAATTAAAACTGATATGGGTAAAAAGGAGATGCTGATTAAGGTATGTACCCAGAGCCAGTAGGATCGTCCATTCAGATTGGACAGAGTGGTCCGACTGAATGTGCTGGCATCCACTTGCAAGTTTGTGCCTTGGAAGTTGATAGGGAGTATAACACCTATAGACACGATAGTTATTATAAACATAAGCGTGATGGCGTGTCGTTGGAACGAGAGATAGTGCACTGCGTCGGGCCCGCACTTGGCCAGTACCTGCTCCCGAGTGACGCGGAACACGGCGGGCAGCCACGTGAAGAACCCCTCGTCGATGTTCAAGGACTCGTCGGCGCTGCGTCGTCGCTCCACTAGCGCATCACCGTCTCTCCCTCGGTAAAACAGATTCGTCCACCTGCTCTTGGAGCGCTGCACCAACGCCATCCGTCCGTAGTTCCATGCCGTCCGCCGCAGCACAGTGAACAATATTATGAGACAAGCCCATGATATCAAATTCAAAATCAACGTCTGCGGAATTCCATTGTACGCTCCAGTGATAATGACGCTCTGCGAAGTGTTCACCAGCATGCAGCCCTCGTCGTCGGTGCCATTGGAACTGTTCGCTGGTACAGAGTAAAGCAGCTGCTCTGCAAACCGACTCATTGTTGATGTCGCAACACGATTCGTATGGTACACAATAACTTCACATAATTACGCGTTTCGCGATTTAACACTGCTGGCAATGGACACTTTAACCAGAGTTTGTATATTAGTAATCACTATGCGAATTTTGGGCGATAACTTTAGAGATTAGATTAAAATTGCTATTGTTCCGAGCTAAATATTGATAAATACGATATACGATCGACGACAGACAGAACACGAAAATGAAAAGTCAAAAACGTATGACTGCTAAATTTTATTGAATGAATGAAAGGAATGATTTTTACGTTCCGTTTTAGAAGGCTTTATAAAATTCATAACAATTATTTTCTAATTACCTTTTATATTTAAATTAATTAGTTTTGTGAACAATTATATAATTTTATGATGTTGCATGTTATTCATCAAATTTATTATAGTACTTTAATATAAATAAAATTATTTGTAGTATATAAATTTTTGTAGTCGTATAATGCGGAAACAGATAAACAACACTTTATATTATTTACCTCGGCTCCACACGTTGGTCCCAACGTAGATTCTAGCGACAGTCTCATAATTTTGTGAGACATAAACACGTTGGCTATTACACCCGTTTTATCCCGTCCAAGGCAATTTGAAGATATCCGATACAGAGCTCGATATTGCTGTAAGCGTATGGAGGGATCGCTCAGACTTCATTGATAATTTTGACACTCACCGGCCCATTATAAACTTAGAGCCAATGCTAGTTTCTAGATCCACACGTCGGACGTGTAGCGTTGGACAGGCCTTAGCGTTATATCAGTGTTATTACAATAATGTACCTTATTTCGTTTACATAAGTATATTATATTATTGAAGTGAAACTTCTTTATCGGGGTTGGAAAAAAATTTTGTGTAACATTTTTTCGTTACGCGCCATCTTTTTCTGTTACGCGCTATCTTTTTTTTCCGTTACTCGCCATCTTTTTCTTATCCCTACCACGCGTGATATTAGATAGATTATTATAGATTAGATTATTAGATAAAGTTTAATAAAAACCTTTTATTAAACTTTATCTAATTTAACTTTATTTAACCAATTTCTGTAAAGTTGCATATAGTAAATTATTTTTTGAAAAATAACGTCATAAAGAAGTTTCACTTCTTACGAGTGTACGCTAGTACACGCACACATTTTTTTTATAATCTTATAATCTATAAAAATACATCTTAACATTTTTTCGGTTTATAATTTTGAACGATTGTGAACGATTGATAGAAACCTAAATACCTACCTTTTTTAAAAGCCACACAAAAGAAGCATAAAAATAAACAACTCTCAGTACACATGTTTGCTTGATATAAAATCGGTTAGTATAAATTAATGGGATCTAGAAAGAGACGCAATATATCAATCTCGATCTTAGACTCTGTGCAAGAAAAGTGGTGGGTGAATTTCAATTTCATTCAATCTTCAATGAGTTGAGTTGTTGAGCTGAAATGAAATGAAATTTGAAGATAGCGAGTTTGCTCACGAGTTCGGGGATTAATTCGTAACGAATTAAATTATTTTAACTAATTTAAATGTGATTGTGAAAGTGATTTTTGTTACTTTTTAGTTATGGAGTTTGATTGGAACAATTATTTAGAAGACAATAGATGTATTGCTGTCCCTGAAGAACTATTTTCTCATGTAAGTTCCGAGATCGCTGATGTGTATTGTATAATAAAATTATCCTTTTAATTGCTTAATAATATTTTTTCAATATGTGCTACGTTGTAGTAACACTTTGTACATATTTTTAGTTTGTTTTGTAAGTTTAGGTGCGCAATTATATTTAATGTAAGCGAGTAAACAATTTATTAATTGCTCATTCGTTTAACAAATGTTCAGATTTTCTATTTTTAGACGACATCCCACTAAAAACAAAAGATTCGCGTTGCTTAAAAATGATTTACCAAGTTGTTTTTATGGCGGAACAATTAGAATTATTCAGCTAAATGTTCGTTCGAATGTAATATTCCATATGGCTTAGGCTTTTATATTTTACTTGGGGTTTCTGCCACCTCATTAGTATTTTTGACCTGCCATGATGTTTTAAATTAATTAATAGGACAAATAACAATTTAGAACGTTCAGGCAATATTTTTATATAATATGTATGTAGACTATTTATTATTCTTTAAATTATATTACAAAGTCTTAATACATAATTGAAATTAGAACAATACTGATTTTGAAATAAATGTATTATTTTTAATTATTAAATATAATTGGTTAAATATATTAAGTTTATAATATTCATGAAGGAAGAATTAAACAACAAACCTTTTATATTTCTTGTACTACATAATGTACTTATTGAATTATGAAATATTAATTTATCGTTACCTGTTAGAATACAGTTGATCATACCATTTATTAAAAATTATTTTGTAGTGTATTAATATTTTTTTTTAATGAAATTGTAAAAGAAACGTCAGCGTAAACAGTAATTCATTATATTCAAATATATAATTGGAATTGAATGACCACATGCCATTTGGGATGGCCAGTGTTCAGCAGTGGTCTAAAGCTATAAGCTGGATGGAGCATATGTCTATGTCATCACATAATATAGGCCCTTTGTGACTCTGGAGCCATCACAACCACAGCGCTTGTGCCTTGTAACAGCAGTGTTTAGCATTTTTGTGTTGTGATCTGGAAGGTGTGGTAAAGGAGACATTCTTATCTTAGGCGTTCTGACTTGTCCTCAGTGGCAATGCATCTGTCACCAATCTCAGGTAAGAATGATCTTATCTGGCGTTGATTGCAGTTGTCCAAGGGGCAGTGACCACTTAGGATATAAATGCTTGTAGCACCCATCTAAATTATTTACCTAGATTATGAAATCAATCTGAATCAAATACAGTTTAATAGCTTGGATACAAAACTTGATATTTAATCATGGGTGTGTGTAGGAAGTAGGAAAGGACAGGAAAGGAAGGTAAGAAACAATTTTTGAGCGTAAATCACAGATTATTTCCACCACCAACACCTGCTGATGGAATGAAGAAATCTTTATGTATGCCTATATATTTAATGTGGTGCAGCTATTTTTGAAAAAACATCAGAAAATATGTCCATATATACACAAGGCTCTTTTTACTTGAAGTTATTAAATAGATCTAAATGTTATACAATTCCCATATGATTTTAGGACATAGAACTTTGTATAAACTAAGGGATGGACATATAATAGCTGTAATGGCTTAGTAGATTTGAAATAAGTTTTAAATGAGTTTTACTAAGTCGGAGGTTTTGGATAACATGATGAGGAAAATACACCAATCTAGACTCGACCAGTGTTTTAGACCTTCAGTCACTTTGAGAAAAACCCATGCTCGGATGTTGACAATGATAATAATAATGAATTAATTTTCTCAGTTGTGTTTTAGTAACAAAAAACATTGTTAACAACTTAAAATTTGTGTGTGGCTCTATACACCTATAAAATTATTTGTATATATTTAAAACAAATTTATATTTGAAGTGTGTTATTACATCATTAAGACTTAGTTTTCCTGTTACCTGTTTTAGCCCTTTAATGGTTGTAATGAAACAATAGGGATATAAATAGAACATGGGTATAATAGAATTTTAGTTTCCGTTTCATCCATGGTAATAATATTTTATTTGTATACAATATTACCCCTTTCCTGTTGCATAGAAATTTAAAATAAAAAAAAAAATACACCATGCTGGTTAAGTGTTGCTTGAAGCAGACTAAACGTTTTTGAATACAATTCAATTCACAGACCTATAGTTTATTTCCCTCATGATGTTTTAAGATTTTTCACATATATGTGTTTGCATGTGTGTGTAAAAATATGATCATAATTGGTAATAATTGACCTGAGATTTGATATCCTGGTCACTTTGTAAAATAATATGCTTAGTGAATGATATAAATAATTTAAAATATTTTTTTAAGAAATAGAGAAAGAAATGGCGCTAGAAAAGTTGAGAAAATGATGATATGTATACGATGGTTTTTTTTTGCTGCATAAAGTAGACCAGGATGCTGTGACACTAGTGAAAATGGGTATAAGTCTGATTTTTGCCACATTTACTTCAACCAAAATTATTAGAAATACGGAGATCTTTCGTTCGAAAAATCTGATTTATAACAGTTTTCATTAGGGGCAAAGAAAACAAGTAAAATCTTTGTTTTAATACCTGCAAAACCTATATAAGCTTTATACATTCGAAGCCCTACACGACGACTTTAGGGTCCCGTACCCAAAGGGTGTAAAACGGGACCCTATTGCTCTGCTGTTTGCTGCCACCAAGCTGTATCTCATGAGAACTACCACTAGGATAACTAGACATTTAAATTTTCACAAATGATGTATTTATATTTGAATACATCGCTTGTGAAAATCCCCCCCTCAAATATAAAATTAATATTTTAGGGGGGCTCCCATAAAACAAACTAGTGCGGAAATCTTTTGTGCCGTACTGAAACCGTTTGTGGTAAGAAACTTTTTTACCGACATAGCAAGCTGAAGTGGCAGTGGGCCGGCCACATCGCTCGAAGGACCGAAAACCGATGGGGAAGAAAGCTCTTTGAGTGGCGACCACGTTTAGGCAAAAGGAGAACAGGTCTTCCTGCACCTGGTGGACCGATGACCTGAAGAACACAGTGGGAAACCGTTGGATTCAGAGGGCTTAGGACTGGTTGGAGTTGCGCCATTTAGGGGAGGCCAACGTCCAGCAGTGGACATCAAAGGGCTGATGGATGGACGGAACCTTTTGTGCGCGAGTCCCTCTCGCACTAGCCGGTTTTTCCTCTATCGCGGATACCATGGACACACTACGACTAATATACAAATACCCAGACGTATAATCTGTCTGGCTGAGAATCGAATCTGGATTCTAGTGCTTATCAGACCTGTATGGCGATCCCTCCGCCACGTGGGTTTACAAAAAGGCCAAAAAGTGAACTCATAATTCAAAATTTATTGCTAGCCACACACCTCTTAATGCCAATATCTATAAGTGTTCAAATTAACTGAAGACTGGTCGTAACTATCGTTTTTCATAGCATAACGTCAAACCTTGCGATCTTTTGATATCATTTATTCGTTATCTTGGGATAGAAATCTGCACCAAACTGAGAATAATATATTACTTACATTGTAGCACATACTACTTACTTTATAAAGCTAATAAAAATTTAACTACTTATAGTACGGGTGTTATTGTTAATAATGTACGACTAGCGTCGAGATGACCTACTTATTACAAAGTTTGTACACAATTTATATGTTTTGTACGTTTTCGTTTACGATCGTTCTATCAAAAAATACTAAAATTATAATGGGATCTTTAGCTTCTTTTAAGGGTCGAGTTTAATTTTTTTATCCGTCGGTAGTAGACAGTAGTAGTTAAGCACTTAAGCACGCAATCAACCCCTTAGTAAGTGGTTACTGCCGCCCATAGACATCCGTAAATTTTGTACAGAACAGAAGTTCTACCCGAAATCAATCACAGATGCGTTCTACTCCCAAGGAAGGACAAAGATGGTCGCGTCATATAAAAGTGAGACTGCAAAACAAAAAAACGGTTTCAACACTCATAGCCCCACACTAGGATTTTCTCCTGTGTCGTGGATACCATGGACACACAAGACGAATATACAAACACCCAGACCCAGAACATGAATCTAAACTCATCATTCGGAAACCTGTCTGGCCGGGAATTGAACCTGAGATCCATTGTGCGTCAGTCCGGCATGGTAAACGCTCGGCTACGCTGGTTGTCAAACACACCCTTGCAAACACACCCTTCTATTCTTTGAAACGCAAGAACTACTCCTTCCAAGAAAGAAGTGTGGCGGTGATATCATTCCGGTCGAAATATACTGGTTCTACCACCTAATAGGCTTTGTATTATTTCCTATGTTATTATTACCTTTGCAATAAGTAGTATAAACTAACCCCACATTACAATTACAGGTAGAAGCAAGCCTCAACAATGGAATCAAACAGGGAATGCTGCTGGAGGTCTGCCATAAGACCAACCCAGACGTGTACTGGATAGCCGAGATCACTATGGTCTGCGGGCACCTCCTGCGCATAAAGTTCATAGGCGCCGACAACGACTTCTGGTGCGATATATCCACCACCAAGGTCCATCCTCTGGGCTGGTGCGGCAAGTACGACGAACAAGTGGAACCACCCGACGATATTAACGAGAAATGCGGAGATACCATAATAGATATAATGAAGAATGCCTTATTAGTCGGTCAGTCTGTTTCCATGGAGGCGTTAAACAATAAGGGCATGTCCCCAATAGATAGGATCAAAGTAGGCATGAAGGTGGAAATACAGAATCTCATGGACCCCTACAGATACTGGATCGCTACGGTAGGTTTATTTTTAGCGCAAGTCTCGCGCACGAATACGCTTAACCTTTTGTTGTTTAGTGCCTTGGAAGCATCAGTTTATGCGTCGTGTATTGTTAAATATGGTAATTAGTAACATTTAGATACGTACGTTTAACGAGAGTTTAATAATTAGTATTTGTAGATCTGTTTCACGAAACTGAATATATGATTTTATATTTTTGATGTTAAGTGGTCACTGCTACTAGTAGTGATCTGAAATCTATCTCAAATAAAATTGAAGTTCATTGAGTTGAAGTGTATTTAGATTCGGCAATTTGATTGGTTGCTAATTTTGCAAAGAAATAGCTGTCAAAGAGTAAGTCGGATCCGCGACCTTTTTTTGCCGAAAGAAAAATGTTTTGCCTCTGGCGGCATAAACCCACGCCACGCCTCTGCTTGCGGCCCGGAATCACTGGGCGGAAACATGTTTGTGGCCCTTAAAACATAAAGGTTGAGTAGCGTTGCTTTATTGTCTTTAAAAACAACGCATGAAGATTTAAAACCGCACAAATAGATACTTATCGTGACAGGTTAAAGATTAGGATTTTCGCAAAAACAAATAAAAATAACTTCCAATACTACAATACCTATATATTGTTTTAATCTGACTGAAGTAGCAAGCGAGCATGCAGTCCACCTGATGGTAAGTGGTCACTGCCGTTCATGGACATCGTTAAATAACTACATACAGAACATGGGTTTCATCTGGAGTCAATCACAGATGCGTTGCTACTCCTGAGGACTATGATGGTCGCGTCATGTGAAAGTGTGCAACCACACTCTTGTATCGAAACGCATGAAATGCTTCACGCTAGGAATAGGTGTGGCGGTGGTACTTCTCTGGTCGAACGTCATTGGTTCTACCTTGAAAATGCCAATAATTGCAGGTATGCGAAAATGTCGGGGGCCGCCTCCTGTTTCGATATGATGGCGCCGACGAGGACTTGCCGCAGTTCTGGATATTCTTCTCCAACCCTCGCCTTAGCAGTTTTGGCTTCGTCACTAACAAGGTACATAAAAAAAACACGCTTTCTACGCTCATAGCCCCACAGTAGGATTTTCTCCTGTGTCATGGGTGCAATGGACACACACAAGACGAACACACAAACACCCAGACCCAAAACAGGAATCTAAACTCATCATTCAGATACCTGTCTGGCCGGCAATCGAACCCGGGACTCATTGCTCGTTAGACCGGTATGGTAACCACTGCGCCACGGGTCGTCAAACAAAAAACATCTATTTCGGTATTGTCACTAAAGAGTTCCTTATATCATATCACTTGACGAGTACATATTTAGCAGTTTGTTTAATGATATTTGTAGTACACAAATAATTATGATAGTTTCAGCTTCGTTCCTTACAAGGTAACTAACAAATTTAGAAGTATTACTTATCCTAATAAGTAATTAGTCATTGTCTTTAAATCTTATCAGGTGCAACAACATTTAGTACAATTCAAATCACAGTCGATTTATCCCTGTATTTCCGGGACCAGAATAGGGTTGCGGTATTCCCAGCCAGTAGTAAGATTGTTGTAAATCCTATTTATTATTATATTTCTAATTTGGACATGTTAATGTAATATTGAATTTAATTGATTTTAAGTATGTGTCAATAAGTGTAATTGGTTCTGCCGTTCTTTTTGACAATAAATAAAAAAGATTGGCGATCGGTGGTCGCTTGCCGTTGCGAACACTAGAAGCAGCGGTGAGCGTAAATATTCAGTAGGAACGAGCTCGACAGGAGCATCGTGCTAGGAGGGCTCCGGTTGTGTACCGTTGAAAATCTCGGAGTCCTCCACGTAGCGTTGAAAACGGCTACTAGGTTCCTTATATAATCCGGCTTCGCTCCCCCAGCGGCGGGTATCTTTTAAATCTTTCCCCCTCCACAACAAAAAATATTTATATAGTCTTTTACAAATGTTTGGTGACTTTTGCTAAGGTACTAAAATGATTGTATCTTTTCAAGATTGATGTTTGGTTTCCCAGCATTAAAGATAATACCACAATCATCAGAATTATTTAAAACATTGCCCAAAAACAACCTTATTAATAACGTTGGGAAAATCCCCTTCAAATTAGTTATCAGTAACTTTATATTGAAATCCAAACATTAAGTCCATATTATTAGGATTTTTATGAGGTAATTAATAAAGTTAAGGATTTAAATAATTTTAATGCTATAGCACTTAGGTTCCTAAGGTTAATATTATGTTAAAGGTTAATATTATTTTTAAATGTTCAGTTATAAATATAGAATTAAAAATTCACAGCACACTTAAAACTCATAAAAGTTCATTGATCACAAAAAAACAACCTTACTTTTTACAAAACAAAAAAAATGTAACTAAACTTCTACAAGGTATATTATTTTACAAGTTTCTTTAGCGAATGAAGTATTTAATTTCCTTGCAGAATGAATTTTGCTTCTTAGCTTTAGATATATATCCGATTGAGGTCAATCAAACTAGGTAATCCCTGCAGCTTCGGCAGCTCCGGTCACATCTACCACTTCTATACGTGTTATACCTATGTGTGTGAAGCGAAAATTACAGTTTTCACTGTAATTTTCGCTGTACAACTGTAACTGTAACAAACACACATCTTCAAACACTTTCGTATTTGTAATGTTATTAAGATTGAAATATAATTGTCAAAAAAATTACTATAAAAGTCTGATTTCGCGAACCTTGCCGCTTCTACTTACTTTTAAATCCCTTGCAACCAGCGCTGCTATTAAGCGTTTTTTTTAATCTAACTGAAGTAGCAAACGAGATGGTAAGTGGTCACTACCTCCCATGGAGATAAATCAACTACATGCAGAACATGGGTTCCATTTGAAGTCAATCACAGATGCGTTTCTAATCCCGAGGACTGTGATGTCCGCCTCATGTGAAAGTGTGCCGGCAACCACACCCTTCTATAGAAATGCAAGAAATGCTTCACGCTAGAAATAGGTGTGGCGTAATTTCCCCGGTCGAACTACACTGGTTCTCCCACCTTGTAAAATACTGTAAAAAAAACGTATAAATGGTATTCCAGGGTTCCCCGTGGCAGTTCAAGTACCCCAGCAAGGTAAACAAGTTCTCGTGCAAGAACAAGCTGAGCGCGCAGCTGCGCCAGAGCGCTGAAGAGTCCATTAAGGAGCCCACACCCGCTGACTTGTTTCAGGTATACCAGGCTGGGTATCCATGAGGATTACCCACTTAAATGTTTAAGGTTCAAAATGTTTATTCTCATTAAGAATTAACAATTCACTTGATATGAGAAGTTACAATTTACAGAATAACATTATTACATTATCCGAAAGCGAACAACAAAATGAACAAGTAAATCACGGTAAAAAAAAGGTATACCATAATGTGTTGACTCGAATGTAGTCTTTCTTGTAGTTCCGGGATCAGAATAGGGCTACGGTATCCCCTGCTTGTCGCAAGGGGTGGCTAAAAGGGACTTCTTGGGTAGCGGGAAGTAAGAGTGGATGGCCACCATTGGGGTAATTTCACTGCGATATTTCCACACAACCCTGCGTCGAATACTTTTTAAAATTTCCCCTCGGAAAACGAATATAGTAGGACTTTTGCTGCTTAATTCTAGTGGCACCGCCTCAACACCTGTTTCTGCCTCTTTTTCTAATAAAAATTAAATAGTTTGCAATCCACCTAATGGTAAGTCGTCACTACTGCCCTTTGATCTCTGTGCGCAACTTAGTACAGCACAAAGGTTCAAACTAATGCCATCCATAGATACGTATCTACTTACGAGGACAGAGATGGTCGCCGCATATAAAAGTGACTACACCCTTCCACCGAAACGCAGAAATTGCTTCACTTTAGAAAATGGTGTGACAATGGTATAATATGAAAGAAAGAAGGGAAGTAAAAAACACTGTGGCATAATTAACAGCATACATTACTTTTAAATTAGACCATTGCTGCAGTAAAATTTTACAAAAGGGTCCACACTCAGCGTCACTGCGGCGAACCACGGCCACTGATTTTCAGTGTGTCAGAATTCGACGAGCAGCTCGGTCGAGTGGTGCGTTGGAAAAATAATATAAATAAAAGACACTTATTAATACTTAAAATTAAAACATGACCAAATAACATGTGTAGTACTATGATAGGTGATGGTAATATGTACTATATGATCGATTACTACTAATATGATCGATTATCTTGCAAAATGTTGTAAATATTGAAGAAAACTGTGCATTTAAATTAGAACAATTATTTTCACCTTAGTATCAAATTATTTGTTATGTGGTTTCCTCTAGTAATGTAAAAGTATTCAAGTTTCATTAACAATTCTTAGAATCGAAATATTCATTTAATTTATTGGATTTCGATGATTTCAGCCCAGTCCGGTTCTAGAAGCCCATAGCTTCGTAACCGGCATGAAACTAGAAGCACTGAACCCACAAGACATGAAGACCATACGCCCGGCGACTGTCAGCAAGATATTCAACAATCTCCACTTCTTAGTGGTTATTGACGATCACTTGGATGACTACGAGGAAACGAAGACTGCTTGGCTTTGCGACAACATGCACCCATACATATATCCCATAGGCTGGGCGGAGAAGAACGGAGTCGCTTTCAAACCGCCAAAGATCTGGAAAGAGGGACCTTTCGATTGGGACGACTACCTCACTCTGACGTCATCGGTGCCCGCTCCCGAATATTGTTTCGGCAAAAAGGAACAACTCCAAGGGATCGAAGTCAACATGAAATTGGAGGCCGTCAATCCGATGAACCATGAAGAAATACACGTCGCGTCGGTGGATTCTATAGCTGAACATATGTTGTATGTAGAACTAGTGCCCATCGGCGAAAAATACTGGTATTCTCAAGACAGCGACCTACTGTTCCCAGTGGGCTGGTGTGATAGCAACAGCTATGAGTTGCATATACCGGACACAAACCCAAGGGAACCTGCAAGGGTAGTGGAGGAACCACGTGTTAAAGAGGATAATACAATGAAATCGTCAGAGGAATGGTGTGATAGAATCTTCTTCAACTATAAATGCTACGCTGGTCCCTCTATTAGTCGGAACAAGTTATCCCAACTGCCGAAGCATGTCGGCCCGGGGCCTTTGTCGTTGGTGTTGAAGGAAGTTTTAAATAAAATAATATCAGCTTCGTACAAACCGGCCAAGTTGCTGAAGGACTGGGAGACAGAAGGGCCGCCTGAAGAGGGTATGCGGCTTGAAATGTTACGAGCGAAGTAAGTATTCGAAATTAACTTTCGTAGTAAAACTACATAAATAACTCGCTCTTACCCGTGGCTTTCCCCGCATGGTCGAAGAGAATTAACAATGACTTGTTTAACACACATGACACATTTCTGGTGGAGTAATATGTGCCTGTTCCACAATTATATACTTAGGGATACTTAGGGAACTTATTAAAGAAATTTATCCAGCCAGAAATTTATCCAGCACAAATTAAAAGTTCAGTTAAATTTATTAGTTACCTTTGACTTAAATAAATACGTAGCATTTGATAGAATGAATTTTACTAACGCCATCTATTAATCGAAAATAAAATAATAATATATCATATATAAATATCGATATAAGATTGTTTTTTGACATATTGTAATAATCTGTTTATGATTACACATATAGTATATCTATTTTCAATATTAATATTATTTTAAAAATATGAATATTATTGAGTCTTCGATCTATTATTCTATACTATTGTTAATAATACCAGAACAATTACAGACGATTCCTTACTGACATGTCTTGGATAAGTTGTGGCACAGTTAAACTTTCTTATTTTTTATTTATCTGCCTGAAGTAGCAAACGAGTATGCAGTCTACCTGATGGTAAATGGTCATTGTCGCTCATGGACATCTGTAATCAAATACAAACAGAACATGGGTTCCATCTGAAGTCAATCGCAGATGCGTTGCTACTCCCGAGGACTATGATGGTCGCCTCATGTGAAAGTGTGCCGGCAACCACCCTTCTCGAAACGCAAGAAGTGCTTTAAGCTAGAAATAGGTGTGGCGGTGGTACTTCCCCGGTCGAACTACTGATTCTCGTTGTCAACCCATTATTGTCCCACTGCTGGGCACGGGTCTTCTCTCGGAATGAGAGAGCTTTAGGCCATAGTCCACTACGCTGGCCAAGTGCGAATTGGTGGACACTGGTTCTACCACCTATAAAAACACAATAGCGCTGAACACCACTGTCATAATCCATAAATAGATCGCAACTAAATGTTCGTGTGTATCGTATTGCAGGTTGAAGAGCAGCACGTACCACGCGTACGTGCCGATCACGCGGTCGGCGGGCGGCGTGCGCGCCTTCTGCCGCGCCGTGTGCGTGCGCCTGCAGGCCTGCCCGAGCCTGTTCGGCCCGCAGGAGTACCCCGCGCTCTGCCCCAACGACTGCCAGCACGTCGAGAAGTCCACCTTCCGTGAGTTGCTTGCAATATAAGTAGGGGTTGAGCGTGCTGTGTGCTGCCAGCACGTCGAGAAGTCCACCTTCCGTGAGTAGTCTTGGAGCGTGCTGTGTACTGCTAACACGTTGAAAAGTCCTTCCGTGAGTTGCTTTGCTATATGGGAGTAGGGGTTGAGCGTGCAATGTACTGTCAGCACGTCGAGAAGTCCACCTTCCGTGAGTTGCTTCGCAATATGCAACTAGAAAACAAACGAACACTGTATCTTTTTTTGTAACATTAAAGTAGCAAACGAGCGTGCAGTCCACCTGATGGTAAGTGATCACTGCCGCTCATGAACATCTGCAATCAACTTCATACAGAACATGGGTTCTATCTGAAGTCAATCACAGATGCGTTGGTATTCCCGAGGACTATGATGGTCGCCTCATATAAAACTGTGCCTGTAACCACACCCATCGAAACGCAAGAAATGCATCACGCTAAAAATAGGTGTGGCGGTGTTACCTCCCCGATCTAACTACAATGATTCTACCACCTTTGAAAATATCTTGCGGTAAGTAGCGGTAATATATAAGTAAGAGTTCCCCACTCATAGCCGCTGACTAGGATTTTCTCCTATGTTATAAGTGCCATAGACACACAAAGGCGAATACACAAATGCCCAGATCCAGAACAAGAATATAATCATTCCAATACCTGTCTGGATGGGAATCGATCCCGGAACAGTTTTCCAAGTTCAGTACGGAATAGTAACCGCTCTGCCTCACGGGTGGTCAAAATCTACAACTCTTTGTGGTGACTCTACAGGTATTTCTAAAACAAACAATTGCCATTCATGGTGGACTTAATTTCATTTAAAATATTGACCGAACTTGTAGTCTCTGAAACTTTAACTAGTATGGCACATATTGCACCCAACCTGTATTGTACATAGCAGAATACTCCAATTTACTTTCTTAAATGGTCTTGAAAAGAAATTCATTTCCTTTGTAGGTATTATTGTATGAAAACCCAGATGGTGACAACTATCACCAAATTGCCCTGATATACAAGGTGTTGAATTTTTCGCCAAGTAGATATTAATATTAACATAATTAATTTAGATTTCTCTTTGGTCTGTTTCTATGTATTACGATCAGTGGACCAATGTAAATGTCACACACACATGCAACGCACCTGACCGAAATTCAATCAGACTTAGAATAACAACATCATATTATTTACAGAAAAACTATTATCCTTTTCACTTTAACAATGGTGCATCACAATTTACAAAATGTTAAGCAACACTGTTGTAAGTATAAAAGAGAATTCTCATGAGCATTATGTTACAGATAACGGTACAGAGCGGCGAGGAAGACCAAAAGGCAGCGTTAATGGTAGAAAGAAGAAAAAGAAGGGAATGCCGGAGAAACGGGAGAAGGAACAGCAGCCAATGCCGGGCACGGAAAATAATAGGGATGGAGAGTCCGTTGAAAGTGAACACAGCGCTGGATCAACTCCTCCGTCTGAAGCCGGCACTAGGCCTAACTCGCCCGACAGCGTCTCCGACTACAAGAGACGGTATAGACGAAAACGAGAACCTAAGAACCAGTATCCGAAATTAGAAATGAAGACCCGAGGCGCCAAGCTACCGAACTTCGCGGTGCAGATGAAGGAAGCGCATTGGAACAAGAAGGACGTCGAAACGATATACAACAACACTTGCGCGACCAAAAAACAAAATTCGCCGGACAGCGACACAGAGAATGAAACTAACGAAAGCAGTTGCAACTCCAGAGACGCGAAGAATATTTCAGATGTTTCGGACTCTGAGGAGCCAGAACTAAAGAAGCTGAAGTTTACATCGTATGACCCACTACCTTCAGACAACAAGACATTCGAAAACGATACAGCCATGTCTTGGATCAAAGGTAAGATGAAGCTTTCGCCCAATCCACTAGATTGGACTGTCGATGACGTATACAATTACTTGTCCAGTACAGATGACTGCAAATTAATAGCAGAGAAGATGAAACAAGAAGAAATAGACGGACAAGCCTTTATTATGCTAGATTTACCAATTATTAGGGATTTTCTGCACATGAAGAAAGAATTCGCGATGCAACTGTGCAAACATATTACAATGATAAGGTGGTATTACATAGTTAATTTTGAAGATAACTGTGAAACGTGATTACCTTGTTCCTGTATTACCATTTACCAACCTCTAGTCTGCAATAAAATAATTATTTAAAATTTACGTATTTTCTTTTATTGAGACAACACAAGATACTCGCACGTAATAATTTACTGGCTGAAGGCGTTTTTACGAAGCTTTCGGCACAGGAAGCTGCATATTTTAAAAATGAACGATTTATTAGTATCATCGGGATTTTCAGTAACTTCTTCTGAATGTATATCCTTTTTTGCGTATGAAATCTTTACTGGGATGATTTTGTCATTACTTTGGCACACAACTTGGTGTTTCATATACTTTTGGAGTTGTAACTTTTTCGCAGTTACGCTTTTAATGTTTTCTGCAGAAGCAATTTGGTCTGCGTCTTTTACGCTTGGGTTTCGTATATTGATTTCGGAAAGTAAATTTCTTCCATCCATTTTGATTTCAACGCATGGACTTCCGGCTAACAAATAGATATTGTAAATCTTCTCCTTATTTTCGCTACGATTTATTTTGGAACTCTCTTCATCAATAGTGGAATCAGTCAAGTAGTTCTCATTTTTAAACTCCTCTACTGTTGATTTTGGCGAGTCGAAATTATTAGTACCTAGGGAAAATGTTGTGGAGTCCAACTCATTGGTGGCTTCCATCCTAACATCACTAAATGTTAGTAAATTTGTCCCATTACTTGCGTTTGACGTACAAGATTCTGAAGAAATAATATATTGGATCATTTCTTTTATAAAACTTTCCATTTCTTCAACCGTATTTCCCTGATGCTTAGCGAGTATTTCGTGAAATTTCTTTTTGTAACCTTCAAAGTCGCGCATGTTAGTTTTGAAATTATCAAAAATCTCCTGTACTGTTGTTTTGAACAGCTTTATGTTGTATTCAAGACTGTCCATAGAAGATCCATCAGTTTGAAGCTCTTTTGAAATATTTTTATATATTCTATTTTCTAGTTTGTCCAGGTCGGAGTTTGTAAGGTCTTTCTTATCACCGTTCGCAACATTGTCACTGCTATTCATCTCAACACTCAGACTGCTACTATCTTTTACCGGAATCTCGTCGTGTTCATATTTTTTATAGTACTCTTCAAAGTTATCTTCATTAACGAGTGTGCCATTCCTGTTCACACATCCGCTGTCAATAATGCTAGGAAAATCTTTGGTCCTCACAATATTCAGTTCGGATTTCGAAGTTTCCGATTTTGAGGGTGCTGCTTCATTGGTAGACCCTGTGTTATAAAAGCTATGTCTTGTTTTAATTGTTGTTTCTTGAGTATCAGAAGAATACCACGGCGACATCCTGTATTATTAACAAATACGGCAGTTTTCAAGTATATAATTTATTATTGTAATTATGGTAAAGGATTTTAAAAAAAAGATACGAATTTCATCAATAAATTTAGCATTATTTTGCTATACATCTAATTATTATCATTAAAAGCTATGTAAGTAATGAAGTAAGGTTAGTTGGGGTAATATCGGCCCCATAGATAAGTATAAGTTACTGATCGGCCCTACTACGTAAATTAATATAGCTTCATTGATTTTTTTTATTAATTCTCAATATTAATGCAACTGACCCATGTAGCAAGCCTATTTAGGTTGGCTTGGTGTTTGCAAAATTAAATATCCGGCTTTCCATCTCACAGAGGATATAAGTATGGTAAAATGAAATTTTCAACATTTAAAATAATTTTAAATAAACAATAAAATTAAAATTCCTACAGTTTTATTTTGTTAGAAGATATTTCGTTTTTAGTGGTTTTGTTCTTTATCAAAGGAAAGTAAAGACGAAGCAAATATCGTTGCGTCGTCATAACTTAACAACTGTACAGATGTGTTTCCTTTATTATTGACTAAGATGAAAGCCGCATGAAACTTAAGCTCGATCAGCCGACATTTACAACCTTCACGCTGGATATAGGTATAGCGATGCGATGGCATGGGTGTAGACAGGGGGGGGGGGTCAAACCCCCCTCCCTCCTGCTTGTTTTCAATCAACTTGCCTTTGCGTGTAAAAACGAAATACCTTATCAAAAATTAAAACGTATACGCCCAGGAAAAAAGAAGACTATGAACATCCGTCCCGTTGTACCCCAACTAACCATATTATTGCCGACATACTTCAAAAAATATGACAATTTTTTTCTTTCGAAATGTATTGACATAATCTGAAGACCTAGTACTAGTCACAGAGTACATTTATTTATACGGGTACTAGTAATGAGCTCTAACGGATTTAATTCAAACCGAGTACTTGATATTGGCCTTAAAACTATAAAAAAAAACAGTCTTAAAATCGTTAAACCCGACGCTCATAATTCAAAAATTTCGATTACAATATTTATCTATCATAAAAAATAACATTAATAATGGTAATTTAAAAATAATAAATAAAATACACAGAAATATAAGTCACATCCTTTTTCGACAAAATATTCTAATCATTTTTATATTGTTTACGAGTTCTTAGTTTAGGGCATTATGCAACTGCGTCTTACGTGAAACGGTATTGGTTATTTTCAAACCGCCACCGACGCAGATGAATTTTTAATTAAAATATTACTAGATAAAAATACCTGGCTAATTTTAAATTTATTATCTCTTAAAATAAGAAATGTAATTTAAACTTTCAACATTTAATTTACAAAATTCATTAAATGATAACTACGCGTATAAAATTTAATTTAATTTTGTAAAAATATTTTACTTAAAGTATACATATTTTGTGTAAATTATTTTATTCTGCAGATTTGCATTTGGAAAATTAATCCGTTCGTCGACAAATCCAAACAATGGTTTGACTTGGCGTAAACCTACTCTTAACGCATATAGAGCATCCATACTACTCGAATTGATCGGCTGCTATACATCTATTCTAGATCTAGTAGTTAATGTATTTCTTATTTTTTGATTTACAATAAAATTGGCATATGGAACATGTGTTCTTGCATCATAAGATGTAATTTGCGGGTAATAACGTAGTGTGGATGTAGCATAATCTTTACTTCTATTCTTATGTGGCAATATTAATAGAGTTAAAAGTGAATATAAAATTAATATTTGTTGATTAATTATGGTTACATTTAATTTGTACAAATTAACATAAATTTTGACTTGATAAATTGTAACTCATATTAAAGTGTGTTGATAACGCAATTTTTGTAATGGCAATTTACCACAGACAGACATTCACTCAACGTTCTCGACAACGCAAAGCGCATATTTTTTGTCTATGGATGGATGGACGTGATTGAATTGATCACAGTCGAACAAGAATCTCAAAGGCCCCGCCTTTATACCTGTAAATATAATTTACACGGGCTTACCGCGATGTTAATATTATAAAACAGACATATAGGTAATACATTCGAGTAACTACAGATTCTAAAAGAGTAATTTACGTTAATTATTAATAAGCGCGCTATCCATCGGAATGTAATTATCGATTTACGGTCTACGGTTGCAAAGTGATATTGTGCACCTTCATATGTTTAGTTTGTCAAAAAATCGTGTAAATAGAAGGGCGGAAGGGTTCCCGTTAGTCGCTGAGGTTGCGCGAAAGCATTTTGTGTTATACCGGGCGGCAGTTTTGTGAATATTATTGTTACTATTTTTAGTGGGTGTTGTCATTGTGGGAGCTTTATTCGGATTAGGTCATCGAGTGTGGTGAACATGTGTGCCGGGGAAATGTGTTTTGGCGTAAATTAAACAGGCTTGTTTGGTTTCTTATTAGATCTACGAGGCAGCGGAGCGTTGCAACCATGGATACGATCAGAATACTATGTCTGTTTGCCGTTTTATCGCAAGCGGCTGCACTATGTAAGTGTTTTCTCCTGTACTATTTACTTTAACTCGTGCTTGTAAGCTCCTCGTAAGTTGTTATCGGCTTTCGAGCTTCGCCTGATGCTAAGTTCATTCAACTTTTCCTTCCACATTTCGCAGTTGCAATCTGTCACGGGCTAATAACTTCTGAACGTCATAATTATACCTATGTTTTCTTTTAAAAAATAAGACAAACCTTACATGTTAAAATGATACCAAATTAAAAGACACCGACAGAAAAATCACACCGTAAATTCTAAAAGTAACATGGTTTCTCAATATTTACTCGAAATTTTAAAGGAGCTTACAAACATAAGCATAGAATAAATGCTAAATTAATAATTATGAATTCATTCAAACGTTTGATAAAGAGCAAGATGACTCAATCCAACTGTCAGTAAATGATCAGAAAAGTGGCAAATATATGGTCAATGACTTTGCCACTTTTCTGATAGCCTTTCAATTGAATGTGGTAATGTTGTCAGCATTCTGGAAACTCATCTTAGGGACAGTAATTTGCAGCTTTTTATTTTTCATTTCACATTTGTTTATTTTTTAATGTGACGTTTTTTTTATACACTCAGTAATTTCTTATTGTTATTATAAAATTTCTAAATAATGCAAATATTAATTTATGTCATCATAACTGATAACTGTAAATATAATACTTTGAAAGTCCTAACTGGAAACATTGTCCAGAATTATATGTTATTTATAATAGTGGGAAGAATATAGAATTAAGAAGTACAGATATCTGTGCTCAGTAGGGCATAAAGCACTAGAAGGAACATTTATATATTGCACCCTGTCAAATATACTATTGCATTATATTAATAAGAAAAAGATGCATTCTTTTAAATAACTGAAAAGAAGAAGAAAAATTCATGTAAAGTGCAGCTGAACACTAGATTGTAACTTTGTTCTGTTTGAATTTTTAAATGGGCTTATAAATAAATTTATCAATTGTATACAGTAATTTGGCTTCTTTAGTTGAGTGATATAACAGATAAAAAACCAGAAGTGATAAGTGGTACAAACAATATCAGAAAACCGCGTTCAGTTTTCTGATATTGTTTGTACCATTCTACACCACATTTTTTTACAGAGTATGTTTTATACATAAAATAGTTTACATAGAAGTTGCTGTAAAATAGTAAAATAATTAAGCACACCAATATAATATGTCAAATACCTAGTTACCTATAATCTATGATAACAATGTACCATGAATGAATTAAAAAAAAACAAATGTTTTTTAAAAGTATGAGTGTTATCTAAAGCCTCAATAGATCAAAATGAACTACATATAATTTGTCTAATATTAATTTGACATCATATTAATAGATGAATCTGCAATTTGTCACCAGAAAAATCAAAAACGTCCTTCTGTTTGTATAAATTTACTATCTTGCCAATAATGAGGGGTGTCAGGACCCCTTAAATTGCTCTCCACTTTGAAATCCACCTTCGTTCATCAATATTGTAGGATGATTAATGAAATGCATACTCATACTTGTTCTTAGAATATCATAGAAGGCACTGTCAATCATAGAGAACAATTATTCTTCAAAGAGTGATGGCCCTGGGGATCATTGAATACCAGACTGGATTGAATTGAATCATGTAATACTGTAAGACACTTACTTCATGTAATTATAATTGAAGCTCTAAATGACTGCATATTACACAATGTGTCAGATTAATTGGTAAAATTGTTTTAGCCTTGACTGACATCTATGTATGATTTCATTTTTGTCATTGTTCATATTTCAGGAAACAATGGTTTATGAATTAAATATTTTTCTTTTTGTAGTAAGTATGCACTTAAAATATTCTTCTTTGTTGAATCTAAACTGTACGAATATGAAATGTCGTCGTCGTCGTCAACCCATTATTGTCCCACTGCTGGGCACGGGTCTTCTCTCAGAATGAGAGAGTTTAGGCCATAGTCCACCGCGCTGGCCAAGTGCGAATTGGTGGACATATGAAATGTACAAGTCTATATTTAACAAAGAAAAGTGACACTCAAAAGTAAGGCAACTTTCACACAAATGACTCACTTATGTGAGCATTGTAATGTGCGAAAGCAAGATTTATTGTAATCTCATAATGACAACTCCTTTGGCTTTGCATCCACCATAACGTTATTACATGCTGTGGGTTTGATCCCTGGCCAGAATAATTTTTGAATGTGGTATTTATATGTCTGGGCTGGTTGTCTGCATATTTATTTTTGTCTGTATCCCTGGAACCCATGACACTGGAAAAAATCTTTATAAAGGGCTGGGTGTATAGGAAGCATTATAAATATTACACCTAAATTGTGCATATTAGAAATTATTTTCTCACTCATAATTTTCTTACTAAATGTTCTTACATTTAGTAGGAAAATTATCCATCAAGGCCTTTGTCATAATACGGTCTCAAAAAATTAATGTGTGCACAAGACAAAAAAAACTTTATGCATTTTTAAAAGTCAATTACAAGAATGTGCACTTAGCATAGAGTTCTTTGAAATATGCACTTAGTCTTACAATCGCCGCAAGGATAATAATGTTCCTACTTATTACATACCCCTTTATCCCTTCCGATTGTTCTGAAGTGCCCATTCAGGCATAAAATCTTAATGTAGGTATACAGGAGTTCATAAACGCCCCGCGTATTCCGAGTCGCGTAATTATTATTTTGTTTCAAACAAAGGGCGCCAAGGGCCGAGGACCTCTTAGCCTAAATACAAGTTGATGCAAGTGCGCCAATTTACTGTTGCCTATTTCTGCTGCTAAGCACCGGCGAGAGCGTATCGCCGGAATGTTCCTAATTAAAAAACGGTATGGCGTATTGAATTTTATTGTTGTGTGTGAATTTCTTCGTTTCATGAGAGTTTTTTAATCGTGTCGCGCAATTTCGCGTGTGTCGTGAGTGCAAATGTAATTTTTACTACGATCGTATTCTATAATTATAACATTCATTGATATGTAATGTTGATTGAGGTATTTTTATTGGTTGTTAAATTTGATTGAATGAAATAAAAACAAGGAACTCTTTAATATTGGAATGTGGTAATGATTTAGTGTCACGGGCTTAATGTCCAACCTTAATTTTATAATTTTCAGTTAAACATTTTCATATAGGTACGGATTTCTCCTACTTCTTATACACTACAATTATTTATTATTTATATCATATGTATGAATGAGTTAGTTACGTGACATAAATTGACAATTATTCTACTCCCCCTATCCAATTGGCGAGATGTAGAGAAATTTGACTTGATCCTTCCTGACTGGTTTGTGATATTGTTCAGAATAAGAAGAGCTGCTAATGCTATTAATTAAAGCATATTTATATGCTTTAATTAATTTCACTTTTCCACCTGAAATTTAATGGGATTCAGCTAGACACCCACGTTTATTTCAATATACTTATGTCTCACATAATTAATGGTTGCCACTATGCATCTCAGCTCAAGAAAATATTTTTTTTTTTTACACAGCAGGACCTTTTTATCTTTTTATTGAAAACAATCTATTGTCCAGAAGTTAAACTTTATTCAAGAGTTTATTTATTCGAAAGAACAGAAAAAAACAGAACTAATTCACCAATCCGTTTTCGTCCTAATTGAATTTGTTAACAAAGTACTTCTATATTGCTATGTTTATCTGGGTTGTGTCCTTATTCGTCTATGGAATATTCATAGAAAATTAAAAAAGTGTATATAGAAATAATCTTCGTATAGGGCCATAAATTATATATGATCTTTGTGTACGAGCGGTATTTTGTGTACAGTGACGTCACCGCCGCGGATCGTGAAGCAGCCGACGGTGGAGGAGCTGCTGTTCCAAGTGGCGCAGCCCGGCGAGGTCGACAAGCCGTTCATCATCGAGTGCGAGGCCGAGGGGGAGCCGGCGCCCAAGTACGTACATGATACAGTTATATAAGCTGAAATTTCGTCTGGTATTCTTACTGGGTTTGACGACTTGCGTGGTAGAGCGGTTGCCATACCGGTCTGACACTTAGTGAGTTCCGGGTTCGATCCCCGGCCAGATATACGAATGAATAATTTAGATTCGTGTTGTGGGTCTGGGTATTATTATTTATTCCTTAGATCCTGTATTTCTAAATCCACGGAGATTTTCACATTTTTTGATTTTGAAGTAGCAAACGACCCCAGTCTACTTGATAGTACGCACATACAGAACAAGGGTTATATTTGAATTCAATTACATATGCCTTGCTACTACAGACGACTTAAGACGGACGCCTCACAAAAGGTGTGATTGCACACCTTCCCACCGAAATGCCTAAACTGCTTTACGCTAGGTGTGGTTGTGTGGCAGTAGCTCCTCAAACCGTATACATTCAGCACCGTGCACTTGGTTGTCATTCTTCGTAATCGGAATTATGCACAAAAATCGACATTACGTTTAAAGATGACGATAAAAGCTCTGATCTATAAATCCGGTGTATCATTATCTTCTCAATTTAATATCCAACCAAGTGTTTCTAAGTTCTAATTTGTATTTTTTACCTTACTTTAAATGGAGATTATCAATTCGTTACGTCTTTAAGTAATACTAGGTTTATGATATAAAAATCTATTATATCTTTGATCATTTTTCTTTACCTTAAGTTGTTTAAAAGCGGAAGTCCGTAATTGAATCATTGAAGAATGATGCTTTTAACATGACTAAGATCAGGTACTTAATCACTTATGTATATAAACTAAATTGAGCTGGTTATGCTGGCGTAGATATATTTAATTAAAACCAAGTAAAATTATACACATAATAAAATTTTACTTGAGTCGTAAAGTAAATTAAGTTGTTCGGTGGTGTACATAACACAAAGAAGGAAAATTGATGCAAATTCTCGTAATTAAATATATCTCATTACATAGTTTATACTTAGTAAACTGTAAACTTGTCTTTTATAAAAATAATAGAGATAAGGATAAAACTTGTACAAACTTACCATCACAATTATTCTTAGATTAATAAAAGTATTTTCTAAGTATATTTTACTGCCTAATTAGATGATTTAGTGTTTCTAATGACTTGTTAAATGGTATTCATTTAAATAATTAGACAAGATTAATCGTTACATCGTTAAATTTAATTAAAGGTTTCATCTTTACATAGACAATAGTAATTACATACTTCTATATAAGAATGTACTGAGAATTCAATGTGCAACGAACGCTGGACTATGGGTAATTTTTTAAACTACGTAACGACTTCAGAAACTTTCCGTTCTGCTGGCTGCTTTCAACTCTTCCATTCATTCGAGAACATTTCTCTGCATCTACTTTCCTCCAGCCTCAATAGAACGTAACTCAGAATAGTTTGCTGCATAACTATATGCGCTCTCGTATGCACTTCGCATTTAATTAAAAAAGCTTTTAAAATTAATATGCTCGAGATGCAAGGATTTTACGACGAGATGTTTTTCTTCCTGCATTTCGCGTGCCGGGAATATGTTGCGAACATTTTTAACACGTATCCCGGAAATGTATTACTTTTCAAAGTATTTAAAAACCAGATGTAAATATTTTCTTGTTACAGAATTCGGCTTTTGGCTTTGTAACATATGATAATATAATTACATGTTGGTATTAATACATTCAATCAAATTATCGTAGAACCAAACATTAATATAATTACATTACGAAATCATGGTCGTTATTGTCATTTATATTATTTGTTAATACCATGTAGAATAGTGGTTTATTTAGAAATTGATGACATATGCGTTGCTACTCCCGTTGGCTAATATGGTTCCCTCATATGAATGTTTGTCCGCAGCCACGCCCCTTTGTCGTAACGCAAGGTCGCAAGAACTGTTTCATGCTAGAAATACGTGTAGGGTAGAGAACATATGAGCAGTTGCCCTCTCAATCGGGAGATCTGAGGTTCAAACCCAGGCACGCACCACTGATTTATGTGCGTATTAGAAATTAATTGTTACTGCTTTTCAGTGAAGGAAAACATCGTGAGGATACCTACACACCCGAAAGTTCTTTAAAAAAAAGTTGTCGGGGGTGTGTGAAGTCCACGGAATGAGAGAGCTTTAGGCCATAATCCACCGCGCTGGCCAAGTGCGAATTGGTGAACTTCACACACCTCCGAGAACTTTTTTTCTTAAGAACTCTCGGGTGCCAGTTTCCTGGCGATGTGTTCCGTCACCAAGAAGCAGTGATAATTAATTTCTAATAAGTCAGTGGAGCGTGCCTGGGTTTGAACCTCGGCCCTCCTGATCGAGCTATCAATACTCTTAATACCTGCTTATAGAGTATATTTAGCGGTTTGAGTTGCACGATTATATATAACTCCACACTCATTCCGCTATTCCAACATGTAGGTTATTTTTACTCGTATTTTTTCTGCTGACCTGATACACGAGGAGTTTGAACGCGGAATTAAATTATTATTAAGTTCACCGGAGCCACGACGAGTTCATATCTAGCTATCACTGTACAAGTAGTGATGTAAAGAATGTTACTATTAGACGCAAATGCGAATATTGTTTTGTAACATTCGCGCATGCGAATGTTGATTTTTTTTAATTCTTGGTGTAGGGTGCTAGAGGATATAAATTTTGGTGACCATTTTTGGTCGACCAACTGCAATTCGAATTAAATTTGTATAGATTTTTCGAGCTTTCTTTTGGAAAGCACTGCAATTTAATAGTCGTAAAACATTCGCATAATTCTTGCGAATGCGAATATCATGCGATTATTTGCGAGTTTAAATGCGAATAATCACTACACATTACACCGTTACATCACTAGGACAAGTACGTACATATATTTGAAGTCCATCGCGGCCTACATATCGGCCTAATTTTAGCGGGTGAGTTAATTAACCCAATATGCAACACGCCAACGGCTGCGTGGGTCACGAATGCGTCTGTGGTTGTACCCTTTCACTGTTCGTACGGGTCTTTGCCCTAGAGAGTTGTCTTTTTGCAATGAGATTAGTGTAGCTACGTAGTCCACGTGACAAATAGCCATTGTAGTACATATACTATATATTTAATCAATGAAAGACTTTTGTCCTACTAAATATTCTTAGTACTGGGTTAAGTGATCGTAGAAGCGTTCCTAAATTTGAGGACTAAGTTGGAACTTTCTTTACTAATGTAAGATAAAAGTTAATGATAATGTGAATGTTTATTATTATTTTTCTAAAAAAATGCTGGTCGGATCTCCTTGAAATTCAGCAAACTGACGCGCTGTAATTTGGAGTAACACATAGTATATCTACACTCTGCCGTAGAACGTGCCCGAAGCGTGCAGAATTGTGGGAATAAGCTAGTTAAGTATACAGGGTGTAAATGACAGCGTACCGAATATTAAAAATATGGATTCCTGACACGATTCTGGTGCTTATGGCGTTGGAATTTTTCATCGGATTTTCCTCGGATTTTCCATTTTTTTATGCACTTTTTTTTACAAATTTTGGTAGTATTTCAATACTACTGCATAATGCAACATGAATTTAAAAGAAAAACACTCATTTTAGTGTTTTTCACGAAAATCAGCAATGTATAATGAATGCGCTATCAGCTGTTCGACGTCCGGTCAATGACGCCGCGCGGCTGAGGCCGTGCGGCGGGCCGCCCCGCGCTCCGCCGCACCGACTTCCACCAATTTAGGAACGAAGTTTCCAAAAAACATTCAATACCTAATTCAAACATTTTAACGCAAATAATAACTGAAAACACTATTCGGAAAATACTAAATACCTATTCTTTTGTTTATTTTTGTGTACCTAATGATTGAAAACTTCTTCATTTATCTAGGGCAAATAAAAATAAATCACAAATAATGATTAACATTTTAACGTATTTGTTTCAGAAGCAAACATAAGGGAAACATCATTAAAGAAATGATGTAGGTACATAAGTATCATGCAAAATTCTATTCCACATACACAGTACACTCACACATACAGCGCGGTGCGGCTCTTCAGTCCTTTGCCGAAAGGCGGGATTAACGCCGCACACGGAATAAACAATGAAAAGATAACACAATGTGGCTAATAAAGTACTTGTTCTCCGTAGGTCATGTACTCGAGATGATGAGTTAGTTTCTGTGATAAGAATATCAATAGTTATTGATTGATATTATAATAGCTTTTTATATTTTCGTTTTTTTTATGTTGTATGTTGTTATTTTATGAAATTTTAATTTGCCTTTATGTATTTAAAGTATTTAGAATCTTGAAGTAAACCAGTCTAATTCAAACTAACATGAATAATGTTTATAATGTACGTAATTTGGTATTTTATTAAAATTACAAAACAACGAGTGGATATGTAAAAGTAATTGATTTGTCAGTTTTAAGTTAAAGGTTGTGTCATATCTGAATTTAATTGGATCTGTGTAATGCACTCGCTTAGTAGTAACTCGTCACGGAGCGGCGTATTGGCGGCTTTCTTTGATAGTTCGGATATTATTTAAAATTTGAAAAAATGTCACAGTTCGTGATTTTCGCTTGCGGAAGACGGATGCTCTGCAAATTTCGGTTTCGTGTTAGTCATGTCGTGTGTGAACTGTTATTTATTATTACTTGTTATTGCTTTAGTTTTGTGTTTTTATTGTTATTTAGTTTTTGCAAAATGCAGTTCAGTGCTCGTGAATATGGGGAAATGCTAATGTGTTATGGTGAAGCACGTGGGAATGCACAGCAAGCTCTGCATCTGTACATCCAGAGGTACCCTTATGCTCGCCATCTAACGGACAGTCGTGTGATTTGAATGATTTCACGATAGTCTAGGTAGGTACTAAGTTAATAAAATAGAATAAGCGATTTGTTGTTAGATGCGTGCGGGGAATAACTACTTATAATACAATAAGCGATCGGCGATCGGTACGCGGGTTGTTCGATGTACATTGCGCGCTCAAAAATGACCAACTCGGGAACCAATAATTTCCGAGGAAAATTGATGAGTTATTTTTAGTTCATTTAGTGTCACAAATCTACCATTTAAGTTTTCGGTACGCTGTCATTTACACCCTGTATTATGTGCTTTAGTGAACTGTTTGGACCACAACATCTTAGAGATTCCACATAAGCCTACAGTAGATAGGTGTACCCAATTGCTAAAATTATAATCCGTGCCGTAGCCAGAACCGCAGAACTCTAAGGAAAAGATTAATTTTCACGGCAGTAAAAGCAATTTAAATTTTAAAGAACGACTTAATGCGTAAATAATTGTAAGTTTCAAGTTTCTTAACAATTCCCATTGTAACTACGTAGTGTTTCTAGACGTTCTCGGGGATAGACTCTTTTCTTGCAGTAGAAAAAAGTAAAGTAGCTTCGAGAAGTATGTATAAAAATTAAAAAGAAGCCTTTCATATAATGCGACCACCTTAGTACTCGGGGGAAGTAATGTCTCTGTGACTGACGTCAGAAAGAACCCCATTTCTAGATGAAATTAGAAAAGAATCACTTACTATCAGGTGAAATGCATTGTTCTTTTGCTAATCGATCGGATAAAACAAGCATTAAAACATGAAGGCACAGGTATTTTTACGTTTCAAGAGGTCACAAATAAATTGATTAATTCTGCAATCACATATGTTGAACATGTACCCCTATCAAGCTTTGTTTTCATTACTCAAATGGAGGTCAATCGTTAGTTGACCGATTAGTTGCGACTATTTATCTGATACACGTGTGTCTATTTCAGGCACAATTCTCCCTCACCTTGCAGACTATTACTGTACCGACCAGTTGACTCTAGGCTGTATTAAACTAGGAATTTTCAAGTGACTTCGATAATAGACGAGAGGATATCAATGTTTTTTTATCAATCTTTGTTTAAATCAACTGTTTAATATTCTGTTCTTTAATCGCACTATCTCTGACACTGCTCTACACATTCTCTAATCTCCGGGGAAGGTCCATTTGAAATCGGTTTAAACTTTGTTGAGATTAGGTCCATGAAATTTAAAATAATAGAAATCTTACGTTGTGCAAATAAATATCTAAACTACTTACAAAATTACATATCATTTTGAATCACTGACAATGCCAATAAATAATGTCATTTATTGGTATAAATATGAACGCGAGGCGGATATAAGGCTTTATGCTCTGTTGGTCAAGCTAAGGGCGGTAAATACTCGGCGCAGATAACGGAAGTAATCGAAAGAAGGAATAATGATTGAGGGACAGAAACCAAACAGTAATAAAGTAGAATTATCTATACTAATATTATATTATTATATTAATATTATAAAGCTGAAGAGTTTGTTTGTTTGTTTGAACGCGCTAATCTCAAGAACTACTGGTTCGAATTGAAAAGTTCTTCTTATATTTAATAGATCATTTATCGAGGAAGGCTTTAGGCTATATATATATATATATATATATATATATATATATATATATATATATATATATATATATATATATATACGCGAGTGAAACCGCGGGAACTGCTAGTAACATATAAAGTATCACTGACATATTTACTAAATTTATTATGACTGTCGTTGAATTATACAGACACGCAAGCAGAGTCAGGGTCAGAATTTAGTATTTGATAAGCCTGTTTCATTACTTACTAAGTCATAATGTTAAAACCGGACCGAACCGGTAAGACTATAGTAATGTTTGCTTTGCAGTGCCATTAACTTAGTTGTATTGCGTTAACTAGGCATTCATCTTGAGAAATTGGATCTAGGAAATCTAATAATTTTACAAGTTAGTACAATGAGAATGGTTAGACCAGGAAGGTGCCATCGCCACATCTATTTCTAGCGTGAAGCAGTTTTTGCGGTTCGGTGGAAGAAAGTGATTGCCGGCTCACTTTGATATGAGGTGATGCTCTTAGTCCTCGGGAGTAGCTATGTAATGGATATCATATGGAATCTCTGTTCCATATGTAATCGAATGCGCTTGTTCAAGGGTGGTATTGACCACTTACTATCAGGTAGACTACATGTTCGTTTGGTTCTTTTAAATTATAACAAAAAAGAAGGTAAAAATCCAAAATTTATTCTTTAGACACACTGTGAAAAAAGCTTTTTAATTTTCAACGTATCACAAAATTCCAATCAAATGTTAACGGAAGGAAGTAAAATACAACAGTTGGTGATTTTATCGACGCACATACCTATCTACGTCCTGTGCAAACAAACTGTGAAAGGCCATTAGTAAAACAAACCTATCGATTACTGAAAATGTCGTTCAGTCGTTCGGGCCGGTGGAATCGAGAAACGTGATTCGTTTAGCTTTTTCCTTTGTCTACAGTTCCCTTGAGATATCTGAGCTTCCTCGTCTCAATTGGGAGTTTCCTCGAATATCAGCATCTTTCCCGATGTAGCTGCTTGTAGGAAAATTGTGCAATTTTAGCCGTAAACGGATTAACTTCTTTGTTTCTTTAACCTTTACGTCCCTTTTTATTTCATACTTTTCTTGAAATTCTAATAGATACAAATAGAATCATAACATACTGGGAATTGTACCATTAACTATTACCACCACAGTATTACCACTTAAATTAAGCAATAATAATATAGGACTATATTGTTTTCCTTTCCCAGGTTTTCTAATAGAATCAAAAACTAGACATTTACGTGGTATATTTACCATGTATTTGTAGCATTGTTTCCGTCAAATTTAAAACTTTGCGAGTTCACCTGATCGCTGTTAAAAACATTAAAATCTTTGATAATATAGGTTGATTTACAACAGGCCTCAATCTTTACAGTACCTTCCCGCTTAATTCGATCATGGATCGAAAGTTGGCTCGACTCATTTCAGCTAATTGTCAAATTGGGTTACTGCATTGAATTTAAATTAGTTCCCGTCGTAAGAGACCTTTAATCGTTGTTGTATTCTTTAGTCGAATTAAATTAAGGAGATTAGCAACATTTACTTCTTCGCTTCCTTTGTTTTATATTGGAGCCCTAAAGCTTATTCGTTCTCGATACGTTAGCTTAGCTCGCACTTCATTATAAGATTTAATTTCAATTTTACTAGACTATTTCTGCCGCTTCGCCCGCTTCGGTTAAGTCTATCGCATTATTGAGTATGTTATGTGTTACTTTAGGTCATAAAATATGTGAATGCCAATTTTTGACAAATCCAGTCGTAAGTTTTTGTGTGAAAGAGTAACAAACACATCATCACAATCTGCTATTTATAATATTAATTTTATAAGATGATTTTGCTACCTCAATATAACCGGAATGTATCTAAACTGGGCAATTACAAAATCTATAAATACCCAGATTTCTGTTTCGGTGTCGGTTGTCCGGCGTGCAACCCGTACTTGTGGTGTTGGGTTCGGAAGTTGCCTTCGAATCGACGACGCGTGACCACTCTCGCGCGCTCGCCCTCTTACCATCTTTAACGTTTCGATTTGCCTTGGTGGCTAATATAAAAACGGAACTTAAATGTGTAGTTAACGACAATATCACCTACTTTGCATAATTTAAAATAACCTTGCATCAGACCTCAGTATCATTGTCTCAATCTATCGTGATTATTACAGGTTAAAAAAATTGAACTAATTTTTTTCAATGGTTTTTAACTACTTTTTTAAGTAGGTAAGGTATGATTGGTGATCTGATAGCTTACCAAAATTCCTTAGCTTAGCAAAAAACCAACAAATGTAGTTTTTCTTTTCTGGCATTAAATTGTATGTCCTAAGCATTTATAGGTAAGGCCGAAAAGCTAACACTAACTGCACATTCATAAACTCCAGTAATTACTTTTTAACAAAAAGTTGAAAAATTCTGTTCCGACCTCGTACCACTTTTGTGCCGACGTATGTGTTTTAAAAACGATTGATTGTAATCGCCATATATAAATTAATGTCGTAGACTTATGGGCACCAGCTCAGACAAGGTCGACTGGCCTCATAATAAAATACCTATGTACATAGTTCTTGTGTAGACATGGTTCGTCTGTGTATGGAAGAAATTGCGAATTCACGTCAATAAGGTCAGACGATCTGCGTGCTCTATCGTAAATTAAATAATCATATCAATTGTTAGCGTTAACAATTATGGTTTGTTATTGCGATTGATCAAATGCAGTTTTGCTTTTAAGGTAATTTGTAACATGAATTAATAAAGTTTTATTAAGAAAAAGAAATGGGATTGGAGCCATGAAAATAGTACATTCATTCGCCCTGACAATGTATGTGACCTATTCGTATATTGGAAAAGTCTGCATTGAAAAATATTACCTTTCATTTTCCGAATCCCATTTTCTTTAGACGTCAATCATTGGGTGTTCCAAATTAATAACATTAATTTTATTCAACGCACGATTCACATATCGCACACCTAGATCTAAAGGGAGCTAACTCAAAAATCTGTGTATTTGAGTTATGGTCACCATTTAATTTCCTGAACGGATACCTATCTAGCAATAGAACAGATTTAAAAATAAGTGCAAAGCTAGGCTAGGTGCCTTTGCACTTATTTTTAAATCTGTTCTATTGCTAGATAGGTATCCGTTCAGGAAATTAAATGGTGACCATAACTCAAATACACAGATTTTTGAGTTAGCTCCCTTTAGATCTAGGTGTGCGATATATAACATGCTAGAATATCTTATTGAATGTTGTCATCATAATAATTTAATGGGTCATATAAAACATATCAAGAATCTGAAATCAAGGACTCACGCTGTGCCATACCACAGTAATGAGATAATTCACCGACTAGTGAATAGGAGGATCGTTGGCGACGACGGGTCGGCGTCGTGTCGCCGCCGCGTCGTCGAGTAAAACAGTTTGCCACAGTGACCCCGTTTTACCATCGACCGCGTCTCCGAGAATCGTATTTACAATTCAATAATCTGTACCTGCACTTAATACTATTTGCTACATAAATGTATATTCGCTGTGCGACATTTCTTGCTTGCTAAGAGGTTACCAATCTCTTCTTTTGTTGGAACCGGTTTGAGTAAAAATACTATGGGCAAATCGACTTACTGTATTAGTTTTTTAAAATAAAACATTAGTCCAAGCATGGAGCAGTCCTTCGGTGGAAGGGTATGGTTGGAATAGTAACCTCGTTTTATATGAAGTTCTTTACGTATTAGATGATGATGACGCAAAGACCACTTCCTATCAGGCGGACTGCTAACTCCTTTGCTATTTCAATCGTATACAATAAAAACAGAATATTACATTTTTTTTTATAATAAAGAAGTAGCAAACGAGCATGCAGTCCACCTGATGGGAAGTGGACACCGCCGCCCATAGTAACTTGTAAGCAACTTCACATAGAAAATAGGTTCTATCTGAAGTCAATCACAGATGCGTTGCTACTCCCGAGGACTAAGATGGTCGCCTCATATAAAAGTGTGCTGGCAACCACACCATTTCATCAAAACGCAAGGAATGCTTTACATTAGAAATAGGTGTGGCGGTGGTACCTTCTCCGTCGAACTGTACTGGTTCAACCACCCTTAAAATGTACTTATTTGTAATGAGTTGACCGTGATACCATAAGACTAGAATGACATGGTACGTTAAAAACCAAGTATGTTTCATACGTTCCAATAGTTCAGCGACATCGAAGAACATTCGTGTTAGAATGATTTTCATTTAAGAATAAATGAAACATAGTGAAAGCAATCAGACACACACAATTTGACTCCCAAATAATAACGGACATCTGGAAAAAAGGATTTTTATTTTGCTCTAGACTTCATGTGACCTATTTATGTAAATTTTTAGAAAATGTCTTTTCTCTTAGAGCTTACATTAATCTGTCATTTCGGACTATACATTTCGTAGACCCCAAACTGCTTCCATGACGTGTACAACGTAGTACTACTAGGTTAATGGACTCCCAATGAGTTGCATCGTGCCAAGACGATATAGATTAAGTAATAAATGGGACCCAATGCCAAGTTGAGGAGGCTAAGTGGATCAGTGGGGCTTGGCACAGCTCCATGCAATGTTTGTCCCGAAGACGCTTTGGAGCTATTAATCAAAGGCGCTAATTTAAATTTGCATTGCAAAAGATTTTTACTTACTGGAGCTGAATTTTGAGCCACTTTGCTTACAAAAGCAAAATAAATTTAAATAATACTTATGATGCATTAGGTGTTTATTGTAACTTTGAATAAATCTATTTATTTCTATGAAGTTCTTACAATAAGAGCGTTAAGTTTTGGAGGGGAGGCTAAAACCCATTACTATCCCACTTCTTTCACGAGAGAGTTTTTAGGACATAGTCCATCGCGCTGGCCAAGTGTGGATTGGTGGACTAATTTGGACGTTAAGTTTAAAAGTTATATAAATATTTTTGAAAAAAAATCCACATTCATGTAAAAAGATTGAAAATTATGTCCGTGTGCATCTTTTGTAATTTGTAGCAGCACCAGTATGCAACCGAGCTAAAGATCTGATGACTGCAGTGTCGACTATCGTGTACGTTATAGAGATATTCAAAACCATTTGAAATCCTAGATTTAAACCTATCTGAAACCGCAGATACGACCGAAGTTCGTACTAAAACCTCAGATTTAGAAATCAGATCTCACCGAACCCAATCGGAGACGCCGTAGGCCGCGCCTTAAACGAACAAATGGTCGGATTCGGAATGGCGTCACACGCTGAGTCCGCGAGGTCGGTGATATCATAACGCATGCTGCAAGCTCACTTGTGGAAATGTCAATGGCATGCATGTCTCAGGTGAGCATTGATCTGAGATTACGAAGGCAATACTTTTAAATACGTGAATTGATCGAGAAAAAACTTCTTCACCTTATTTTGTTGTAGTTGTACCTAACAAAAAGGTAGACGGGCCACTTGATGGAAAGTAGTCACCATCACCTATGGACATTAGCAACATTAGAAGAGTGATTAATGTATCGGCTTCAAATATATAATTAAGTCCTAGATATTTTGAATAATCTAATCGAGTGACTTCACGATGAATGACTAAGAAAAAGTAAATTAGTGTAGGTTATAACTCCCGCATCTAGAATTAAGAGTTCAATATTTTTTGTTCAATAAGCGTCGAGACTCCCAATAACGTACGCCCCCGCTGTCTATCATACCTACATTCGTGGAGTTATATTACCACACTTATTCGTGTATTGGTAGTGTGTATGATTCATTTCCCAAAATGTAACTGACGATCTTAAGGACCCGGACAAGAAGACATCTTAAGGTGGTCACTATACCGATCAAACCTATGTTCTTCAGCAGACGAATTTGTAATTCTTTTATGTCTGGACATTTGCAAAATTAAGTTATAAAAGAACAAAAAATTAAGTACTTAGTGATGTGACCTATTATAAATAGGTTTGGTTAGACCATTTTACATCTATTTATGTGACAAAGTGGATGTACTTGAAGTGCCTTTTCTATACTTATCTGACTAATGTGATAGTCAGCACATGATACCTTGTATTTTTTTTTCAAAAATATGCGTCATTTTCAGAGGTAGATAAGAGGTAACAAAACTTTTGTTTCAAGTGCATTCCATGAAACTTGTTTGTTTGAGTTATGGATTAATTCCATACAAAAAAAAGATCATTCCTATAAGAAAAACGTCTAAAATCGGTAATAAGGTGATTTAGGTGAGGAGATCAAACAGAATAACGACAAATTTGCCGAGTTACTCACCAATTCCTTTAGGTCGTGTTCCGATCAGGTGATAATATAGGGTAAAATATTGTAACTGACAATTTGTAAGACTTCGTAAGCCTATACAAAATAAAGACATTGCATTTCATATCGTAAAGACAAGGATACGATGCCCTATATTCCTGTCGCCGGTGGATAAGGAAAGCTACGACAAGACTCGTTAAATTTACATTTTGTACCCCGCAAGTGTTGCAACGCCATTGAATTGTAAATTTTCCGGAACTGAAACTCGCCTTTATGTTTTGTGCACAACTCGCCTTTTGGAAATTATGCCTTAGGCTTTCAGAATACCTTGTATAGCATTATATTGAAGGGTTGGATATTATTATGTTCGGCTTCAGAAAATTTGTTCCGTTATAGCTGATTAGCATATCATCATTTACAATATGAAACGTTGAAAAAGTAATCTTTTTTGCTTGCAAATCTCGTCTCGCAATGCTCACGTCATAGGCTCATGTTTAGTGATTCTATAAGGAAAAGATTCCTGTAACCTTAACTAACAGTTCCCCCAAATAAAGTGCTGAATCGGTACTATTAGAATTCCACTTGCGAGGAAATCGAAAACCTACGTAAACGTGAATTCCCCTGCAAAAGCCAACACGTAGAGCAGTGATGGGGAGCTGCGAGCCCCTCTCGTGGAGACTGCCATCGATCAATACACGCCAATACGTTTTGCTCGTCTCCGTGTCGAAATGTCGGACCTTTACGAGCCTCGGGGACATTTCTAGATCTTTTATTCCTGTGGCAACTGCCAGTGTATGTAAATTTCTGACAGTTTTCTAGCCCCGGCCTGACAAAGAAACTTTTTTCAAATTTCATGCGTCACGCCGTGACGTTGAAATGAAAGCAGTTTCCTGGGTGACGGCCATTACGGGGTCAGGTTTTCATTCCATTTTTAAAAAGAATATTTCTATGCGTTTTCTGTATACTGTATTGAGGTGTGAATGTACTGTATGATACGATTTAAAAGCTTGGTCTTGCTTTATTCGCAAGGGTAAAAATTAAAGATGCGCCGAATAGTGGTTTCACCGAATAACCGAATACCAACTATTATTCGGTTTAACTTTTACCGAACCGGATATTTGGCCGAATTATTCGGTTTACCATTTCTTATTGAAAAACAACTGCGAAAGTATGTTCATAAAAAATATGTTGATTTGAGGTTTATAAATCAATGTTGATGGAAATTAGAAATAGAATTTAGAAATATTTAAATTAGAAAAAATGAGAATTTGATTGAGGTTTCACGAATGTTGATATTTGAAGTTTAATTGTTTTGTATTATTCGCTTTATTTAACACTCTTCATAGGATTTCCTTAAATTTTAACATAAATCTTACGTAAAATGTTTTGTCTTTTTGTTCTATACCGTGACGTGTAGCCAAGAAAGTAGAAATACTCGGACTAAATATGTATATTCGGCACCAAAACCGAATAATTCGGCTGAATACGTATAGTGGAAAATAATTCCGAATACGCCGAATACCGACAACCGAATATTCAGCGCATCTCTAATAAAATCATTCATACATATAGTTTGGTTTAACAATAATGTTGACATTATAATCGCATTAGGTAATGCTCTATATTACAAGTGAATGTGAATTTTATACAAGAAAATAGTAAGTAAACTTCATGAAGAGTACAAACTTTTCTAATAACAGTCCTTCAACGCGCACCTATAAATTACTATCATCGGGACTCAGGATATTAAATAAGTTTGAACGAGTTCATCTCAAACTATGTACCTACGTCGTTGAAGTCGTACAAATAGAAACTGCAATCTATTTTTCGCAGGATACGAACGTTGCGCGATATTTCTCTCGCGTGGCTCGCTCGAATCATTTTCAACATCAAGGTAAATAATCATTATTGCAGTTAGTCGCTTTTACCTACGACTGGGGTTAATGTTTAGTTTTGAACTTTTTTTACTGGCGTCATGGTTTAAATTCCCATGATATCAAATCGCGTTGTTCCTAATGCTTTCTAAACTACACGTCTGCGTGATAGTCATTAGCGTTGGAGGGATGCTTGTAAAAAGTGCGAACTTCACGTCGTATACGAAGTGTTCGTTTAACCGGTTTTTCATGTCAACTCGGCCGTTTTGACCGCGTCGGTGAGCTCATTTAGGAATTATGGGGTTAGGGTTACTCCGGGTACATACTAAACAAGAGTCAGCACTATAGTTAACAAAAAACATAAATGTAATATAGTAAGGCTTTTGTTCACATTTTTTTAAAGTAAAAGGAGTCATCATGTTAGGAAAATATGTAAGCAAAGTTAAGGTTTAAAAGTTTAATGTTTTTAGCGCTTTTTAACGTTTTAGTTTATGTAATCATTGTTTAATGTTTTAAGCAATTTAAAGTTGCTACAATTGTACAGTCCATGACTCCTCTAATCGACGGGAAGTTCGCTTTATTGTTGTAATTCGATGACAGTAAATTTATGCCCGTAACTGTAATGTATTCTTCTTGTCATAACAGTTTTTTTCCTAGAAATACATTGCAACACAACTTTTTTTGTAAACAAAGAGTCAATGTAACTTAAAGTAGCTAAGAATTAAAAACTCATGAGTGCGTCCTGCGTTTCTTGTACGTTGTTAAAAGCCTGCAGGCTGACGAGTTTGTAAGCCGTGAACGCATTTACTTAGAATGTAAGGCGAGCGATTCAGACGCGGACGGACCCTTATCCACTAGGGAGACCGTCTCGGATCACTTCCTTGTCTTCCGTTGATCGTGGACGAAGATACGAATGTTTTTAAAACGCAATCGCCAAGGTATTACCAATATTACCATGGATTTTTTTTTGGAAATGGTGCATAGAGAAAAGCCTCTTTTTTATATTTTAAATGTTAATTGTTAGTCAAAATATGCTAAGTAAACAAACATACAATATAATAGCCCAAGAGAAACTGCTATTGCTATTTATATGTTTTCCAAAAGTTAATAAAAATAATCAAATAACAAAACATAGTTGAAAAGTTTAATAGGAAGGCTCAAATGAGTTAAGTAGGGATGAGCTTCGAAATGAGGCGTGAAGCACCTTTCCTTACTTTACTATTACTTTTAATGAAATAAAGATTCATCTTCAGTTCGTAATTGTATCTAGTGTAAAGTACATGAAATGTTTTCTGTTTTGGTTTTTTGCGTCTACTGTCTCATAAGTAAACGTTAGCCAGATGTGGACTCCAGTTAATAGCAAACTTTAATTTTATTATGAAAATCCTACTATAAGTCTTAAGCCAAGTCGAAATTTGTATTGTATAGTCATTATATTTTAAGGTGGTGGAACCAGTGTAGTTCGACCTGAGAAGTACCACCCCTATTTCTAGCGTGAAGCATTTCTTGCGTTTCGATGGAAGGGTACATTTTTATATGAAGCGACCATCATAGTCCTTAGGAGTAGCAACGCATCTGTGATTGACTTCAGATGGAACCCAGGTTCTGTATGAAATTGATTATAGATGTCCATGGGCGGCAGTGGCCACTTACCATAAGGTGGACTGCATGCTCGTTTGCTACTTTAATCTTATAAAAATAAAAAATAAAACATGAATAAAAAAAAAATAACATAATAGTTATCCGCATAATGTATTCATACGGAACATCGTAAGACATCTACAAACAGCAAAGGTAGATAGAAGAAGTCCTGTGAATAATAAAGTTATGAATCTATGTAGTCGGAGTCACGTGCGCTGGCCAGCCTGAGCATGCATACTAAACTGGACATCTACTCATCTCCGACATCGTAATACGAGGATGTCGTTCCATTCTCGAAATGTTATAGGGATGAGGTGTAGAATAGGAATTTATCTACTTATACCTATATCTACTCAGGGTGAATGCAGCGAATACACAAGATATATGTGATTTGGACCAATATTTTCTAGGAATTTATACACTGCTTCTATAGATCGTGGTCGCTGTGACCAAACGGCCAAACAATGGATCGATATATCGGCAATAAGTTATTTAAAAGCTGCATACTGTGAGTCTCCGTTACATATTAAAAATACACAAGGTGTATCTTATTTTACTTAAATTTAAGTTAACAGTAATAAACGTGGTTACCTATGATTTGACAGGGGAGGTGCATTTTAAGGTGTTAGAACCAGTGTAGTTCGACTGGGGAAATACCACCGTCACACCAATTTCTAGCGAGAAGCAGTTCTTGCGTTTCAGTGGAAGGGTGTGGTTGCCGCATCACTTGCATATGAGGCGACCATTTTAGCCCCAAGAGAGTAGTAGCGCATCTGTTATTGACTCTGAAGTCAATATTTGATAATAATAATAGTTTGATAGAAACCTCGTATGAAATAAATATGTATGAAATTGCCCACATATGTGCATGGGCGGCCATGGCCACTTACTATTAGACTTACCATTGGACTTACTATTGGACTTACTATTGGACTTACTATTGGACTGCATGCTCGTTTACTACTTCAAACTTATATAAAAAGAGTTTTTCAAAATTATTGTCAACGGTGTTGCAGACCCTCATTACGTATAATTACTCTATGAATAATAACTTCTCTAGCAGCCTTTTAGCATCTACTTGAAAGCCAGCGTTTATCCCGAAGTGTAACTTCCTTAATTGGGGGATGTTGTCTGAAATTCGCGTTTCCCAAGCGCTCCAGACTCCGCCTTGATGAGTCACTCGGGAAATTACACAAGAGTGTCCTGTAAATGCGACGGGATTTAATTAAGCCGATTTCAACGTTTACCTTGAATTTAACTCGTTCTTTCTGGGTTCTCGTTACTAAATAAATACTAATTTTTATGTTTGAAAATATTCACATACCTATTTACTTTAAGCACATAATTATATTTACGCGCAAACTAATATCCTAATCGTTGAAACTCGGCCTCAAAAGTCCGAGGTTAAAAACCCAAACATGCACCATAGTTTTTTCTAAAATGATGTGTGTATTAGAAATTAATTATTAGTGCTTCATGGTATAGGAAAACATTATGAGGAAGTCTACACAACTTGGAGTACTGAAATAAAAAGTACTTAAAAGTGTGTGAAGGGCCCCGCAATGGGACAATGATAGGTTGACGACAATATATGTATATTTAGAATAAATCTTACTTTTTTAAATAACTGCTCGGGGTGATGCAAAATGCCTTAGTTTTAGGTCATGCTATTTCCAGATTTATTTCAGGAGAAGGCCAGTGCCAATGTTCTATTATTTTGAAAATTAGATATTAATTGTAGTACTAAAACAAAACTTCTACAACAATAAAATTATAACTTTTGCTTTCAGTTAGGCATTACGGTGTAGGAAGAGCGTGCCTACACTTTCTAGGTTAGCGGGCTGATATGCAAATAAATACATTAGTTAATTAAACAACCATGGACTGTGATGTGAACTGGGACCAGAATATCAAATTAAATCATGTGTTGTTACCGATTCCTTCTTGTACTTAAATAAAAATTGAAACCGTAGACAACATAGCCAGTTTGAAACTGTAGACAACATATTAAACAAAATTGGATCTAATACGGTATAGGTAAAAATTATTCGTAAAAAATATTTCATCGCAAAGTAAAACGCCAGCCACCTTATATTTGAATCGATCAATGGTAATAAAATATTCGCTTTGTAAACATAAATCGGGCGCTGCCTAAATTCAACATGGCGCCGGGCGCAGCCGTTGTACATAGGCAGTGTTATCAAACGAACAGTTATAAATTATTCATGATTCAACCTTGACTGAGTCAACGCGACCATCTCGCGGGCTGAGATACATCGGAAATATTATTATGTCACCGTTAATATCGCTTGTTTACTCATAGGTTAGAACACTTGGTCGTTGAGCCCTGACGCTCGGAGATCACGCTGAATTTATATTTCGAACGCTGTCATAATTTAACGGTTGAAACCATAGACTAGACGCAATTCGAATTTCAACGGAACTTGTTATGAGCTTGATTTCGTCATAAGTGTGCGTACATAATACATATTGAGGTAATTATTTCTTAGAATTTTGAAATGAGGCAAGTTTGTTCCAATTTGTTTTCGAAATTATTTGGAGTTTAAAATTTATGATTCACAAAGACCCGAACAGTGGTAATTTTAGACCCAAAAGTAAGTCCTGGATAATAAATACCCGTTAGTCGCAAAGAACAGAAATATAATGAGAAGTTCCACATTTAAAACCAATTACCGTTGAAATATCTTTGTATACCGAATTCCCGAATGGCCAATGTAGTTGTATTCTTGTTTGAAAAGTTGTTACGTCTATCCAACCAATACAAGTCTGCACTCTACACGTACTCGAACCGGTAGCGCCGGTTATAGTGCTACGTCGCTTCCGGCCTTTAAGAGATACCCGGAGGGCTTTCCATCGAAAAAGTGCACCCTCACGTCTCCTTTGAGGGCACTCCTGGGGGTAGTTATTGGGGAAACTTTCGTACCACCTAACGAGAAAAGGTACGGGATGAGTTGTGTTACGTACATTATTGCATCGTCTTGTTCGATTTTTGGTTACAATGATTTGTTTTATCCATCGGCTTCTTGTATGTTTTGTATTTTACGAGATTTCTTAGTATTTTACGAGAATTTTTAAATCTACCTAAATACAATGTAAATATTATTAATGACCACATGTAATAATGATAGATCAAAATCGTACTAAAAATGTGTACTTAATATCTTTTGTATACATGCTTATTATATTTATAAAAACGTTTCAGGCTTCCTGAATATTACATTGACTCATTCTCGTGTACAATATCAACACAAAAGGACTGAAGTGTCTGCTTCATCTATATTAGTTTTCCAGCGTACGACACGTCGTCGCCCTTTGATACCTTGATCGCGTGCCAAAGATATCTTATCACACTAAACACATGAGTTTCTGCAAGTTTATATTCAACAAGATCGTTTAACGTTTACTTTCGTGTTATATTTTAACTTATCAACCTAAAGCTGGTTGTTAAGAATAAAGTTTATAATCAGCTGCAGATATTTTATACCGTAGCTGTTCATTGATTGATCGACGTGATACATAAATGAATACATACATACAAATATTCACCAAAAGCTCAAAAAGAAGAGTATTAGGCGTAAACGTAGATATATATCGTTTTGAGATAATTTTATTAAACTCTACTTCTTGTATAAAAGGTTAAGCATTTTTGCAAAAAATATTTCGAGATGCGTTGCGATGAGGTGCTGTCACACTAATATATATTATTATATGACCATTAATAATTCTTTGCATGATCAGGAAATATATCTCAGGGTATGATCTGATACGGTCTGTGACATTTATATACCGCTGAATGAATGTCAGTTGTGCCGTCATCTGTATTATGACCTCATCACATACTACCACGTCATTATGCTAATTCCAACATGTTTCTAAGACATTTTTTATATTAATAATATAATAAAAATTAAGCATATTAAATAAAGAAGTAAACTTGTATGTATCCGAATTTGAATTTCTCGCAGAAAGCTAATACGTACGAACTGTAACATGATTCGGAATTGAGAAAGGCTTTATGAAACTAGGGTTTTTCTACATTTAGGTAAAGAAAAATACGCCGGCTATGAGTTGGTAGTGATTTAATAAACAAAGTAAGTTTATGATCGTCACGCGATCGGGGATACCCACTGGTCACTTACTTAGGAAATAATATAAAAGTTAGGGCCAAGTACGCTTAATATTAATATTTTATTTTTGTCCAAACAGGTACCGATGGATTAAAAACGGCAAGCCCTTCGAATACACAAGTTACGACAATCGAATCTCACAACAACCCGGCCGCGGTACCCTCGTGGTGAGCAAGCCGCGTGATGAGGACTTGGGGCAGTACCAGTGCTTCGCCTACAACGAATGGGGTACCGCCACGTCCAACTCGGTATTCCTGAGGAAGGCGGAACTCAACTCGTTCAAGGAAACAGATGGACCTCAACTGGTCGTTAGCGCTGCGGAGGGGCAGCCCTTCAATCTCACTTGCGAGCCTCCCGACGGCCACCCCAGTCCCAACGTATACTGGATGTTACAAGGCGATCAGGGTCAGCTGAAGACTATTAACAATTCGCGAATGACCCTCGACCCTGAAGGAAATTTGTGGTTCTCGAATGTGACCAGGTTCGACGCAAGCAACGATTTCGCGTACACCTGTGCCGCCAAGTCGGTGTTCAGGAACGAGTACAAGCTGGGGAACAAGGTGTTTCTGCAAGTGATCCCGACCGGCATTTCGGCCACGTCGAACAAACACGCTCCGGTCAGGCAGTACACCACCAGGAGGCGAGAGAAGGCGTGGCGTGGAAAGAAAGTGGAACTCTATTGCATCTATGGCGGAACGTAAGTATTTTTTATATTTACAAATTGCAGGAAAGAACAATGGTCTTTATTTATCTACGTAGTATAGATCATAATATGCCGTATTCTTGAATTATTAATTTTGGGCTATTTTAGAAGACCATAAAAAGAACTTAGTGTTAAAAAGTTTCATGTAATTAATTGAATGGAAAGTTTTTCTAAAGTTGATACGACGCAATTTTAGTCAAAGAATTTGAGTAACAAATTTCATTTACAAGTTTCGCCCTCTCAAATCAACGGCTATCCAAACTCATTATTTGCGACAGGAAGTTTTTCAAAATTCAAAGAGAATTTCCAAGTTGTCAACGCTGCTCGCTCTCGACATGCTTATCGTAGGATCTTGACCCGTTGGCGTCGCAGGAGTAGCGACTTGCCAAATAGGTCGCCTTTTGGCTCGCTGGTCGCATAGAATTTGCATAGCAGACGTTGTTTTAATTGCGGCCATAATTCGATGAATCAGTTCCCTTATGCATTGCTGTTATCGCAATGTGTCACTTCTCGTACTGATTCCAGTTCTATTTTGACGTCGCTAAATCACGTATTGAATGAAACCACGCAAACAAGACGCTCGCGATCACTTGGATAAATGTTTGCGTCAATATTTCTATCCTCTGACTGCCAATGAAGGAAATACATTAATATCGCATGGATATATTCAAGTCGAAAACATGCTATTCAAATTTGATCGCATGAACTCAGTTTTGGTATGCGAATGGAAAAAATAAAACCCATATGTCACAGCCATGTTACTCTGAGACGGTATGCGTATTTGGTATCTTCTTTTATTTTTAAAGACATGCAAAATTGTGTCTTTGTGGGCTTCTTTTTTCCAATATGTGGTAAAAAGAAAACAAAGCTAATTTAAAATAATAAAACCTTAAATACAGTTTTGAGAAATGGGTTAGAATGGTTAGTAGACTTTTGATTATTTTTATAGACATAAGATTTTTTTTGTTATACATATATGCAATTTTTAGAATGCTCTGAAACCCTGAATAAATTATTATATTAATACGTGAAGCAAAAATTTGTGACGGATTTTTAAGTAATATGCCACGGACGGATTAGTATGAAATTTTGCACGGTTATAGTGGACGTAGAGAAGGAGTGCAGAATGTTAATATTTTTTCAAATAACGCATATATCATACATAAAATCAACTAAAAATACATTACACACACTACCATGCATTTGTCACAAACACAAATGTACTTAGTAAATGAAATAGAACATTCAATGTCTTACTATGAAAAGACACAACGTCAAGAATGTCAGATGACATTTGATTTGAATTAGAGAAATATTCGTACTAATTTGGACAATATGAAGTTTAGTTTTTTAATTTAAATTACGGTCGAATTTCGGCCGATGCTACGGGTGACTAGTATTAATTATTCCTTGAAGAATTCAAATACGAACTATGTTATTCTTATATCTTTTAGATAAAAGATGAATGTTGAATTTTGATGATGAATACACAAGTATGTAAAACATCATAAAGTATGTTTAAAATTGTTTATATGACGAGTTTCATCACTAGGTACTATAACGTTGTTTCCTTATCAGAGAGTCTCAAACACCGCGTTTACCTTGAATTCAACAGGATAATGTGACTTCATTCATCCACTATCAGTGAATTAAACGTACCTTAGCCTCATACTCAATGAAGTGTGTAGGTAACTGCAAAACAATAGTTTTTACGCTACGTTCTGCTCTCAATGAGCGTAGGTATTGTGGTATCTGAATAAGTTATTGTTTATAAGAGTTCATTGCTAATTTATCAATGTTTGTATTGTTTCACGTATCTAGAGTTCATTTTAATAAGTTAAATGTATTGGCATGATAATATGTGTTACATGTTGTAATCTAAAAGCATTATAAAGAAAAAATAAACCAGATGCAAAACGCAGACGAAACGCGTGATTTTAATATAAAGTACAGTAGGTGTTAGTGTTAAAAATATTTTGCACGGGTCAAAAATGAAATTGTACTTTTAACCCATTTCATAGGACCGAATTATATGACTGACACCGTTTCTTTATCGCACACAAGATGTTTTTTGTGTAAGATTAAAGAAGCGAATAATGATGTAGTCCATCTGGTGGTAAATGGTCATGGCCGCCCTTGGACATCTGTAAGCAACTTCATATGGAACAGGGGATTCTATCTGCAGTTAATCACAGACGCGCTGGTACTCCGATGAACGCTCCCATATAAAAGCCGGCCATCACCTTCCACCTAAAAACAAGACCTGATTTACGCTAGAAATAGGTGGGGCAGTGGTACTTCCCTGGTCTAACCATAAACTCGACGACCCGCGTGGCGGAGCGGTTACCATATCGATCAGACGCGCAATGGGTCTTGGGTTCGATTCCCGGCCAGACAGGCATCTGAATGATGAGTTGAGATTCATGTTCTGCGTCTGGGTGTTTGTGTATTCGTCTTGTGTGTTTCTATGGTACCCACGACACAGGAAAAAATTCTAGTGTGGGGCTATGAGTGTAGAAAGCGTATTTCTTGTAGACGTCGATTTAGCACGTAGATTCTAACACTGTAGTGCATTCCAGGCCGTTACCCCAAGTGGTGTGGAAGAAGGACGGCAAGACAATACTGTCGTCGCAGCGGATCACGCAGGACAACTACGGCAAGACGCTGGTGATCAAGCGCGCCGGCTACGAGGACCAGGGCTCGTACACCTGCGAGGTCAGCAACGGTGTGGGCACAGCGCAGACCTACTCCATCGAGCTCACTGTTGAAGGTCAGTGTTCTTACTCCTTTTACTGGGATAAATCCTGTACAAAAATTGTACAAGTACACCAGTACTCATGCAATTTTTGTACAGAATTTTTCATGCAAATAAAAATACATTTAAAGTTGAGATTGCAAAAACAAGTGTTTTCTAAATGTTTTTTTTTACGATTCTTTTATTCTTGTATCTTATTTATATTTTAATAATCAATCTTTCGTATCGGGTATTTGATCGAATTTGCTGTAACTACATATGTATTTAACTAAATAATTATAATATTGTCCAATGTAAAGCAAGGTAAAGTAACTTTTAAAGCAAGGTAAGATGGTGGGTGAATCTTGTTTTATTATGTCTGTAAACGTTTATTTATCGTTTACGTTCGTTTTAAATAACGGAATGCTCTCAAATTGTAGAGTATTTTCAAAAATGAGATGGAATTTTATACACAAATTGACAAAGTTCTTTCGAAGTACGCGGTCGAATAATCCGGCCAAATTGCAAAGTTTTTTTTTTGTAAAGTTGTCCCAATAGAGGGGAATATGACAATAAAGGGACTGCCGATCGCCTGTTTAACATACAATAGGAGTCGAACTTGGACCGTAAATTTCGTAACATCAAAAGTTTTAACTGCTTCTTTTCACATAACAATTTGTGGGGTGATAACAATATGGACTTATATATGATTTGGTTGATACTAGCTTATACCCGCGGCTTCGCCCGCTTCCGTCACGTCTACAATGTTAATGGGTATTTTGTGTGTTAATCTAGGTCATCTCTATCACTACATAGTATAAAACAAAGTCGCTTTTCGCTGTCTGTCCCTATGTGTGCTTAGATCTTTAAAACTGCGCTACGGATTTTAATGCAGTTTTTTTTAATAGATAGAGTGATTCAAGAGAAAGGTTTGTATGTATAATACATGTCAATTATAGTAGAGAACACTGATAATTTTAGATTTCTGGTCTTTTAGGCGGAACGAAGTTCGCCGGGTTCACTAGTCGACTATATGTTACACCGACATCCGACCGGTAGTTTTTGCGTGAAAGAGTTACAAACACACACATTCTTACAAAATTTCGCAATTTTATAATATATTAATGTTAGTGGTTATAGGAGTTATATTTATAACACCAGCTGGTTATAATTGTGATTTCAGAGTTTCTCAGACTATTTGTGTTGTTTCGTCTTCTGTTTGAGTTCAAATATACAACGTAGTCTTAAATAAAAATGACTGTTTATAGACTAATATTAGTTTCATCAGACTACGATCCATGTAACTGGGTCGAAATATCGGCAAGAAAAAATCAAAAACCGCATATCGTGAGCACGCGTTACGTATTAAAATAAAACGACTTGTCCCTGAGGCTAGATAGGGGGATTTCCACCCCAAATCGTCGAATTCGAATAAATTTGTATTCGGTTCAATCCATACTATAACTTTTTAAGAATAAATGTTAGTACAAAATTGATGAAGTCTTAATACCGTGCAACGTTTAGGGCTTTAATTAAATCCCTGATTGAAAATGCTAGTCCTGCGCAAAAAATATTTTAATCAAGTGCCTAAATGTAGTGCTTGAAAACAATTTATATAAGGGTCTTTTTTATCTGATTAAAGTAGCAAAGTAGCTGTTACTGCCGCCCTAAGACATCTGTAAGCAACTTTATATAGCACAAGTATTCTATCTGAAGTCCATCACACATGGGTTGCTACTGACGAAGATTAAGATGTAGCCTCATAGGAAAGTGAGCCAAAATTATACCCTTCTACCGAAACGCAAAAAAGTTTTATGCCATGAACAAGTATGACGGTGTTACCTCCCCGGTCAAACTATACTGGTTCTACCATCTGGCAGAAATTAGTTTATTTTTTTGCCTACAAGGTAGTGCTTAAAGATAATATATAAAAGCGATTTTATTTCAAATAAAAGATGGACTACGAACCATAAACAAATATATAGAGACTGTACGTGGGGTGAGGTACAAAATATCTGGCTATAATTTTTGTAGATATGTGACGGGGCCGCGACGTCTCCCCTCGCTCCAGGAGGCGGTCCACGAATTCATCGCTAATAGGGATTGCCTTTACCCCCGCGTAGGTAATTGGATTGACCCTTGTAACTGGTTTTATCATGATTTCTGGGAAAGGTGATAATAATAAATGTAATCCCCTGATCTAGTGACCAGACCGCCTGTTAGTTTGAATTTTGGCCTCATTTGTAGTCCAGGGTTTATTGTATTTGTTAAGTTCGTAAGAAATTAATTGATTTTGACGGTGGTAGCACATTTTGTAGCTCAACTCCAGTGGCACAACCGCCACATCTATTTCTACCTATTTACAGCAGTATTAAGTGTTGCTGTCTTTTGGTTCGAAAAGTGTGGTAAGGTTTCATAGCAACCTGGAGCGTTTCAAACCAACCTCAGATATGACTTTTAACGTATATGGGGTTAATAAATATGTCCAAAGGCGACAATAGCCAGTTCAAATCAGGTGGAGGACTTGCTGATTTGCTACTTCTTAGTGTAGAAGTTATAAAAAAACAAGGATTAATGGTAACAGACAATGAAGGCTACATGCCTGATAATTATAATAATAATTTTTATATTGCTATCAATAGGTGTAAAGTTTATCAATGTAATATAAATAATGTAATGTATCAATTTCATACAAAAAATAAACTCGAACTCGATAGCGGTAGCGGAACAGCGGTAGAACAATAATAGGATGATCAAAATATTTTTTTTGATATGTAATAATAAGATAGATTGGTATTTCTAATTCAACAATGATTAGAAAACGATTTCTTTAGTTAATAACTGACTGTAACATATAACTGTACTATAACACAACACTCATTCGTAATACAACCACACTATCTATAGTACGATTCATATTACCGTTGCAAATTAAAACGAGTCCCGGCAAACACGTATAAGTGCAGCAAAAAGATGGCGAGGCAAAGCGCATTTACGAGAGAATGCAACGCGATACGCCGGCAGCGTTACAATAGTGCACTGAGTACTGTAATTAGGGTTTTTGTAGGTATTGTCATCCTTTTAGCGCTCGGAACCTGTTTCAGACGTCTTCAGAATCTTCTCAAGATTATCTTTTGTTCGTGTACTAGAAAATTTACTCGAAGGATGAGCTATCGTTCACGGTCCTATTGGGATGACTTCAGTGATTCCTTTTGCAGTTTTTCTTCCTCCAAAGGCATAGTTTATCGTGTCTTAATTAACCACTTGTACCTGAGGGTTACGAAATATTCAAGGTTTATACATTTTTCGCCAAAAGTGTCAGTGCTGACCATTTAATGTGTATTCGACAAATTGACAGTCTAATACGGCAACAAAATTTCGCTGCCAGTTGTAACAAAGTTTGCCAAAACTCGCTCAACGCTGATCCGACAGCCACAAGCGAATTTTTCGTGGGCGAGCAATGTTGTTTATTATCCCTCAGGAGTAAGATATCCTAAACGTCTACAAAATGAATTGTTTAATGATCACTTATTCATTATTCATGAGTTTACTGTTACTCATAGCAATTTTTAATACCGAGGTGACGTGTAGGCTAGTTATCATTAAATTCCTTTAAACTCAATATTCCTCGCTTTGTCCTCTTAATGTTATTTCCTTTATTTGTGCAATGTGATTAGTAATGTCCTAACGCAATTGTTTGTCTATTGTTTAACCCTCAGTTTAAGCATTTTAACGATAAACAAATGCGTCAATGAACTTGGAGTGACGTGCAGCCATCTGTCATTGTGTTGGACTGCGTAGGGTTTCAGTTCGACTGCGTACGTGTGGTGGAAACGCAACACCTGCCTCGTCTCCTTTGTAATGTCTAATCGTGGATGCTTAGGAAATATCATCTTTGTATATTGTAATAGTAATAGGATCGTTATTCTTAGAATTTATAGCCTTACTTATTCCCGTGGCATCGCCTGTTTCGGTAACGTTTGTCAGAGCAATGATTATCCTATGTGTTAACACCAGAAGCGCGGAATATTTTGAGCACGGATGTTTTAGATAAAAAAATATGTTTTGCATTTAAGTGGTTGAAGTCCCGTGCATATAATATAATCATATTTCATGAATCTCACGATTATACGCATAATAGAACACTAACTAGAGCAGGAAAAAATCGAAGTACGTCAATTTTGGGACACCCGCACTTTTAGTGTTAATCTAGGTTATAAGCTATGCGTGTGTGTCAAATTTTGAAGGCTGAAGAAATACCAATTTCGATGGGTAGTTTTTGCACGAAAGAGTAATAAACATGCATACGTCCTCACAAATTTACGTATTAATAATATGAATAAGAAATAAGAAGAGATTTGGCCTCTTGAGTGTATGTAATCAAACTTTAGTTCAATGCTCAAATAGTACACTCGTATATCGTTCTGAAGCACGAGCTGTGCGCTTGAAAGGAGATCGTGTAAACACAGCAGATCATCTCTCGCATTTATTTCCAAAGAAAACAAACTCTGTCTTATTTATGGGTTTATTGACGTACGATGTAGCTCACATGGAATAGATCGTAGAATCAATTGCGTAAAAGATCTGGCATCTAAGTATTTGATATACAATGCTATAAATGTGCTCCCAGACGATTTTATGTAGATCCCAAATAGCTAGCAGACTTCAGTACATATAAAAATAAGAACCCATACTTTGTGCCTGGCTCCTAAAAGGTATATTTTTTCGAAATGCCGATATTATCATTTTTTAATTCAAAGTAACAATTGAGCGTGCAGTCCATCTGATTGCTAATGGTCATCACCGTCCATGGACATTTGGCAGCTATTTGAGATATAACTGATTCCATCAGAATTTAATCACAGTTGTGTTGTTACTTCCGAGGACTTAGTTGGCCGTTTCGTATAAAATTGAGCCGGCCACACCCTTCCACCGAAACGAAAGAACCGCTTTACACTAGAAATAGGAGTGGCAGTGGGTTTTCCCCGATCAAAAGATATCCATTCTGCCATTTTGCATGTGCGCCCATGGTACAACCACTTCAACTCCACTTAACTCATTTATGTAACTCGAAGTGAACTGAATGTTTTTTTTTTTATTTGACTGAAGTAGCAAACGAGCATGCAGTCCACCTGATGGTAAGTGGTTACTGCCGCCTATGGACATCTGTAATCAACTTCATACAGAACATGGGTTCCATCTGAAGTCAATCACAGATGCGTTGCTACTCCCGAGGACTATGATGGTCGCCTCATGTGAAAGTGTGCCGGCAACCACACCCCTCTATCGAAACGCAAGAAATGCTTCACGCTAGAAATAGGTGTGGCGGTGGTACTTCCCCGGTCGAACTACACTGGTTCTACCACCTTTCAAACAAACACAACAAAGGAAAAAATAGTTCAGCAAGTTATCATTGCGTAAGGATCGGTTGCATCATCGATTTGCATAGCAGCACACGCGACCTTTAGCATTCCCAAGAGCATTCCTATTATTGTCGTCGCACGATGACGGACGTTATTTTACTACAAAGGGTTATTTTAAGAACCACTACGGGCTGTGTCATATACGTAAATGCATAAGAATAAACAATTGTATGCGCGTGCACACCTTTGAATTTTCTTGCATGTATATCGCACAATAAGAACGACCGGAACCTAACTCAAAATTTCAGTATTTTTATGGTAGAGGCGCGTTATTAGTTCGAATTATTTTCGTCTTGCCGTTCCTTATGCCTTGCCGTGCCTGTTTAACAAAATCGTATATGAAAAATTACTAGGAAATTATTTATTAACTTCCTAAATAGCTTTTTGTTATTTTTTCCTAAATAAATTGATTTTCAATAGATCTTTCTTGGCGTAAGTAATCAATGTTTGTATGTCCACAAAACATCTAAGCTTCGTACTGTTAATTAGTAATTTTTAATATACGATTTTGTTTTAGGGGCCCATCGATATATAAAACGGTTCTGTACATTATTGTGTCTGTAGTTTGTCCATTGTGGTGCGGAAGAATGCCGGCTGTAATTGAATCGAGCCGAGCCAAACACACCGGCCTTATACGACGTCTTTTCGGACAATGCATGCCAAATACTGACCCGCTCCATACTGTGTTCGCTTCCTACATCACTGGCACGTCGCAAAAACTGACCATACGGACAGGTACCTTGCCATACCGCATAAGACGTGCATGATGCTGCCATAATAATAAAACAATATACAATTTGAAGTAATAATCGATGATAATAACTTGGATTACGAAGATAGTCGAAATGGGTAGGTATAGGATCATTCGTGCCTAGGCTCAGGTACCCTTTCTAGGATTTTATTGTGTTTTCTCAAAACAAACATTACTCTTGTTTGTGATAGTTATTTCATAGTACATTGCCAGTTATGGCAAAATGTTAAAATGTAAGTAATCAATGTATATAGATTGCATTGTATGAGCGAAAACAAGTACAATGCTTGTTTGGAAGAAACATAAGAAACTCGTACTAAGAGTACAGTGAGATCCAATGATCATAACCATCACGATTATTACCGTCCGTAATACTATCAAAGGTTCATATGGCTTGATTCTAAGGGTGAAACAAGAGAAAGTGCAACGAAGCAGTCGGTTATAGAGCTCAGTAGAAGCAACGCACGAAATTGACTTTATGTGCGACTTTAATCCTATTTGAAGTCTGCGTATAGACGTCCACGGGTCCGTAATCGTACTGGCAAGCGAGCGTGTTATAGTGCTACTTCAATTTCTAAAAGAGAACACTTTGAAACGCTTTAAAATCCACTTTTAGGAATGCTTTTCCCAGTTCAAGTTTAAATCTCGAATTTGGATTTATTTTCGTTGGAAATTTCGATTCAAATGTTTGAAGATTAAATTTCGAGCGTAACTTGATTTCTGGTTAGTTGTTCTCGTGAAAAGCATAATTAGAACGTTGGAATAGTGAATGAAAACGTTCTCATAACGCTACCCCAGTGAGGAGTTGCTCCATAGTTCATAAACCTCGTTTCGAAACAAAGGAGCTTTATAGCGGAGAGAATTAATCCAATTACTGATTTGTAAAGGCGTAGCTAATTAGCGTTGGAATCCTTGTGTTTACTGTTTATCTCGTCACTGGATGCAGCTTGACACAGTTTGCAGTGTTTTGCGTATGGTTTTTGTATTTCCACACGACCAGACGAGACGAACACAATTTGTATGCGGAGTGTATGCAGAGCAATTGTTGGCAGCGAGAATCCTTTGTTATCGTCTAGATACTGAGGAAAAGCGTCGCATAAACAAATACATAGTTTATTATGAACGCTGTAATAATTAAAACAGTTCGATTTTTATAAAAACATGTTATCTTCTTCTTTATAAATATGAATGTTTATTGGTATGTCCTCTATAGAATCGTAAACTACTTCATTTGATCATGTGATAATCTCTAGCAAAATTTGTTATTCATGTTGTCATTCATATTATTAAAAGGAGTTTAAGGAATCGCATGAATTTGTGCAATGCCCAAATTTAATTTTACCTAAATTTAACTGAATTTGAACTGAAACTGAGGAAGACGGCGGAAAACCGTTGTATTCAGAGGGCACAGGTCCGGGTGGAGTGACGCGATTTAGGGGAGGTCAATGTCCAGCAGAGGGCATCAAAAGACTGATCCATGGATGGATAACTATTTTGGAGGAAACGTTAATTCAAGAGTATTGTACAAGAAATATATAAATACATTGATATATTATGTTAAATACGATAGGGGAGACCGGGGCTGATTGTGACAGTGATACCACTGTATCATGACATGGGGCACCGTATCACTGTTTTAATACTAATTTATTACGTGTTGTCAAAACAATTGTTTATGTTTGCATCCGGTATTGAAAGGTACATTGCAATTAATGGTCGAAAAGTAAAACTTAATGCAACCATGACATTAAAATGTTGCAAACATTATATTGCATTTTTTTTTGGACGTGTACTCGTATGAGAAGCTTGACGTACGACATTGCCATGTATATGCGAGAACCTAAACAATCATTGTATTAAGTAAAACGTTATAAATTCGTACTATCTAGACAGCACACGCGTAATGTTTTAAGTAAAACATTATAAATTCGTACTAGGGGCGCACATCACACGCCTACATACATATATTCCCAGCTAAAGTTAAATCCCTCGTTTAATGAATTGCATAACGTGTTTGTGCGTTGATTTATCCCGCTCGTAAACACCGTAACGTATTCCGCGTAATTGTGTCCGACACGCGACCGTCCGTCGCGCAGTTGACGCTCTGTGAAAATTGTAATTGGAATGCTTAGCCCTTTTGACGTGGCCTATATGATGGTGGAAAGGATTTTTGGAACGAAGTTCCTTATCGCGCGAAGAAGACTAGACGGAAAGAAGTCAGACGAAAAGTTGTCGCGACACTTTTTGCTGTAGTTGTAAGTAAGCCGCGCGGCATGTGAATGTTTCTCTCTCTGTTTCTCTCTCTTTATCTCGCGACGATGATTTATGTTTTGTTAAGTTTATACAGGTTTTTTGTACATAGTTAATAATAAAATAATAGAAAATTTTAACAAAAATAATAAAAAAAATATTTTATAACATAAAAGAAATAAAAAAAATACAATTCCTTCACTAATGCATCCAAAAGAACTTCGTTCTATCCGTGACACCTCTCAACTTATTTTTAGAGTAGTAAAAGAAATTGTAAAAACTCGAAGTGAAATTGTTGATGTTGGTCTATAACGATCGACCAACATCCGACTGCAACTGTACCTACCAGTTGACCAATTCCCCTCCGTCGATTACGAGGCTATTCCACAACCAAGAAGGGCTGCTAGCACATCTACGTTTCTTCCATGTGAATGCAAACTTAAGTAGATAGAGTTCTTCTTTACGTAGACCTGTGAACTAAGTTGAAATACCTTTTATCATTACTAATATAACAGCAACACAAGTACTTGTTACGCTATAAGAGGAAATGTGTGAGGACATTGCTACCGCAGTTCTTCGTTTGTTTATCAGTTTCAGTTAATTACAGTAATTCGTTCACTATTACAATATAAATATAATCTACCTCTAAAAAAACAACGTCAATCTGCACCGTACTTCACATTAGGTCTTTTGACACATGCATCTGTGTTGTAACTACATATGAAATTGATACACGGCCTTTTGAGCTCGACTTAAATTTGTATTTCCACTAGGAGTTGAAATGACCACACACACACACGCTTTCGACACTCATAGACCCACACTAGGATTTTCTCCTGTGTCGTTGGCACCATGGACACACACAAGACAAATACACAAACACCATAACCCAGAACATGAATCTAAACTCATCATTCAGATACCTGTATGGCCGGGAATAGACGGGACCCATTGCGCGCAGTCCGGTGTGGTAACCGCTCCGCAAATGTGTATTTTCCAACCGTGTGTATTCCTTTCCGAAAAATCATAAATAGCAACCATTAAATACCAGGAAGTGAAATAACGAGATGAAACTACAATGACCTTTAATTCCGATTTCCGGAACTCCATCCAAGCCACATATCACTTTATTTAACGCACAGCGTAAATCCGACCATATAGCTTAGGGATGACGAGGGGTAAGCTCTTAAGCTTAGGTGAAAAGAATTTCATTAGGGCCCCTAAGCCACCGCCCAAACATGCTTTGACAATGATATTGAAAAACTAACATGAGTTAAATGACGAATAGATAACCCCTTTCCTTTAAATAATGTAGAGCCAAATAGTAAATTAGGAGATAGTTTTTGAATCCCTTTAGATATGTATTTTTTGTAATCTTTAAGCAGCAAACGACCATTGAGTCCACCGAATTTGTAACCTACATTAAATAGGACAGAGGTTCTATCTGAAAAAATCACATGTGCACGTACTAAATGTGCGTTGAAATAGTCGAGTTATATGAAAGTCCACTAGCACCTATATTCTTCCTCCTAAATCAAAAACTGCTTTATGCTAGAAATAGGCATGGCCGTAGTAGGTTAAAAAACCACCTTCTTTCTGGCCATCTTCGTAATTTATCTACTTTTACTAATATTATAAAGGCGAAAGTTTGTGAGGATGTTTGTTACTTCTTCACGTCTAAACGGCTGCAGCGATTTTCATAAAGTTTAGTAGAAATTTAGCTGACACTCTGGATTAACATATAGGTTAGTTTTTACTGCGGGAAAATATCTTATTAGTAAGGGACAATCGATACATCTATTTTTTTAACGCGAGCGAAGCTGCGGAGTTCAGCTAGTATGTTATATATTGAGAATATTGAGGTTATATACGGTAAGACTCTTCGACGTTTGCCTACGTCGGCTCCACCACGCGACTCACCACCTAATCATTTATTCTTATAGCAGCAATGTAGTGAACGAACACAGAATTTTTTACTTCTAGTTTCAAATTAGTTATAAGTCACTCCTCGGATACGATCCATCCAATTCCCCAGGGTATCTATATGCATCTTAAGCGGTTGTAGGTAGGACTTAGATATAGTTGGAGTCGGTAAAGGATGTCTATGGATGGCAGTGAAATTTAGACTTTTGTTCCATGATAAAAGCATTACTTCGAAGTTTTTTATACAAAAGTAAGCGTGCTTAATCACAATTATCGCAACAACCTTGCGAAGAAAGTTTCAGTGGAACATGCAATGATACCAACAGTGGATCCATTAACGTAATATGAAACTCTAATCTATGTGGGTGTCGTGTACCATATACAACGTTACTTGTATCGCATCATTAAAAATGTGTCTATTGTGTTATATTTCTATTAAATACTTAGAATTACGTTTCTTTTTCATGTTTACTAAATTTTAAAATATTGTGGCTACGTTGAATTTTGTGAAATATGTTCCACGCGAAACACACGTTTCTCGTGAGTGCTATTAATACGAAAAACATACACGCACGCACATTCAGACTCATAAAATAAATATTTTCATTCAAATTTATTCCGACATCAGGTAATCGTTGCGCGAAAAGTAACAAAGAAACGTACATCCTTACAAATTTTCGCATTTATAATATAAAAAATAAGAAAGGATTAATGAATTACCTTTTGTGCGCGGCTCCGCCCGCTTGGATTGTGTTTCACACAATAATGTATCCTAAGTGGTCAACCAAGTCAGCCATCTTGTGTGCCAAATTTCACTCAAATCAAAACTAGTAGTTTTTTCGTATAAAAGTATTAAATATTCTCCATTCTCACAATCTATCGCCTGTATCTCTCGTCAACCTATTATTGTCCCACTGCTGGGTACGGGTCTTCTCTTAGAATGAGTTTAGACCATAGTCCACCGCACTGGCCAAGTGCGAATTGGAAATATTCTCCATTCTCAACTATGTTCATTCTCACAATCTATCGCCGGTATAATACAATTAAAAGTAAAAAGCTAAAGTGAGCGTGTTCTCCCAACAGCGGCGCCGTTCTTCGTCAAGGAGCCTCAGTTCCAGAACCTGGCGGAGGGCGAGACGGCGGTGATCGACTGCACGGCGGGCGGCACGCCGGAGCCACAGATCCAGTGGGTGCACAACGGGAAGCCCATTGAACTGGCCGAACCGAATGACCGACGGCAGGTGAGACTCTGATGATTTGCTACTGCGCCTTTAGGACGAGTTTATTTTGTTTCCATAAAACACGCAATATACTTTGCCATGGTAGGCGATTACAAAATTAATAATTGTTTTGTGGGAACAATAAACTCGTATTAAAAGTACTGGTACTGGTATTATAGATATACGATAAGTTGTGGCTACAAGTGATTGTCATATAAAGTATTTCCGAAGCGCTGTGTCATTTGGCTCTTCAATGTGAAAAAAGAGTTGTTTTGGTGAGAGCCAGAGATGTCTTGGTGACTTCCCTGGTGTGTCAAGTGTTCGTAGGCGACCATTATTATTTTCCATCAACTAACCTTATCGCTCACCTTATCGTCAGGTAAAGATATGAAAATTAAAAAAGGGCGTGTTTGCTGAGGAGTGTTGAAATTTGAGGGCTTCTTGCTGAGATAAGAGTCTGAAGGTTATAATAGCATCGGTTCGCATTAATAGAGTTCACGGGGTGTCTCTATAATCTATGTACACCGTAGTATTGTACATATATTATGTTCATTATGGCGAACGGTGGTTTTTAATACTTGTTATGATTAAAAGTGTCACATCACTCCATTTTCCCGCAAAAAAGTATCTTGAGTACATTTCCCCACAAACAAAAAAAAAGTAAAATTAAACGCATGAGATGATGACGAGAGTACTTTTAAAGTATATTCACACGTAAACAGGAAACGGTGGTCATTAATTAAAGTGCAAAGACTAAAAAATGTTTGTGCGAGTTGCCGTGCGTGGGCATACTATCGCAAATTACATTCGTATAACTAGCGATGATAGGTTGGAAGATTTGTCTTAAACGTTTTAGGTGTGATACGGGCAAGATGAGAATGAAAGAATTTTAGCGCGTGCTACTGCGTATCTTGTCACTGTCACTCGAAATCGACAGGATAAAGATAGTGTTTGAATGAAATATAAGTAATTAGATTCTTATTATTTTAGAGTATTAACTGTTTTGATATTGTTGTATTCATTTAATTTAGTATATTTTAATGCTTGTTATTGTTTTCTCAAAATATTTAAATTAATTAAATATTAGTTATAAAAGCCAAACAATATAGACAACATTAACTGTTTAGTACTAGCCAGCTGATGATAGTAGGTGGTTATCGCACGTGGACATCAAAAATAGGTATTAAAAAATAGGGAAATATTATTATTTTTTCCTTCAGTACTGCTCACTCGTCATTAATAATGAAGTATCCAAAGTACACACTTTAAAAATGCATGAAATATAATCAAAATACGTGCATAAACTAGCGAGACGTCCTCATTAATTATATTTCAGAACGAAACCATCGATACTAAAATGAAATCGAGGTGTACATTAAAATTATGCGAAAAAATGTATTTTAAATCATTATACACTATGTACGGTTTTGTAAATTGACAAGATATTTCGATAAATTCAAAGGTAACCTGATGGTAAGTGGTCGCTGCGGTCTGTGGGCATGTGAAAGCAACTTTATAAAGAACTAGCTGACCTGGCGAACTTCGTTCCGTCTAAAAATCAAAAATAAAGTTTTAAGTGTTTCTGCGTTATATTATGAATGCTTTATACATAAAAAACTGCCTTATGAATCACTCTATTAAAAAAAACTGCATTAAAATCCGTAGCGTAGTTTTAAAGATCTAAGCGTACATAGGGACCGACAGCGGGAAGCGACTTTGTTTTATACTATGTAGGATAGAGCTTCTATTTGAAGTCCATCATAAATGCGTTGTATCTCCTGAGGACTCAGATGGTCGCCTTATATAAAAGCAAGTCAGCAACCACAGTTCCATCTCGCGTAAGACCTGCTTGACACTAGAATTTGTTACGGCGGTAGATCCCAAGATCCATATCATACTATCACTAATCATACTAATATTATAAAGGCGAAAGTTTGTGAGTGTGTATGTTTGTTACTTCTTCACGTGTAAACGGCTGGAGCGATTTTCATAAAATTTGGTAGGGAGTTAGCTGACACTCTGGATTAACATATAGGCTACTTTTTAATGTGGGAAAATATCTTATCCCCACGGGACAGTCGATACATCATTTTTTTTTACGCGGGCGAAGCTGCATGGTTCATCTAGTCTACAAATATTTTCTCTTCTGGTTGGCAGGTGACCTCGAATAGCATCATCATCACGGACCTGGTGAAGAAGGACACGGGCAACTACGGTTGTAACGCGACCAACTCCAACGGATACGTGTACAAGGACGTGTACATCAACGTGCAATGTGAGTACATTTTCGTTTGGTTTTATGATTGTTGAGGTAATGCGGTACGTACGTAAGTTACGGAGGTCTCCGAAAATAAAATTCACTCATGTATCTTATAAGGCGACTGCAAGTCGTGCGGTTTCTCTCTGTTTATCGATCAAAGATCTAATGATAATTAAGAAAAGTTAGGATTATATTGGAAGTGGGCTTTGATTATTGTCCGGTACTGTGTAACTAAAAGTTCAGCATAATTTGATCATTATATTTATTTTCAAATTTTCATTTTAACTCCCACATCTCGTATGTTTCTCTCCGATTTTTTTATTCTTTAACATACACATTACGCGATATAACCACAATCCTTGTGTAATTGTAACTTTTAAAATTATTTAAAACATTATAAAACATTATCAGATATTTGTTATACAAGAACAGCGCCTTAGCCACTAGGGACTGGACTGACTGTTTTAATGTTACGAAGAGAATTTTAAATAACGAAAAGTAATATTCATAATATAGTTACAGTCTATGACATAAGGTCTTTCAAGACAGGTGCAAAGGTGTTTTTTTTCAAAGCCAACAATGCATTAGCGACTCCTCCACTGATGCGAATGTTTTTAATCAGAAAGCCCGTCTGCCTTATCGCTAGGGTGGGCTACGTATAAAAAAAAAGTTCAATAAGAGACACCGATAAATTGTCACTTATCATTGGATGTAAAATGTTGTTACAAGCGACAATAAACAAAAGATAGTAAGCATCAGACATGCGTGTTATAAATGCTTTTATGATTACATTACCGGCTTCCGTTCGCTTCATTTTATAAGAATGTTCCGGCGTCGGGTGTAATTCGTGGTTTTATTACAAGATAAATAGTGGTGGACGCCATAACAATAACTGTCAATTATAATCCGACGGTCGTTTCGGACGCCGGACTGAATTCAACCTTGTAGCCTCAAATGTGTAGGTTTTGTCGGATTTAAGACTATGTTGGGACCAGCTGCACTGTTGTGTAATATTCTTGTGAATTTATTTAGTTGAAAATCTTCAGTTTGGTATAATAAGCGTATTTTTTTTTCTAAAATGTATATTATAAATGTAGTTTATAAATTGCCCAAATGGGAATTCTTTAACTAACATCATTCCCAGCATTAGAATAGTAAAGAGCGAACGTAGTTCCAAATAGTTTTATTTATGTTAATCTCGATAAAAATCAAAGTTATTTACGAAATGGCAATATTTGTTTTTTTATTTTAAAGTCACATTTGCCATGGTATTATTATCTTTTCCTGTTAATCTAGGCCATATACTATGTGTGTCAAATTTAAACGAAATGCGATCCGTAGTTTTTTTTGTGTGAAAGTCACAAACATACATACATCTTTCGCATTTATAATATAAATAAGATATACCTATTGACTAACATACATTCACGACATAATTATAGTGTAATTTATGTATTTTTATATAAATTATTGCTCTCGTAATGTATTATGTCACATCCAGGAAAACATTCGTCATTTCCAATAAACTCATTGAGTCGTTAGTGCCGTCTTGTCTCGAGTACTCTTAGTACACTCGTCCCCGTGAAACGTATGGAGACGGCGGGCCGCGACTTTAAATTACATTAATTGATTTATTGGTTAATTATTTTTGCCTATTAAGGGTCACCATTTGTGGCAGATCGTTATGTATGTATGTAACGATAACGCAAAGAGGTTCAAAGATGTACTTAGATTTATAGATTAAATTGTGTATGTGTGTGTGCGTGCGTACATGTGTGCGTGCTTGGGTACGTGCAAGCGTATTTATGCTTTCATAATATATACGTGCGATTAACTGGATACACAGCTAATCTATGTTTGAGACGGTAGAAAGGTATTTTTTTTATTAATTACATAACTTGAAACGCGCCTGAATGTTTTCAGATAGTCAATTGATTGTTCATTATTGATATATAATTTTATGTCAAAAGGCATAGCGACGAATTGGACGAAATCTAGATAGGATGTGTTACTTTACTATGAATCGCATAAGCGTTACAAGATTTTTATCGGAACACTATGAAAGTTTCTCTATATTATCTTATCCCTTCTAAGGCACCCCTTCACAAAATAGATGAAGGTTAAGGAAAAGACTGAAGGTAGTGTCTTTGCAGTGGAACCGAGTGCAGTCGTTTTCATAGTCTCAAAACATACAATGTATCTCGTATGCAGCGTATAACGGTATGTTGCAACTGTTGCAACCCGACGCCTCGACTTCACGAACAAGTTTGTCTAGTTTTGAACAAAACGTCAAAATCAAGCGATGTTGTTATATTCATAATGATTACAAACGTGTTTTATCTGTCTCTTCTGTTATATTTTAAGAACTTTAATTCATATGTTCGTATTTAAGGAATACCAACTAATCTTCCAAATTTTAAAATTATTGATATCTATTGGATATTATTGATTAAAAAGATGTATTGCCTATCCTTCAGTATATGAAAGTCCACAGATTGTCACTGCTGGACATAGTTTTTGTTACTTATTCTAAAATGTCTTACTAAAAACTCTCATAATTGCAATAATTCCCAACGTAGAAAGATAAATGTAGCCTGAAAAGGGTTACACGGCTCAAATAGCATAAAGCGAGTAACTTCACGACGATCAATCAGTGACAAAAAGTCGTTATGATACACAGAGCGAACGCTACGTAGTCCCAAAAAGTGATATCCGTTTTTTCACGCTTTTCAAACTCGCATCGTTGTGTGTAACCCAATTTCTATCACAACTAATCGGTTCACGCGAAACTATTTTGTTGGTTTTATAACTTCAACGATCGCTGCACTCTGCATTGTTCGATATGACAGATGATATATTTTTTCTCATCTTTTGTGTAACGTAAAAATACTGGTAGAGAAAATTAAAAGCAGCTGGCGGCTTTGTTCGCGTGTTCGTATGACGTAATGGCTACCTGAAATAAATTCTCTGTGCCCCTCAAACTACGGGCGCGGTCACGTGCGTTAGGGCTTCGAATTTTTTTTTCTGACACAATAGTTCAATCACCCCGCTCGTAATCGATCTGAACTAGGCGATAGTTTATCTATTTCAATTTAGACTTTAACGCGAATGAGTAAACAACATTTCAGTCTGTAACGTTTTGGATTTGTTATCAGAATCTATCTTTCTGCTTTGTCATGTAATTTGAACTTAAAATATTGTTTGGTTAATGTTATAGTTTTCGGGCTTGGTCCATAAAAGCACTTACGAGTTTTGCTTTGACATAATATAATCAATATAATTATACAGTGTGCTGTTGTTATTAACGTAATACAATAGCGCCACTCTTCTTCTGTGGATGTCGCAAAACGCGACAAAATCCAGGATTAGGGCAGCAGCAACTCTATTTTCAAAATTCTTATTAGGCGTGAGACTGTATCCATCAATGGGCTGTAAGAGTTGGTCATGACTTGATATTCGATTATTTAACGCATATTTAAAAGTATATACTTTCGTGATATGATTAGATATAGCTCATAAGAGGAAGTTGAATTCTTGTTCGAAACGCTGACACACACCTATACGCTACGCTACCATCAATGTAGCTTTACTGTGTTCTGATTCGATTAATACGGTAAGACAAATTTTTGTGAGGCTATCTTATTTTACTCTCAGAGCACAATAAACTCTAAACTCGAAACGACAGGAGAAAATCCTACTGTGGGGCTATGAGTGTAGATAGCGTTTTTTTTTTTTTAAACGCTTAATACAGTCATGGCCCCACAGTAGGATTTTCTCCTGTGTCGTGGGTGCAATGGACACACACAAATACGAATACACAAACACCCAGACCCAGAACAAGAATCTAAACTCATCATTCAGATACCTGTCTGGCCGGGAATCGAACCCGGGACCCACTGCGTGTCAGACCGGTATGGTAACCGCTGCGCCACACGAATGAATCACGTCAAACGTCGTCATGAATCTATGATCAATTACATAACGATTATTATTAAAAGGTTCACTATATTTTAGATTAAAAAATATTTCTACAGCGTGATTTATTCATAGTAAACACAATCAAGAAAACTTTGTTAATTAAAAGGTAACAAATCATGTAATAGTATCGTACGTTCCCGCACGTGCGTGGACGTTAACCGCTTGTATCCGCACGCAGCGCGGCGTGGGCGCTGCGTCTTCAGGATGCGGCCAATACGCGGAGACCCACTTCTGGCTGGGATAGCTCTGGCTTTTGTTTGCATTACTAGGTTTGTCTGCTCGAATTAGTCGCCTCCGGTATTCGGTGAATGTGTGTCGAGTGTTTATAAATGACTGCAAAAGCATATTTGTAATAGAATTAATCTTTGGTCGGCTCGAACGTTGACCGCGCTAGTTAGCTCTGGAAGTATAATTCAATTTGAAACAACGATTTCTACTCATAAACAGGGTTTGTCTGTGTTCAATGTACACTCGCAAAAACACCCAAAATCTGAACAAATCTAAATATATTATTTAAATTCCAATCGTGTGAGTCTGGGATTGGAATAAACAGTAAACTAGGAATTTTTCAATGTACAAAAACTGGACTGGGCGGCTCGCAAATATTGATTTGAATTGTAAAATCTCATCGCTCTTGTTGTCCGCTTGTCCTTTATTCCAAACGAAACCAACCAGCTTCAAGATTTGTTCTCAAAGAACCCTCATAATGAGGACTCTTTGAAAACAGCCTTGCACTCTATGTAGAGCAGAAGGACGCGGATAGACGGGCACTATTATTATCTCTTCGTTTATTTAGATCAGCTTGATAATTATGCTTTTTACTTTGTCACAAATGAAGAAAAATAAGGCATAATTATAATTTTTTTTACTTTGGTTAGAGACTGTATTCGAATGCAATGAAAAATTAGAACATTATAACAGTGCAGTCTTTCACTAATATTGATGAATATTGAAATTCAAATAAGAAGGAAACATTTCATTAAAAGAAACTTTTCTACTTCTGCATCATAAAAAACTGAGGAAATATCTAAAATGATGAATATTACTGCGCCGTGTACATTGAAAAGTCAAATAATATTTATAATTCGTATTTTGTATTCAGCGATCCCGCCGGAGATCAAGGAGGGTCCGGAGAACCTGACGAAGGTGGACGGCTCGGAGGCGGTGCTGCGGTGCCGCGTGTTCGGCGCGCCGCGGCCCATCGTCAAGTGGATGCGCGACGACGTGGACGTCACCGGTGGCAAGTCAGTGTGCCTTTTTTCTACTTTAACACACTCGCGAAGACGATGTATCTCATTTTGTGGGAATTTGAGAAGAGTTTTTCACTCTGATGCCTTTGTTGATAATCATACTTCATATTAATATTTTAAAGGTGACATTTTGTGAGTGTGTATGTTTGTAACGGCTGGAGCGATTTTCATAAAATTTGGTAGGGAGTTAGATGTTACTCTGTATTAACATATAGGCATATACATATACATATATACTTTTTACTGTGGGAAAATATCGTATTCCTACGGGACAATCGTATTATACAACAATTTTTGTTAACGCGAGCAAAGCTGCGGTAATCACCTAGTTCTACAATATATGCTTTTTTAGGGTTCCGTATCCAAAGGGTAAAAACGGATCAACCTCTATATCATGAACCGTGATTGCTAGACAATTTTTATAGACGATGTATTTCTTTGAGGAGGAAGATGGTCGTCTCATATAAATATGCGGCGATCGGAGCAAAGCTCGTTAGAAGTAATAGATGATCGACCAAGGTTTCAAAAGGTCTATCCTTACTTTTTATGAATTAAATTGGATAAAACTCAAGGATGTCCAAACGATCAGATCAAAATATATTAATCGGGCACTCATTCTTTAAATTGTAGTAAACATATTAATTCCTTAGTATTCGTATTTGTTTGTTGTTAAGTGCAGTGATAGCCTAATGGTTGAAACTTGCCCTCTCGATCGGGAGGTCCGAGGTTCAACCCAGGCATGCACTACTGATTTATGTGCGTATTACAAATTATTTATCACTGCTTTTCGGCGAAGGAAAACATCGTGAGGAAACCTACACACCCGAGAGTTCGTTAAAAAAGTTCTTGAAGGTGTGTGAAGTCCACCAATTCGCACTTGGCCAGCGCGGTGGACTATGGCCTAAACTCTCTCATTCTGAGAGAAGACCTGTGCCCAGCAGTGGAACAATAATAGGTTGACGAGTGTATTTGTTTACCGAAAGCAACTGAATTGTAAATATTATGTTTGTCTTAACTACACTTCTAGATATAAGAAAATCAATCTAGTAGAAGTAAGAGAGATTTAAGTAAAAGTGATCACGATCAAGTTTCACTTACTTGTCACTTGTGTGATTAATGAAGGAGCCGAGTTGATTTCCCTGGTTGCTCTGTAAAAAGTAATTGTTTCTCGTAAAAACGCGTGGGGGTGTTAATTAAGCGTGCATTTTGTACATTCGTGCAATCACCTGCTTAATAAGAACTAATAGAGTGGGTTCGTTAGCGGTGTTGGGTTACCGGAGGGGTAAATATGTAGCCCTTGCACGGAGTCAACTTCACTTGACTAATTGTATGGGATGTTTTTTTTGTGTGCACATTGTGTGTGGCCATATTGTGCTATCGTTTTTGTTTTTAAGTGTACTTTATATTTGTTATTATAAATAATAGCATTGATAAACGATTTTCCTGTGCTGTAACTGTTTAGGTAGGTTTAGGTATCTGAATAGTACTCGTTTTCATAACTTTTAGTAATCCTCTTTTATTTTGCTCCAGAATTACAGTAATGTCAAAAACAAAATTTGTGTCTTCCTAATAGCAGTCAGCTTTAAAACATTTTATACGATCTATTCACTACATTCTTATTATAATGCCATTATAAGTTGTATTTTATTATATTATTATATACATTATTAATAATTAGTATCAGTTTAACAAATAATAAAAATATGTTTTGTTAAATTGAGCTTCATAAAAAGATAACATAAATTACAGTAGCGATGTTGCAATGATATGTGTAGTGGAAGTATGAATCAACTGGGGAGGAACCGCCACCTATGTCTAACGTGGGCCAGTAATAACTTCCACGTGGAAGGATAACGCTGCCGGCTCACTGCTCATATACGGCGATAATCTTAGTCTCCAAATGGAGGAATATAGATATATAGCTACTAACTGACTTCAGATGGAACCTCTGTTCTACCTGATACTGCTTTCATGTGTGGACTGCACGTTTATTTATTTATTTAAACTTTATTATACCTTAAATATGGTACAAAAGGCGGACTTAATGCTAGAAGCATTCTCTACCAGTCAACCATTGGGCTAAGCAGAAAACATTCAAGGCGGTATATGATTAATAGTTGAAATAATAGATATACCTAATGATATTCGTTCGTTTCCTACTACTAAATATATTAAAAAAAAAACTTGAGAGGTGTCAAGGGACACCCGGATGGAACGAAGTTATCCGGAACTTGTCCAAAAACATTGTCAGGATTCATTATTACTATTATTTTTTATTATTTATTATTTACAAAAAAACCTGTATACACTCAACAAAAATAATAGTCGCGACACCACACTGTTCAATGCGAAATAGAAATGAAAATATCTGGCTTGCTTTCTATAAGAGAGAGAGAAAGAGACAGACAGAGAAACATGCGCAGGCCGCAAAGCTTACAGTAGCTTACTATACCAAAAAGTGTCGTGACAACTTTTCGTAAGAATTTTTTCCGTCTAGCCCCCTTACACAACGCGCGATAAGGAACTTCGTTCCAATAAGCTGATTTGTTCTGGTTTGGAGGAATTAAGAGAGAAATACGAAGCATTTGTACTTAATCTTAATGCTTTTTCTCGATTATCCTCGAGATCGGTCGGCCGGATATTCTATTAAGATTCCCATTAGGGACTAGACATAATTACATCCATCGGCAAAAATTAACTATCAGATAAATTTGAAAGCTCGCTTGCCTTTTCAACCTCTTGAAAATTGGGTCAGCTCTAATGACTCTTACTATTTTACTCTTGGGAAATGGAAAAATTTCGTTATAGTAGTCTCATTATATTAGGGTTTGAAAAATTAAAATATTGATTATTCACCGTTCCGGGTCAGTAAATCTGAGGCCTAATTTAGCCAGAACTATAATACTATAAATAACAAATACTTGTTCTATGGAAGCGTTATCCTAAATTACTAAAGTGTAAAATGTCACAAAATTTTACATTTAGACTGACATTTAAAGGTGTCAAAGGGGGGTTATGTAAAATGTCATAACCCCCCTAAGTACCAATGAAGACTCTGTTCATTACGCATTGCTCTGATAATCTTGACACATTCCGAATTAATATTTTATTATTTTTCTTTGAAATACGATAAGTAATTGCTCTACCATTTCATTGGATGTTAAGGGGGAATTACTGTCCATGTAGGTATATCAGAATGTATATTACACCGATCGCCAATGGGTTCCCTACCCCTGGAAGATAATTTGAAAATATTTTATAGGTCTGCATGGTAACAAAAACATTGCAGACATAGTATTGAACATGGTTCCAGTTCAATGAAAGTAGATGAGTTGTATCAGATTTAAGTAAAATAGATAACTATATATAGATATAGAACCCCTTGTGTTTCATACTTTCTATGTTCCTATTTTGAGCAGTATGCAACATGTGAACGAACTAGGATAATACTTTATCTTATTGGGGCTGCTAATATGTGTTTTCGGGGTTCAGTGAACGATTTTTTGTTTCCATTACATAGAAAAGTCTATTTATTAACCACGTAATCATTGAAGTAATATAATAATATCTGTGTCCACAGATACAACATAACGCAGGAGGGCGACCTCGTGATCCGCGACGTGTCGTACACGGACGTGGGAACGTACCAGTGCTACGCCAAGAACAAGTTCGGAGAGAAGTCTGCTTTCGGATCGCTCACTGTCAAGAGTTGGTTTTGCTTTTAATTTAACACGCATTTTGTTCGAAATATCTAGTAATGAAAAGACAACAAATGGACTGTTGACTGTTCATAATTTAAATGATAATTTTACATAAATATATCATTATCAAATACCTTTATATTAGTTGTACTAGTATTTATACATAGTATTCATAGGTTCGTGATGTTTTCTTATCGGGTTTTATTCTTCCTGTTTCGATTCAGTTGTTATTTAAATATTCAATTATCTCAATAATAATTACAAATACAAAGGTCGCCTCACATTTATAATAATATTTTGAATAGCTTGAATAAATCAAAGATATCGTAAATTGATTGGATTTTAGACTTATACAATATTTGCTCAACAATAATGAAATTGATCATCTTTAATGTAATTTAGTAGTTTGAAGTCGCTCTATTAGTTGTTGTGAGATCGATGTAGATATTAATAATATTATAGAACCAATCTTAACAGACCTAAACACCTCCTCATCCACAACTACCTAACTAACCATTGCACATGCCCCACAGAACGCTCGGTGATCATAACTAACATTATCTTCCTCAGAGCGCACGGTGATCACGGACAAGCCAGAGCACTACGAGGTGGCAGCGGGCTCGTCGGCCACGTTCCGTTGCAACGCGAACGCGGACGACTCTCTCAAGCTCGACATCATCTGGCTGAACGACGGCCAGCCCATCGACTTCGAGAACCAGCCGCGCTTCCGCATGACCAACGACTACTCGCTGCTCATCTCCGATACCACGGAGCTGGACTCTGGGGAGTACACGTGTATCGCGCGCACCGCTATAGATGAGGCCCGGGCGCAAGCAACGCTCACCGTGCAAGGTGCGTATGATTTCAATTTTAACTCGTAACAGACCTTAAAAAAATGTTTTGAAACATCCTTCAGATTAAAATTGTCTCGTAAACAAATGTTTTATAATTATAATAATATTTATTATAGAGTTGCATCAACATCTCTAAATTTATGTAAATTTATGTATGCACAGGAGTTTAAGTAAATTTAAACATGTTTCTTATATAGAAACAATTAATGTACTGCCATCATTAAGTTCAATTTCTGAGTACTTTACGCTATCTGCGGTACTAAAGACAGCAAGTTTTAAAGCGAAGCCTTAAGTATAGAAAATATGATATGCTTTAGTGGTTACGTATCTGTGACATTAAAGACATAGCAAATTTTAAAGCGAAACCTTAAGTATAGAAAGTATGATATGTTTTAGTGGAAGTACATATGCCAGTGTAAACACAAACACAATCACCCACAGATGTACCGAACGCACCTGCCCTCGAGTCGGTGGACTGCAAGGCGCGACACGCCGCCCTGCACTGGCACTCGATGGGCGACAACCGCGCGCCGATCCTCCGCTTCTCGATCCAGTACAACACGACGTTCACGCCGGACACGTGGGACCTCGCCAGCGACAACGTGCCCGCCATCGACTCCTCTTGGGTGGTGGAGCTCAGCCCGTGGGCCAACTACACCTTCCGAGTGCTCGCGTGGAACAAGATCGGACCTTCCGCGCCCTCCTCGCACTCCGCGGTGTGCACCACGCAGCCAGACGTGCCCTACAAGAATCCCGACAATGTGGAGGGCAAGGGCCGCGACCCCACCAACATGGTCATCTCGTGGACAGTGAGTTTTCGCTTATCTAGAAATCATACATTTATTCATTCAATTTCTGTTTAACTTTACTTGATAGTGGTGATTGATTAATACAACATAACTACAGATCAATTTATGTTTTTGTTTGGAAGGAGTGGTAAGAGAGACATACTTGTACAAAGCGTTCCCAGTTAGTCTCTTCCTAGTTAGACTTCGGGCAAGACTAGGTTAAATTAAAGATGGCCACGGCCGACAGTGGCCACTAACCACCAGTCGACCGATGGTAAGCGGCTACTGCTACTTTAATGTTATTGTAAGAAAAAAACATCAAACGTCATTATTGCATATGATGACAATAAAATAACATTTACACCTATTTCTAGCGTGAATAGTCATAGTCCTCGGGAGTAGCAACGCGTCTGTAATTGACTTCAGATGGAACCCATGTTCTGTATGAAGTTGATTACAGATGTCCATGGACGGCAGTGACCACTTACCATCAGGTGGACTGCATGCTCGTTTGCTACTTCAGTCAAAAAAAAACATTTTTAGACAATTCCTTGGTATAATAAAGGAAAAGGAAAAAATAATACTAATGGTTTCACTATTCCCTGTGCAGAAAATGCCCCAGATCGAGCACAACGGGCCCGGGTTCTACTACCTGGTGTCGTGGCGGCGCGACATCACGGGGCAGCCCTGGAGCGACCACCAGGTGCTGGACTGGCAGCAGACGGAGCTCGTCGTGCCCAACACGCCCACCTTCCAGCCCTACAAGATTAAGGTATGCCAATGCATTTATTCATTTTTTTATTTAGACCTAACAATAAGAGTCTGCCTTATTGTTAGGTCTAAATATCTAAATATCTGATATAAAGTTTTCATAACTTCAGCCACATTTGCAACACGGAGGATTCATCGATGTCTCACCAGAAAAATCTCTTATGGAAAGATCTTTTTGTCCTCTTTTTTATTTTGTTGTTGCGAGGAAACCTCAAAAAAAAGTTCATTTAAAATTTGCCTAGTCCATGAAACAAAGGAACAAGCAATTCGATTGGAATATAGTTATTAGTCAGAAATAGGTGTGTAACTTTATCATGAAATTTCTACCAGATTTAATCAAAATACTTATGTAATACTTATGTCAAAATACGTATGTGTTAATTGTCACAGGTAATAGCAGTGAACTCCAAAGGTACATCCAATGTGGCTCCGGTTGAAGTTCTCGGATGGTCCGGGGAAGACACACCGTTACAGGCCCCTACAAATTTCACCCTCGTGCAGGTCACTACTGGCACCACGGCTCTCCTCAGCTGGAATCCAGTACCACCAGAATCGGTTCGAGGACACTTCAAGGGCTATAAGATACAAACCTGGACGGACGGTGAAGAGGACAGGATCAAGGAAATTCTCGTCAAGGCGGACGCCTCTAGCGCTTTGGTGTCTAAGTTCAAGCCGTTCAAGAAGAACAACGCCAAGATCTTAGTATACAACGGAAGGTACAACGGACCTCCCAGTGAGACGCTGAGCTTCGTCACTCCCGAAGGCAAGCCAGGCACGGTCAAGTCGTTCGAAGCGTATCCGATCGGATCATCGGCAATGCTTCTCAAATGGGACAAGCCGGTCGATGAAAACGGGATCCTGACTGGCTACAAGATCTACTACCAGAAAGTGACCGGCACAGATTTGGGACCGTTGCAAGAAAGGAAGAAGGAAATAGATCCTAAGTTCGATCGCGCAAAGTTGGCCGGCCTCGAGCCCAACACGAAGTACAGGATTGAGATTCGCGCCAAGACTAAGGCCGGCGAGGGCGACAAGTACTACGTGGAGCAAACGACAAAAGCGGTGGTCAACTCTGTTCCTGATATACCGTTATTTGAAACCAGTACCCTGCCAGCTAAGGAGGGGACTGCACACATTCTAGTCCGTTGGATTCCGTCCCTGGATGGGCATGCGGGTACCCACTTCGTCGCGTGGTACAGGCTGAAGGGGCATCCTGATTGGTTAAGGAGCAATGAGGTGACGGAGGATGACTATGTTATCCTGACCGGACTGGAACCGAGCCAAGTGTACGAAGTGAAGGTGACCGCACACGATGGAGAGTATTATAGTACAAGTGAAGTCAAGGATGTCGATACTACCATTGGTGAGTGAAATTATTAACATATTTTTCGTTCGGCAAGTTGAAGTAAATAACGAAGTTTTTTCGTTATTTACATACATATTATTTAATTATCTACGTTTTGTTGATGTTGTTTCGTAGAGCAATAGAGCAGTAGTGACAATATTTCTTTATTTTAATATGTTAGTGCTTATTACTATAATTTGTCTTACTTGAGATTGCAATCCAAAGAGGCGGCATCTCTTATTGCGTCCCTCTTGTTTATCATTATGTGTAAAATAATGTGAAAAAGATATATTTATCCAGTTGAAATAGGGAATGAACATGCAGTCCGCATATTGGTTAGTGGTCACCTATGGACATTTGTAAGAAGCTTCATATAAAACAGGGGTTCCTTTTGAAGTCAATGTAAGATGTGTTACTTACTCTTGAGTACTAAGACGGTCGATTCGTATGGAACCGGCAATAATACATTTTCACTTATACCACATTGGCTTTATCATCTGTTTAAATGTATATAGAAGTTAGGACATAGCATTACAATGTTGATGCATTGATTGCTCAACGAAAATCACCGTTTAGGTGATTTAGACTGAATTTACAGGGGAGTGAAATAATTGTGAATAATTGATTTCAAGAGTATATACGTTTACTGAGAAATTGTGTTGAATTCTAAGGTATTATATTTTTTAACTTATTCACGTTTTATTTGAACTTCAACGGTGTTGTATGAAAAGTGTTCATTTTCGACTTAGCAGTGTTTAATAAGTGATGATACGTTACTACATAGTATAAAACATAGTCGCTTCTCGCTGTTTTTCCCTATGTATGCTTAGATCTTTACGACTACGCTACGGATTTTAAAGCAGTATTTTTAATAAATGGAGTGATTCAAGAGGAAGGATGTTATTTATAATACATGTATAATATAGTGGAGGAACACTGTAAATTTTAGAGTATTATTATATAATATACGTGTGCAGACGCGCCGATGATAATGCGCGACGAGGGCATGGCGACCGCGGGCTGGTTCATCGGCGTGATGGTGGCGCTCGCCTTCCTGCTGCTGGTGCTGGTGCTGGTGTGCGTGGCGCGCCGCAACCGCGGCGGCAAGTACGACGTGCACGACCGCGAGCTGGCGCACGGCCGCCGCGACTACCCCGACGCCGGCTTCCACGAGTACACGCACCCGTGAGTTGTGCACACGTACACACGCACGCACACACACATACACATATACGTGTGCATACCCACGAGTACACGCACCCGTGAGTTGTACACACGTACACACGCACGCACACACACATACACATATACGTGTGCATACCCACGAGTACACGCACCCGTGAGTTGTACACACGTACACACGCACGCACACACACACACGCACACACACATATACGCAATGTGCATACAGAAACGCGTACAAATGTACACACACTTACACAAAATTATGTGCGTTTCTGCAGGACACGGGCATAAGTACATATACACGCACGTATATAAAAGAACTAGCGCGCATATGTAACCGTCTGCGTGTAAAAGGGGACAGAAACTCTTTATGTAGTTTAGAGAGTTAGAAAAAATATGTCCGCCTTACAAACAGAAACATATATATGCCAAGTATGCTAAATAAATGTATACATTGAAACAACTCCTATTAAACTTTCAAAGATCCACGTGCGTCATTTGTATATTACTATGGATTCTTACGCAGTAATATCCAAATGACTAATGCTTACAATATTAATATGAATAAACATAAATTTCCAGGCTGGACAACAAATCACGCCATTCCATGAGCAGTGGCACGAAGCCGGGCCCCGAGAGCGACACCGACTCCATGGCTGAGTACGGCGAAGGAGAAACAGGTATGTCTAATCGATACTTTGTTTCTTATTAGGACAATAAAATCCCCATATTGAAATACATTTTGCTTTGATTCTAATTAGTCCGGTCAATTTAGACATTCGAAGTTACATAAAGTCCCAACAAGCTGAATTTCTGTGAAGTTGTTTAAAACATAATTATAAACAACTAGCTGTACCCGCGGCTACGCCCGCGTGCAAATCAATGTATCGCAAAGTTTTTCCCGCGCAAATCTCCACTCTTTCGGTCAAGGATTACCCGGACAAACACAGAATGAAAAAACGAATTTTAAGTGTGTATTTGTGGGTAGGTGCATATTGTTATGTAAAATGTTATGAAAATAAGACGAATCAGAATATCGTAAACCCCTTTTTTGAACCAATTTACAGTCTTAGTGGTCACGTTATAACAATATCGGAATACAAACAACGCCTCCACATTTATACCAAAGCGCATCGATTATAAAGATGGATTTTAACTTTTATGAATTGAAAAATACTATTTTAAGTAATTTTGGTCCTTTTAAATTTCTGAGTAAGATTACATATAGGTGAACCTACTTTTAACATTAATTTGACAATCTTGACGACCCGCGTTGCGGAGCAGCTGCCACACCCGGTTCGATTCCCGGCCAGACAGGAATCTGAATAGATTCATGTTCTGGGTCTGGGTGTTTCTATATACGTCTTGTGTGTCCATGGTACCCACGACACGAAAAAATCTTAGTGTGGGGCTATTGTAGAAATTGAAATTGTAGAAATTTTCTGTTTTATTGAGTGTAGAAAGCGTATTTTTATTAAAAAAAAAGCTTGTGTGGAGGAGTACCGGGTGGCGGGTTGAAGGAATCCAACAATTTTGTTGGATAATGTCTTCGATCTCGATGGCTGTATCTACAGAATCTTCATCCCAAATAGTCAAATAACAATCCCGCATTGAATTTCCAGTATTCCTTTGATTTGAAATATAAAAATGTTAGAGAAATCGTTGCTACAAATCTTGAGTGGACGCTCAAAGGCGAATAGGCAGGCATTATGACCGCTTTTCAAAAGTGTGGGCGCAACGCTGGACGACGCCACGGCAATAGCTATTTTTCTATCAGATCTTATATTTTTCACTAATAGTAAATTTATTAAAAACGTTTTACCCGTGCCCCCTAGTGCATCTAACTAAAACTAAAAATCGAATGACAGTATCAATGATACGTAAACTAATTTTGGTTCTACTGACATTTAGGCGGCGCTCAGGTATGTTTATAGTTTATCTTTATTAAGCCTTGTTTGTGGTTCATTTCATTAAAATTTGAATTTGTCGGCAAGGTAAATCCAAATTATTTTGTACTTTTACCTGACAGAGGTTAAACCTCTATTAATTTCATATAAACTTTGTGACACATTGATTCCCAGGCGGGCGAAAGCTTTGCATTTCCGATACTAAATAATTTAAAAATGAGCTGGTTATTAAAAAAATATTACTAAAATTTGTATTTATGAAAACTTCAGATTATAATAATAATAATAATGTACATAAGACAACTGGATTCGAACCCCAGACCTCGCGTTTCTAATCCGCCCGACTTGGCACCACACGGCTATCACGATTTTAATAACAGATGCGAAATTCACATACTTATGAATTAAGATCATCATCTATTTTGGCTTATTTTGACACACTTTGTTATTCTAAAATTAATTTAAAATATGTTGTTATTTAAATGCATGTTTTCTATAACATTATTTATAATGAACATATCATAAATATAAAAAGAAACAATAATGTTGACCTTGCTCGTTTATTATTAGAGCCAAGTGTTCATCAACATGCTTCAATATTCATAAATGCAATTATTTTTTCACAAAAGTTGCAAAAGCTTCTTTATAATAATAATTCATGATATAATTGTTATATCTTATTTAGATACTGATCGACTTATTAATGTTAGTATTTTGCTTAAAAGACTATCAATTGTATTTTGTCCATAATATTTATTTTCTCTAAAAATGTACGGGCGTGGTCAATAACATAACTTTATTTATGCAATAATAGTTATGAAACTATTTATGTAACATGAACATGGAGTGACAAATGGAGTCGATAATTTTATTTTGAAACAATGTTAAAAAAAATTATCGCCTTTGAATTATTGGATTCGAATAACTATTTTACTATAATAGTATGACGCGCCATCTGTTATCAATTGGGAATCCCTGTACTCTAAGAGCGATTTTACATTAGGTCGCAAGATGCGCGGCCGCAGCGCGTCAACGGATGCTTTTTTTAATTGAAATATTTCATAAATTCATAAATTAAATTAAAATCAATTTGAATCACATCTATTTTTATGACAATTGATAATTACAAATTTATACGTATTATTTTTGAATGAATTCAAAATGGCATCCTGGCGGCCATGACGGCTACTGTCATGTCACACTACTGTCATGTCATACATGTTTACATTAGAATTTAACAAAATACGCGACAATCCGAATTTTACGGATATATGTTGTCGACTCGAAATCAATGTTTTTTTATGTTTTATTATTTAGATAAGGTTTTAAGTAAGTCTATCGTACCCCTTGACGGACTTGTCAATATGGGACTTTGTCAAAAACGAACTTCCATACAAACATTTATGCCCGATTTTAACGCTTTCAACCCATTGGTTTTCGATAAAATGCAGCCTATGTCCTTTCTCGAGGTCAACACTATCTGTGTGCCCAATTTCATAAAGATCGGTTAAGTTGTTTAGGCGTGAATAAGTAGCAGACAGACAGACAGACAGACAGACAGACAGAGTTACTTTCACATTTATAATATTAGTAGGGATGTCTCCAAGTTCCCCATCATTCCCGTTTAAGGAAAAAAAATTATTCAAGGTCAAAGGTCAAAAAAATGAGTTTTTCGCGATTTTCAGCAAAACGGTAAGTTTTATCATAAAAGTACATTAGACAAAAATTGTAGATCATAAAATTATCTATAAAAAATGTATCTATACTTTTTTTCTTACGAGCCACCGTTTCTGAGATATAACGATTCAAAAAGTTATAAAAGTTGTTATCGTCATAATATGCACACGTTTCCACGCCACCTATGAGGTAGTGTACTTAGCGCGTTTTTTTAACGTGGTTTCCCCAGTAGGCCTACTCCACCGGTCAGTTGTGATCCTGTTTAATGTAAAACTATTGCAAAATAACGGAAATTTTCAAAAATTGTGAAAGATTAAAGCGATGTAAATTAAAAAAAAGTGTTGAAGTTTATTTGTCTTATTCGTAAGTTTCAAATTCTTGTTCTTCTTCTTGTTCTTCTCCTCCTGCTTCTTCTTCATCTTCATTTTGGATGCAAGTAAATTGCGCCAATAGCGATGTATCGCATGATACTTCGTCGGAGTCAAACGAATCTTCCATTGTTTGTGTTTCAATATTAGAGCACGACCGGCCTTGACAATTTGTGCATGCCAAAGAACAAAACAGTCCGACTTTTTTGCAACCACATTTAGCACTGCATCCCTTTTTGCAGTTGCAAAAAATAGTGTTCAGCAGTTTTTCCGGCGCAGGTGGAAGTAAAGTTTGAACTGGGTCTAATATAGTGTTGACCAACTTCCAACCCCAGTCTGTAGGGTCTAGCTGATTACCAAGCCACACTTGAACTTGGTAATATACTCGAAAAAGATGTTGGTGAGCAGCAACTGAGGTTGGAGGAAGACAAGCTAATTGAACTTGTTTTTTATTTTTAGTGTTTTTAACAAAACATGCATATCGATGCTTATCTAAACAGGTATTTTTTTTAGGAGCTCCATACATAGAAAGAAGATATATATATATATATATATATATATATATATATATATATATATATATATATATATGTACGTGGCGTACTCATGCATATTATGACGATAACAACTTTTATAACTTTTTGAATCGTTATATCTCAGAAACGGTGGCTCGTAAGAAAAAAAGTATTGATACATTTTTTATACATAATTTTATGATCTACAATTTTTGTCTGATGTACTTTTATGATCGTTTTGCTGAAAATCGCGAAAGACTCATTTTTTTGACCTTTGACCTTGAATAAAAAAATTTCCTTAAACGGGAATGATGGGGAACTTGGAGACATTGTTTATAATTATGTTTTGAACAACTTCACAGAAATTCAGCTTGTTGGGACTTTATGTAACTTCACCCTCATTTTTTGGTCTAAATTGACCGGACTAAATCGTTATTCATTTGCATGTCACCTGTTGCTCTTTGTTTTGATTTTTTTTTCTTGATCCTTTTTAATTTATTTTATACCCATACAAACCTCATTGAATAGTTATTTCCACATAGATATTTTGAAGCTTTAAATTTTTGTTTTATTAAACAATGCTGTTGCATCTTACTAATGCGTGCGAACATTTTTCATAAATCCTGTTTAATTAATTTTTATTTCATGTTGTATTTGCATTTTAACGCATTAGTTCGATGTACTGGCTATCTATGTTATTTTTATGCATGTGACCACAGAAAATACGATATGTAGAAATGACTGAAAAATAAATAGATTTTTTAGTAAGAAGTATAAGTATTTGCTTTTGAATTATTTCAATCGATTAACACATTTTGACGTAGTTTTTATTTGTATTAGACACCCATGTAATGTAATGTCAACTGAACATTGATACATTTTTTCAAATTATGTGGATTGTAACTAAATGGATATTTAACATAAAAGCATACTGTTAAATACTTGAATACGATATACTCGAAAATGTATTTTCTGAGTTTGATTTCACATTTCTACTGGACGTGTGTTTTGTGCATGCGCGTAATGAGTTGTATCAGCTGAATGCATGGTTGTTCACCCAGCGGGCATGAACGAGGACGGCTCGTTCATCGGGCAGTACGGCCGCAAGCGCCGCCCGCCCGCGCAGCCCGACTCCGCCTCGCAGGCCTTCGCCACGCTCGTCTAGACCCCACCTAACCCCTCCCACCCGCCTACCCAGTAACCCCCAAAACCACCCTCAACCAGTAAAACCCCGATGCCTATATAGCACGCTCACACGCTCGACAGAGATTGACATCGGTTGATGTCAAGCGTTCTCGTAGTAACCCCTCATTGTCGTGAATCATTTGTCTTATGCTACAATGTTGACCGTAGTGCCATTGCATCACATTCGGAATTACTAAAATGTATGTCACTAATCATTCGTCGTAGAGGTTTCGCTCTGCGAGCCGATTGGTTGACAGTTTGCAGTGAAATCGCCCGTTAAATTATGAGAGGTGTTGCCACATTAGCATCGATAGCACAATATTTTAATTTTTGATTTATTTATATTGGTTGTCCCATATATGAATGGTATTGATTTTTTGATGTATGATTAACCATGTTTTATGGGGTAAGAGCTCTGTAGAAGAACTTACTGCCAATTATATTTTTTTACACAGTGTATTTTCCGTGTATAATTTTGTTAAATAAGTATATTTGTATTTAAATAGTGGCAACACTCATTTGGCATCTGGTTGTGTAAAGGTGAATCTCGATAAATCTCGCTATTTTTGTTATACAAAATTATTCTTATAATTAGGCAACTGGGCGTTCAAGATCTTTATTGTACTATTTCAAAAATAGTAGCAGTAAAGACCTTTTCACGTATTTTTTTACTGACGGTATTTCTTCTATACATCATAGATTAGTTATAAGTACACATATCTTTAAGAATAATTAATTAGGTTGTAAAAAAAGAGATATTATTTGTTCAGAGTGAGTTGCAGTGAAAGTGTTTTTCTACTTATGATATATTTTATTAATTTTATAATATACAGGCACGGCTTTGTGTTACGTTATTGGTTCGCATTTAATATTGTTAGAGTAGGATAGGTAGACGTATCCCAGTTCCGTCCCTTTCTAACCTTTTTCCTTTCCGCTATCGCCCGAGTGTTAGCAGCAGCCACTTATTTTTATTTTTCTTTGAGGTATGATTTTTTATTTTGTTTTTATTTTTTTGATTCATTTATGTATTTTTGCTTTATGATGATATTATGTTCTTGATTTTAGTAGGACTTAGTTATAATAATATACTATTATTTTGTACACGAATTAACAAACAGTATCTTTTTACCGTTGTTTCGAATAATGATAATAAATGCAGCAATTTGACAGCAGAAGGTGATTTGTATAACAAAACAGTATTCGTTGTTATGTTACCCTTGAATATTTTGAATGTACTTTAAATAAGACAACACTCTCATATTAGGTTTGATTACGGGTGCTTTAAGTAAAGCAAAAGTAAATTGGAATATTTATGCCGCGACCGCAAATTTGCCAAACCTAACAAGTCGTCACAAATTCAAATGTGTAAATAGAGTGTTTGATTTAGCTTGCCGAGTGTCCGTTTTGTTAGTTACGCTTTCACTACCGGTTGATTTTCATTGAAACTCGGCATATACACAGTTTGTGACCTAGATTACCACATAGGATACTCATGAGAGTTGTACACAGTCGCTGGAATAACTTAGTAGGAAATAATAATTGTGTGCGTGTTCCAGGCCGTTTCACGGAGGACGGGTCGTTCATCGGGCAGTACGTGCCCGGCGCGCGCGTGCTCGCCCCGCCCGCGCAGCCGCCCACCTACGTGTAGGCGCCGCCACACACGCCGCGCGACGCACGCTACTTGACGCCGACCACTTGGGGCGCGTTCCACTACGCGATCACAACGCCACATACGCCCAAAACGTCGTTCCACTAGACGACCGCGGTCGTCGTGCTCGCGGCGAATACGTCATGAGTGACGTCATGACTTACGCTCACTGCGACCCATCTAATGAGGTGGGTCGAAGTGATTGTTCCACTAGACAAAATGTCAGTAACGCTCACAAGCTAATGGAGCGGGAAAAACTGCGGTCGTGAGCGTGCGCTTTGTGATCGTGTAATGGAACGCACTCTTTGATACATTGCGTAAAAAATCGACAGTTACATTCACTTGAAAGATTTAACAATCTATTGTTTATTTTTAATATTTCAATCTAGCAAATCGATAGCAATATTCAGTTGAGAAGAATCAAAGGCTTAGTACTAATGTGCGTCTAAATATTTTTGTTTAAGCTAAAACTTAACAGTGTCGTTGTGTTTATGACCATTGTCATAAATTCCATCGATATTGATCGTAATTGCGAAAAATAGCACACACGTGTGATATTTGTGCGAATATATATAGCACGTTTGGATTTAATTGCAACCAAATGTACATAATTTCTCTGTTATAACCATGAGCGTCATGCTAAAATGTTTTTACAAATTTGAAAACTTAGTTACTTCTATTTGTGTAATATTTGAGAGCAAAACAACACTTAAATTATTGCTAATATTTCTTATGAAACTAAATAAATTTTCAATTGGTGCCCTATTTAATTTTTATTGCTCGTAGATAAATTTTATTATTGTGTTATATTATTTTGAAACTAGAATCATTTCATTTTTAAATCGAAATTATGTAAATGTTTTAAATAACTGTCAAGTAGCTGTAAATTGTAACATCATTATGTCGTATTTCACAAGTGATGCGATGATCGAATATAATACTGGCAACATTTTCCATCCGAGAGGCGTTAAACTATTTATATTGTGTACTGCCAACATTAAAACTATTTAAGCCCTCTCGATGCGGTATTTACCTGGTGATACCAGTGTTTAGTTTTAATTTACAATATCGCAAGGGCCAAGTTAGCGTAAGTGGAAGTGTGAGCCTACATCCCTTTGGCCCTAACGCGCCGCGACGGTGGCGACATCTGGAGATAATTACGTTTTTATACTTCACTACTTTTTCCCCGTTCTTTCGGTCGCGTTCAATATTAGTGTCTTTTTGAGGTTCGTATGAAATTAATGTTTAAAGTGTTCGCAAGCAGTGTTTCATTGAAATAGTATTTGTTTATTTATGAGACTGATTTTAAGTAATGGAGTAAATTAGTCTTCATAACCTGACACTAGACGTCGTACGCACAATCGTCACTCATTTCTTTATTACTGATTATAAATAGGGTTTTGAACGATACGTGTTTTTTGCCAGTGGGTTATCAAGTTATACATGTAGATCTAAAGAAGTGTAGTCCTACTAGCGTTTCGCCTGAGTGACGGTTATGCGTTTCAAATCCTTTTCTCTCGTTTCGATTGTACGGAGTGGTTCGGGTTCGATATCAATTACGCGTATAGTAAGGGTACGGTAGGGCGAAGACTTGAGTATAAGAAAAGCTATTTTTGTCACAGAGGATAAGGTATGGATTTAAATTAAAGTGAAAATTAAATCTGGGTGCCGGTGGTCAGACTCGTTTAAAGCTTTCTCTGGCTTAAATATAATGTGTGCGATTATCAAAATTAATGTGAACATGTTTTATGAGAAGTGATTAAAACATGAATGCTTACGTTAAAGTCAATCGTGATGTTAAGACTGCACATAGATTATATTTGAGTGGAAAAATTAACTTTTCGCACTTATTTTTTATATCGAACGCGTGTTATCTTTACATCTATCATACAAATTAGCTATGGACCACAGAGAAAAATTATTTTGTACTAATCTTTAGAAATGTCAAAGCGATTTGATTATAATTACCCTATTAAAAAATCATATTTCACTCCGGTATATATTTTTAATACACAAATTCCAGTCGAGTTTCGGCTGCAATTACTAAAATATACACAAATGGTCAATTTTAATGGGAAAGACAGAGAAATTCTTCTGCTTAATTAAATAGTGACAATTAATTTTATTTTTTGACTACATTGTTTCTGATAATAATGTTATTCATGTCTTTTTACCCAAAATTAGTAAATTTTTGGCCAGTAACAATTCCTACCGAACATTCTAAATCACTCCACATTATTATTTTGCTTATAAATATCTATCTATTCCAAATGATAATTATACATAATATTCAATTAAATTATAATCACATAGCACCATACTATTTTAAAATATTTCTTGATCTATTAGAATTTACTGCACCTATTTATAATGTATAATCTTCTTATATTTAAAGGCATTTTGTGACAACTTGTCCCGAACAAGATCAAATTCCCTACGAAGCACGGTTCGGAATTGATCACTATTAGCGAAGAATATAATATATCCCAAAATTAAATCATCTGTAAGGCGCGAAAAATATAATGGCAATACTGCTTCAAATCGACTGAAGGTACTAAAGTAGTTACGTATCGGTATTGTAGGAAAAATCAGACACGCAAAATGAGGAGTCACTTTATCAAAAAGCCTAGAATTTTCCAAGGTGTACAACGCAGCCGGGACAAGCTGTGACAACATGCCCTAATCTATACTATTACGATAAGATAGTGAATATTTTTGTACGCGACGCAGTTTGACCACCGGGAGATGTTGGTGCTTAGCGGAGTGGGGGCGATGAGTGTTCGTTGTGATCGCACGTAGTTAGCGTTATCCGGCTGTTTCCCGACACGCCTGCAGAGATCTGATTCCCCTGGTGATCTCCGACCACATATATCGTTGTATTATTATGATAGCAGTCGCTTCACTATTATTAGCGTTTCAAAGAGGATCGTTATGAAAGTTTTATCGATTGAGCTTTCGATGTGGCTTAAGTCTATGTACGGCAGAGGACACTAGAACCCGTTTTAAGTTATCTAAAGTAAGGTTGAAGTACATGATTCATTCGTTAGGTTATGCGTATGGGAAAAGTTGACATCAGAGTAATGAACACATCATCTTATCATAAGTATAACGTAATCCATTTATCATTAAGTACTCTGCGATTTGAAGGGCTGCTGTATCTTTGATATTATTGCATAAAACGATATTATAATGAATCTCGGAGCCTCGATATATATCTACGTTTTCGCATTTTTCTTCGATATGATAACAAAATGGCCGTGACTCGTGTAACATGTCCGTAATGAGTTTTCGGCTGATGCGGCGATGTAAAACCTCGGAAAAAGCCATCTCGTAGCAAGTTAATACTTTTGTATTTACCTATTTCATGTAGTTAGTGACTACGTGAAGTTTGCACCGCGCATTAACAAGTTAATGTTTAAATATTGAAAGCCAACGGGAGGGAGACTATTGATTCTTCTCGTTGGAGCCAGTGTTACTCGCTAAAGCGGATTGTGTGACGTCACGCGAAACCAATGGTCTCCGCCCCGTGCGACGCAATCTCAATTACATCTCGTTAGATTAAGGCTAGGTCTCGTGTTAAATAATGTTAGGCAGCTGAAGCGTTCGCTTTTCGCATTTCTCTTCTCTATTTATTCTTTGCATTGTTTGTCATTGATATTTTCTTTGTGTACACCGTCGAACGATAATAAATATACGCGCGTGAAATACACGTTTCCTGCGTGTATGTTTCAATCGTTCGTCTTATTTATTCTTCTGTCGAGACTAATATGTTTTGTGTTTTTTTTTCAACGCCTGAAAGGTGTCGGGTCCTAAACAATACATTCCACGCGGTCTAACCATGTTGATTTTATAGACGTCCCGTTTATTTAACGTGTTTCATATTGTAAGACGCGTCAGTCAGATGTAATCTGAAATATGTTTTAAAAACTTTACACTGCCGTATGTGACAGAACAATGTTTTATTTATTTTCCTTGTAACGTTTATGACTCTCTTCTTATGTAATGTAAGTGCACCGTCTTGTCAAATTAACACATAATTTGCTAACACCTCGACCTTTCTCATTTAGAGCTTACTGTGTAACCATTGGTACCTTATACATTGCATTATATTTATATTTGAAGGCACTGTTATTGTAGCCCCTTTGAGTTGTTTGTTAAGGAGTCTTTATCATGTCTATTGTCTAGTAAGAATTTAATATATATTAACATTAATTATATTGTAGGAGAGCCTTGTTCGAGCCGCGTCTGTTTTGTCGCTTTTTATACCGAGCTGTTATTGATTAAAGATAAATCTTTCTCTTAAATATTTGTTAGCATTCAAAATGACAAATCGATGAAGTTAAAAATTGTTAAAACTCTCTTAAATTACGGTGATATTTATCACTGCCTTTCCCTATAAGTGTATTAGAGTTCTCTATGTGTTCATTTTATAATTTACCTTTTAACAAAAAGTAGAGGTCTGTAAGACGACACTTGCCTTTCTACATAAACGTTGAACATTGAAAGTGAAAAGAACCAGTATTTAAATTTTGAATATTCAAACAATTGATCATAGTCGGTGTTATAATAATTGTATAAATAAGCACAATACTTGCATTTATCTACAGTCTCGTGTCACAAAATTGTAACGATGTGCACTCCGAGTGTTCATGTTGTTCACAATAATACATGCGGTCGAATAAAATACATTTGTTTTGTTATACTTTATTTGGCCGCACGTGTACATCGGAGTGACGAAATGTATGTCATAGATGAAAAAAATAGTTAATTATTGCCGTTTCCGTAGCAATTACGTGTATCTCCTTCGATTAATGTGTTATAAGTTGACAATTCTTTTGTGTTTCGTTCTATATGTATTATTATTATTATTGTATAATGTGGCATACAGGCTTCCTCCGTCGATTCTGATAATCTTTTAGATTCAATATATAATAATGATAACTATTTTCGAAGTGAAAATCGAGGTGAAAGCCTGTAGATCATACACTAGCAAGCTTCTCTGACAACATTATGTACATTTTGTTCAGTTCAGAACGGTTTGCGTGTGTCTGAACCTCGATCATGACAAGCTGCCGCCGGGTTCCGCCCGCGCGAGGGTTTCTGTTCACGAATTATAAATTACACTTTAGTTTGCATTAAGTGACGGTAATTTATTATGTAACTATGATGAATATTTTTTTATGTTGCATAGAAAATAAATTTTAAGAAATTATTCTGTCTTTTATTTTTTCCCTTAATATTATTTCCTTTTTACCTTCTAGTCATAACCAACTCTTTATCCGATGCATTTTTTACAGTAGTATAATAAACAGTGGTTATATTTTATATAAAATAAATGTTTTATTTTTCTTTCAGTCCCTACAGAGATATACCTAATATTGTCTGAGTACATTTTTCAGAATAATATAAACATAAGCAACATTTTAGTCAGATTTGAAGGTAGTAATTCTGTTGTTCTGATGTTCAGGTTTATTAGACACGTTCGATTCACTCTGAAGTTCATATAGTTTTTCTAAACTGAAATAAGTTAACAGATGCGTAGCTCCGTGCGCGTAGCCAGGGGGAGAGTTATGGGGGTTCAAACGTGGGTAAGTTAAAATATTAATTATTATACAAAAAATATGTGGTTTGGATTGTCTTATTATTTACTTAGGAGTTTCCACCGTTTCATCAAATTATGATGTATAAATACTTCAGCATTTAGATAATCATAAAAAGTGAAAAGTTACTATTACACGTGTAGTAAGCTACGTATATAATAGTAAGTTTTCAGTTTTTTACAAATTCAAAATGCATGAGCGTTAGACACTACATGCTTATCAAATTATGATGCTTAAATGCTCAAGTACAAATATACTAATCAGTACTTGCACAAGTCATTTTATGTCTAAAGCTAACGAATAAGTAAATTAGCGTTGAGTGGTCACTATAATTTGCACTTCAAACACCAAAGGAGGGGCCTGTTTGTCTGTGCCAAACGACTAATATTTTATTTACAACAGGCTCCCCTATTATAAACAAAAACATAGTATGTCTATATAGCAGTTTGATTTTAGACCCCGTAAAAGCTGTATAATTCTTACGAACAAGTACCTACTTTATGAATAGATTATGGTACTGAAATGGCAGTAATTTGCTCATTTTATCCCCCTGCACTGGACTCTGACTTTTAGCGGACTTATTCCTAATTTATTACGACCGCTGTCAATTTCTGGATATTCATTTTGGACGAAGATGAACTTATTAAGACTTTCACGGAAAAAGCCCCTTTGGCACCCAAGGCTTTGAAAAGAAAAAAAAAACTATCTCTAATTAAATTAAAATTCTCCACTTCCAAAAAGTCGCAGATGGTCTTAAGTACATTGTTTCTGGGGGGTTTTTTAACCTGGCTCCCCTGAATAACACGACTGCACCAAGGCACACCTATTGTTATATTGCTGGAAAGGTAGGTAAGGTACAATTCTGTTGAAACGAGTTGGTATAAGGAATCTCGTCCACCTATCGTCAAAAATCAAAAATTATTCTAGACACCAACTTGTCATGGAATACTTATGCAAGGCAAGTAAGTCCGAAGTTTTACGGTACATTGCATTCACTTGCATGTCTTCAAGATTCCTTTAAAACTAAAATTTATCTTACTCAAACCCTCATTCAGCCGATCTTAGACTACGCAGACGTATTTGGGTGCCACAGAGGAGTTATTAAATAAACTTGAGCCCTTACGGAACCTTTGTATTATATTTACGTTTGGTTTACCAAAATTTTATCGTATCTCTCTTTTTCGCAAGGATCTCAAATGACTTCCAATCCGTTTTCGCAGGAACACTCGAATCCTCTGTCTCCTTTACAATATCCTTATAAATCCATAATCTCCTTCATACCTAAAATATCGTTTCTCATACGCACGGCCTTCTCTGGCACCCTGCAGGTCCCACCTCAAATCCCTTCTAAATTATTTCTTCCCACAAATCTTCTCACTATTCATACTCCTAAATTGTAAGAACTGTATTTACCTATATTCAAGCAAATAAATGATTTGATTTGATCCTTCTCTGTTCATGCGGTCTGTCTAAAACTATCGCTTTATTTAAACTAAGAGTCAAAGAGTTCGTGTCATCTTCATAATTTATACTACATTTATTGTTATATATATTTTTATATATTTATTAAACCTTCATCTTGCATTACTCTATCTATTAAAAAATGCATTAAAATCCATTGTGTACTTTTAAAGATCTAAGCATACATAGGGATAGACAGCAAGAAGCGACTTTTTTGCACTATGTAAGTATGTAGTGATAAGGAACCCAGCATACACTTAACTTTTGTTTGTTTAATCGAAAGTACAAATATATACTCCTATAAATGCATATCAGTCTTATGAAAAATATTTCAATTAAATTGTTTGAGTTATTAACGTAACTTATAAAACGTTTCGCTGAATAAACAGCGTCAGTTATACAATTCATAAATGTACATTTAGTTACAGTAATGCTAATATTACTTTATGATCTTGCTGAACCTTAAATAAATATGTACCTACTTTACTCGAAGTCGAAAGATCTTCGTTACTGCTCCTTGACACGCTTCACTAGAAGTAAACATTAGCGCTGCAGTATTTTGTTTGCTTTGTAAGTTATTATCTGAGTTATCAATCATTTATTGAAAAACTAAGACCCACTATTTATATTTAGGTATAACAAAATCTTTTGTTTTATTAATTTGAATAATTATACATTTAATTATATTAATGAAAATATAGAAACATTAAGGATAATAAAACCCGATAGACCCAATGAAGGGATTACTGAGGAGATACAGTCTATTCTCCCACCGTTACAATTGTTTGTAGCGTTGGTTTTTATTTGCATTTCAGACAGGTGGAAAACCTAATCCTGCTTGTCGGCACTGCAAGAAAATATGTATAAATAACCATTTTAATAAAAACACGGAATAGGTATGTAGGGTTCAAAGATTTCTTTTTTTAGAATGGACGTGTATGAAATAATTCAAATGTGTTGCTTACATGAACTGGTCGCACCACAACGAATTAAAACTATGTTTTATTTAGGGAATTACAAAAATAAAGATAATCTGAATAATATATTCAGTTTTTTTAAAAGATGTCAAGGGAGATATTTTTTCTATATTATTTTCATTCTTCAAATTCAATTCACATATTTGTATATTATCCACAGCAACATGTAACCCGTCGACTTCTGCCTATTTAGACCATAAATGTAAATAAGATTACAGGTAATCAGTTCGAAGTGTAAAATCCTGGACGCAACAAGTTTGTGACCATGCTTTTAACTTGTTTAACCTTTCAAAACTTTTAATCTAAGCTGTTAAAGTCCAAAATTCCATGGAACTGTATTGTGTTCAAGATAAAGTTGACTGTTCAGTATTAAGAGAGGACACAGCATATTGCCAGTCCAGTCGGCGCTCAACCATCGCTAGAGTGAAACGTGCTATTTGATGTGGTTGTGATAGTTGGTTAAAACCTTTCGTATACACGATCAAAGTGCAGTGAATCGTAAAAATAATGTTTACGTGTACCGTATTTATAGTGATTCGAATATAAGAAGAATTACAAGGTATACAATGCGTATTTTTGGTAATTAATTTGGCATTGCGAATTTGGTCCGGGATAACAGAGATCGTTGATCCCACTTATATGGTTTAATTGTTTCATCGATAGCGAATCGAGTGCACTTTGAAGTGTTGTCGTACATGCGATTTTTATTTCCGTGTACCTACATTTTTATTTCAGTGTAGACTTTGTTCTATTCTTTATAAGTGTCTTTCATTCAAATTTATTTTTTCCTACTTCAAGCTGATAAACATTTTAATAGATAGTGCGAACGTAGAAAAGAAACCCTTTCTATCAGTCTAGTTTTGAGCTCCCTCTGAATTCGAACCCATGTAGCCGTAAATGTATACCGTGAAAAATGTAAACAATGTTATTTGATGTGTAAACAAGAGTTATTAATAGTCGTATGGATCTTATTATGTAGACTGCACTTGTGAAGCGCAACATACAGGTAACGCGAGATGTCGATCCAATTTCCAGATGAGCGATTTGCACCGCAAACTGGTTTATAGGCGCAAATTAGGAAACTTAATATCGACCCTATCCTTTCATTACTTTCGTTTCACACAGGTATTATTTATCTTGCGAACTTGACAAAATATGAAAACAAAGAATGTTTTTTGTAAATACAATACTGATCACAATGATAATTAAAGCCGCGACTGATCACATTTAGATAAAATTTAAAATATCATTATGGATTAATAATTATATTTATGTAAAATAATAGATGAATATTTAGGATTGTTTTGGAAAATACACACGTATGTTATATGTGTGCGCTGTTCCTTTATATTAAATTTAACGAATGTATCGGGAAATGGGGCTTAAAAGTATATTCCGAATGTGCGTATCGAAAAGATCATCCAACACGGTTTATATAATTTAATACTGATATTCACTCCAATAATGTTAGTGGATGTTTATTGATGAATAATTAGCCGATAACCTTTTGTAATCGAAACAAATTAGTACTTACTCCCTAGTTGAGCGTTATTTATTTTTAACAAGCGTTAAACAGATAGATAACTATTTACTTATTCGTTATATGATTGCTTTATCTATTACGTCTAAATTAATATTGTGATTAGGTATATTATATAGTAAAACACGCTACATTGTTTGGTATATAATTTAAAATAAAGTAAATAATGTACATAGCTCCACCATCTGATAGCACTTATCTATGTTGTTACCTACACTTGAAAATAAATAAAATTTGATTCTTGCGTATTTTGATTAAATTACAGGCAGGTGCCTTTCTCTGAAGATTGTAGGATTGTAGTTCATGAATTTATTAAACACTTCTTGGTGTTAATTGGACCTAATTTACAAATCATTTAATTTCTCGCGAACGGTCTTTAAAATCTGTCTGTTTACTGTTATAGATAGAAAAACCTTTAATAACAAATTGGTTCAGACCTGAATATGAATTGATGCATCGTAATAAATGGGCGTTACTTATTAGTGGTTCTTTATATCGCATTAAAATGGAGTAGTCCTCTGACCACATCGGTCGCGGTCGCGGGCCCTGTCCGCCATGGTTGCCAGCTATCTTAACATTCACCGGATTGTCCTACGCTATAATACTTTATCAGTACAATTAAAAAATATGGACCGAGATGGGCTCAAATTTTGATGCCCTCTGCAGAGCTCTTTTTGAATGTATGATACAATGCTTTGACAAACAATAAAATCTGATAAAACATCCAAAATAATAGTTTTCCTACTATAATCTATTAGTAGGAATAACTTACAAATGAATTTCAATACGATCTGGTGTTTACAACAACTACACGAGGGTTTGGTAAGGAGATCAGGGGACTACCACTATACAGTTCCAGTGCAGACTCAAAAAACCGTTTATCAGCCAATTTATTATAATAAGTTGATCTTTTTTAAGAAAAAAAATCTAAAACTGTTATAATATTTTGTACTACTATAAATGCCGTTTCATCGAGTTTTATCAATGTCGCCTATTCAGTTCTCTCACTTTGGCGGGCCGGTTGTCATTTGCATAGACTATTGATTTGTATTTGGAATTTGCTAAGTCTTAGCGTAAATAAAAAAAAAGCAAAGATAGCTACAGTGCTATTTTGTTATTTCAAATTTCAGGTAGGTTTTTTATATTAAAATGAATGAATGAAAAAGTAGAACGCGTGTTAAACTGATTTCATGATTTGGAAAACCTTAATCATAACGTAATATCATTAAAAAAATATATTAAATCCGAAAACAATGTGAAGCATGGCAGCCCTGGCGGCGGGGCGCGGGCCGGCAGCTCGTCGTTTTTCCCTGTACCTGTTCCACGGGTCCACCGGCCGCTGGTTAGCCTAACAAGTGCGGCGCAGGGGTACCACACCTTTGTTAGCGTTCTTTCACAATTTGTATCCATAAATCAACTTTTATCGAAACATAAAAACGCGTAAAATAAGTGGATTGCTTATTACAATTTTTTGCTGATAAATAGTAACTCATCAGGTAAATTATCGTAATTATTGAATTACCTAATTAACTTTTAATATTTGTCGCTACATGTGCCAGCCATAATCAATAATTTAAGCAAAACCTTTATAAACCTTATTGCCGTTTTGCACTGTTTTCTTTACTGCTATTTAACTAATTAGCCCATAGATACATTTATAACAGACAAGCGATCAGAGAATTGGTTTGGCAAAAACGCACGCGGTCATTCATACTGCGCTTGCGGCCCGCGTTATCGCAGGATGCGCCCGTCCGCGTTGCTATGTCAGGACTGAATCGACTTTTATTTACTTTCAAATGTCCTTCTCTGCTAATTTTAGCTTTTGCTGCCATTTTCCTGCTAATTAAATATAAAGCAAATAGCACATTATTTTATTTTATAATAGAACTACCATGCTCCCATCTAATGGCACACAAGTGGCTAGTTCCGGCTATGAAGATAGATTAATAATCAACCCTAGATAACATCAGAGTCTTATACCTGAAGTTATCCACAGATGCGTTCTTATTCCTGGGCAGTGACACGGCATATGTTCATGCTGCCTGGGGCGGAAGTGGAATTTACCGCCTATCCAGTTAGAATTTTTTGTCGTTAAACCATTGAAAAATAAATAGGTCTCCAGATCTTAATGTGCCGCTCCCTAAAATAAAAATTTGCCGCCCTCCAAAACGTGCCGCCCGAGGCCTTTCGCCCTTCTGCCGACTCTCCCTTTCACGCTACACTACTGTTCGTGGGCAGTTGGAACGCCTCGGATAAGCATATATCCCTTACAACACCGTTCAAACCAGAACACATCAGCACATAACAATGTTTTTTACTATCCAAAAATAATTAATGTTGCGATTATGCCAGAGTCGGGCCCACAAGGAGTTCTACTACCTGTACATTTCCCACGCGTGGTTATTTTTTTTTAACACAATTACAGGCGATAGTTTAGCAACAGTACAGAAAATTACAAGAAAATACGGTACATAATTAAAACAAATCACAGTGGTGATAATGACTGACGCTTCGTTTCCTCTTAAATTATAACAACATAGTTATATTTACATTCCTAATTTTATTAATGTACATTGTACGTACCTACCCTATAATAAAAATATTAGTCATTTACATAAGATTATGATGACATGAAAAAGTTTTGAATTTTTCTGGCTTGCGTCAAAAAACGCTAGATCAGATAACAATGTATGGACTTTTTTTTTCGAGGGGGAAACCTTCAAAAGACACCCTTCGCCGTAGGAGCAACACCGAGTTATGTGGATGTTTTTACCTCACTAACCCCCCGATGGTCATACTCAGCGCTGCGTGGTGGACTCCGGGATCTTCAATGGAATACAACCGGAGTCCCCGTTTGGGCACTTCCCAGTGAGCATTGTACACACTGCGCATCCTGGTGTTTACGACAGCCACATGGCCACACATGCCGTTATCCTACCCTGGTCGCTGGACGGTTGGAGCTTCCACTCTTACCGCCCGCAACCCCAGAAGCCCCCTTTTAGTTGCCTCTTACGACAAGCAGGGGATAGCAGCCCTATTATTATTCCCGGAACTACAGGGACATCAGTGATAGCCTAAGGATCAATGGTAGGCTAATGGTTGAAACTTACCCTCTCGATCGGGATGTCCGAGGTTCAAATCCCATGCAGGCACTACTCATTTATCCAAAATTATGTGCGTATTAGAATATAATTACCACCATATTTTTCTTTAAGTGAACAATTAAGTACGTGTTCCTGTTACCTAATTCGTAGACGAAACTGTTCTACACCCCTGCTACTAGATCTGTACGAGACTCCTTTTTTGTTAACACCTTTTGTTAGTATAATTCGACATCGGGAGCGACGAAAAAAGTAATAGACATTACTTTTTGACAGGGGTTATTTAATGAAGTCGTCGGTTTTCTCGTGCGCCGTTCATTTCTCACGATAATACCATTGTGGGAGCACGTCTCAAATGGTCCCAATCAATTATGTTAACTGTGATAATTTTGTTTTTTCATATTTTTTGTGGCTCGACGCCCGATAAAGATTTGTATGGTCAACAAACGTATTATATGCCAGTTACACGCTTATTATCGGCTTAAGTTATGCTTGGGTTTAACTGAGAAAAAGTTTTTTGTGTACTTAGTTGAATAGGTGTATTTAATATGTTACTACTAAGAGGCTGGAAGATATTAAGTCGTTGCCTTTCGCTTTTTCTGCAGAACTAACTTTTCTCATAATTCCAGCCTCGTGTTGACTCCAATAGGGAACACCAAGATATATGTATATTTTTAAAACAATGTAATGTAGATGAATATTATCATATGACAAATTTGATAAAATCAAAAATTGAGGAAAGCAATTTTTTTAGTGTAAGTTCATTGTCATTGTAAGAGAAGGTAGATAAATTATGAACTTTTAAAAACATGCGGAAATTATACGCAGACCTTTCAGCGTTCTTAACACGTATCTAAATTTAACTTACCTAACTTAAGTTTAGATTAACTTTGTTGACAGCATGTGGGCCTCGGCGTCGTGGGGCGCTCGGCTCTGCGCGGCGGTGCTGGCGATGACACTCACGCTGGGCGCCGGCCGACGCGAGTACAAGGACATAGAAGCCCGTCAAGCCAGCGACATATCCTTGTGGATCGACCAGCGTCAAGTACGCATGTTCAGTGGTAAGGATACCTTGATTAAGTGGTTAACTACAGTGGTCGAGGGGGTAGAGAAGGGCAGCTGCCCTCTCAGCTAGATTAAATTTAATTAGTGACGAAATAAAGGGGGAGCAGAAAAAGCGGTTCACTTAGGGCCTCTGGTTCTGAGGGGCTTCCAAATGTGTCAGCACCTACTTGAGATTCGCATTTTGTGTGTTGGCTCCCAGGCCAGAGGTCCCGTTTTGCACACTCGACGCTTTGGGTTTAGTGCGTCACTGTGGTTAACTCTTGTGGTTTGAGGCGATATGTACCTACTATAGCATAAATTTTCCCTTGTAGTGATAGAATTACGCAGCTATATTATTTTTACAAGGGATTAATAATACAAACGTTATAATTACATACGGTATTGACTTGGTTACATGTGTACAATACGATGTTCTGTTACTAGTACTTAATTTAAAATAATCTGATAAGTGAAATATATGAAATTTAAGCGATAGAATATGACAATATTCGAGCTGACGTTATATACCCTTTTTAATTTTCAGGAATATCCATGGAAGTTTATGCAATTCAAAATGGATTTATACATCCTTATATACTAGATCCGCACTTTTCGCACAAGCTGCCAATAATCCCATCGGAAGTGGGCTACGTTAATTTTACATGGAGATCCAAAAAGAAATATTATTATAATTTTGACACATTAACTTCGTCAGATCCAAAGATACTTAAGCCGCCACTTCTATCTATCAAAACCCAGGGACGGGTGCCTAAAACGCCAAAAGGTAAGATCATTTCCTTTCTCCTTGAGTATCATCTTAAACCATATTTAATTTTTAAACTTTAGGCGAGAACATGTCTCAAATGTCTGGTGACGATATTTTCATATTAGTAGTCTCTGCAAGATATTGGAGAAATGCTGCACAATCTCAACCTATTCTATATCTCGACGTGTGGGACTGAGTGCTGAGCATGATCCTCGATTAGCCAAAGATCATGTTTAACGAGTTCGTCATGCCGATACCAGTAGTTGTAGAGTCATCGATAACCGAGTTGTTCAATGAGTACATTTATTTGGGCCAGAGTGTAGGTAACAAATTTAGTCGAGAAGTTGTGAAACTTCATAGTTGGGGTGGGCAACGTTCTTGCCGTTACCGAGGTGCTTTAAAACTAGGGTATTCAACTAGTGCGTCTAACTGGTCAGGACGTACTATACGAAAACATGTGCCCTGACATTGGGACTAGTTCAAAACCTAAAAGTAGCTGGCGGAGCTATGAAACTACCCATGCTGGACTTTGTATAAATACGTTATACGTACCTAAATCTAGAAAGAAACTATAGCAACCGACATAGCTCAAATAATAAACGAGCAGTGGAGTCAAAGATGTTTATGAGGTTACGTGGTGACAAGTTTTAGGTTTAAAGTATTTCATCTTAAACCTTTAGTAAATATACCTTTAGTTATTTTTAGTCCTTTACAGCTTCGAATAATAAACTATTATTTTGCAGAATTTAGTATATTTTTGCCATGCATGGGCAATAATAGTGGCGTAGCTACCTTCGAAATAGGGTTAGTCCTTAAAAACGGCCGAGGCACCCCGTTAAAGGGCACCCCCTTAAGGTTAAACCTAAAGAAGGAATGCGCACAGAGAGGTGTGTATTTAGAAAGGACAGGTATTGTATCGCCAACGCATTTTTAACACTTACACACCTGTGTTTCTGAGTGTTAATGCTTCGGTTCAGTACCCTTGCCACAATCGAACTGATTATAATAAAACCGCTTCCCACGTAACGCATTATTACAAAAATTAGCTTAATGTTGCAATCGTCTTTTTCATAAATGACATCATTGTTTAATTTTGTTGATGACTCAAACTCTCAACCTAGAATGTTTACAGAGACCCAAGTGATTTGTCGTTACACCATAAGCACCACTTCAGAAACACACGCGTTACGCTTTTTTATTCCATTTACATTGTTTCTATAAGAAATCTAACTTACTGCCTAAAGATTGACCTTAATATCCTGAATCTAATTTATCGTCTCGAGCTTATTAATTCAATATCTTATGCTTCTACTTCCAAATATAAATCATGTCGTCACCGAGGAACACTTAAAGCACTAAAACAATGCAGTTCTTGTATTACAAGCAAAAATAGTTGCGCTTAAGCTATTAATAATATATTTATGGCTTGTATGGGTTGCTGCCCGTCGCCAGATCAATTACTGTTCATTTTATACCACGCAGTGTTTGTGTTCACGTGTTCAGGTGGAACAATACAGCTATTGACATTTTATTAGTCTATTGTTTATTATGATTTATTGGTACACATTGGTTAACGAAGACATAATAGTAAAGATTTTAAAATAAGAAACCCAAAACGGCTTTGATACGCAGTTTTGTACTTATCAACTGAATTTCATCGTAAAATGTCAACAGCTGCCATTCCCCCATTGTACTAATTGTGTGTGTGGCGCGCAGTAGCCCGGTGGAGTCTGTCAGGTGAATTAACCGAATGCCTTATTTTCCGGGACATCGTCGAGTCCGCCGACTGGCTCAACTCACGGTGCCTCTGCTCACAGCATTTGCGTTTTTAGGTTTGTACATCTGCTTGCTTTTCATTTATCGTATTCCATTATAACACGCCTAGTACCTACTCGTAACTTAGCTTACCGTATTATGTTTAATTAAATAAGAAATGAAGTCATATTCTTGTTATTTATATATATATCTACCATAATCCGTAATCAAATTATGTGAACTGAAAGTAAATTTTAAATATTGAAACAGATGAAGAATTCAAATGGTATGTAATTAATTTTACTGGCTGTCAGTTAATTTTATGTACATTCATGGTAAATATTTGTTCAAATGATGGCTAAGGCTGGCTTGTACAAATATTAAATCCATATGAAATACAAATAAGGATTCCAGTACAAGATTTTAAACCTTAACGTCATGCGTATGATTAAAATCGTTCCTAATATTAATTCTTACTTCACTGTCAGATAATTTAACTTATTTTTTTTCTTTTTGGACATTTCTTAAATTATAAAGAGGGAAAAAGAACTAGTCGTATTTCAAAAATATATATAAGTATATATATTTTTGCATAAGTTTTTTTGCTGCATATATAAAATCGTTAATATTGGAATGATTTCGTAATTTACATATATTGTTTTTTAGTCTAAAATTCAATATTTGCAAAATGAGATGTTAGTACACACTAAAATTTTTGAGAGTTGTGATTTTTTAAGATATTTTTTGATTTAAAGTTTCATTTCGAGATGCTACAAGATTGGTTTCGAGCATCTATAAGTGCATTATCTTAGCTTATGATTCCTCAAATCGGTGCATTCACCGCAGGCCCGGATCCGGAGTGCGACAAGAAGTGCGCGAACCAGGGCTGGTGCAACCACGAGAAGATCTGCCAGTGCCCCGAGGGCTACATGGGGCAGCACTGCCGCACGGCGCTGTGCTACCCGCAGTGCATGAGCGGCGGCAACTGCACGGCGCCCGGCGTCTGCTCCTGCCCGCCCGGCTACCAGGGGCGCCACTGCGAGGGAGGTACTGCTTTGCTGGATTTTAATTAAATAGATTTTGTTTTCCCCCGACAGTGTCAAGAAGTTATTTTTCGAGTGAATGTATGCATGTCTATTTTCTTAACATGCACTACAGACCAGACTGCTTGACAGATTGTAACATAACATGAGTGCGTTCCATTAGGCGTTCACAACGTGGACGCTCACAACTCCCGTTAAACTAGCTTGTGAGCGTTACTGACGTAGTCTCTAGTGGAACGATCACTTCGACCCACCTTATTAGATGGGTCGTCGTTAACTTCGCGTGAGCGTAAGTCATGACTGACATTTTCGCCGCGACCACCGCCGATGAGCGCGGTCGTCATGTGGAACGATTAAAGGAGCGTTTTGAGCGTTGTGAGCACGTTCTAGAACGCACCCCATGTCACTTGTATTGACTCAGTTGTCAAAATGACATAATTGGGCTATTTATTTATGTCCACTTCTGGCCAATCTGGCCATGATCTGTAACATGGATGTATAAAAAGACATGGATACAACGTTATAAGTGTAAAGTGAAATGCATATACTTGTCCTTCTTTACGTATGACGTAAATATTGCGTAGAAAAGAGACAAATAATACTGTCCTGTTTCATTATTTCGTAGGTTGTCAAAAGGTAGTGATGCCACATTATCGACATTTTCGCGTCGATATAAAACATGATTTAGTTTTATCAGTCGTATATGTTGTAGTATTCATATATAGTTTTTTTTTTGTTTTTACGTAGAGCATTTATTATCATTTCATTAAAACGTTATCGGGGCAGGTTGACGCTTTGATAGAGGCTAGATGTTATTGTCCGAGCTGGCGGCGGTGACTTCTCTGTAGACCTCCGTAGAGGTGGCAGCTTTTGGTCTGTCAACTGTCTACGTTGTATATTTGTGTTTAAGTGCCTAGTGTTAAATGTACCTAGTTGATACTAAATCTCTCAGATTTTTTTTCACCTGCAATTTCGCCTCTACAAAATGTCTTACGGTGAAGAAACTCAGCTTGATCGGCATTCTGCATTCATGCTCCGACTTAAATATTATTGACTTTCCATGTACTCGTAGAACGGATGACAAAATTATATTATTTGCAAACGATTCTATTCTGAATGTAAAATGGATACGTTTAAATATTTACTAAAAATCTGTAAACGCTGCACTAGGTACTAATATTAAGTGGTCAATGGAAGAAAAAAAAACATCATAACAATCACAAAAAAAAGCAAATTTATACATACACAACGGTAATGTTATTGAACAAATAAATATTTGCGAGGCTAGTTTTTTGTGAAGAACAATATTCGCCTCTTAAGTCTAAAATATATAACATGTTCAAGAAAAGCAAAAAAAAAATAATATGAGAATTATAATAATTTAATATGAGATTTGATTGTATGTTATATTAATCAAAACAGTCGCCTAGATAATTATGCGCATTGCCCTTCTATCGACAACACTATCGATCAACACTATCAAAACGTAAAACTACAAAATAAAGATGCCAGCCGTCATAAAGAAAATTGCAGTTTGGATGGAACTTTTGAATTTATTAGCATAATAGAGCTCAAAAGAGGACCGCTTGTGACACGCTAATTTAATAAAAACAGACAGACATATTTTGTTTCACTCACACTTACGAAATGCTATTTGACATAAATGAACAAGCTATAGAGTGCTCAGTTTGTATTGTTTATGCTTATTCTACGAGTTCCTTATTCTAAGATCTGTAATCAACCTCTGACAAGATCGGAGTCTTACCTGGGGTTTGCCATTATTGCAGTGCTGCCCAAGTACTAAGTTGTAATTCCTGGATAAGCATGTCTTTGGTAAAGATACCATCCTCACTTTTAACCAAAGCACAACAGCGCATAATACTACGTCATTAGGCAGAAGTATGATAGAACATAGTGGATTTGTGGTAGACCGCATATTATGGTCGTTATGAACTTATCGTTCATCTGAAAGACTGGTCAATCTTTAATTTCGTTATTTTCATATATACGCTTATTTTATTTTATTTTATTACTAACATATCAAATAAAACTAGATTTTTATTCTCTAAAAATATTATTTATTTAGCAATATTATTTACAACTACATACATATCATCTAGAACATTGTCATTTAATTTATATGGTCTTTGTAATACTGTAAGTTACCAGTATAAAAAAATATCTACTTTAAATCCGTTTCGATATGGCAATAGCGGCTTTACAGCCAGTTTTGATGACTTCAGTGAGTGCTCTATAGAAGGGGGCTTGTTCCGCCCCGTGGTCGATGCCCGTGTCGTGGTGTTCCTGTTCCTCATCACGGAACTTGGTGATGGTCTCGAGGATCTCCTTGTCCACGTTGGGGTCCTCCATGAGGGTCCGCAGTTGGTCGTTGTAGTGGTCCACGATGACGGTTTCCACCGCCACAGTGCAGGCCATCGCTGCTTCCTTGCCCAGTAGGGCTGTGCCTGGTAACAGGAATGAATATTGTTAGTCTATATACCTTAGTTACATAACAACTTTAAAAAATAAGTAAAGCCGGGTGCTGTCAGGAGTAGATTGGTTGGTTGCTAGTAACATTTACGTTTCTACCCACATACACAACAATTTACGAGTAAAAATAATTCACCAAATTGAAATATTAGAATTATGGAAAGCTTGTACATAATACAAATACATAATACAATATTTGTTTCACCCAAAACTGCGTAGGTCCATTCTTTATTTTTCTAAGAAAGTATAATTACCCCAAATAAACTACAATCTCACTAATCTTTTCCCTATTAAAATTATAAATTAACGTAACTTTGTAACGGTTTCACACCAAAACTACTTAATCGATTATCATGAAACTTGAGCAGGCTTACACCGAATAGATAAGTTTACAATATTGTTCTAAGAATTTAATTTCATGTATTTTAGATTGTTCTAATATCCGATACCGCGAAATATCCTAGTACTTTAAGTTTGGGTGGCCACTTACCAGCCCCCAGCGCGAAGCCGGCCACGTTCCACAGCGGCGTGAGCACGGTGGGTCGCACGCGGTACTTCGTTATCAACTCCTCGAACTTCTCCCGATGCTTAATCTCCTGCTCCCACATATGCTTGATGAGCGGCCCCTCCGCCGTGTTGCCCAGCACCGCCATCTGCCCCGCGTAGATTCGGTCCGCGCCCAGCTCGCCCGCGTGGTCCACGCGGATTATTTTGTCCAGCTGTTTGATGTATAGAACGTGGAAGATAGCGTTGCTAAGAAATTACGAATTACCCATTCTCACTTTTCAAAATAAATGATTTCCCTAGACCTAGTGACACAATTGGTTGCCTGGTATTACAAATTAAGTAAATATTTATAAGTTTCCGTTCATTATCGAATCTTTATTACATGCCTTTTAAGATGAGTTTTTAACAAGTGTCCGAACGACTTCAATATTATATCGATCAGGTATTTTTTGTACCATTTTGCCTGAAGAATCCAATGTAAAAGTTATTAGGGTCTTTCAACAAAATAAATCAGGTCGTACTGAACATCACGACATGCGTTGGGTGTTTTAGAAGTTTTAGACAATTCATTAAGACAATTATTTCCAATGAGTTTTCAGCCGAACTCAGCTAAAATACAATTGAAATTTCTATTGTACTAACTTGAAGCGTTTGAGTGGTCTTCTCTCGTCTTGTCAGTGTCAAGCAATTTATAAAACGTATATATAGGCCAAAAATAAGTAGTACTTACTAAGTACCTAAGGTCGTTAAATATTAGTGAAATTTGTGACTTACATGGGGATTTTTCTTCCACGCTGCCGTGTGGGCGAGCCTCGCATGTTGTAGAATCGGTGGCCGCAACATTCTCCTGAAAGCAAAGCAATAAAGATGTTACTTCATATGCTATTCCTTTCTTTACAGGTATATGCTCGCAGAAATGTTTGAACGGAGGGAAATGCATACAAAAGGACACCTGTGAATGTCCCAAAGGGTTCTATGGTCTGCGCTGTGAGTTTTGTAAGTATCTACGCAATTAAGTATGTCATTGTACTGGATGGCATTTTGAACGAGAATAATTTATTTATCTGCTTGATTTATTAATTGACGTTATCGAAAATGGTATGTTAAAGATAAAAGGCTACTATTTAATAACAGGCATTTAGTATGAGGCTAGGCACCGAAAATATCGTAAGAACTTAATGGTTTGATCTGTTTTTATGGCGACTGTTAAACTTTGTAGAGAATAAAAGCCTACTTTTTTACATCGTTATAAATATGTGTGTATACTGTATAGTACACCCCATTTATACATATAGTAAAAAAACTAATAGGAATATACATAGATTAAGACACCCTTGCTGAGTTTCTTGCCGTGACTTCTCAGTTAAGGTCGTATTCCAATCCGTTTGTAGTGTAAGAAAAAATATTGTAACTGATAGTGTAAGTCCTCGTAGGCCTATAAAAAGGAAAGAAAAACGTTCGATTTCATAAACGATTCGAGGTATCGAACCCGAATCTCATAGTAGACTGTGATCCACAGCAAAGTGCGTGATCCCGTGCCTGAACGGCGGGCGTTGCAAGGGCGTGAACAAGTGCCGCTGCCCCGCGGGGCTCGGCGGCAACCACTGCGAGGTGGGGCGGCGCGGCGGCGAGTGCGCGCGCGGCTGCCGGCACGGCGCGTGCCGCGGCGGCGTGTGCGTGTGCGAGCGCGGCTGGCGGGGGCGCTTCTGCCATCGCACGCAAGGTGATTTACTTCAACACTTGTTCGTTTACCTAAATTGTTTTGCCTAGTTACAGTGTTAAGGTCTGCTGTGCAGTCGTCCCTGTAGCCTCGGGGTCAGAATAGGGCTACGGTATCCCCTGCCTGTCGTAAGAGGCGACTAAAAGGGGCATCCGGGGTTGCAGACGGCTAGAGTGGGAGCTCGAACCGTTCGGTCAGGCAATCCCGGGAAGGACGGCGGTATGTGTGGTCGCATACCATCGTAAAGACTAGACGGAGCGGTGGGCCCAGCCGCCCATCTGGGAGGAGCCCGATGGGGCAGCGCGCTCGGCAGATTCCGGTTGAAGTCGTTTCGAGATCCCGGAGTCCTCCTTTTCAGCACCGACGACGGCCACCGGGGGGGTTTTAGTGCGGTAAAAATCCCACATAACCCTGCGTCGCTCCCACGGCGTCGGGTACCTTTGAAAGGTTTCCCGCTCGAAAAAAAAAAAAAAAGGTCTGCTGTGCAGTATCGTGGGTTCATGCTGCCCAGGACGGAATTTAAATTTCCTAACCAAAAAGACAATTAAAAAATACAAAACATACCGCCCGGGGCGGACCACTCCTTCAAACTTTACGCCACTGCTGCTGTGTTGTCTGAAAGATGTGGTGAGCGAGACATACCCAAGGCGTTTCAACTTAGGGGTACCAGTACAACTTTAACGAAACTCAGAAAAAGACGACCTTATCTTACATTACGTATATTAGGACGTCTATCTACCCTACAGTTCTGTGTATGAGTGGGCAAGGATTTTCGGGCCTCGACGCTCCCGAAGAAGTCGAAAAAAGCTACACTACAGTACTTGTCGAAGAAAAAAGGCGTCTTATATGTAATTTGGCGCCCCCTAAATTTGTCGATCCGAGAGAAACAGTTCTCGTCGATTTCTATGCTTATAAGAATGCCGCCCTATTTGAGTGAGGGGGCAACCTACTCCGAATTCGGCACACTACGCCTGTCCATTTGTTGTTGTTGCACGCAATTTTGTTATACCCCGGTGAAGCTAAAAGAGCATATCCAGAAAACAACACATAAAACATTAACTTGTAGCAGCTACTTATCAAGACTGAGTTGAATGCCTTTAAATTTCTGCCCCAATTCTTTTCAATACAATTCTTTGCCCCAATTCAATTATTTTTTGTCTCATTTAAATTCATTGATGCTATTAAAAGTTGTTACAACATATATTTATGTAACAATTTAATTTCAATGAGGGTGAAACATTGTCTCTCCAATGAATGATAACAACATGACATATAGTATTTTGATAGCTTTTATGCTAAAATTACGTTTTATTTTATTCAAGGATCATCTGAAGAATCGGGAGAGTTCAAGAGGCCTCGATAAGCAATGCAACTGACGGACAACTTACTTAACATACATGTGATTTCAGTAAATTTACTACAAATTTATACATAAAACATTATTTCTAAAATTAGTCATAGAATATAAGTTTAGTTTTTACATAGATATAAAAATTTACAATATAAACATTAAAATTAGAACTGTTGTATCATTTTTTTATCCTCTAAATAATCATAGCTAATATGTCCAGGATGAAGCAGTTCTTGCCTACCAGTGGAAGGTTATAGTTGCTGGCTCAATTTCACTAGTCCTTAGGAGTTAGAACCCCTATTCTATATAAAATAGTGCTTACAGATAAATATGGAAGGCAGCGACCAATTTATCATGAGATGGACTCCCTGCTCTTTTGTTATTTTAATGTAATAAAAAGTATACACTTATTTATAAGCAGTGTAATAATTATCCATTCATTCATAAAACAACAACCCTAATATAATTAACAATTATAATTACAACGTACTAAGCCGTATACAAGCAATATTACCTTTACTATTATATAAATAAATACTCGATATAATCACTTATTATGAGTCCTTGATAACATTCACTACTTAATAGGTATATACTACTCTAGAATAAGCCAAGCATTAATGAAATGGGCTTTAATTCTTCATCTTTTTGGTATTACACTAAGAATGCAAGGACCCTATTTCAAAATTTAGACAAACCGATTTGCTTGACAGTATTTCTAATAACATTTTTTTCTGATACACAAAATACACAAATTAAAAAATTGCAATGTCAAGTTACTAAAGAGAATACATACATGTAACATCCCATGAACTGCATGCTTTCACTCCCAAAATGTAAACACAATTTAGTTAGTTATTTCCACATGCAAATCTCACATCAAGTGTCACTTGTGTGCAAAATTTGAAAAATTCAATTTGCATACAATGAACTGTTGTATGTTTCTGATCAGCATGAAAATGACATTGACCATTGTACTGCAGTGAGTATTTCAGGTTGAAATTACCCTGTGTAGTAGCAGATGTGTTTGAATACTTGCTACAATCTTGCAATAGTTGCTATAATTTGCTGAAGTCGCATCAACCCATTATTGGCCCACTGCTGGGCACGGGTCTTCTCCCAGAATGAGAGAGTTTAGGCCATAGTCCACCGCGCTGGCCAAGTGCGAATTGGTGGACGTAATTTGCTGAAGTGGTTAACACAATACCAACAGCTCGAGTTTTTTTAAGGTAGGCATGACCAACCATAGGTAGGTTTTTAAAAAATTTGATAGTGATAAAGAGGACTTTCAACAGGAAGGATGTAGTCTCACATATATTAGGGAAGGGCTTAGGTCTTTTTCTGAAATTTTACCACTATCTACAAGGGGTGAAATGGATGTATTTGTTTTAAGATTTGGCAGAGAGGGGCTTAAGCTGACTAGTCTCCCTCCTAGATGTGTGAAGTTATATTTTTGAAGTGAAACTTCTTTATTGGGGTTGGAAAAAAATTTAGTGTAACATTTTTTCATTACGCGCCATCTTTTTCTTATCCCTACCACGAGTGATATTAGATAGATTATTATAGATTAGATTATTAGATAAAGTTTAATAAAAGCCTTTTATTAAACTTTATCTAATTTAACTTTATTTAACCAATTTCTGTAAAGTTGCATATAGAAAATTATTTTTTGAAAAATAACGTCATAAAGAAGTTTCACTTCTTACGAGTGTACGCTAGTACACGCACACATTTTTTTTTCCAAATATATCGACTCTGAATAGCAATTGTGTTGTATCTTGAAAAACGTAACCTTACACCAAAAAAGCATTAAACAAACTCATATGTTAGATATTCGCTGGTCTATTAATATCTTATGTAGTAAAATATTTATCTTTAAGCCAGAAAACGATTATATATAAGCTATGAAGCTTTTCTAATATTAGTGTAATTGGACCTACTTTTGGAAAAAGGAACCAACAAGTTTTCCTCCTATCATTATAAATAAAATGTTGATGATTTTCAATAATACCATATTTGTATATATAGAACAATTATTTTGTGTAAAATCATACAGTATACAATTTTTTTACAATATTCCCACATCAATATGTACCTACAATTGAGTATTGTAGCAATATCAGTAAACTCCCAACAAAATCCCAACTCTTATACCCTGTTTATGAGATTTATAACTTTGTTTGAAGACAAAATACATTTTAATATGTGACAGATTACAACTTAGTCTTGCAATATTTACATTTATTAAACATTTTATTAAGTTAAACGATTATAATTAAAACCAAATGCAAGGTCACTTGAATTTAAGAATGTAAGAAATTTATTGAGAATTAATTAAAATACGAAACTCTATAGTCAAGTTATAGTTAAGTTACTGAAAAATGTACCAGAAATAATAAATGATGCTTTGAAAGTAATGAGACCGTCGAAAGAAAAAATATTCAAAAGAAAATAAAATTATACTAGGTATTTATGCTGATGCAATATTTACCTAAAGAAATTAAAAATGAAGACTTAGAATATGATTTGTCATATGAAATATTTATATCTAAATGTTATACAACTTACCTTAGTATCCTTGACGTTTTAAACTAATCTTTATAAAATGCAATACTTTTACGCGGCAATATCGTAGTTTTTGCTTTTAATTTGATAGTTTACAATTACAACCTCCAAACATTCATTATTATTTACAAACTAAATGTCAAAATTAGTTTAGGAAAATTGCACTAGGCAGCGCCACTGTCTGACAAGATCAATGTTTTCGAAAATAAACTTGGAGATCTTCCTGATCGCCCGTAACTCATTGTGCTAGATTTAAATCAATTACAAAATTCGGATATTGAAAAACGTAAGTTTTTTTAGATAAATATAGCCTTTATATTTATTTACTCACAATTTTAAATGCCGGGTCCCCCCTCGGGCGAGGGGCGATTTCCCTTTCCACACCAAAAGAAAACGATACCGCGCAGACTCGTACAAAATGGCGTCCTCCAAGTATGAAGTGTACAATGTTCACATACCGAGTTTACCGATCGATATCAATGGAGGACTTGCATATTTCGGTGTCTTCCGTGCTCTGCGAGTGTTTGGTGAATTCAGTGTTCGGTTGAGTGAAAAAGTCTGGAAAAGTGTCGTTTTTGAGCGGTTACATCACAACGAGCTCGCAGAGGCTGGAGTAGGTGTGCGAAATGTCTATCAAATCACGCAGGTGCGTACGCAGTCGTAGTCTTCCTATGCTGTCTGGGCCTGCTCGAACGCGCGACCCCTTCATGATGGCCATTCATTTGGGCTTATCCTTTACGCCGTCGCAAAAGAGTTTGTGTCATTCGTCTTCAATATCGGTTGGCTGCGTGCAACCAGCGCAGAATGCATATAAACAAAAACATGAAACAAAATGCGTCATTTTTGTACTCGGCTTTTCATTATTTTATGGATATTAAATGTAATGTTCTAGCTGTAAAATCGTTTAGCTTGAAAACTATTAAAATAATCGGGACCTAATAAAATGTATTGCTGTTTATTCAAAACAGGCTCTAGTTAGTCGATTTGATTGAAGATATTTTCTATTTCGTAACATTTGAATGGAAAGCGGAGTATTGATTTTTCCGATCTAGCTGCCTACACAAAAGAATAGATAAAGTTCTATCTTGAGCTTCGAATACGATTCTAAGTAGAACATCATCAACTTTCATAGTGATTACAGCTGTTCCCTATATAGATTTAGATAAATTTTACCTAAATCTTTACTGATATTGATTGGTTGTCAGATGTGGATAAAATTAGGTAGCTAGAGCAAGCTAAAAGGTCACATAGAATGTTTCTACTCAAATATTATTTAAAACTGAATTATGGGATTATAATTAAATATAAAATTTGATACTTTTTATAAGATACCCAGCTAACAAATGATAGGTTTATCAATAGGTCAAAAGTCTGAGACTACATATTTTCAATCCTATGTTAATCAAATCTCCTTTCTTCTGTAATAATGGGCCAATTGTATACACAAGGTAATGTCAACAATTTTTTTTTCCATATTTTACAAAAGATAATATGCCTATGCTTTTTTATTTTAATGTAATATGTTATGTTCAATATATTAAAAAAATAACTTAATTATATATTTCATTTTACATATTTGTCACAAATATAATTTAACAAACAGAAAATTGAATACAACATTATATAATTTTGAAATAATTAAAAAAGGCCATAGTGAGTATTAATATTATGATAGTCTTGAATATGATTCAGTTGGAATTTGGGCACAATCTATAAAAAAGTAAGACATATTTTACCGTACAAGTAAATGAAAGGGGTGGTCATTCACATGAGACACATTTGGCACTGGGGTGAGGGGTTGAGGGGTTGTAAATAGAAATAACAATTGTGGGTTGTATGCAAATGTGGATTAAAAGCATACATTTTAAGCATGAATCTATGAAACAGATAAGTTGTTGCAATTTCTGTCTGTTGTTGGAAATTATGTTTCTATGAACATATAATGGTGTCCCAAAGAAACAAATCTATTTACAGTATATATAAAACAAATTATTAAAAAAGGACATTTTTCTTTTATAAAGTCTTATCAGAAAAGTTAAGTCTAAATAAAAAGAAATTATAAATAAAATAAAGAGTCAAAGTAACAGACAAATGCATTTCCCAAAGTAATTGTTTTAGGAAGCAAGTAAACTACTTCTACATGAAAGAGCTAGCTTTAAAGCCTAATATAGTTTTATTTGCAACAATTACAAAAGTATTGATCTGGGACCTTTCAAGTAGCATCCTATTATCTACGTAGGCATCTTTAACAGGTAGGTCTTGCTATTAATATTTCCATCCATCCATCAGCCCTTTGAGGTCCACTGCTGGACATAGGCCTCCCCTAAATGACGCCACTCCAACCTCTCCTATTAATATTCAATGTACAATGATATTGCTGCTTTACATTTATAAATGCACTATTCAATATTCATCAATTTTAAGTTATAGATACAGTTTTATGCAAGAAAGGCCTAAAATTTATTACTTGCTCTATGCTGTGGTTAATGACCTTTTAATTTAATATTTTTTTTTTTTACTTCATTAATTAAAAAGATATAAAACATAGCATTGTTAATGCTGCTAAAAATTATCAAATTATTTAGATGTGTTATTATTCAATTCAAGCAGCTATACCTACTTAGTTTTTATTTATCTGACTGAAGTAGCAAACGAGCATGCAGTCCACCTGATTGTAAGTGGTCACTGTCGCCCATGGACATCAGTAATCAACTTCATACAGAACATGGGTTCCATCTGAAGTCAATCACAGATGTGTTGCTACTCCTAGAACTATGATGGTTGCCTCATGTGAAAGTGTGCTGGCACCACACCTGTCTATCGAAACGCAAGAAATGCTTTACGCTAGAAATAGGTGTGGCGTTGGTACTTCCCTGGTTGAATGTGAACCACACTACCACCTTGAAAGTAAGAATCGAAATATTTTGTTTTTGATATTATCATAGAACCTGGTATAAAAATTACAATCTTTACCTCATTATTACTTTCAATACAATCCATTCAAATATAGAATACTGTATTTTTCCAAGTCCAAGATTCAAACCCAGGCACGCACTAATGATTTATGTGCGTATTAGAAATTAATTATCACTGCTTTTCGGTGAAGGAGAACATCCTGAGGAAACACACCCGAGAGTTCTTAAAAAAAAAAAAAAAATCTCGGAGGTGTGTGAAGTCCACCAATTCGCACTTGGCCAGCGCGGTGGACTTTACTAAACTAACTACGCCTAAACTCTCTCATTCTGTGCCCAACAGTGGGCCAATAATGGGTTGATGCGAAGTACATAATTGGTGATAAATTCATCTACAAATTCAGATAATTATACAGAAAATATATCGACTTTGCCAACCATTCTTGTCATACATCAAAAAATGCAATTGCACTAGAGGCAAAAACCTATTTAAAAATTCATAACTCTTAAATTTAGTAGTTTATTAAAATTATGTTGGAATACCAATCTACCATATATTATAATATGGTGAGCACAGTGGGCCATGACCTAAACATGTGTACGTGGAGAGAATAATCCAGCTATGGAGAGATATGTGTGGACAATTATACAGTTTAATCACTCTTGCTAACTTACAGACTATAACTCAAAAGGGTGGATTAGTGTCACAAGGGGTATAGGGTGGTAGCACCCTTCGGCACGGTAGGATACTGCTTGGAACCCAATGGTCCTGGAGTCGAAGCGACGAGACGACGAGGGCGGCACCGACGCGGGAAAGATGAACTCCGCTGTGAGCACCGAATCCATGGACATGACCGAAGAGGTAATCCACTTTTTTTATATTGATATTGAATGAAAACCTCCATAGTTTGTTTGCAATAGGCCAATAAAGCTAGTTGGAATTTCTTGTACTTAAATTCGTGTATCCAACCTCACAAACTAAATACATTAAAAGCTCCTTGTTCGCGAGGGCTATGTTCTGTTCATATGCCGCGAATACAGAAAGTTGACGCGCTAACCTAGGATAGTATTACCATTACCGTGTAAAAAAACATGATCGTAATTATATAAAAAAAATGGTTTTAAATAAGGAACAAGACAAACCCGTTGAGTTTCTTGCCGGATCTTCTCAGTTGAGGTCGTATTCCGATCCGGTGGTAGTGTAAGAAAAAAAATGTAACTGACAATTTGTAAGTGCCCTCGAAGGCATATACAAAATAAAGACATTTCATTTCATTTCAGCAACATACATTGGATTTAGATTTTTTCTTTGCATTGCATCTGACTTTATTTTGAATTTATCGAATGGAAGAGCACATTGTCATAGCGTAGTATATGGAACGTTCCAGTATTTTTAGAGCGTATCTAAAATACTAGACCTAATTTTCACGAGGCCTAATTTTAAGCACAATTGAAAGCAGGCCTACAAATTGATAACAATACAGGATACAACGCTGCTATTATTATTAGTTACATTAAAAACATTTATTTTTAATTTATCAGTATCTTCCATACGTATTGTCCGACCTTACAGATGTCGTATCGTGGCAACGTAGTTTAATGTCGGCACGTCGCCCACGCATATCGATCGTTTTGTTAGGCGCCGTTTTGTTCTCAAGTCTTCGTTTGGAATTCATTTACCAAATGGTATTAATGCGGATATATTGATCTAACCTTTCGTAATTTTAACGTAAGTGTATAATAAGATGATGATCAAAGCATTGATTGAGAGTGTAAAAAATGTAACTGACAAGTTGAAAGTATCGTAATCTTCAAAGGTCTTTTTTGTCGAGAGGGAATTCAAAAGATACCCTACGCCGTGGGAGCGATGCAGGGTTATGTGGGATTCTTACCGCACTAAAACCCTCCCGGTGGCAGAACTCGGCGTTACAAAGAGGACTTCGGGATCTCCAAAGGAACGCAACCGGAGTCCTCTAAGTGCGTTGCCCCATCGGGCTCCTCCCAGGTGAGCGGCTGGGCCCACCACTCCTTGGTCTTTATGACGATATGCGACCAAGTATACGGCCGTCCTTCCCGGGATCGCCTAGCTGGACGGTTCGAGCTCCTACTCTTGCCGCATGCAGCCTCGAAAGGTCCCTTAGTTGCCTCTTACGATAGGCAGGGGATACTGTAGCCCTATTCTGATCCCGAAATACAGGGACGAATCTTCAAAGAACTGGGACTAAATACAGCTTTTTTTATTTATTTTATACTTAATTTAGTAAGTTGATATGGATGTTTTTTAACATATTAAAAGGCGAAAAAGATGAGGTATGATAGAGAGTTTCTATCGGCTCTGCAAGTTTATTTTCGAAGCTATATAAAGCAAAATAAAAACGAAAGAATTTTCAATAGTAAAAATCCAGTGATTTAACTTCTTAGCAATTTGTGATTTCAAAACATATATTTTAATGTAAGCCTTATCTGGACATTAGAGTCATTTAGCTGCGAAATATGCATGTTTTTTGTATTAAACAAGGTGTCACAGGGTTTCGATGTAATTGGAAATAGTCGTTTGTTTTTCTACAAGTTTTGTAAATCCTATTGGCGGATTTGTCACACATTCGTATTGTAGCGTAGAAATATGAGAGATTTGAGTGTACTTGAGTGTCTGAGATTTTTCCGTTACCTTTGACACTTTTGCAAATGCTGATCCGAGCGTATTCCCACAACTGGGGAGGCTTGGAGCATAAACCACTAAGCTGTTACAAAGCGGATTAGTAGCGGGAGGCACAGACATAACTCGTGTGGGATGTTTTAAAACCGCATATTAACTTCCAGACAAGGTTAAACGACTGCTGCTCAATTATAATGGACCAGCGGCTTAAATGAGTCCTCCGAAGCTCAGAAAAGTGCTTAAAATGTTTATATATAATATAATATTTATATTTATTGGACAGCTATTTTTTTTATATAAAATAATGGAAGTAACAAACGAGCATACAGTCCACCCGCTAGAAAGTGGCCTCTGCCGCCCACGGGCATCTGTAATCAGCATTCGATTTCTTTGAGAATTGCCTGAGTAAAAACGGTCCCACTTTAGACCCGAAAATCCTTGCCGCTCTTATGTTAACTTAGCCGTAACATATGAGAGACTCGGAGAATAAGACCCCGCAATGAAGACGAAGTACATATATACCTACCCTCACACCTTTCAGACTGAAACAGCAGCACATAACGCTGCTGTTATACAGACATATTTTTTATAAGATTTTTTTATAAGATTGGAGTAGCAAACGAGCATGCAATCCACCTGATGGTAAGTGGTCACTGCCGGGTTCTATCTGAAGTCAATCACACATGTGTCGCTACTCCTGAGGGCTAAGATGATCGCCTCATATAAAAGTGTGTCGGTAACCACAACCTTGGGGCCGTTCAAGTGTTACGTAAGCACTATGGGGGGTGGGGGGGTCTTAGTTTTGCTTATGTTGGATGAACTGGGGGTAGGGGGTCTAGATGATGATTACGTCATCGCTAGTTATTTACTTTTTTTACAATACTGTACAAGAAACACATTTTTAATTAAAAATGTTTACGTAAGCCTGGAGGGAGGGGATTAGACCTTTGCTTACTTTTGCTGACAAGGGGGATGGAGGAGTAAATAATTGTAATAAATCTGCTTACGTAATATTTGAATGGCACCCTTCCATCGAAAAGCAAGACCTGCTTCACGCTAGAAATAGGTGTGGCGGCGGTACTTCCCCGGGCGAACTACACTGGTTCTACCACTTATACAAGGTAGTAGTAGGTAGGTAGTGCTTTTGGAGTCAAACAGGTGTTGTACCACATTGACATTTACAGGAGATGTCTCAGGTGGAGGGGTGCGGCCTGAGCGGCGCGTCGGAGGACGAAGACGAGTGCGCGTCGTCGCCGGCGGGCTCCGCGTACGAGGACGCGGACGCGGGGAAGGCGCTCTCCGATGAGGTCACCAAGCAGCTGGCGGCTGCCGGTACCGTTCTCTTTGTTTTTATTAGGGCTTTTGTGGTTTTTTGGTTGTGAAAGGAGGAAATAGAGGGTGCCGTTCACCTTACATCGTCTTCTTGTACTTTAAGTAATGATAAAAAAGTGTTAACTTTTTATATTGTTGACGGATGCATTGCTACCTCTGATGGCTAAATTAAAATGAATAAAAATGTTGTAACTGCAAGTTAGTGCACCTTCTTCCCCTCACCATTTCAATCAGATTTAAATAACAGTTAAAATGCATAGTTATGATTTTGGAATACATGCCATGGTAGGTACATGCATGATGTATTGGAGACTCCTCTGGTGTTGTTAATGTTTATGGGCGACGGTGACTACTTTCCATCTAGTGGACCGTTAGCCTTATCGTTTAGTTTCAATATATGTTAAGAAAACCAATTGTAGATGTACAAGACACTGAAATCTTAATCTTCAAAGTAGAACACATCCATTTAAATACAGATATGTATTACCGAAACTCGAATACTATTGTGCTATCTATGTTTTGGTATTCTGAACTATTTCTGAATTTAATGCCCATTTTAAAAGGTAAAAGTGGAAAAGCAGGTCAATTATTCTGATAAAAAGGTAAAAACTATGTTCTTTATTCTTATATAACTTATATTCAGTTTCGAAATATTTCTTAATAAAAAATAGGAATAGTATTTAAAAAATCGATTTGTGATTTAAAAATACTTGTAAAATATAAATAGCAATAAGGTTGTAATAAATATGTAGCATTCCATTAACTATCGGCCAAGAGCATAATTATACTATTGACAAGTAAAACTCCAAAGATGCTACAATCAAATGTTCTCGGTCAGTATCCTTGTTACGAGTTTACTATGTTTCCTTATTACAAGCTTTGTTGTAATGTAAACGAAAAGTAAAGTCCTGCATAAAGTACTTTCTACGCACACAGCCCCACAATCTGAGTTTTTCCTGTATCGTGGGTGCTATGGACATTCACATAGACGAATACACTAACAACCAGAACCAGAATCTATATTCATTATGCAAACCTTTCTGGTCGGGAAGTAAATTCATAATTTATTACGTATCAGACCAGTAAGGTAAGCTCGGCTACGCGGGTCGCGTAAGCGTTCAATGTATAATACATTAACAACGCTCGTTTTCTGGAAACGTAGTGAACTCGTACTAAGGCTACGGTAGTATAACGCTTATCAGTAATCAGAATAATTAGCATGCAATTTGAAAACATTAGTCTCCCTAGGTCCAGTAGGCATGGCGGCAGCGGCGGCCATCGCGTCGTCCAAGAAACGCAAGCGGCCGCACTCGTTCGAGACCAACCCCTCCGTGAGGAAGCGACACCAGAATAGGCTTCTGCGGAAGTTGAGGGTGGGTACAGTGACATATGTATACGTTTATTTTTTTTGGACGTGACAATGTCTTATAATTCAACGGAGCCGTCTGCACGCACCAAAAAACATGACTCATGCGGCGTTACCTCGCTCTGAGGCGTTCCATTTAAGGCTTGAAGTACAAATAAATGTAACTTGATCAATTCCATTTGTGTTAGTTCGTGATACGCACATTATTCTACAAAATTGATAAGTGGGTACCTAGGTTTTCGACCTCGCTACCTGAACTAACCTAGTTTCAACTATTAAACTATCTAGTCACTTAACATATGAAAATGTATCTCTCGTTCTCTGAATTTATTGATTACATTGCAATTTGCAAGGTGGTAGAATGAGCATGGTTCAACCAGAGAGGTATCACCACTATATCCGTAGCATGCTCAATGGACTTCAAATTTAGACAATAAGTTAAAAAGGACCAGCATGTTCGTTTTCTACTTCAATTAAACAAAAAAGTGTGTATCTATGTAGACTCGTTAGAAATTATACTTCTTTGGCGTAACAAGATAAAAATCTTTTCACAAATTTTATTTTTCACCTTATTCTCATATTTTTTTCATAGCGTGCCTAAAGAAGTATAACTTCAAAAAAAAAAACGTGTTGCACTCGGGGACTGCCAGGGTAAAGCTATTGCATAGCATTTTCATTTCAACTTCATACTGTGACTTTTGTGTGACGAATCATAAAATTTCACTCGCATTATTAGAAAGATAGAAGAAATTTGTCATCAGCGCGAGATAATGAGCAGTACGTTATGTTCGGCAGCAAACGATAGAGGAGTTCGCGACGCGCGTGGGCCAGCAGGCGGTGGTGCTGGTGGCGACGCCGGGCAAGCCCAACACGTCGTACCGCGTGTTCGGCGCCAAGCCGCTGGAGGACGTGGTGCGCAACCTGCGCTGCATGATCATGGAGGAGCTGGAGAACGCGCTCGCGCAGCAGGTACCACCCACCATCCCTGTGATGTCTGACCACACACCCTGTTGCCTCTCCCGCAGCCCCACGCCACCCTTTCGTTCGCGTACTACCATTTCGAGGTAGTAGCACCAGTGTAGTTCGACCGGGGAAGGACCACTGCCACACCTATTTCTAGCGTGAAGCATTTCGTGCGTTTCGATGAAAGGGTGTGGTTGCCGGCACACTTTCACATGGGGCGACCATCATAGTCCTCGGGAGTAGCAACGCATCTGTGATTGACTTCAGATGGAACTCATGCTCTGTACATACAGACTACATAGTTGCTTGCAGATATCCATGAGCGGCAGTGACCACTTACCATCAAGTGCATGCTCGTTTGCTACTTCAAATCCATAAGGAATAACTTCCGCTTGATGTAGAATAAGCAGCATGGATAACTTAAGTGGCACATATGATATGAACAAGTTACTGATGGCTTTTAGGGATATTATTATCAATTCAAACGATGTCGGCTCTGTGATACCACAATTATTCAAGTCACCTTTAATAATAATCGTTATATATTGGTATCAAATCATTAATAAACCATTAATAAATTAAATAATGATATAGTTTATAAGTGCTGCTGTACCCACCTCCCACCACCCACGTCAATCGACTAGCGACACAATGCTCTTGAATGATTGATTGGTGATGTTGACTCAAATTAGCTATTGTTCGTCGATCTACGTTATGCAACGTTTAAATTCTGTCGAATAACTTGCCGAAAAGTGAAAAATATATTATTTACAAACGCCGCACATAAATACAGTCCCTTAATCTTTTCACTCGCGGTAATAAATCTACAATCCACGGGGCACAGTCGAGTGGATGTGGTGTGTACCGAATATATCCGAATAAATTGTTTACACTGACATATATACATAACGTTTCGCTTATATTCTCAGAATATGTAAAGGCGTGTTCAAGTAAGACGCATTGTGTCACGCGGTTTCAGCGCTACAGTCGCATGAATGCGGCGCTGCTATCGCATATCTTATGCGCATTTAAAAGTCATAAAGTAGCGCTACCGTAAACTGCGTCAATCCTAAACGTTGCATTACATGGATCGATGGATTGCTTGTTCGTAAAGGTGGGCATTCACGTTACGACGGTCGCACGAACTACGGTCGTATTCACCATTCACGATCGATCTTGTCGCCTACCACCGCAGTTCGTGCGACAGTCCGAGCGACCGTCGTAACGTGCCTTGAGCCATCGGTATTGTGTGGTGTCGATGACGTGTGGCGGTGTGCGGGCACCGTGCGCGCAGTCGCTAAGGCTAACGGGTCAGTTCGGGCTGGGCGGGGGCCCGCAGGCGCCGGCGCCGCCGCAGGAGGACCCCTCGCTGTTCGAGCTGCCGCCGCTCATCATCGACGGCATCCCCACGCCGGTGGAGAAGATGACGCAGGCCCAGCTGAGGGCCTTCATCCCGCTCATGCTCAAGTATTCCATGGGTGAGTGCGTTGAAGGTGGTAGAACCAGTGTAGTTCGACCGGGGAAGTACCATTGCCACACCTATTTCTAACGTGAAGCATTTCTTGCGCGAGATGAAAGGGTATGGTTGCCGGCACACTTTTATATGTCCTCGGGAGTAGCAACGCATCTGTGATTGACTTCAGATAGAACCCATGTTCTGTATGAAGTTGATTACAGATGTCCATGAGTGGCAGTGACCACTTACCATCAGGTGGACTGCATACTCGTTTGCTACTTCAGACAGATATAAAAAAGAACTACATATATAGAAAGACAGGCCATTTGTAGGGTTTAAGGTGATAATATTTAACAGACAATTTAAACAACATGTTGGAGCAAACCCTTCCATAAACAATGTTAATAAACTTTTAGGCTAATAACGGAATTTTGAGTGTGGATATATTGTAGGATTTACTTTGACGTTTTTTTGTGAACTTCAGAGAATATTCCAATTATATTTGAGGTTAGATACGAATGCTCATACGTGGCTATAATTAAATACCATTAAATGGACTTCATACTCGTTTCATATATTAACTAAAAAAATTAAGTTCAAAGTAATAATACAATAATGATACTGATTCACACTTGGCCAGCACAGTGAACTTTGTCACTCATTCTCATCCTCATGTCCAGCTGTGAGATTATAATGAGTTGACGACTCACCATCATACTATTAGTTGTTATACTACAACGACAGTAACTTACTCTGTTTTGAACATATATTTATTATATACTCAATTTATGTGTTAATCTTAGAAGAAATATGAATAAAAGTGATGTCCGTAGTTCGCGGCAAGCCGGGGTGGGGCCGCGAGTCGACGCGGCCGCCGTGGTGGCCCAAGGACCTGCCGTGGGCCAACGTGCGCATGGACGCGCGCACTGAGGACGAGAAGCAGAAGGTACGCACACTATGAACACTGGTGCATACGACGATCGTTGGGAATTTTTAACGCACCATGAATATCGCGACAATATTAGTATCTGTGCCCCTAGTGAAAACAAGTATAAGTGTGACTTTTGCTTAATTGACTTTTAGTTACAAAATTCTTAGAGAAAAATAAATAAATCTATGTATCTCCGTTTTTTAAGAATTAATGGATATCCAAAACAAGATCAATCAATAGGTCTTTATTTTAGAAAAATGTATAGATAGATCTATCGAAACTCAATTTTTCTAATAAATTTGGTACAAGAAGTCAATTTAGCTAAAATCAAGCTTACGCTCGCTTTGACTAGGAACACTGACATACCAATATGTATATCAAGACTTGACAAATTTTAAATGTAGCGTCATGGTCCCATGGTGTTATTCTGCATAATAATTCTTTGATAAGCATAAGTCACCTGCAATGTCTATGAAATGCTATAAAGACGATATTATAAGTTCTCATGCAACATTCAGTATATATATTAATAGTCACAATTGTTCATTACAAATGTTTTACGAGAACGTCTGTATTAACAATGTTTATACCGCGGTCGGCAGATGTCGTGGACGCACGCGCTGCGGCAGATCGTGATCAACTGCTACAAGTACCACGGCCGCGAGGACCTGCTGCCCGCCTTCACCGACGACGACGACAAGGGGCCGCCCACGCAGCCCGTTAGTACTGCAACGTTTTTTGTAGCTATATTGAGGGTAGTCGTTATTGGGACTGTTTATGATCTTTTAACTCATTCGAGACCGCACATATTTTTGGTGACCATCCCAGAATTTTGATTTTATTTTTCTTTTTATTGACCATAATTGATAATAGGAAACGTGTTGCGAAATCAGTCGCTTGACAACTTTCTGTGACATAAAAAGGTTGCATACCGTGTGTACAGGTAAATATTTTTATTATGAAGCACAGATTAAAAAAAAATGTGCCATGTAAAATTAAATAAAAATACCTATTAAATTGAATAACAAATATTACATGTAGCCAAGTCAAGAAATTACTATTTTAGCTTTATTAATGCACAAAAGAATATAATTCAAATACCTGAAGTAAAGTTTTTCTGTAAGTATGACCCTTTTGTTGTGCATAATAATTACTCTTGTAATATTCTACTAAAAATAAAATCTAAATGTTACTAATATGTACAGTTTTAGATAAAAATCAATATTTGGTAAACTGAAATCAAAATCAAATATTATTTATCCTCTTCTAAGGTAATTATATTAAGTATACACTGTATACAGTCTTTGTCTCACAGCTGTTTCATCAGACTGACTGATAAAATTGCAACTCAATATCAGGCACGGTGTACAATCTTTTTTGCTCGGAAATGCATTGCACACAGTTGGTGTCGAATGGGTTAAAAGATATGTTTTAGTATCATTTTAGGTGGGACTGGGTCTAATCTAGTAGTGTAGATGGTAGAAAAATCAACAGTTTAACTGTTTGTTGTTTATTATAGTTTAAGATCCGAATTGGGAGCAACTTTTGCCCATTCCATCCATTCAATTGATAAAAAGTATTTTATAGCGATTTTGTTAACATTCACATAATTAATTTCACAGTTTTTACACTTGATACATAAGAGTTAGTAAATAGGTCTGGTATTGGCGTTTGAATTTACTAACGTGTGAGTTATGCCACCCACTACCAACATAATTATTGACGTGCTAAATTTTGATAAACTACTTTTCATCTATTAAATGGATTGTAGATATTTAATTATCATGTTTAAGTACGGTTTTTGAGGATGTTACGATTAATGAGATATTTTCCTGAGTATCGAAGTGTGAACTTTAAGTCTTAAAACTTATTACTAAGAAAATCGTGGAATTTAAATTAAATGTATGTAGGTATTCACTGCCAAATTGAATTTATATGATCACTAAGAATCTTCAAAATTTCTTTTCAATGTTTGTGCTATCATTTTTGGAATGCTGCTCATTGGATCTGGTAACATTTGGAATTAATACTATAATCTTTTCTACGCTACTTCTTGTATTGGTCTTGCGTTCTATCTTCTATATGAATATTGTAACGTATATTATTATAACGTAAAATGCTGCAATCCGGTAAAAAAATAATAAAAAACACTCCCATTTACTATTTCTGATACGTATACGCACGTTTCACGTGTACGTTTGCACGTGCCCATTTTATCCGGTTGTTACGGTCGTTCATATCGATAACCTGGCGGTTCCATAACGGCGTGTAACGTGGTCGCGATTCCCGCCCGTGTGTGATGTACGCGTGTCAGATCTCAGCGTGCATGCCGGCGGGCAGCACGAGTGCGCGGTCGGAGGGCGCGTCGTCGTCGGCGCTCGCGTCGCCGCCCGTCTGCATCGACCAGATGACGCTCGCAGACGTTGACGTACGCACCAACACTATAATTCTACTGTCAATACTATCTACCCGTGTCAATGAACCGTTTCGAGCGTTTAGTCGTGGCGTTTTGAACGGGCTAAATTATTTTTGCATTGGTTTAGTACCGAAATCTGTCTAGACGTTTTGTGGTACAAAAAAATTAGATGAAATCAAGTTCTTTCACGTAAAAGATAATTATACTTATGTGGTTTTCTCTTTATGAATTCCTTTCTGTATAGAATCAAGTTAGTATGCATTCCTATTGAACTGCGTTATTTATATCTTCCCTCGTTATTACTATATTCATTGCTTATTCTTAGTTTTTTTTATTCTTTTTCCCTTCACCACTATGTACTTTGTCACAAAAAATGTGCGAATGCTATACGAATTAAACTATTTCCAAACCTAAAAAAAATAACTAATAAAATTTCCAACTATATGGATCTAAATTAATATTTAATAATTAACACTTGTAAACATTCTTAAGCGTGCCATAAAATTTTACAAAATCAAAAGTCAACAACAAATAAAATATGTGCTCTTAAACAACGCTATTCATAATATAAAAGTTTGTTGTCCGCGGAAGATCGTGCAAAGCGTATGTATTTGTGTATGTACTCGTGTCTGAATAATCGCGTATTTCTACTATCGTGTATAACCTTACCAAGCTTCGCCGGTGTGTCGTATCGGTATTTAATAAGGCACCTCCGACACTTGAGTGTGTGTGTTAATAAATAATAAGGTACGTCACACACAGAGCGTGTGTAGACATGTCAGCATATATTGGGTGCGTTCCATTAGACGTTCACAAAGTCCACGCTCACGACCGCAGATTTTCCTGTTCCTAGCTTGTGAGCGTTACTGACGTATTTTCTAGTGGAACGATCACTTCGAGTCACCTTATTAGATGGGTCGTCGTGAGCGTCGCGTGAACGTTAGTCATGACGTCATGAGTAACGTTTTCGACGCGACCACAACGACCGCGGTCGTCTTGTGGAACGATGTTTTGGGCGTTTAGGGCGTTGTGAGCGCCATCCGGAACGCACCCATTAAGTAATAACGGACGTCATACACTGAGCGCGTATGGACGTGTAGGCATTTATTAAGGCAGTTCACACACCGAGCGTGTTTAGATATGTCAGTAAATAATAAGGCAGTTCGCACACCGAGCGTGTGTAGACGTGTCAGTAAATAATAAGGCAGTTCGAACACCGAGCGTGTGTAGACATGTCAGTAAATAAGGCAGTTCGCACACCGAACGCGTGTGCGAACGTGAGTGTATAACGCGGCTGCCCGACCAGATGTCCTCGTACGCGCCGGCGGTGCTGCAGACCATCACGAACCCGGACGGCACGGTGTCGCTCATCCAGGTGGACCCCAACAGCCCGATCATCACGCTGCCCGACGGGACCACCGCGCAAGTGGTTAGTATGGTAATTATGACACATCATTTATACACTTTTATATATATGTCTATGTTTAATGTGGACTCGTTGGTCGGTGTCGTTGACTTTAGCCTAGTTGAGTAGCTGTTGGTATTTTTTGACGATTCTCTATTAGTTTATATGTAAAGTAGATTTATAGTTAGTTATGCATGATTGGTAATGACAACAAATAGTTGGAGTTCTGTACGAATAATAATTCGTACAGTCTGCATAAATAATAAGATGGTCAGTTGCTCTTTGCATAGAAGTTATTAGTTAAATGGGAATGACAATCTAAACTTAAATTGCATGATCCTTTATTTTTGCTACTTAAATAAAAAAGTTATTCCGTAACAAGTCAGCAAAGCACTGGGACTGAGCAGTATACATTTCGAGAGTATTTTTAATAAGTGTCAAAGTGTAGCGTATCTTGCTCAATAGGCCTCATCTTTAGTAACTGTAAGGCAACGCACTGGAGCTAACTTTCATTACAATGTAAAAAACATGATTGAAAAAAATATAATACAACATAAGAAAAAAGACAAACTCGCTGAGTTTTGAGGTCGTCTTCTCATCCAGTGGTAGTGTAAAAAATGTGTATCTGACAATTTGTTAGTGCCCCTATAGGCCTATACAAAATAAAGACATTTCATTTCATTTTAAAAAAAGATATTTAGAGCAGCATATGGACTTCTCTTTGAATTAATGTAATAGATGTGGCCTAATACTCTCTCGTTCTGAGAGAAGACCCGTGCGCAGCAGTGGGACAATAATGGGTTGACGAGATAATTGATGTAAAGGTTAAGAGTGCAGTTCCCCAACCACATACATATGAAAATAATATATAACGCGCTACTCATATATTTGTCTATGAGAAAGATATTAATATTACCTTTTTCGATTTATGTTTCGTCTTAAAAATCCTTAGTTATTTTTCTTATTGCATCCTTTCTTGTAACAGTTGTAAAGAACATCAGTAGTAGTATGATATCGTATATTAATTCCTATATTATGTCAATTTTATACGTACTACTCGACCAAAACAATTAGGCGCATGACAGTTGAAACGTCATTAGAATTAGGGATTTTCCATCCCGATTCGAAGTATATTCTATTTCTAAATACCAAGAGAATGTAGGTATACCATTATTAATACATACGCCATAGTGGTGTATAGGCGTGTATTTATTAAAGCACTTTCATGTCTATAATATATTCACAGACATGGAATATTTTCTTTCTTTTTATTTGTGTACGACTGAGGCGTGTTGCAGCACTCACTCGATTTTCGACTTGGGAGACAGGAATATTGAGTCCATGCATCTTCTCTTGTTAAAAATAAACCCATATTTAGAATGTAAGAGTCCTTTCTCCTCCACCGATTAGTCTTTTTCCTACCCATTTCGAGGTTTATTAACGAATAATCAACTAATTTAATAATAACTTTAAAAAATTCAACAATCACTCATTAATCTAACATTATAACGAAATAACATTAATCACGTGCTGATTAATGTAAATACCTAGACGATACACGGCTGCACGTCACTAGGGGATGCGCGGGGACAGAAGCGACGTGTGGGGTACAGAACCGCTTTTGGTTCATGCGCCTAATTGTTGTGGTCACATTATAGTTGTTTTGACGTCTATTCTCACAATAAATTAATATAATCTGAGCACATTCTAAAACATATTGCCGTGTGTGCAGATCCACAGCGGCGAGGGCTCGGTGCAGGGGCTGGAGGGCGAGGGCGCGGTGGCGGTGGACCTCAACGCGGTGGCGGAGGCCACGCTCAACCACGACGGCCAGATTATACTCACCGGAGAGGATGGACACGGTACACATTTTGTATTTTAATAGTCGATTTAAATCTTTCGCGGACGATACCGCTTGAGTTTGTGTTCTAGAATGACACAGTAAATTTCCATAATTGACGAATAAATACGTAGAGTACAATGATATCATACATTTAAAAGACGTCATGACAGAATCGTGACATAAGTTTCTAGTATTTTACATGGTGTGACACAGGTACATCCAATAAGATTCTAACTTGAAAGTTCATCAGGAATTAACGTTCTGTCGTAAAAAATATTTTATATTTGAACGTCATCGTACGTTGTGTCATATCAAAATCTCAAATTATGACGTACAATCACGTTCTGTCCGTGAAAGTGTTAAGTAGCAATTAACAAGCTAGCAACCCAGTTGATGGTAGGTGATCACTGTCGCCCATGGAAAAAGTAAACGATTTAATTATATTTTTATTAATAATTAACATGTACTTGTTTGTACATACATATTAAAATATTATATGCCTTTATGGGCAAAAGCAGAGCGATAATAAAACTAATTTGTTAACACCATCCATGCACCTGTTTTGAACAACAAATCAATACTGAATATTAGTAGTTGCTTCATCTGAAAATGTCAGTAGCAACTACACTCTTCCATTTAAATACAATAATGATTCACGTTAGAAAAAGTGTGGCTCTATTAAGTCTAACAAATCACCTGCAACTATACAACATAACTGACGCTGTTCATATTTAGTATAAACTAATTAAATACATTGGTGAGACCACATTTCGTATTTCATTGTAAAAAATCTCCAAAACCAATATACAATTTGTCTGTTTAGATTTGCTTTATTGTTGTACTAGTTGACCCGACGAAGTTCGTCCTAAAAGTCAAAAATCTAAAATTATCAGTGTTTCTTCACTGTATTATACATAAAACCTTCCTTTTGAATCACTCTACAAGTTACTTTACAAGTTTGTGTTAAAATAGCAACATAGATAAATGTTTTAATAGGTATAAAATAGTTGACCCAGCGAAGTTCGTTCCGCCTAAAAGTCAAAAATCTCAAATTATCAGTGTTTCTCTACTTTATCATACATGTATATTGTACATAAAAAGCTTCGTCTTAAATCAGCTGTGAGAAGTGACTTTGTTTTATACTATATAGTGATTAACGCGTTTCCATGAGGTGGTTTCGAAAGCTTGAATAGATTATCATAACGAACGGTTGTGACGGTGTTGCAGGGTACCCGGTGTCGGTGTCGGGCGTGATCACGGTGCCGGTGTCGGCCAGCGTGTACCAGTCCATGGTGGCCTCCATGCAGCACCACGACGGCGTCTGCGTCGCGCCGCTCGTGCAGGTGCGCAGCCCCCACCGCACCCTCCACCCCGCACGGCCCCTCCGCCCCGCGGACGTGCTCAAGATCGAGATCGACTAGGGGGGGGGGGGGGGACTTACAAAAGTCTCCATTACCATTTACTGTATAATGTCGCACTTGGCCAGTGCGGTGGGCTATGGCCTATAACTCTCTCATTCTGAGAGAAGACCCGTGCAATATTGGATTGACGAGAGATATAGGCTTTATGTTTCACCTCCGAACCAAAAATATTCTTCTTTATATTAGTTATTGAGATCGACTAAAGGGTATCCGAAAATAAGCATGATCATTCACATCTACACCAAATATATTTTTTTACTATTAGATAATCGAGGTCAATTGAAGGGGGTTTGAACAAAAGCTTTATATTTCACTCTCGCCAAAGACATTTCACTTTATAAAAAAAAGATAGGAGTCGTATAACTGGCAATGAGTTATTCTAAAATATATCTCAAACAATCGATAGAAAAATGATTCGAAGCGAGATAAAAAAAATCGTATAAAAATGTAGACAAAGTTTGCTCTATAGCCCGTTACAAATCTAATGCCCCTCCTTCTTTTTGTCATCTCTAAGATTGTTCAGAAGGACTTTAAGTCATAACTCGAATACCGTATCGTATACTGCTAACAAAATACGATAATATGAACTATTGAATCTTAGTCGATGATAGGTATACCGCTAACATGATCGATATTGATAATAGAGTAGAGGATACACGAATCGATTGCCATAATTTGGTTATTAACAGATTTTTTTTATTTTAAAATATTGGCTTTTAATATCGACCCATTTTAGTTTTACTAATAGCATTTTTATTTTAAACGAAAGTCTAGTCTATTCGCATTGTGTGTCCGGTTGAAACCCAGCCAATAACGTCTGCTGGTATGGGTTTTATTTCACATCGATAAAAAATCTAAATTTAAATGGTCATTCACTCGACAATGTCGACCTGCGTGGCGGAGTTGTTACCATACCGGTCTTACGCGCAATGAGTTCCGGGTTCAATTCCCGGCCAGACAGGTTTCTGATGATTTAGATTCATGTTCTGGGTCTGTGTGTTTCTGTATTAGCCTTGTGTGTCTCCATGGTACCCACGACACAGGAGAAAATATATTTATAAGGGCTATAAGTGTAGGAAGTGTGTCTATGTGTAATTTTCATTTGTCGAGGTGTACTGTTTTTATTACAGACTGACTGACAAAAGTATTATACCAAAATACCAGTGAAAGTGTTATTTTTTATTTAAAAAAATGCAATATAATACTAGTCAAAACAAAGAAGTACATTATTGTAAGACGTTTATTTGTATTTATCACAGTATTTACATTGATAGAAGTCTATAAGTTTCATTACGTTCTATGGTTAAGTTAAGTGATATAATTATTAAAGAGGCTTAAAATATGCTAACAGGTCTCCCACAAAGTCAGTAATATATTGACCGTTCGTCTAGTATTGCAAATTTCTAAGTGTCAGGTGTCTCATCTAAATTATCACTAAAAAAATATATTGAAATAATGGACACCATAAAAAATACAAATGATAGTTATATTTGTTTATATACAGAGATATATTATTTATTAATGATTATATAATATATGTTACAAGACCCTATGCCATTTACCGTTATACCTTGCATTAATAATATAAATCCGTGCCATTAAACATTTTAGTCGCTAATTTTAATTTATTTTTATATAATTGTGATATTTTTGTAGAATAAAATTAATAATAAATTTGTTTGTGCTTAGATCTTCGTCACGAATGCCTGTTACGTAGTTTGATTTAGCTTATTATATTTTATTCACGTATTTGTCGAATTTAAAAGTATTTTGATACTACCAATTCACACTTGACCAGTGGGATGGACTATGTCCTTCAAACTCTCATTCTGAGAGAAAACCCGTGCCCAGCTGTGGGACAAAAATGGGTTGACGATATGACATTAATACATTAGTCAAGTATAATGAGGATGTATTATAATTGTTTCGTTTTGTCATGAATCGCATCTTATAATACTTTTACTATGAATTAAATTTAACATGTATGATTCTAAGTTTTACAGTCTTTACTTTCGAAATTCGGCAATTATGTGAAATGTTTTCAATGATTATGCTTGTTGTTTTTGTCAAATAATTTTATTTACTTGTGATTTGAGAATGCGTGACGTGAATTAAGTCCTTATATAAAGGTTTGTCTACGAGGCTCGTTGAAGTTTTGTTGAATACAATTATTCGATTTAGATAACTTTTCATTACGCAATTGGTCGCTAAAACACTGCGGTGTGTTTTAGTGAGACGTCATGTAAGGTGGTATAAGTCTTAAGTGCCTTTACATTACGTACAGAATTGCAATGTCGTTAGTGCAAAAATATTGTACATGGGAAAAATTGATTAGAATCAAGATTGTTGCCTTCAATGGTTCAATATGAAATTGAAACTATCACCCATATACCATCGAAGTCAATCTGTACGAGCATGTAGTCCACTTTGCCACCATCACAGCCCACCCATGATGTAGTAAAATCTACATACAATACAGGCCACTCAGATGAATAAGCTTTCATGTTTTATATTTCTTTGGGGGCGGAAATGTTTGTATACGTACATAAGAACCAGTACAAAGAACTTCTAAGTATGAGTGAGTGTAGAAAGCAAAGACATGATTATTTCCCATAATGTAAAGTTATCTGAAAGAACCATGAGATATAAAAATGTGCTAAAAGCATTTAGTAGCGTTTAGATTACTGTTTTATTATTGTGTTCGAATTTTGTATTGTACAATGTGTTAAAAGTAGCATGGTTCGACTAGGATTTTAATAAACGTGGTTTAGTAATATTGTGCTTATTATAATTTCCTTCAATTATTATGAAAAGTTTGTCAATGCAAAAGCGCTTATTTCAATTGTGTTACGTTGTTTACGTTCTTTTACGGTTCTTGTCGAACTACATGTTTGCATGACTTTAAGTATATTGCATGATAACTAGCCCTAGTCGCTAGTAGGCGCGTAAGGATAAATTACTTATATGTAAACCAAAGTATTATCGGAAAAGGTTTATTAGTTTTAAAAATATATTTACAAATGGAGACACGAAACGAAGCTCCGTCAACGCAAAGATGGTTTTGTTAATGAATAATCAATTAAATTTCCAAAAAATAATAATTACAGTAAAAGCAGTCTTAACTTGTCTGGAACTTTTAACACCATAAAGGGTCCAGAAGTTAGGAAGCGTTCAAGAATTACGTAACGCAATTTGGGAGGGAGGGGGGTCTTTTCAAACGTTAGGATGCGATACAGGAGAAGAAAAAGGGGGGTTTGAACAACGCATTATGTAACGTATTTGTTTTTATTTAACTTTTTATCCTTACTAATATTATAAATGTGAAAGTTGTTTGTTCCTCTTTCAAGTCGCCACATAGCTATTATATGATATGGCGGAGAGTGTCGTAGGCTACTATTAACCGCGCTCTCTCCCATCAGAATATCGATGTTTTGTTAGTTGACACATATTTAGTAGTTCCAGACGTTGTTAATAGATGGCGTTAGTAAAATTCATTTGCAAGTTCTGATTAACGCTATCAAATGCTAATGTTCATTTGACTGTGCGGGCAAAGCCGCGGGTAAGTGTTAGTACTTATATAAGTAAAATACGACCACAGCGACTTGCTGCCAAAAAGGGAGAGAGGGAGGGGGGTTAGTCCTAGGACGCATCCTTCACCTAGACATGAGAATTAAGGAAGCTGCTGAACTGTATCCCGTGAAGAAAGAGAGCAACTTAGAATACTTACCGGTGCAGCAAAACGTTACTTTGCGTTATATGGGGGGAGGGGGTTATAAAATTTCGAAAATTGCGTTACGTAATACTTGAACGCTCCCTTATAGATGTCCAAGGACAGTAATACCCACTTACCGCTACATTAATGGTTATCCCTGCTTAAATACGCAAAGAAGTACCTTATAGTAAAACAATCGTTTAAAAGTATTCCTTACAAAACTTTCAAAGAGCTTAAGCGTTTTATTTGTTTTATTTTTATTGTGTGTACGTGTTGATTGTGCGTGCTCTCTGAGGTGCTATTAAAGAATAATTTTAAGTAAATAATCAGTCAAATACAAAGTATTTTTACTATTTGTTATATAACATTACAAGAATGTTCCTCGTCTAGATTCGATTTATAGAGTTTTCTGATTGTTTTCTTGCCAAAAAATATTAGAATTACACTAAATTCTTACTTGTAACATTGATCAAAAATGTAGAATTAGTACATGCTACTTTTGTTTATATTATTATTTTTTATCGCAGTGTCTGTCTAGGTAACTTTAAATTCAGTTGGAATGCGTGATCCTTACCTTGAATACCTATTTAATATTAGTCGCTAACCAAATATATTTATTCTAACTTTATTCGATAAGCATAAACAATATTCATGCTTATCGAATGACGAAGTCAGAATGAATCTTCGGGTCGGCGCACAAGTGACAAAGCGCAGCGCAGAACATGCCCGCGAAATTTTCTAAACGAATCACACACTAGCCGAAATTCGCGCAAATTACTGCGAGAAACGTTCGCGGGCGGTCCTCGGACCTTTCGCATGTGGTCGCTTCCATGTTCCTCAGAAATAAATTGCTGGTATTCAATTTTGGATATTATTTCTAAAGGGACAATGACGATAATAGTTTGACAGTGAAAAATGCTCTGCGCTGCGCTCCGTCATATGTGCCGGCCCTTATGCACATAGTGTAAATTTTATTTGTGTTGACTGTATGTTATTTTGTTTTGTTAGACAATGTTTCGTTTTTGTTGTGTTATGATGCGCTGAGAGTTTTATGTTGTTGGATATTTCAGTATTACAGTCATATGTACATATATTCCCGACGATAGTATTTAATTTAATGTGTTGTTTCGTGCCATTGATTTTTGTAATTATTTTTGATGTCCTTAGCAATGTTGACGTTTAATTTCGCCATAGTATCGACGACATAAAGCTCTCAGTGTGTGTTTCAGAATATATTTATGCTATGTTGTGTGCGAGTGATGCCAGTAATAAACACTAGTATGTGTTGTGTCGTTTTATTTTTGTTTTGTTTCACTTTCGCTTAGTTGCACTCGCCGCCGTTTGTCAGTGTTGCCAGCATGCTCAGGTGTGTATTGTTTTTCTTATTTTTATTTTATTTGCTGTAGTTATTTCATTTTTTATTTACAAAACTTAACATGTATAGAGTTACATATAGTATAGTTACATAGTGTACATCAGTATCGTTTACTATATAAAAACACGTAAATTCTGTAAATAGTGTTACATACATGGTAATTTATGGACTGTGAATGGCAAAATCTGAAAGTGAATGTAAGAGCCAAAAATGCTACAAGCGTTTTAAGGGTCAAAAGGGCCAATTTAAATAAAAATTAAGATTTTACAGTAAAGTTTTAATATCTTATTTTTTCTAGGAGAGAATGAAATAGGTATAAGGTAACGTTAAGCATCTTAACACTGCTGCGTTACATGGTATAGTAAAAAATACATTACTTCATGGGAAACGATCGTATAAAAAGATTCATGGAAGTATAAACTAAAAGGATTTTTTTGAAAATGTATTCCGTTTAGTATGTACTCCTTTGAATTTGACCCATACGTGTCATTTTTACAATAATTTGAATGGATTATAAAAGATATAACTATACTAATATTAGGTTTGTACTTTTTAGCATCTTTATTTTTTAAATTTTCTGATTTCGTCATTCGAGCGTAGTTAAAAATTCCCGTGTATATCATTAGAACTTAGCAAGTACACATATTTTGCACTATATTTCATTAGCGTGTCTCCGACCAATTTTAACCCTGATTTTTGTAAATAACAGTGACATACAAATATTATGTACTTCGGATAGTAATCATGGAGTATAATGTATATATTTGTCTTTATCTGTGCTAAATCGAGATATTAGATAATACCGCCTCTACGCTGCTCGTGAAGTTTCTAATCGAAGTACTCTATAAACTATGGCTTTGCCTGAAGTGCGTCACGCTCGTTCAACTTCGCAATAAGCTCATTCATTCATTCGGGCCCTTTGACTCGAGCGCAATAACCGACAAATTGAAGCCGCTCGAGGTGAGGTAAAGTTAGACGAGGTAAGCCGGAGTGGCTTTCAACAGTATCGTATTCGTCTTAATTCGTTTAACTTCACGAACAATGTAGAGGCGGTATGAGTTTGGTGTGCAGTAGTCGCGTCAGGATTACCAAGTCTCAAAAATATATCCCCCTAAAGCCTCCATAACAAAACCTCTAAAATCCCCACAATGAATTGGAATTCCTGGCAAACTTCCGTATCTGAATGAATAGGTCGTAGGGTTTTCCCTGAGGACGAAAAAGAGTCATCTGGTGTAATCCATAACCTCTTTTTTTCGTCGTCAGGCAAGAACATGTACTCTGGCGGGAGATTTCTCTTTATAAACACCTATTTGTTGAAGTTGTAACATTTTTTTTCCCCTAAATTTGGGGGAAATCCCCTAACTTGGCAACCCTGAGTGTTGTGGTCCGAGTACAGAACATTTCCCAGGTGGAGCAGGGCGGCGAGGCGCTGGAGGCGATCTCGATGAGCGGCGGCGTCGCGCAGGTGGTGCTGCAGGGCGCCGAGCCGCAGGTGCTGCAGGTGCTCAGCCTCAAGGACGCCACCGTGCTCACCAAGCACATGGTACGTCTCGCACGCCACACGGTCTCGATGAGCGGCGGCGTCGCGCAGATTGTGAGGCGCACATTGTATGTGCACGCGAACCGATTGGCCGATTGGTTATGTGGGACTCACGAAAAAACCTACGTGCCAACCCATTAAACACCATCAGGGATTGACTTTGGCCTTTGTGGCCTTAAAGTCTTCGTCGGATTTTCTTTACGTTATTCTAAATCGAGATCTATTGATATATTTATGCTTAAGACAAACATACATCTATTAAAGCAGTATTTTTTTTAAGTTATACCCATTTTCAATAGAAACACATGCATAATTAAATATGTGGTGTACATGTTTCCAGCAGGTGAAGTCGGAGCGCGACGCGGTGGCGGCGGACTCCTAGCCGGCGGACGGTCGGCCGTCGTCCGCGCCCGCTCTGCACACCTAACTCCACGACGCTACCACTCCTAAATCGCAGGACGATGTAGTATAGCGAAATGTTATTTGCACCGATTTGTTCTGTTTCCAAGTTACAGGATTAACGTGTTACTATTTGACATTAATAAGAAGCAACGGCGCAGGACGTCTAATGGCTAATGAATTCATAATATTAGAAAATGAATGAATTAATATGGAAAGTGATTATTCAGATAATAAAAGGTTTTACTATCAAAAATACACTACATACAAATCATAAGGAAAGGCGACGAACTGCAAGCGCGACGAATATCTGTGAGAGAAGGGTTGTGAGTATTGTGACAGTGAAACGGTAGCGTAAGGAAACGACATGCGCTAAGTCGATTCAAAAAACGTAAAAATATGTTTCCAGTTGTTTACAATTCTATTTAAATGTAATGAAATGTCTTTATTTTGCATAGGCCTACGGAGGCACTTACACATTGTCAGTTACATTTTTTTTTACACTACCACCGTATCGGACCTCGACTGGGAAGATCCGGCAAGAAACTCAGTGGGTTTGTCGTTTTTCTTTGTATATCTTTTTTTTGCTATCTTGTTTTTACATTGGTAATAAAATTTAGCTCCAGTATCTTGCCTTATATTAATAACAAACATGGTCCGTTATCAACGGCAACATTAATCGGTGCAAATGATATTTCCCCGACTAACTAAATTAGGACCAACCGCGTATACAGATTTGGACACGAGCGGCGCGCAGCGGTAGCCACTTGTTATAATATCTTAGCCAATGTCTTTGTTCTTTATAATGTTCACGGTTATTCACAAAGTAGCATTTTGCAAGTGATCGATTGGACTTTAATCAGCAGCCCGAACGTACGTTTGTATGTACAATTTATAAGATTTAGCCGCATGATCTCGCACGGATCTGTTATTAGTTGTTTTAATACAATGCAATTTACACAAACGATAAAAAATCGGTAAATTATGAAATTAAAATGTATCATTCTATAAATGATCAAATTATAACCAACGTATACTTACTCGCTGAAAATAATTTTCCTAATTCTATTGTCGCCAACTTTCTCAAATCCTTATCCCGGTTTCATTTAAAGCTGCAAGGTTATTTAGCAGATTGTACGCTTAAATTAGGCGCTACAAGTGTATGACCGGTGTGCAAACTCCTCTAGATAAAATATTAGCTTAATTAACTCCTGTCAATGGCGCAGTGAGAATAAATAATATATTGTGATGTTTGTTTATTGAATAGCGGTAAAGATATTCAATAGTTAAGTATGTGGGCGATGTTTACGTGGTACACTTTTAATCGAATGTAAAATTTAACGATCCCGGCATGGACCGACCTCGAATCATATAGGAATAATTTATTTTATTTAAAAAAAAACTTAATTTATTAATATTTAAAGGGCAACTTAGGAAAAGGGCTATAACAGCATTTTTGTATATAAAGATCTTACCTCCCGTTGTTTCTATTAGCCGTAGGTTCGTGCAATATTTTCTTTTATTTACACCTAATTTATTTTTATATTATACCAGAGAAGCTATCTTACTGTTATGCGAATGTAAATATATTGGCGTAAAACGAAATATAAATTGAATTATGATATAGACGAATCATAGTTGTAGATAGTTGTTTCTACTTGTAAATATTTTGATCTTAATTCACACATGTTATACCATCCAATTTATTATAACTCTAGTACACTCTGACGAGTTAAATATGAGCTAAACTTTAGCCATGGGGAGGAAAGAACATAGTTTAGTAACTGCTATAAATTCTTACTTGGTTTATCGTTTGAAGTTTAGTTACAGTGTAACACGTCTTTATGTATCCTTAGAATATGGCTTTCAATTTTAGTTTGCGCCAATATTATTACAACTGTAAGGAGCAGTTTAACACGTGTAAAAATATTTAAAATGTGTATCGACATTATTGTGTTGTTAATTTTCTCAAATCGCACTCGTCATATCTTAGGCATGGCGGTCTAATTGATGCAAGAATCCTTTATAGTGATAAACAAACATAGCCGTCATGATGTAAATAATGAACTTACATTCCTTTAATTTATAATTTTATTTATTTAGGTTATCCGTAAGGTGCAATGTTGTTCATTTAATTTATTTTGTAATTATTAACTATTGTTATGTCTAGTCTTGATTCTAGTCTTATGGAATTAGTAAATCGTTCTAGTCTGTGAAAGTGTGTACATTGAGAGCGTGAATGGCCGAATTTAGATCTTTAACGAACTTTTCTATGTCATTTAAAATTGTAACAAATTTATATAGTTGAATTTATTGGATATAATTAACATAGTCCAGTGCATATTCGATGAGTAATCGAAAGTATCCTAACGCAGGGTTTTAAAACTTTGTCATTATATATTATGTAGGGTCTAAAACGCCGTAAAGTAACCCGAGGCTTCCGTCGGCGCCGCGCGGCGCCGGCCAGCCTAGAATAGGTTGTATCATCCACGTTAAACGTTAAGATTAAAGTAATTAATCCAATATTTATAAATTTTAAATATAGTTGAGAAGAGGTTAAGGTAGTTGTCATAGAAGAGTACAAATATTTCATATTGTATTTTTTTCTTTTTATTTTACCAAAAGACAGTAATATATTATATTATTTATTAATTTATATTTATTTTTCTTGTTTTATTATTTCTCTTGTTGTCTTCAGGTCTACTCTGTTTTGTTTAGATATAATTTTATACCATGTATGATTGTGTTCTGACCTTACGAATAGAATGAATAAAGCACAATTTTGTTGTTAAGTCAATGATTTGTGATTGTAAATATTTTGTATGACTGTGTGAATATTACAATCATTAAAGTATTTACGTATATCTGGAGTTCTGATTTTTATCTAATCATGGTAATTGTAATATGATAATGACATCCAACACAATAAGTAAAATACTATTGAATTAGAAGTTATTTGCAAAGCGTGGTGTGGTGAATATTGCCAGAAACTCCCTATTAACAAAGGCCTATCGAGCCGTGGACCTCATTGGCAGATTAATGAGAGAAATGCTATATTTTATCAGATGGATGTAGCAAACGAGCAAGAAGTCCACCTGATGGTAAGTAGTCACTGCCGCCCATGGACATTTGTAAGCAACTTCATATAGAACGGGTTCTATATGAAGTCAATCAAACATGCTTTGCTACTCCAGAGAATTAGATGGTTGTTTCATAAAAAAAAGTGTGCCAGCTCACCCTTTCATCGAAAGAAATTATTCATACTAGATGTGTGGCGGTGGAACCTCGTTCGAACTACACTAGTTATCGCATTCTTGAAATGAGAACCCAACTACACAAAAAATATGCAATTTCATATATCATTTATATTACAATATCTAAAGGTGGCTCGAAACGGCATATATGAAGCACCTTGTGCGGGGCGGCGCGGTTACGCCATTTTTTGTTGCCACCATTTATAATGTTTTGATTTGGTGGGGGGGTAGGGGTGCAGTACTTCTATAAAACGTTTCCTTGAATAATCTAGATGGCGCTGGCAGTATCACCAGTAGCCAGCTACTGTAGCTTATTTGAATATTTTTTTTAATACCATGTTTAAATGCATGAAAATAAACATATTTTATTAATGGTTAGCTAAAACTCTAACATTTCGACTAAACAGTGTAAAATAAAAAACTTTCTGTAGAAAAAATGGTTAAATGAAGGGGTATTTTAAAATATTATAGGTAAACACAAGAATTAATGTAAAAAGTATAAAGTCTTCCCAACTTGATTTTGTAATCACCTATTAATTTTGATACTGCTCTGTTATTTTTTCCTAATTTATTTATTATTTTATAGCTGCCAGGTTTTAATCTTTATCTTTTTATAGGCTGAATAACAAGAAATGGACCATAGATTTATCTTATAAGAAGAAGTGATACCAAGGTATTTGAGTAATTTTTTTTTCTCCATTGATATATTTACTTGCACTATGCTTCAAATAATCTTAAAATGAATGGTAATATGGAAGGAAGGTCATCAAAATGAAACACCAAGCATATGATTCTAATGTTTTATACATTAGACAAGCTGGTCGATTATAACATTCGGAACTAGAATAATTCTTGAAGTGGGCACTTCTCACAATTCAATAAAATAAAGTCGACAACAAAACTATTATACAAATTTTTCTACAGCTTAAACTGATAACACAGGTCGCCTTACATCTCGTAAACATTTTCTAAAGCTAATTCTGGCTTGTCATAGCCAAGTTCCTCTGGTGTATCAATTCCGAGTTCAGTAAGTGTTGGCTTGATTTCCTGGATGATGTAGGGGTAGATTTCGCCAACCTTGGGCCCGCACTTGTTTTTGCACGCCTCAAGGAACCTTACGGCAAGGGCGTAGTCGTTGACTCGCCTGCAAGCGTGCAGGGCAGCTTTGATGATGGTGGGGTCGGGTACCAGATCCATACCGCAGAGGTCATTCATTCCCTTGCGGATTTCCCAGCCATCAATGTCTTTTCTGTTGAAGAATGCTTCATACCTGAAACAATGGAAAGGATGATTAAAGTTACAGATATAAAAAAAAAACAATTTTATATATACTATGATAACTGAATTACAAGTTGCAGTTAACTAAGTTATTTTCATGTGATTACTTTATACCCATTAATATTCTAATTTTACTTCATTACTTTTTTAATCAAATATATGAATATCAATATGTAAGTAATTCACATATTCACATATTCTAACCACCTCATTTTATTATTGGTTTCCTACTTAACTTTGATAGCAGTAATTCAAATTAAAATGATATTGTAAAATGTTCTCTTGAGCATTATTCATTTCCTTTTAAGTTAGAATTGAATCTGTAATAGTTCAGATCGATTACAGTCGATTTATATCATAGAATATTTGATTAGATAGTGTAGTAAAACGTATAGCCCTGCAACAGTAGTAATGGCAGTGCAGTTTGAACAGCATGTTTAGTTAATGACATTATGATTTTTCTTGACTGATAAAACATATTAGTAGTTATTAGCTGATGCATAAGATATGAATATTTTTCTATATTGATTTCAAGTCCCGGTAAACGATTTTATCTATGTGTTATCTAAATCAAAGTACAAGAAAGCATGTCTTTACAACCATTAGATCGGGCGCATTATTTCTGGAGTCCGTAATTTAGAAAGTTAAAAAAGAAACGGTAATAATGGTGTATAAAATAATATGTGTTAGAAACAACAATATGCCAAAAGGTTATGACAATTTTCAATTACATAACGTCATGAAGTTTTTGGTCTCAGACTCACCTGCGGTCGAATTCTTCATCGGTTTCGACGGGGCCGCCGTGCGACCTTCTGGCGGGGATCACTGCGGTGACCCTTGTAGCGGGCACCAAGGACCTCTTGAGGACATTCACCAACGTTCCCGATGCGGATTTCAGCATTTTGTTCAGGAGACTCACGAGAACTTTGAAAAGGATAACAAATGGCTGCCGAAAACCATAGACTAAAATCGGTGCTATTTGACAGAGCTCCGAATGTTGCCAGCTTATGACTCATACGTCAATAGTGCTGTGCTTTGTAAAGTATGTTTGTGTATCTGTTTATCTAAGTGCTCTACAGATGACACTACTATATTTATTTAAAGCATACACTTAACAAAACGGAACCTACATAAAATCGAACATCGATGCTAAATTATACTATCTTGTAGAAATGCACTTACAGAATGGTTTGTTGAATAGTGATAAAAATATATATATGTAACATTTTTCTTCTCCCTAGAGAAAAGAAAACAGCCGACGCTCACTCCTGGGAGCTGAAATATTTACTAAGAGCAGCTTTTAAAATTTGAACGAAGTAGTCAGTTAGAAATATTTACTAGAGGTATTCCCACGTAAATCTTCAGAGATAGTAGCGCAAACCTAAAGAAAGAAATTTCACACTATGTGCAGTTAATTACTAAGATGTTCATAGATAGGAATCACCACTTTATTATCAGATGTGTTGCATGTTCAGTTGCTAAAATCATTTAACCATCACTATAGTACATTGGGCACAGAAAATTTCGTTATTTTTTTTTACTTTATATACAGGTAGATTCATCTTTCCAGCCTTTATATCCCAAAAAAAAACACAAATATGACAATACTTAACTTTATTTGATAGTCGTGTAGTCACTTTAACAAAAAATATATTGCTTACTATTTGGAAAACAACAATGTTAAATTAGCCATTTCATTAAATCTAATAATACAAAATGGGCTTCTTACATACAAATATAATAACTGTTTAGAATACATTTGAAAGTTGGTGCTTGTGATTAATGCTAAGTTTTTAAGGCAGATTCATTTCATGCTTTTCGTTTTCTTTTTTTCTTGTGCGCAGTGATACTCTCTTGTCCGCTGTCTTCCTCGCTGGAGCTGTCAGAGGAACTGCTATCACTGTCACTACTAGAAGAGCTGCTGTTGGAAGAACTGTCTGATGCAACTCCTGTACCCTGACTCAAGTCCATACTACTGGCAATCTTGTACAACTCAGGGTCCTTACTTTCTAGAACTTTCACCCACTTCTTAGATAGCTTGGGGCGCCCTCTAACTGTCTTGTGCCACACTACAGGGAAGTTGGTACGACTGCAAAAGTTTTGTGTCACCGCAACTGTGTCATCTAGATTGAGAACCACATGCCACCAACCACCGGGAACAAATACAGTTTCACCAGGTTTCTGAAGTATTTCAACCTGCAAACACCATATTAAGAATTATTAATAAATATGAAAATTATTGAGTTGGATAAAACTTCTAAATCTAAAACTAACCTAACTAATAATATGAATGTGAAAGTATAAAAGAATGGGTATCCATGCATATATCCCATGGTATAATAGATGAATGCTTGTAACTTTTTCACGCAAATACTACTAATTGGATTTGGTTAAAAACTTTGTACACAGATAGTTTCTGAGCCAGACTGGCTGAACCCCCACAGCTCGACCATATTAAAAAAAAACGATATATCAATTGTCCTATGGGAATAACATATTTTCCCACAATAAAAAGTAGCCTATACTTATGTTAATCCAGTATCAGCTAACTCCCTACCAAAATTTATAAAAATCACTCCAGCCGTTTAGATGTGAAGAAGTAACAAACATATACACTCACAAACTTTCACCTTTATAATATTAGTATGAAGTATGATAATTATGATATGAAGTATGATTAACACATATGATACTCTTTAATGTGGCTTAATGACAGTAGAATATAATGCTGTGTGAAATGTTTAATACTTTCTATGTGTACCCAGGGCAACCAATATTAACCAGATACACATTTCAATATTGGAACTAATATGAATCTATCATCATAACTTAGACTTACAGGTTTGTATTCCTTGGGCCAACTATCCAGTTGAGTTTTAGGGTATATAAGTTTGAACCATGTAATAGCTTCATCTCTTTGCTTTCCACCCATGACTCCAGTTACCTTGATCAGCTCTCTTGGAGTCTGGGTGGGGAATAAGCACCATCTTTTATGACCAAACACCAACGCATTCCAAGCACTGGTACCCAGGGGATCTATGTGTATACCGGTGCCCGATCTCTGTGGTCCCATGACAAACCAACGGTACGGAGGTCTCCTCTCTTCCCCACAGTACTTGAACAGGTCATCCCTAAAATACTTAGGTACTTCATAGTCCTCAAGAAGTTTCTTCCTTCTCAAATGCTCACCAAAACTACTATCAAAAATATAAAGTGGACTATCATCAGTCGTTGTCCTCATGTACTCTATGTAATACTTCATTTTCATCTTAACACTATAACCCTCATTGTCTTCCCCGCACTTAAATTTTTGGTTCCGATACTTTTTGGCAAGTCTGTCCAGCGTCCACTTGTGGTTGGCGCGCCAGTTGGTTTGAACATTTGTTATGACTACAGGCTTATAAATCTTCTCATATCTCTCTATGAACTCTTCTGGAGATGCCAAATTCGCATCTATTCTGTCTGCGTTATCATTGCATTTAAGGAACTCTTCGAAATTCCCTGCGTATTTTAAAGCTGTCCATTGGTGCTTATCAGCTAATTCTGTGGACACAAGATAACAGTCACTTTAAACTTGACAATGCAATGCATCTTGTATCAATGTCGCATAACGCGGCTATTGTTAAAGAACCGATACTAAGTAGGTTTATCAAGTTTATCTGATAATTACATTTCATTTGAAAAATAGGTTATGCAAATTGGGTTATTCAAATGAATGCCATTAAAATAAGGCCACGCTGTTCTTAACAAGTCATTCGTTTCGCAATTATGTCCGTTGTATCAGTGTAAAAGCTTTAAGTAACCGTAAAAAAGTCGAGGTCGCACTTGGGATGCGTGACTATCACAATAGATCATTCTAGAACTGCTCGACGTGATAAATACTGATACTACATAAAAATATGATTTTAAGCTTTTAAACATACATTAATGTTTCAATTCTCAAGTTTCATTTTTAAACAATTACATGGAAACTTTTAAAGATAAATGAACTCATTTACAACCTATTCATGATGCTCTTACCGGGTCGCGCCTTTCTCTTAACTTCTTTGATACGTTTTTTAGCCTTGTGCGATAATTTATATTCAGTATCCATTTCGTTATTTATTTGTCTTGTAATAAAAATATTTCCTATCCTGGATTTATTTAGCCTAAAATAATTTGATTGATTGACTGATTGGCTAACTGACGTAACGCCGACCGATTCTATCCCACGGATACGATGCTATGATTATGGAATAATTGTACTAGAAAATCTATAAATTTATGGCTAAGCAATTTAGTAGAAATATTTACATTTTACAATAACGATCAAAATAGTATATCATTCCTTTTGAAACATCTATAAACATATTTAATTAACTTTGTTTCTATTAAAGAGAGGAATAAAAATCACCTAACGTAGAAAGTAGGACGAGTATCCGAGTTGTATGGTCTATGGTTAAAAATTTTACATATAATGTACACTTATTTTTTAATCACATTTTTAGTTGTTTCGTATTTTAATGATAATTTTAATATCAATCTTTCCTACAAGCATGTATTGCAAAAATAATTCTATAATATGAAACTTTCAAAACGTGTAACTATTTTACATTGTATTGCATGATGTAAGTGGCAACTATGGCAACATCAGTTATATTTCCAATGCATTGTGGTATTCATACTAATAATTTTGAGAATTTTGTGTTGTAACCGAAATAATTTAAAACGTTATAATTTTTGTGTTAACAGTTCTGTTTCATTTTGTAATTTTTATATTACTCGCCTTGTTTTCCAAATTAAATAAAAGTGATTGATTTGACTCTTGTAGCGAAACAAATTTGAAACGTTCCAGTCTGAAGTTTATAGCTAGCTCGATATAAGTGTCAATCTGGGTGTAGTGTAGAAATTTATTTGTTATTTTCACCGGTTCTTATGTGTGATTTCCGAATGTGTTAGACTATTTTTGAACAATCGTTCATTACGAAATAATGTTCTTTAGTGTATGTGGTGCATAAATCTGTGCAAAAATGGATGACGGTGCGATGAGGATCCAGTCGGGAATCAACATCAATATAAAAAGAACAGATGGTGAGTAGGAACGTGCTGAAGAGCTGAACGTTTTGTATTATAAGTTTAATATTATGGATGCTGTTTCCAAGTATGCGATATGCTCAAAGTGCGGCAGAGAGTGTCACATTTTTTCTTCATTTTCAAATGATTCACACGTAAGACAACTTTGATGAATCAGATCGACTTTTACCCATTAAGTTATTGCTTACTGAGCATTCCGCATGTCAACTTAAATTTCTTTTATATTTATCTTTGAATGACAATTTACTGTTGCTCTCTATATATTTTGCTAATACCGCTTTTACAGAATTTATCAGTCATATTGACATGACAAATATTAACTGCTACTAAGTTTTATTTTTGCTAAGACAAGTATAGGACTTACCAATAGTTAGTTTAGTCTTAAAGATAAGTTTACCTACAATTGAATCTATATATTACATAAAATTGTGTGTCTCTGAGAAAGAAATACTTGAGTAACATACAATCATTTTAAAATGAAGGTGAAGCAAATAATTACTTCAAATTGTATTTTGCACACCACACACCTGCCTATAGTTAAGAGGCAGATTGCAAATAAAACCACAAAATAGAAAAAAATGATTTTTTTCTCTTTTTATGGGTACATTTTATAATGAAAGCTGCAATAATTTATTTTATGTAACTGTATTGCAGGCATATTTAACTGAAAGGCAAACAACATACGAGCATTAAAAATAAAATTAGGCAAAGATTATAAGTAATAATAATAAATAAATATATAAACCTTAGTGGCCACAGCTACCCATTGAAACCTCAAATTCGATTGAAGGACTACAGAAGGTCCTATGCAGATGCTCTGTTACACCTTAGGACTGTCATACTATTTAAGTGGGGCTGCCCCACTACAAACCTGAAAATTACAGAACATTAAAATGTGTTTATTTTTTTATAAGGGAGAAGATTTCAAGGTGGAACTGCTACAGTCAAATCTTTAACATTTCTCTCTGTTGTGGTATTATTAGTCGTGTATTGTAAGCATTACTCTCAAACAACTTCAACAGGAGGCCAGATTGAATATGGTTTTTATGTTATATCATATTTGTAGCTGATTTTTATGTACATGTAAAAACAGCAAAGATTCTAAGCAACAGCAATGTACTAATATTATAAAGAGGTAAAGTTTGTAACTTTGTTTATAAGACGTAATCTTCAGAAATACTGAACCGATCAGGAGAGTTGTTTCAGAAACAGAAAGCTATATAGGAGTGCTATAGGGTATATCTTATTATGTTTGAACAAAATGTAATTAACGCTCAACAAGGTGGGCACGGGGCGGCTAGTCTGTCCACAAAACAGTCCTATAAACAGTGTTCACCATATACTTATTAAGTTTATGGTGGACACTGTTTTATATGGAGATAGTTACATGTCTATGGGCAAAACCCTCTTACCATCAGGTTCTATGGACCCAAATTTGCTACCTTAATCTTATAAGAGCATCAGTTAGTATGCAATAGATTTATTTTATTAGAAAAGTTATGTAGTGCTAAATATGTAGTTAGTGTAATTTGATACACTAGTTTGTTGGCTTGCAATGTCATTTCCTGTGTGGCGTGGGCTCAGATGTCCAACACTTGTTCAAAATAAGTAGTCATAATATTTCTATTTATTAAAATAATGTTGGAAATGATTTATGATGGATAAACATTTTGAAATTTGAGTCTGAAGGTACCAATGCCTACATTTCTGCCTTTGAATAGCAGGGTTAAATGCAGTGTTCAGATCTGAGAGTTGTGGTAGCGGGGCACATACTTATCAGATTTCAACTTACAATTGGTTCTATGAAGTTTGCCACTGTTTGACCACACAAAGGATATTTAAGGTTAATAAACATGGATTTCAGCCATCATCAATTTTATAGTTTATATACAATAATTAAGTATGTTTATTCATTTGTCCATTTCACTTATGGGATAAAATTTTAGAATTGGTTTATAAGTGTATAATATGTCGCATTTGAATATATATCGTCACCAATTTTATTTGCAACAGTTGTACCACTTTTTTGGTTTTGTTTGCAGCTCCACCCACATACCTTATTATTATCAGCCTCTGATGATATAGTTTAAAGTAGCATTGTTACTATGAGCTCAGAATAAGATATACCTAGTTAACTGTGATGTGACTTGTTATGGTTTAATTTAACTATGTCATTATTTTATATATTCGCACAGTAATACATTTTTGTCTCTTATATTTTGAGCTTTGCCTATTATGATGTAGACTTACTCTTTGTTGCAATTTTACACACTTTATTTCTATTATTCCCTGCATTGGTAATGATACTACTAAGTAATGGGAAATTTATATTTATTGCTGATAATATCAATCTTAGTACTACTTTATTTCGTCATTACTTAAAAAGCGCCGAAATATATTCGACAATTTCGCTACTAACTGAATACTTTGTTTTTTTTTTAAAAAAAATTAAGGGTTGGCTCCAATGGGAGCAGCACCTTACACGCAAAAAAAAGCACACAACAAATTTGCTTATAGTCTAGGACTGATTGCAGATGAAAACACAGAAAAAAAAACCGTAAAAACAGACCAAAACCGTAAGATTTCGTTCCCCAGATGCTTTAATCTGTCAAGGTTCAGTCTCATAGATGCTTTAATCTATCTAGATTGAAGCAATAATCAGTGGCAATAGGCAATATTGAAGCGAAAGTTGTAGGGCGTGGGTCAGTGGATTACTGTTTGAATCGGCCGGCGAGGACGCGCTGCGGCCTTGCGTCGAGCGCCCGTATACGGCGCGAGGCTTCGGCACCGCATACACCGGCCGCTGTTTTACGTAGCTAGTTATTATGTATATGTATTGTTTTACAGGTTCGAGATGTTTTGAATGGGTCTTTAATGATTCAGAGATACATCTTACTAAGAGGTAGAAACATATCCAAAGCAGACTTCATACGATAGTAATTAGCTTACCATCAGGTGTGGTGCTGTGTCGTTTGTGACTTCTATTTTCTATATAAAAATATTTAAAATCCTACCTCCTAAAAATTGTAGTACAAGCCTAAGTAGAAATTAATACTTTACGTGAACGCTCATAGCGTAATGCATGCGCAAAAACCCTGAACTGCAAACGCCGGCAAGTCGGCTGACGTTTGTAGCTAATGGGCAAAATATGCCAAGGAGTCGGTAGAATACACAATTTTATTAAGTGCATGGGTACTCGTTGCTCTGTCGGCGTATCACAATCGATATTTCAGGTCAAACACCGAATGTGGTCGCTCGGTGGATGGATAAGACAATTTAGTCGGTTGTTAGGTATCATTAGGTAATCAATATCGTAACTTGTCGAAGGTCGTTACGCAATTTTTGCATTCTACTTGACCGCTAGTCCTCATCGCCCTGGATTGTAGTATTAATGTATACATATCGTCCATTATTGTCCCACTGCTGGGCACGGGTCTTCTCTCGGAATGAGAGAATTTTAGGCCATAGTCCACCGTGCTGGCCAATTAGTGGACTTCACACACCTCCGAGAACTTTTTTTTTTTACTTTCGGGAGTGTAGGTTTCCTCACGATGTTTTACGAGGTTACGAGGGAGGTTAGATGTCTGGACTATCTTTCTGACTTATCTAAAGAGGAGCTTTATGTAAGGTAGCTAGGTAAAACTTTCAAATCTTTTTATTCCCGACCCTTAGTGAGAAAAAATTCAGAGACAAGCCGAACTTTATTTTTCTTGGACCGTTGTTGGACCCCTCTTATACAGTCCCAGTGTTAAAATGTTTAATTTTATAAGTTTACGCTATAAAAATGATTAATCATTAATTAATTAAAGACTTCTCTATTAAAATCGTTATATATAGGTTATTAAGTTTTCCTATAATTCGATGCGGGAAAGCGCTCTCGCGAACTTGTCCTGTCTCAAAAGATACGAATTTAAGGTACCTATATACCTAAAATCAATCACGCGAATATAAGAATGGTTACAAAAGTTAGATATAATACTTTTGAGTATAAAATTCAATCTATACAAACAAGATACCAGCAGCCCATCTAATTTGAAAATTATCTTGTTTAAATATTTTGGGGTCTGATATAAAGTTGCACTTTTCGAGATACTGTCGGTTTCCGGCGTCACATAATTTTTCACTGGTGTGTCATCTAGTGCTTAGTATACAACCTACCACTTGCGATTTCTCTAATATTAAAGAAAAACAATAAATGTAGTATAAAATGTTATGAACGCAGGAAGCTGTCAATACAGAGCGTTCGCACTGCCGGCAATAAAATTGAATAAATAGACAAGGTTATGGCGCGGATATACGTATATATAATGTATTACTTTATCAGGGACAATTTTAATATCATCATGTCAATAAATGTTTTATTAATAGCGAGCCCTTTGTTAGTTCAGGGGTAGTAACGATGTTGAACTCAGGAAGGACTTTTTTATATATTAAGTCCTAACGATAAGGCTGACGGGCCACCTGATGGAAAGCAGTCACCGTCGTCTATGGACACTTGCAACACCAGAGGAGTCGCCAATGCATCGCCGGCTTTAGAGGAGAGCTCTTTTTACACCTTTCCTATTTGACTTCTATCCTATTTGAGGTTAATGGGTGCTGGTGATCACTAACCACCTGATTTGACTCGTGATCTCGTTTGTATAGAGTAAAATGTCTATGGAATATACAATGGCAGCTGTGCCATGGCCCTACCGTTTTCGGGCAGGAAACTTAAAATGTGGTATTTTGATACTTAGTATTGCACTTGATGATTGTGGTTATGAATGCATGTCGCCGAAAATCTAAATAAGTTTAGAACATTGTGTTTGTAGTGAGAAGTAAAATCTCCAAAATATAATTGCAATAATTTGGCATGTACCAATTTTATAATCGAACATATTACGTGTCTGATGTTCACATTTCTGTTATTATCTTCTTGGACAGTTTTAGCAAAACAAAACAGTCTCAGCCCTCTTACGCACAAGCGGTTAACCGCGCGGCTAGCCGCTTTTCCAGTTTAATATGAAACCGCCCCAAAATTACATCCGCGGCGGTTTAAAATTTTGGGGCGCTAGTGCCTAAGGGAGGTCACTCTCGCTTAAAATATGCGTAATATATGCACATGACGATAGTGCAAAAACATATCGAGTTAAGTTATCATATTTCTCTCGGTTGTCTAACAAGGTGTTTCTCGTTAATATTAATTAGGTATTTTACCTATATAAAATAGAATACATATATAAAGTCGAAGTAACAGTTCGACGGCGACGTAGAAAAGAAAGCATTATTTTCTAAAATAAAACATTAAGGGAAGGAAAGCATTTCACTTTTATTTTTAATCGACTTTCCAAAGGTTATTAGTCACGTTTTTTTTCCTTATTTACTTACACATTAAGTACTTGCTCAAATTCCATATGACTCAATTTTTAATTCTCTTGGCAATGAAATGGCTCGGTCTCGGATTGCCTTCCCTATTTGTACATTATTGTAACTCTGCCAAGAGTTTCAGGACCATTAGATAAATCAGTTATCTGTAGGCAATCGTCATTAGACTCGCAATTTTTGAGTCCTAAATAAAAATGTAGCTTTGAGAGATTTTCAGTTTCCTATTTTTGTTTTATTTGATTAAAGTAGCAAACGTGCATGCATTCTGCCTAAGATAAGTAGTCATTGCCGCCAGTGGACATTTGTTAGCAATTTCGTATATAACAGGGGTTCTTTCTGAAGATGCTTTGCTGCTCCCGAAGACTAAGATGGTTATTATTTATAATTTTATTCAATAAGCGACCAATATACCTAATTAAAAAACTGACTAAGAAACATTTTTATACTTCTATTACAAACCTCAGTGTTCAGTCATCTTAAAAATTTACGATAGTTACTCATACTATGTGACTGCAAACGTTATTTTAGAGATTTGGTCATTATAAACAAGCGATTGTCGTCTGAGCGCTGTATTTTGACAAAAACGTTGCATATTTACGTAAGAAGCGGTAATTTGTCGGCTAACGATCGGTACGGAGATCTGGTGGACGATTTCCTCACACGAGGACCGGCCACGGCCACTCGCCTACGACTGCAAGGTTGCGTCATCGATTAGCCCTCGATGATGCTGCCGGTTATAGGTTTCCAACCAGCGCCATGTTTGAAATGTTTTGACGATCTCGCCTCGTTTTAACGCCATTTTGGTTTCGATTCTGCTTTTATTTTGCTTTTATTTTTTTTATCTGATTAGGTGGACTGCGTTTGGTCACTGTCGCCCATGGACATCGGTGAGCAATCTAAAATAAAACATGTGTTCTATCTGAAGTCAATCACAGATGCTACTCCCGAGGACTATGATGGATGGATGATGATAAAAGTGAATTTCGATCTATACAGTTTGTTTGTTTTTTATGTTGGACTAGGATCGCTGGCGGCGTTTCCCGCTTTTGTCACGTCTATCACGTTACTGATTATTTCTATCTAGGTCATAAACTAAGCGTGTGTCAAGTTTCAGCGAACTTGGAAAGTTAACATATAAACATCCATAGAAACTTTCGCATTTATAATTTTACTAGTTGACCCGGCGAACTTCGTTCCGCCTAAAATCTAAAATTATCTGTGTTTCTCCACTATATTCCTTCCTCTTGAATTACTCTATCTATTAAAAAAACTGCATTAAAATCCGTACCGTCGTTTTAAAGATATAAACATAGGGACAGACAGCGGGTGCGACTTTGTTTTATACTATGTAGTGAAAATGATAAAATGCAATTTAAATTGCAATTCGTAATGAGAGAGATTTTGTTGCATATTATTTATATTTAAATTTACATATTTTATTTTTAGTATCAAACTCCATTCATATAGTACTTGAAAAAGCTGATATTATATCGTCTCACTAATACTATTAACACTTCGACGGCTAGGCGATATTTAGGACATAATATATTCATCAAATTATAAGCAATAGTCCTTTCTTCATTTTTGCTGTGACTTCATCTAACAATAGCCCTCCTATTGTACATTTCTATAAACAATATATGAATATATCCTTAAAACTACTATATTCACTTCGACCATGTTTTTAGTTACATCCGTATCATCGGTAAGAACCTAAGAACTTGCCCCACGCCAATGCTGTTACGGCCGAAGGCTGTCTCACCGATAAAACCTTTAACGAGACACTTGACGACAGATTAAATGTGTACTTTAGTTAAGCACGTGGTGCAGTGTCCTAAATTTTGACATTAATACCATTCGTACGGTCTTCATCTACCAAGAGTGATTAACTTTAGCGTTTGTGGTTGTAAAGTCAAAACTTGGACGACCAAGAGTTGTATGTAAAACTATAATGACTCCTATATCTTTTTATGATAAAAAATTATAATGGTATCTACTAAACAAAACAACTAAGTTTACATTCCCGAAGTCAAGTAGGTAGTATATGATGTATAATGTCAGCAATAATAACAGCATCTCATCTCCAGTAGCTTCTGATAATGGTGGGTGCTATGGACGAAATTTAAGACACTTAGACGCAGTAATGAAATTTGAATTTTTTTTTTAACATCTGGTTAAAAAGTTTACATTTAAATTGGAAATTGGTTATAATCTATTAAAAGATAATTATATGTATTTGTAATAAATGCCGCTATAATAATTCGCAAACGTTAATTATATTTTTTCTGCGCTGTATCAGTAATGGATAATAATTAAATCTACAATATTGCCACAACAATAAACACGCACACACACAGTAATTCAATCATCTTGACACAGAACAAATTAACATCAGAAAATAATTGCTATTAACATACTCGTAAACCTACAAAGTCGCAAATCCATAATGAGTGTAGACGGCCAACTTGTTTTTACATAAGGTTCGTATACGGAATAGGTTCAAGTTCTGCGCTAAAAATAGCTGGTGGCTTCCAAAAGTAACTTTATTGAATTTTAATGGTATTTTGCAAACCTCTGGAGTGTTTTCTACTCTCTCCCCCCTGATGTCATGTAGTGTATTTTATATCTCGTCAACCCATTATTGTCCCACTGCTGGGCACGGGTCTTCTCTTAGAATGAGAGAGTTTAGGCCATAGTCCACCGCGCTGGCCAAGTGCGAATATTTTATATCGTCTTCCACTAATTACGAGTTGTTTCATAATCAGGAGAGCAGCCATAAGTATAGGCCAGTTTTCATTCTCAGTGACATTTCCCCGCTTTATTCTACGATCCCCCTTCTTAAATGCCTTACGTAATGAATAGACGGCTCCTTAACAAAGTGCATATATGATTCTATAGCGAGCAGGCTATTGCCAAAAATTGGCTCAGTGCCGATACAGGCAATACAACGTACTTTTTTGAAATAAGTTAAGTAGCCACGATATATAACGACGTCTATACATATAAAGGTGGACGGGATTCCAAAACCAAGGGTCAGCATACTTTTTTAGCCTCAAAAGTCACTTCAAAATTCCTGACATGTGTAGTTATTCCTTTTTAATCCATGACATCTGGAGAACTGCGTGGGCATTGTTAGACTGTTACAGTTTTCAGTGGATCTCCAAAGACATTAACCTTTGAAGATCCCGTCCTAGTCCCGGATCCCGACGATTTAATACCATAAGAATATCGCATAAGTAACCCAGTCTCAGTAGATCTTTTTGTTTCCGCCGTAAAAAGAATTATAGTATTTATTGTTTTGTCAGATCCTACTTAAAGTTCTTGATTATTACTTGCGTACTGGATTTATAATTAGTTAAAAGTCCACCGCCAGTTTCCAACACAGAACTGACAGAAACAACACAGAAATGTATAAAACATAGTTTCGATAGCATGCGCCTCGGGCCACATCGCAAACGATCGACTACGTCAAGGCCCGAACGACCGACCCGACTGGTCCGTGAGTCATCGGCGAGCGGATTCCCTCGGCGGGCAACGTGGCGAGTCTTAGTCAAAACGTTATTGATACTTGTGAGAGTTGCTTTGATACGAGGAAGTAAGTTAGTACTGTAATTTAGTACTGTACGCTTAGTACACGTTTGTTGCGTATCTTCAAAGCAATCATAGTTTACGTTTTTGGCCATGCATCGCAATACATATTTAGTACATGTCCGAACGAGGAGGAACCACCGCCACACCTGTTTCTGGCGTGGAGCAGTTCTTGTGGATCGGTGGAACCGGTTCACATTTTCATCAGAACAATCGTCCACTAAATAATGAGGAAGTATCAACAAATTAGGTATGCAATAAAACGTGGAACACAAAACGAAGAACATGATTGGCGGATGACGAGAGCGAGCGTGACTAAATGCATGATATAAGAGTTGGGGACGCAGCGAATTGCACTATTACAGCTAGATTTTATCTAAATGCATTAACGACAACTGGCTAAGAAATGGACCGATTGACCCAGCAAAGGAGTATGGCAAAAAGGTTTTATGTTACTTAGACGGCGGTCATCCGCAACATAAAAACTGTAATGTGTTCATACTAAGATAGTCATAATGATGTGCTAATGGATTCCTTTAGTTTATCCTATAGTTAACAAAATATACTTTTGTTTACTACATAATATAATATTATTATATCTCTCTTTCTGTTTGTATATAACTTAAGGAGCGCTCGTCAGATCTACATTTGTTTGTTCGGAAATGCTTCTGATATAAATCAGTTTTAGTATACTTTTGCTATTACCATATCTATGGTGCTACCAATTTGAGTCCTCACATAATGTTAGCGTCATACGATGTAAGCCACATATGTAGTCCATATTGTCCAAACTTACCTTTGGAATCAGATTCAAATAATATTGTAAGGTGACACGGTTTTAACGATAGAACTAAATCAAAATTGAGGCCATGTGACATTACAAATGTCGCGAATGCGAATAACGACGCGACGCCCCCGTATGTTTATGTGGAACGCAAAAGAAACCAATCAGTGTCACTCAGATCTAAACAATCAGTGTCTCTCCAACTGTCTACTTTCCCTTTTCAAGGCATGTTGTGTACCATAGTCTCCATTTGTTCTGAATTGTTTATTTTGAAATTTTATCATTTCAACTAATTGATAAACGTATTTAATTCAGTCCACGTACTAGAAAAGAAGCAAAGAACCAATTATTATCTATTACTGTTTGTAAATAGAATTAATCTTACATTGAATTTCAATTTCAACGTCGAGCTGATGTTAAAAACGTGTCTAATTGAATAGGCGTCATTGCGCAAACAAGTAAAGGGAATAGTTGGTCCGACACGACACGTGGGCGAAGATACCCAGAGGCGAAGTGGACCGTTGGCCGAAACTAATTACTGTTTACTGCTCGTGCTCTGTAATTAAGGCTTCATTGAGATAAACGATCGGCTTATTGATATCTGCGAGGACATTGCTCGTGCGGCATTCTGATTTTTTGTCAGTGTTGTTCCGGAATTAGGTAGCTGCAAGGACTATTTTGAGATACTGGATGACATCCAAGAATGTTGCTTGTTTATTCGATTGGATTTTTATGTTTGATATGATGTTTCGTCGTGTTCTTTGAAATACAGAAATGTGCAAAAATTATTCAAACGGGTATGACCTTTAGAATAATTATTGCGTATTTCTAGTGTCAACTTTTAATCGTGTTGCTTTCGCTTAACTTTGTACATCGATTACCATCTCGATAATTTCATTGGTTACGAGCTCTTTATCACGGTTCACCATTATATCAGAAGATTGATTGTTACAACTAACTGGCCTGTGGGATTTTACGGAGCATTGTTATCTTTCGAGGTAAGTCATTTGTAGCCAAATAAGTAAAAGAAAACCGTTTGCGGGCTCGAAGTTTTGTAATTCGAATGCTATTTCAATCTCTCCCAATCTCATCGCCGTCACAGCTCATTGCACATTCTATGACCAAGTTTACACGGCAATGCAAACCCACTTGTGAAACGTGATCCGCTCTACTTTTTCAGCAAAATCAATCGTTTGCCAATCTCGATTGTATCTATATTAAACTGTGATGTAACATTCGTAATGCCTTTTTTGCTTTGGATTTTTATCGGATTTTTAAATGCCGGTTGTTGCTTGAATGTTACAGGTGTTAAGCGATCGATGTCATTAAATTGTTGGGTAAAGGCTTTCGAAGTGTTTGCGATTTATGCTATACTTATTCCGTATGAGATCAAATGACCTTCGTATTTTCAGTCGGTAACCTACTTTTTATTTAGATTTTATTCAAATAATCTTTGGAACATTGAATGTGCAGGCTTCTTATTTTTCTTTAAATACTTATGTATTATTTTCCATATGTTCATTTTATGTATGTCTGCTTAAATTATTTTGAAAATATTCGCAATATTTCATGTTAACTTGCCATATCAATCGCGTTGTCCCAAGGCGTGCGTCGTTGCGAATATGTTTCTGCAATACTTACAAAAATAGGCAAAGCGCCACTTTCGATTTTACATATGATGTCACCCGTTGAGTAGGAGTCTATTTATGTAGGTATTATGGACTTGTTATTAGAGGGCCTCGTCAAAATTATAAGCACGTTCCAAAAGGCGATAATACTTCCTGAAGAACGATAGCTTGATTCATGCGTATTTTTGGGGTTAGTCTAAAAATTTCAGAAGTGACTACTGCCTCAGCTTTGAATCTGTGAATAAGGTTTCGTGGAAAATGTTGCCGATGAGCAACAATAAGTTTTACTTCTCATCAACCCATTATTGGCCCTCTGCTGGGCACGGGTTTTTTCTCAGAATGAGAGAGTTTAGGCCATAGTCCACCGCGCTGGCCAAGTGCGTTTCGGTGGACTTCACATACCTCTGAAACTTTTTTTTTTTAAAGAACTCTCGGGTGTATAGGGTTCACGATGTTTTCTTTCACCGAAAAACAGTGATAATTAATTTCTAATACGCACATAAATCAGTGGTGCGTGCCTGGGTTTGAACCTCGGACCTCCCGATCGAGAGGGCAAGTTTCAACCATTAGGCTATCACTGCTTAAGTTTTACTTAAAATGACACATTTGTACAAATTAATTTGTAAGCGTTCGGAAGCCGTGACGAATATTTGAAATTTGTTTTTGGTCAACGTCGTCTATAACTTGTATTATAGTGAAAACAGCTCTCTTTTCTATATAATAACCGATAAGTAATCGGTTTGTATAAGGCAAGATTCCACTTCCTCTAGTTGAAAACTAGATCGCCGGTGTTTGTTCCGTTTTCCTTTCTAGACTATCCAAATATTGGCTCACTCTAGCGGAAGAAAACGTTTAAAAAGGGATCAAAAACTTTTTCACAGAAAGCTTGTACGTGTTTTATTTTTAGTTTTAAAATCTTTATCGATACCGCCTTATTTCAATATATCAACGTATCCCCTCTTTAGAAAGGACATTTTTTTAATCGCTTTAGTATCGTATATGCAATTTTAGGTGGTCCCTAAAACTGTAGTTTTAGGGACCAGATAGAACCTAATAGAGCCTACGTACTATTGCAAACCTGATAGAACCTGCATTCTATCAGGGTTGCAATGTTGCTCCATAACCGTAAGATTCATCAATCAACCCATTATTGGCCCACTGCTGGGCACGGGTGTTCTCTCAGAATGAGAGAGTTTAGGCCATAGTCCACCGCGCTGGCCAAGTGCGAATTGGTGGACCTTAAGATTACGGCACTAATATGGCTGATCAAATCTTTCCTTTACAATTTTATACCCGTGACAGCTCAAACTTGGGTACTTGCATTAAATATGCATAAGTGTAAAATTATCTGAAGATTCAGTTTTATGAATAGCACTCATGTTATATTTATCCTTGCCTACTCAATTTACATAATTTTCTTTTGTCATTGTACTATTAAAACTATTTTCCGTAAGTTATTTATATTGATGTATTATTGGATTCAGCTATTGCTAGTCAGCTTCATTGTTGCACCCCTCCGTACTATGTTTAAACATTGTTAAGTTCCCAATAAAATATTAACATACCAAAGTGGTCGTAAATTTGGAGTTATAGGCGAATATATAATTTTATTGATTTCTTCATCTATCGGGGTATTTCGGCTAATCCCACCATGTGGCTAGGCGACAGTTCATCGACACTCGTTATCGTCAATTGAGCGAGCAGTTCGCGATGCCAATTATCGCGTTATCCCACTTCGTACGACGTTCGGTGGTGAATCACCGTCTTTGTTATTGTTAACTTCGCAGCTCAATAAAGAACGAAGTGGTACTATTTACTTTGGTCTTTACAGCTTGACAAGTTATGTCGCTATGTTCTTTTGCGAAATTGAATCAAACGAGACGAAAGAAATTTAGTTTGTGGTTTGCGGCCACTGCTGTTTAAAGACATCTGTAATCAAATTCGAATAGATCTTGAGTTCCATGAAAAATATGTTATTTGTTATACTATACCTAATAATAAGGTTAGAGGTGCCTCGTGTAAGTGCTTCTGATTGACAACACTTCCAATCGCAATAAAATTCACTGAACTAGGCAAGAATGTGATACTTTTGTGATTTCATCCTTTACCTTAGTTCGTTTTTATGATCACCTATCTTAAGTAAATGTAAATTGTGTTTTTCTTCAATATTTTCTCTATTTTTTTATCTATAATTCTATACACCCAAATAATAGTACTTACACACTATAGCCTGTGACAGGTGCATGAAAATCTGATTTACATATTATTTAGTACGAATATGCTAAATAAGGGCATGGTTGTTACGTGTCTAGATATAATAATCATACGCAATACGTTTGCATTACAAAAATCATGATGTTTTGTCGTGCCACAATATATCACCTTTGTTAAGCCTGAGCGCACAGTGAGCTTAGTAGCGATTATATTAAGTCGTTGTGTACACCGTCTGTCATTATTATAAATACACCCTGTAATATGTATAGTATAATATTTATTACAATATTTTCCTATTATCCCATCCTTTATATGTAGGGGCATTAATTATGCACACGAGTAATAATTTAGCCAAAATTTTAATAATGAGATTACATACAATGAGATACACTTTTTGAACAAAATTTTGTTGGTATTCCATTTATCAATAACTGAAATAACTTATTTGTTATTGTAGGACTTTGCGTTGCGATAAAATAATTTTCAAATAATATTTAATTTTTCTTTATTAATTTGATGTTTCACAATAGCTTTTTTCTGACTATAAAAAAGATATTATAATAGATAATAACAGCTAAATGCAATACGGGGTTACACTGCACGTATCACTTGCCGCACTATCCATGCGTTTCAAACGGGCCATGTGATACAGAGTACTCGCTGACGTTGAAATAACAGAACCGTTGTTCCGGAACCACTCTCTACTCGCCCTTCAAAATACGGTAAACTAGTTATGGTAACTAGGAACCTTCTCAACATGGGAGCTAAATTTATTAAGTAGAAATTATGTACCGTGTACATTTTGAAATTGTTGAGTTTGACAAGGAAACAAGAATCGGATGAAGATAGCAATTTAATGGACACGGAAGAAATTATTAAGTGGCGGTGATCCCACGACTAATTAGGAGTTAAGAATGCAGAAAAATTAAGAGCTTATTTATATAGTTGTCGAGCAATCCGTTTGGTAAACATTACCAAGTGCGGTCATTCATGTTCGGTATGGCTTTTTCATTAACGTTTTCGTAGAGGGTACTATAAACAGATGATCACGGATTTAAGAATGGTAATATTATGGTATAACCGTTTAGGGTATAAAAGTTATTATACCGAGCGTAATTGATGTTTAATATTTTTGAAATATAATAATTATCGTTTGAGGCGAAATGCTCTTAATTAGTGGAATTAAGACCATGCTCGGTAAAATAGTAGGAAAACCTTAAGGGTTGTTCTTTAGAAAAGAACAGTTAAGTTCACTGTGCCTATTTAGTTGTCAAGATATTTAAAAACGCGTTTCCTCTCATCATGCTCAAGTTGTGGCTGGGTTTTGCAAGGCTCTGCTACCGAGTAGGTGGGCCGTGGGCGGGCGAGTGGTTCCGCCTGTTGATGTCATCGTCCCCCACCACTAGGACTGCCTTGTCTTGTTCCTAGACCGGCAAACAGACGGCTTACAATTTCTGTGATAGGGACAACTGAGAGGGGTAGTAAAGATAAGTTACGAAGCGAGATTCTATTCGTCTTCTAAATATATTTTATCATCTTTGGTTAATAGTCCAATATTACTGTTATTTCTTTTTTCAACGCTGTATTGTTGAAGTAAAGTGAATTCGGTTTGAGATTAAGTGGCCACAACCACCTAGACTTTTGGTAATAAACTTTTTTGCAGATAAAATTGCAGCAAACAAGTATGAAGTCTACCTGATAGTATCAATGATGTATCAATGCAGTTCACGGGCATCTTTTATCAGCGTCCCATTACGATTATAGTATTACGTAAGGTTGGCTACAAATACGTTGCCACCTCTAAGGACTTCAAATGGGATTTGAGTACTATCTTACGTTTTATCCATATGCATTGCTACTTTTATGAATGAAGTAGGATCATGATTGGCTTTTAGAATAAAATGATATAAGATTTTTTTTTCAAAACAAGGTTTTACTTGTTTCGAAAAAAGAAATTCATATTCATTCAATAGTAGTCAAGTCCATCATTTTGTTGCATCGTAAAATTTTCTGTCATATAAAAGCTTGTCGCGAGATTGTCCACATTAGATTTATTCAGATAGAGCTCTTTGGTTTCCTGAACTATTCTCGTACCCATACACTCTTACCCACAAACATTGTAAGTTAAATAAAAGCTTTTAAAAATATAACCAAAAATGTTAGGGCAATAGTAAAGAAAATTTTTCACTAAAGGGTCTAATTGGATAAAGATACAAAGTATGTGTTATTCTTCTTGTAAACATTTCTTTAACATTGTAAATGAATTAATTATACTAAGCGATAGTATTATCAATTGGTGTGTGTTGTTTAATACTTAAACCGTTTACGTGTTTAGATAATAAAATGAAACAATCGTCCAGTGTCTTTGTTTATCGACTCAATGATGCATTAAATAATAATGGCTTATGCTAGTCTTCCCACATATTATGCGTTTCAATATCATTGCGAGATTTATCTATTTAATATGTTTATTGACACGTGTCTTATTGCTTAACTCTGTGTATAAGATATAATACCAATAAACATTAATTGATGGTGGTAGAACTCTTCATGGTTTGACTTCAGAGTCACCACCGCCTCACCATTTTTTGCCTATTAATAAAAATCTGCCTGTGTTAGACATTGCTGTGGTCTGGTCTGAAAGGTGAGCTTACGGAGACACACTTATCTGAGGCCTTTCAATTCAGCACTCAGGCGTGGCAACACGTCTAATCCTATATACAGGGCCGTCTTAAACTATGCTTTGCCCCTTAGGCACACAAGAATTCGGTGCTCTTTTGGAACGTAAAGAACAGTACATCGGAGTGGTGCATGGATGATCGCTTGATGGTGTGCTTAGCAAATTAGATGGGAGGCGTTAAGAAAAATTTTATATTTTGTAAACTTTCAAAATGCCCAATAAAAATCAATAAAGTAACTTGAAAATAGACCTTAAGATTATAAACTTAAATGGTAAGTTATATGAGAAGAAGAGTAGAGGAGAAGTGTAATGCACCCGACCATGATATTTTGATATTAAATGTGAGAAAAATTGTTGGTCCTTCGGGGCCCTCCGAGGATGGGGGCCCTGAGCACTGGCCCCGAGAGCCCTTATGGTACGGTATAGCTTATATGGGGTTGATTACAGACGTCCGTGGCGGCAGTTACCGCTTAAGTTCAGATGGACTGCATGTCCAACGGCAATTCCCTCTTACCTTCAGTCGTATAAAAGGATTAATAAAATATGATAAATTTGTTCTTAAACGTGGTATACCATTGTAGCAAAAAATACGTCTAGGTACACTACTTACCATACCATAATCCTGTGTTTAATTAGCGGTTCAGAAATGGTCCGGTAACCTTGTCATATAATCGTTGTGGTGTATGCAACTATTTCGCTTTTCCATCTTATAATTTATTCATGAGGAGACTGCTGCCAAAGTCATTAGCGGGAAGCGATTTATAATGTATGTTACGTCTTAATATGTAATTACGAAGTAAGATTACTATGTTCAGGTAATGAGATTTCATGTAAAATTTTAAAATTCAAGTCGGTTTCTAAAAAATATATGTAATTTTGCAACAAGTCAATACCTTGTAAGTCAACTCACGATTTGCGGAGGTGAGCATTGTCACGCCTGTTGCAAGCTCTATGTTGACACTGAAACTAGGTTCATTTGGAGCCAATTGGATGCATGCTCGGTTCGATTTCAGAAAAGCTACACGCACAGAAATGGCACAGATTGTTCGATCCCAAAGTTTGATAACTGTCGGCTTATATATAAGGCGGCCATCTAAGGTCTCGGGAGTAACAATGCATTTGTAATTGACTTTAGATAGAAGTTCTGTTTTATGTGACGTTGCTTACACGTGTCCACGGGGCGGTAGAGGCCAAGTTTACTAAGATTTTTTTTTTCCAAAAGTAGTACCTGTAATTACTTCCAGCGATTATTGTTATCGCTCAATTGGTGACCCCTTTACTGTGTAAATGGCTTTGATACAACAAAAAAAATGTTTTTAGCTGTAACGTAATTAGATGTTTACATGTTTATGTTGTTTCCTATCGTTTTGGATTACTTGGACTTAAAGAGCACAAGGCACTGTGGGTGTGTATTGTTTGTGTATCCAGTTGTGGTATTTCGATGTTGAGGATTTATGTGCCTCAGCGGTTCCAGTTATAAGCGGTTAGCGTGTTACAGTTATCCGGTAGTAGAATTTCTCAGCACTACCAATCATACAAGAGAAATATAGTATTTTGTTCGAATAGGTTGGGTTACTTTTATATGTTTTGGGGCACGGCCAATTTAGCAAGCTAAAGTCTGTTTCTCTTCTTTCACGCTTGTAGACAACTTCCTTATTGGCGCAGATGTGGTCTCTACCACTATCACAACGAATGAGCCATTAGCTCGTGACTCGAGTCACACCGACGGAGGTGGTCACTTCAGTGGCGAGGGTGTTGTGATGTCGTCTAGCCGGTTGGGACCCGGCCTCTGAGTCACCGGCGCGCGTGCTCGCTGTTATTGCAACACTGCAACCCGTGCGATTTATTGAATACTGCGCAAGATAATATTGTACAGACAAATTGCGATACATTGCGCTCTTAAATAATTTGATATAGAATTGATTTGATCAGTTGTTTGAATATTTTAGTTTTGTTTAATTTGTGACAAAACTAAATAAGTACGATAATGCACTGTATGTGGTTCCACAAAACTGAATAAATACGATAATGCACTGGGTGTGGTTACTGTGGTTCCAAGTAAAGTGACATACTGAAACCTTATGTAAATTGCTTTTTATGGGAATTTCATTTTCACACTCCAACGATTCTCAGCTGCGCCCCAGTAAACGAATCGTGATAAAACATTTGACAAACCTGTATTGCAATACGAAAATAACAATATAATATGTATTATCGGTACACGTGGAGGGACCCCTCTTAAAATGTACGACACTGCAAGCTATTGCTTATTAATATAAAGATAATTGATAGTTATCAAGATGTTCGAATTCAACAGCAATATAAAAATTGCACACTTTGAAGAATGTGATATTGAACTGAGCATTGATACATTTTTTAGTTTGCATTGTTATTATCAAATCGCTCAAATGTTAATTTAGGGCGTGTGAAGATATTTTTGTTCCTTGATTTAGAATTCGCAATATAGACACCTTATATTATTATGTTCATTCATTTTAACCTTTGCCATAAGCAATTTTATATCAATAATTTCGTTCCAGTATCCGATCTATGTTGAAAAATATTCAACGTTTGATAGAGCGCTTTTTATAGGACAATAGGTACGTAGTCTTGCAATCATTACATGTAGCTAAAAGCTCTGTAAAGTTTAGCTTTGAACGGGAACGCCGGCAGTGACGTGACGTGTGACGTCATCGCACATGTGTGATGCAAGCGACGCAACGTGCACAGTTGCCTAGCGATATGTTACTTAAACATGTGGGATTATTTGAGTATGAGTGAATGGTTTGTTTCGGCACAGTACTAGTATCATACAGTAATCTAACTCTGCCCTGTCCTTGAATTTTATACATACAGTCGCGCTGGACGAGAGTATGCGTTAGAGCTACCCGTCTAAAGTATTTTAATTACATCTGCATACTTGACTTTATTACTTATTATGTATTATGTATTTTATTCAGTAGATTAAGGTATTAAACAACGCGTTCTTTTAATATATGAGAGACTTAATAACAAATCGTACACAAATAATAGTTATAAATTTCACACTGAATAATATTATACTAACCAAAATAAAAAATATAAACACTGGACTTGTTTATGCACAATTTAAGCAATCAAAAACAGCCTAATATAGTTTACAACTGCTCTTCGCTACATTATTATTTAAATAAAAAGATCCACTGCTTAAAAAACGTCACTATGGCACATTCGTTGGCTGTTGCATACCGAGTGCATACCGAAATCAAGGCGCGTAGGTACAACTTGAGTTTCGTGCGTTTGTAAAAAGTTAGAATACTGTAGATACCATTACCGTGGTTTCGGTTTCGTTTGCATCATTAATTTATATTTGATTTTATCTTTCTAATGACTACTGTATAGTACTGCGGTCACTCCACGGTTTTGAAACAGAATTAATTCCGATTTTATTTCCCTGACTGATGAATTTGTACTTTCTAAATCTAGTCAGCAGTGTTAATTTTTATCATTACCAAGCAACATCCAATAATGGGTTGATACTGGTGACAATCAAATTATGTTTGTGTTTTTTCTACTTACTATACTTGACCAGCATAGACGCTTATTACATTAACCTTTAACCGACTCGATTAATCAGTTGAGATACGGTATAGCTTTTAACACATAATTGATTTATACACTGTAATTTGTGAAATTCACACCTCATTAACATTGGCTAAGTGCTTCTCAATTGTTTCAGCCTAGCATTTATTGTAAGCACCTCGTAAACCACACCCTGTTTCAAGTTCACATGTATAGCTCAATTAGCAGTTTGACGATTTTCACGCAATTTGTTCCAAAACACGCGAGGTACTTGACGTAAGCCTCCTCGTCCCTCGTTAGTGTTCAGAGGCTAATCTCTTGTAATACTGGGCTGTTGGGTTGTTGCTTTGTTTGTCTGCCCCTCACCGTTGGTAGGAAAGCTACATCACACTTCAGACGCTTTTACTGTTACAATGCGTTTGTTGCACGCTGTAGTGGTGCTTGAGTGCACAGATGGATTCGTATGTGATGATATTTGTATGGCAAGGCCTTTTGTTCATTGAGTCTGGTCCGTTGTCGATTACATCTGGTTTTGATTTGGATATTTAAGTGTAAATAGTAATGTTAATGTTGCACTTTTGATATTGTTGTTGTGGTCCACGTGATGTTTGAATTTGTATTCAAAACCTAGTAGCCTTTTGTGTGACTAGTACTGCTTATTAAGCTACACTCCCGTTTACGGCCAATCAGTGCTAAAGTTTTAATCATTAAATAGTTGTGCTATAGTAGTGAACGAAATTCAATACTGAATTATTTCTAGGGTCCTTAAGTTTATTCTTAAATGCAAAGTAGAAGCAAGCCTAAATATGTGAGATTGCCTGCAGTAACGTTGCCTGTGCCGTTGGTGGTCCCGTTGTACATGAATACAGCATGAGAACTGCACGGTATTCCAATTAACCTCAGCACTTGGGCAAGCATTTTGCGTATAAATTTTCTTTGTCACCTTATCGTAAGAGAAATTATGTCTCAGATAACAGTAGTTACTGAACATACTGCAGTAGGTTATGTATCAATGGAATCAGAAATTTTACATGTATATTATGATTACGATAACAGTTCTTTTCTACTAAAGATAAGATTTATTAATAGAAACAGAAAATACGAGATATAACGATTACTATTTTCAATATTCTGATTCAGCCGGGAATACATACCCGTAAAAGTTATTTATATGCGCATGCGCTTGGATTTGGAGCTAAGACATACATTGCATAAAACAGGAATGTTACATCATATACCTATTAACATATATTGTATTATAAATAGGAATATCCGTACAATAATATCTTTCTCTTCACATAGATATGTAAAAAATGTAAGAAGTGGTTTTATACTCTCCTGCTTTCTTCTTAGTAACCCAATTAACAATCGATACTAGGTCGATCGACATCGAAATATCGTACATAGATCCAATACATTCTGAAAGATTAAGATCGGCATGCTGGAACACAATACTAAGATCAAAATGGTCACGATTCTTGATATGTATCAAAGCAATTGTCTGCCGCGATCGGCCATTTGCAAAATTGCTGTGACCAGTCGCTCAATATGGCTACAGCATGATTTTGTCACGTTTGGATTAACTTGTTTTCTTGTCTGTGTATTTGACTGTCACCAAAAATTCGTGCTTAATCCATTTTCATTCATTTCTCATCGTTTATTTGTGCTAAATAGGGGAACTACTATGTTTCTGTCATGCCCGTAAACACAATATTTTACAATTGAAAGTTTTTACGAATACAATAATTTGTAAACTGTTTAAATTCATTAGCAATCCTTAAATCTTAAATTCGCCGGCGTATTATATTAAATCTAATCCACCAGTTACGAATATTGGGAATATTGATTTCCACAGCAATCTTATTACAATTGGGTTGCAATCAAATTGATGTGAAATTTTGAATTTGTCGAAAGTAGGTACATTACTTTTCCAAGTTAGGCAAACGCACAGTTACAAGTTCTGATCGTATTTGTACTATGGCTTCAAACCCTTCATCAGATATCTCGTATAAGGAATTGAATGATTGTAGGAAAAGACATCCAGCTATTTCACGAATTTGACCTTACATGATATCTGCTATTGTATCTTGCAAAATTTCCTTCACGGTTCGCAATTTGTTTGATTGTCTATTCATTGCTGTTCGTGTTGGAGCAATCCTTTTCAATTCAAGTTATTTTCCTTCCGTCTATCATTTGGACTTTCTTCAACTCAAGTTAACGAGGTCAGAGTTATTTTTATGTTTGCGTCCTTGAAACGACAGTTGTCGCAGTGGAATGCTATCAATCGATTCTTTATTTACTGTCAAGGCTTAGGCTTCATATCGCCGTATGCGGTTAAGCAGTATTGCTTAGCTACCTTAAACTGAGAAATCCACTTAGCTAACTTATTATGCCTTTTGATTAAATTGGATATTATAATATAGTGTCTTATTCTGGCAGTTTCACTGTAGCTTAATTTATATGAATTATATTAGAAAAGTAAATATAAGAATTATAGTTTTGGTTGCGTGGGATACAAGGTAACATAAATATAGCAAATATATAGTTAAATTATTCGAGTCAATATTGAAGTCATCTCTGTGGATACAAAACTACGCATGCTGTATTTGATACAAAAATAAATAGCAATACAACCAGTATTTCCAATACTTAATAGAATTAAATAATTTTCGTATAAAACAATTGGTTTTCAATTACAGTCATTAAAACGTTCGGAAGGAAAGTGAAAACGTACACAAAGGGGCAATCAGGCTGGAAGCGTCCTACACTGAGAAGCCGCATGAACGCCGCGCGTGACGCATAATGCCTGCGTTCACGGCGAAGATTGCACGCTCGGCTCACCGTCTCCCTTGTTGCAAACTTGACCGTGGGAATGCCATCTCTGAGTTTCTTTTCCACTTTTACCTTTCAGTGGAATAGCGTTGCAATTATCTGGAGATTGGAAAGATTGGCGTTTGATAGAATCTCTTGTTGTTTGTGCGTAATAAGCCTGTTTATTATGCTGTGTTATAATTACGAAGAGAATAATAATAGACGAACGATTATCTTAACAATGGGCGTAACATAATTTATCAAGAATTAACGGAGTAACTGTTCATTCAATAGGAGTCAGTTGATGTGAAATATATCTTAAAGTGCTGTTTTTTAAACATTTCAACTTGATGTGTAATATTTTTTGTACTCCACGATGGTTGTCCTTTGGATCTTCGCCAGATACTCTTGGCTTATAGTTTAGGCCTGGCTTCGCATCCAAAATAGATTTTTTATGCGCCTTCTGCTTGTTCTGGTTCATGGTTGCGGGCATTATACATATAAGATCAAAACTGTCTTCTCAATATGAAAGTATGCATTCATTCCTAATAATTTAAAATATAAAATACGTTAGCAACTTGAACCAGGACAATATCATTATTTATTAAATAGGTTTTACACATTTATAACATTCTGTTTCTTTACACGTAATATATTTTTTCGTGATCCAGATTATTTATTATGAATATCTAAAATTCAAAAGAGTGATACCGCAACATTTCGCGCTCCATTAAAATTTCACAACACGCGAAATAATTTCACTATTCGCCCGAACAACTGGACATTTGTTCAGCTGGTTACGCGTATTGGGTGCACAAAATGTATTTACGGAAACAGCATTTGTCACAGATTGCCGGCAGTCGGTTCGCCACCTATTCGGATGACCGCAGCGCAACGCACAAGGAACAGCGGCATTATAATTAGCTCATAGCGATGCGTTAACGGGTCAATGACACGAGCTCGCTCGCGAACGTAAAATTGAAACTTTCGTACTTCACCTTCTACAGCTCACTTTGATCTTTTGAAATATGAGCTCCCTTTACAATGCAATCAAATAGAAAGCTCTTTAGAACTGGATCCATTGAATTGTTGCCCTTAAGCGTTTATTTCTAATGCTGTTTATGAATTTCCGTGTTTACTTCACGTCTTTAAAATGTATTGGATAACCCAATTGGATTATCTGGATTTAATTAAATGATTTTTACACTGAGAGAAACAATCGTGTTAATAGCAAATGTATTTGTATATTATACTTTAATCCTAGTTAAATATGATAGCGACAACATTAATTTATTTCTATAGTTATGAGATCACCTACTTTTATAAATTCTACGTTGGGTTCAATCAACATGACGTAATTATTCAATTTAACTACTTGTTACCATTATTTCCTCTCTTTGCATCGATTTCCAGGTAAAACTTTTTAATCAAAGTAGATGGGTAATGCAGGTAGTCTATTTTTACTCTAGACAACTTTTTCCACTGCAATAAGAACAGCGATTGTAACTCAAGATTTTCTAATAACGAATTTGAAGTTTTTATCTTGTTAATTGATATACGTTTGATATACTATCACTTTCACGTTACACTTTTTTGTAACACTGAGACGACTGATAATGCGAGGTGACACGCTTTGTCTGCCACCGCACTAATTAGTGTCGATGTTAATGTTCGACGCCGTCCGCAATTCTCGATAATGAGAGAGATTTAGTTTTCGTTATTAAAAATAGAAAAATCATTATTTTCTTAGAAAGCGCTCGTGCCTTTACGAAAAACGTTTCCGTGGTTTCTTTGACGGTCGCCTAAAATATTCCTCTCCTTTCACGTGAACGCTTTTATTTTCAATATGGTCGTTTGTCGATTTTGGTGTTTTGTGTATTTTAGCTGTTGACTGTTCGTTATCTACCCATATGAATTATGGTACATTTTAAACACATCTATTTCATTTTCGCTATGATTGTAATTTATAACATTTCGTATGTATTCGTATGTATGATTGTAGTAGTAAACGAGAATGTAGTCCACCTGATGGTAAGTCATGTCGCCCATGGACATCTGTAAGCAACTTCATATAGAACATGGGTTCTATATGAAGTGTAGTCAATCACAGACTCATCATCATCCACTTTGGTCTTTGGGAGCTGTTGCTGCCGATGGTCGCCCTAAAAATGTGCCGGCAACTACATCCTTCTATCAGAACGCAAGAACTGCTTCATGCTGGAAATAAGTAATTGCTAGAATTTGTTATGTCACTCTTACTTATCCGTGTTTTCGATTTACCAATCGATTGTTCGAATCTATTGTTTTCTTATACGCGAACTACAATTATATCGGACTTGATAGTAGTGCCAGTAGATTGAACTGTCCTGATACTAGATTTCTCTTTGGCAACGATATTTTAAACTCTTATTGATACATCATTAAACGTTCTATCTGTAAGTTATACCTACCCTAGCCGCCATTAACGACATATGAAATCGTTTATGTTGTTTCTCTTATACCATCAGATTAGTATTAGGTATGTATAAAAGCGTCGGTATCAGTTTAACATTTTATTGTATTCTTTTGTAAAAAATATTTTTTGTACATCAATCCTTGCAATTGCTGAATTGCTAAAAACAATTTATACTGTTTAAATGTGTTTAATTATAAAACAGGCTGTGTTGTATGTAGGACGTGTGGTGTTTAATTCATATTATAACTACTTTTATATTGTTCATACCGTTAGAGCTATTCTCGAATTGATAAGAATCTCCCCACATTTATTGACTGTATTCTTACGTAGAATGTAGACTTAGACTGCAAAAGACGTCATTGGCATCAACTACCAAGCCAGACCATACGATGTATATTCATATGAGGAGACCTCTAATACTCGTGGTAGAATGGGCCTGTTTGCACATCATATTGAAAAGCCTATTCCATGCCTATTCCAGTGCCATTAACGACTGGCGATCTGTTCCGCACGAGATTTTATTCTCGGCCTTATCTTTAGTGTTGCGCTGTGTTCAAATTTAGGTTCGAAGTTAAACACAAACGAAACGCTTTGATCTGGGTCTTAATAGTTACTAAGACTTTACTGTTCCAGCAAAATTTTCTGGGCAGAAATTTCTCTTCGCTATTTTTCCATCGAATATTTATAGCATGTTTCATCTTGATTGTGTCAACAAATTCATTGTCTTATAAATATAATGCTATCTCTGTATTATCATTTGACACCAATTTTCAAATTGCTCTTGACTCCTTTTTCATTTTTTTGCTATTTGATACATTACAGTTTCAATGGCATCGATGCCTTTTTGTTTTATTTCGGCATTTCGTTCCACTTTCGTTGTTCAGTTGCGGAGCGTAACCATGGCATCGAGCGTGTGTTCAATAGCACTTGGGTTCGCGTTTTTGCAAATCGATGTCGCCGGCTCAATGGTGTCGTAAATGCTGCGGCATGTATGTACCTGGTAATGAATACATGGTAATATAATTTTCATATGGTAACTAAGGAGATACTTTTCTTTAGTTCTTCTGTTACTACGTTGCGATTAATTACCTGGTCTTTAATTTGATAGTGGTGGCAATGTCGTAGATATTTTAGTTTTTTGAGAAACTTGGCGTAGTGTTCGTTATCAAAAATGCTCATTACCCTTTTTAAATTAGTGACACCAAAACTTTCCTTAGGCTGTGTCCCCAGTAGGCAAACTGTTAGCGACCAACTGAGTGAGCTACAAATTCGTAGCGAATTGAAATACGAGTTAGCTGCAAACTAAGATCGTTTTTGTGCTTCTCAAACAAACTGTTATAAGTTAGCCGCTAATTTAGATCGACCGACTGAATTTTCACTTTACTATTTCGTACGAAGCGAGCGGTTCTATTGGTTACGATGGATGTTTTGGAAGTAATTGGTATCTTAGAGGAACTGAAAAAAGATAAAAAGAAGCACTGGCTTCCCGTCGATAGCTTCTTTCTAATTGTCCGCATGAACAATTTGCAAACCGGCGCACTACGACCGTCGAACAACATATCGCCGCCGCTGACTGTAATAGATTTTGCTGCGAGTTGGTCACTAACTAAGATAATCGGCGCACGTAACGCTGCAAACTGCATAAAGTGAGTGGAAACTTGCAAACTTTGGACACTCCATTTCAAATATGTGGAAAGACAAACTAAACCGAAACATCGCAAAATCAGTACGCCGCTAACAGTTTGCCTGCTACAGTCTTAAAATGTTTTTATCAATTTGCTGATTAATTGGTAAATTGATTTACATGTGTAATTCAGGGTATTTATTTATTAATTGTATCATGTATTCTCGGATAAAGTAAAATTCGTTGGTGATGAATTTTGAATAATAAGAAATAGAGACCTAAGTAATCTTATGGACAATCTATGTTAATTTCTATGAAAATCAGTTCCATAACAGCGTCTATTTGACTTTCCATCATTAACACAGCAATAAAATTATTAATATACCTTTTTCCATATGTAACATTTTAATAATCCATTTTTATTACTATAATATTCATAAGAATTATAATATTGTATAAGTTGAATTAATTATGTTGTATATTTATTCGTACATTTCTTGGGTAGATACACTAACTGCGTTCCGTCATTTATGATCAAATTGAGTTACGATTTTCCAAAGTATCATTTCATTTTTATACATTTCTAGTTATGATGTAGATAGTATTTATTACCGCATACGACCTACTAAAATTCTCTGTTTGACCAGTCATGTCCAATTGTTAGGAGACTCTCATTAATCTATGTCACCCATGTCTTTTTACTTAAGGCCTGGTTCCAAAACGTATTTAACACGTAACTGGGTTACGTTAATGGATAATGGGGCATGTAAAGTAATACTTATGTAAAAAATGATGTATGAATAGGTAACCAAGTGAAGTAGGTTCATGAAAGGTGTTTTCATTATTGTGGATGATTGCTTTATTTTTTGTTTGAACCAGCTGTAAAACTATGGAAGATTTGTAAGTAATATGATTTTGATATTTTTTGTATTCGCTAACTCTTGTATATTTTAAATATCGAGAATGATGGTTTCTGAATTTACTACTGAGCTGAAGCCTAAAATAATGATGGCAGAAGTAAAGAGGAGTATTATGATAATAGAAAAGAAGTGAAGTAGAAGATAACGTAGTGGAGTTATCGTGGAGATTCGGTTTTGGGAGCTGAATTAGCTTCATAACCCATTGTTGTAAAATACATAAGAGTAGCAGCAATATAAGAGGTTTTTCAATTCTTTCCCAGTTCTTTAGCTTAGGCAGTATAAAGTTTGTTCTGGGAAATAAGTACAACTGCTATTGGTTTGGTTACCTATTTAATACTTCTGCAACAAAAGAAATATTTCCATAATATGCTAAAACTTTTGCTTTAAGAAAAGTTAAGAAAATCCAAGTCATATCAGCGAGATTAAGCGCTTTTAACTTTTGTATTCGGAAGATGCGATCTAAGCGCGGCGGTAGTTAACTTTGTTTATGTTCGCTCTCTGCGCTCTTTTCACCGAGTGGTGTCTATTTCGTGCGCGTGTTTACATTAGGAGGGATCCCCAGAGCAGACGCTCTTCACGCCAGGTCGTGGCAGGTCGGTGACCTTGTCCCGGATTACTTTAACTTTACGTATTAGGCCAGCTTTTGACTATAGGGAATACTATAATGTGCATTAAGTCTTGGGATCATAATGTTTTCGAGACGTTCACACTTTGCTTTAATAAATACGTACAGAATCTTAATTACCGTCGATCGACTGAGCTATATTTAAGGGTGTCTTTACGTTAAAATCAGTAATTTCTTCAACAATTTCAAGATTTAGAAAATAATATAGAAAATATTTTTGCGTCTCATTTTGCGTGCGTCGAGAATATACAACAAGATTACTTCATTTAGTTACATTATAACACGTGTAGCGAATTGCATGTGGGTGTACATATCAAAATAATCTCGGACTAATCTTCATCTATTATTCAGTTATTTCCAGTGGATAAGTTGATATTAGATTCGACGTAAGATCAATTTGAATTAAGTTATTTCATACAACCACTGTCACCACCTAGTTAAATAAATACATAATAATTAAATAAATAACGCTTTCTACACTCATAGCACCAAGCTCGGATTTTCTCTTGTGTCGTGGCTACTGTTAACACATACAAAAACGAAAACATAAGCACCCAGATTCAAAAACAGAAATCTAAATTAATCATTCAGATATCTGTCTGGCCAGGGATCGAACCCAAAACCCACTGCGTGTCAGACTGGTATGATCAACGCTTCATACCGCGAATCGTCAATACTTTGCAGCACATAAACAACTAGGTATATTATTTTCATCGTCCTAGATACTTCTATAGTCCGTGTTTGATAAAAAGCATTACGGTGATTATATAACTCTTTGAGACATAGATCTTTCCCCTATAATACAGTTTTATGTCTACGCATTTAATTTTATTGCGAAAGGGGCAGGCTCGTTCTTTACGGCAGATTGTCGGAGGTCGGCGACCTTGCCCCGGATCGTTTAATTAAACCCGCAAGTTTAATTTGCGAGTTTTGAGTCGTTTATGTTGGGTTTAATTAATGTTTACTGAGCTTTAGTCGCTGTGCGTGTAGAACTACTTATGAAACACTGACTGTTACGAGAACATTTGAGGGTGATAGACCTTTCGTGGTTCCAATTTGGAGCCATCATTGCCACAACTATTTTTGCTCCATAACAACTGTTAAGTGCGCCTGTGTTTTGGTTTGAAAGGTGTATAAAGAGTTTGAAAGGTATGATACGTTACAATTGAGGTTGATTAAAGATGTAATCTGCACGTCTATCCGCTAGTGCGTAAGAGGGCTAAGTCCTAATCGCAACGGGGTAACCCCTAAGTTAACTAAATTCGAAATAGTTGTTCAAATGTGATGGATTTTGATGACGGTCGTAGACAGGTACCTTTCAAATCTTTACTGTCCGTTATCCGCAAACGCACACGTAACACTTATCGCCTGCAAGTCAATTGTAAGACAAGATAAGGAAGGAGGTCGTCCGTGTCCGGATTGTGAATTGCGGATGTGCTGTTCTATCGTCACCATTTACTACCATAAGTAGTTGCAGACATGTTTGTGATGTTTTGTCTATGGTGGTCTAAGATTTGACGAAAAACACTCTGAGCTAACAATTCGAAGATAAAAGACGGTAGAGCTCTTTGTGGTTCGACCCTGGAAACCGACCGTCACACTTATTTCTGCTTAATAATAGTAAAGTCCAACTTTGTGCTCAGGGGTAGCAATGCATATGAGATTTATCTCAGGTAAGACTAGTTTTATCTGGATTTGATAATTGATATCAATGGGCGCCACTTACCAATGAATGGACCGCAAGCTTGTTTCCTATTTTAAAAGAATATTAAAAAACTTATAAGAAGATATTTTTTACCTAATTAATTGTTATCCTTTCCGATTAGAAGCCCTGACGCTTTCATGCTTATTCATCCATAGAATATGAACTTTGAGCAAATACCTAGCTGGAAAACTTAATGGAAAACAATATTGTAATAAACGTTTAAAATACGCAACACTTGATGTTCGATATAATTTATTACTGTTTCAGTGTGTACGCCGAAGAAAATTACAAGCATTTCATTTTGAATTCCAGATATCTGTTAAAATTAGAAGACCTATTTCTGAGCATAATATCAAAAGAATGTTGGAAGTTTTTGCTACGTGTCTTGGGAAAACACTAATGTTTTAATAAAATGCTGTATTTAGTTCCTGCTCGTGAGAATTATTAGGAACAATGAGTGGTGTTTGTGTGGAAACTGAACTGTGAAGTAAACTTTATGAAATGTATAGAGCACCGTTAAGATAATAGTTCCGGGTGTTTCTTTTTTCATATAATTTGGTCACACATATAATTCTCGTGTCACAATGTTCGTTCCCATACTCCTCCGAAACGGCTTGACCGATTCTAATGAAATTTTGTGAGCGTATTGAGTAGGTCTGAGAATCGGCCAACATCTATTTTCCATACCCCTTAGTGATAAGGGTTGTCCACCCTTAACATTTTTTGATTTTTTTTTATGGCAATACAACGGCCGGGTCTGCTAGTTTACTATAAACTGAAGATTAGAAGTCATACGTTGCTATCTACTTCACCAAGCTGCTTTAACGCAGATTATGTAAATACTATTGATACTCTTTTTGGGTGACAACTAGTCATATTTTGTATTTTATTATTTGTTTGTTAACACTTTCAATCAACTGGCTTATTCTAAAACTGAACTAAAAATTATACATACATTTACAATTAGCAATAAGTTAGAATATATTCTTTTAAAGATATTCTCAATAACTTTAGAATATAAATGGAGAGACAGGTAGTGTTAAACTCATGGCTTTATTATCGGCATCGTTCCCTATACTTCCTAGCAAGTTATGTCGCCCGTATTGTGGGCTGTATGTCGTCCTTTTAATGTGTCTAGCCACTTTCCAGACACCCTATTGTTATCTATCTGGCTGGAGTCCTAGCCTTATGACACACGTCGTCTATAGCCTATTATGAGAAAATGAATACAGTTATAACTAAACCAATAGAAATAAAGCACCGTCTCCTGCTACAAATTAAGTGTAAATTTATCATTCTGATAAAAGTATTTTAAAATGATACTTTGTGCGATTTCCAACTTATCTATCTTCCCTGTTTAATTTCGTTTTGTTGTAATTATACCTCGTTTTTATTCGACTGTGTCAAAGGAGAGTAATGTTTTTCGGGTGTATATAAATATAGCGTCTGCAATCAGGGAGAAAGGAAGGAAGAGTGTTTATTTATTATCATAACAAAATGGATATTAAATAGGTAATTGGTAGTAAATAGACCACTGCAAAAATATTTTTTAAGACTTCTATTTTACTATTTTGACATAATATCCACAAAGTATTTGTGAACTGACACTGAAGATAATCGATATTTTTTTAAGTAGACAAGTTTTTTTTTTTAATAATTTAACACAATAGAAGTAGTAGTAGAAAATTAAACAGCAGTTGTTTTGGCCGATATAATACAAAAAGATACATAAGTTTACCAAACTCTTAATGAATTCTAGCGTTCCAGTAATCATTACGTTTTGTCATTAGTAACTAGACTTATGAATGTCTCTACAAAAGCGACGTACATTTATCTCAATCAATGTGGTATTAAGGAGAGCGCGTGGGAATTCAAATGTTGATTGATGAAGTCTCGCGAATCGTGATAGTTGAACACAAATACACAAGGCACAGAATACCGTAAGCAATATATGAACTTGCTAAAAAACATTGAATAACAAGATTTTTTTACGAAAACATAGAGCCCGACTGCTAAAACTACACTGCAGTCAACTATTTTGTTTTTGAATAATTTGTCGTAACGTTTCTTGTGTTTTTTTTACATGAAATAGTAACATAATAGTATTACAATATAAGTATATTTGTATGGCCTATTTACTGGGATATATTTTTCATGGATTTTATGGATGTATACGGTCGAAAAATGCTACTCCCATTCTGACAGTTAAAAACAAATTACTAAGAATCAAATGACTCATTGATATGTAATTAGCATAACGAGTCTTACTTTATTTTTATCTTAATTGTTAAGATAGAAAGCAAATTAATTAATTCATCACACTGATTTTAATCTGACAAGGAATTTGCAGGTTTATCGACATTGGTTTTTTGGACTACAGGCACTGTTCTCTAGATGTACAACAACGTCATGTCTCGTTCGTGTTTGAAAAAAAAAAAGAAAAAGTCAAATATAAGATTAGATGTATTTCCGAACATACTTTGTGTATATGTTCATATTATTTCTATATCATATAGGTGGTTGAAACCCTAAAAGTTTGACGTGTTAGCGGCACCAGGGCTATGTCGATTTTTGGCTTACAACCGTTGTACATAGGTCTTGGTTGAGGTGACGACAACGTAACGGAACGATCACCATGCTGGCCTGACGCGCAGAGGGTTCTGGATTCGATTCTCGACTAGACAAAAATCTTTTGATTCGAATATCTGTTATGAATTTGGGTGTTTGTGTTTTGTCTTTGTTTTCATCCATGGCACTCACAACACAGAAGAAAAAGCCTAATGTCACCGTCCTGGTTTAAAAGATATAAGACAGGGACATTTGCACGAGTCTCCCACATACGCCTCTGGGAAGGCAACACTATTTAGGGTCAGCCGAAATAATGTAGCCTTCGTATTAGTGTTGTATGTTCAATTCCTATTTGTGTTGATAATAGGTGCCAATTCACTTGGGCGATAGTGAACGATTACCATTATCCATAAATATAAGATCAACCATAAGTTTTTATAACTTCTTAAATGTTAATACGCTTTACTTAAGGTTATCTTCATATCAATTCCAGGTCGGATCCACTCGGCGATAGTCTCCGGGGTGAATTTGGAGACGCGGTCAGTGACGGTGGAGTGGTATGAGCGCGGCGAGACCAAGGGGAAGGAGGTGGAGATAGATGCCATCCTCGCGCTGAACCCGGAGCTGGCCGGCGGACCCCGGCACCACACGCTGCCGCATCAGCCCATGCCCAATAAATTGGCCAGGGTAAGTTGAGATGCCATTGTTTTTGAAGGTCATTGAGAATGTCACGAGTGAGAATACTGACAGAATTTTAGAATTTATTGGAAGTAACGTGGAATTAATATTTTTTTCTACTTAACGTTTAACATGATTAATGTTTTTGTGGATGATGATGATGATGTGAATTGGCTGTATAACTTCACTTAAATTGATGAAATCGTAAAGGTTTATTTTTTGTAGTAGAGCACAGCACGGATTGCTCTTGGTAACGAACCAGGCAGACCCAACCATTTTCATGGATATGTGTGAATGATACCTATATTAAGTAACCAATTTACATTGTCATGTAGATCTCATTGTTTGGTTTCTGATCCTGAATTTATATCAACATGAGAATCTTCATCTCGACTAGCATTAATTTCATCCGGTATTTAAGTATATTTTATTAATATGAATGTTGGGGGATTATAATAAAACTTTAAAGATTAATTTTTTAACGTTTAAAACTAGTATTTATGAGTGTTACATGAATAGTTTTATTCGCACTGGGTAAAACAGTGTCTTCGATTACAAGGTTAATGTAATAGTTTTCAGTAAATTTGCTTCCGGCAAATTCAACGAATGGTTTGGCTCTATTCCCCGAAATGCGAATGAAATTACTGAAGTGACCCCGTTCTCCACTCAATGGAAATAGGTTGTTACTGAGTTTATATTGCAGCTTATCCCCAAATTCAATTTAAATAATTTTTAACCATACATTTGTAACGTGCCAAATATATATCCTTGCCTACAAGGACTTACAATTACAATTGTACTTATTTAATTGTATTGATTTGAAAAGTCATTTATTTATTATTATATTTATATGCTTATATTATAGTCATTTATATGCTTCTCTTCAAATCTGGGCTACCTACACGTCGCAAATAGCAATCCCAATTTCATTGACCTACTAATTGGTTGATACTATTCATAGATGAAGATTAAACAAAACGAGTCACAACTTTATCCAGTGTCTTACAACTGCGAGTAGTAACAGAGTAGCGTATTAATCAATTTCAATGAGCGTCAATGGACTCATCACTCTCTCCCGCTCCCTGTTGGTAAGACAATTTGCCAATTTGCATTTGAGATGTATGCACATGAACGACCATTATGTTGTTTGAAACGAAATTATTGCTTTCCTGGATTTATTTCAGTTAATTCCTAGCGCAACTCTATGAATAACATTACAGAAAATTCAAATCGTCCTTCACCGTTGTATGGCGAAGCTCATGTTGTTTATTAGTTAGCCTTGTTTTCTTTCAGTTGCACTTCAGATTTTACTGCGAATTGTACAGTGCAAGTAAATTCCTATAGACCGTTTATTCGTTAAGGTGCAAAGGTCACGGTGACTTAACTTAATCGAAGACTGCAGGCGCTAGCTTCATACGACCGTTAATGGGCCTTGTAGTTCGCAACCAATTTCTCGACAGGCATCGGTATGTGCCGGTCTGAAAATATTAACAGTAAATTTGCCATCAAACACAGTGCTCGATGTAGTTAACGATAATTTAAAGTGATGGAAGTATATTTTAAATAAGGGGTTGTAAATAAGCTTTTGTTAATGCGTATCGATCAGTGAGGGCATTCGAACGGCGTACCAAGCCGCGACCACCCTCATTGTTTGGGTCGCGAAGCACGTTGCTAATCGACGCCACAGTTCGACCGGCAAATCCGCGATAGTCGAATGTGTTATCAGCTCATGACGCCTCTGTATATCATTTGTGAAAACTTTATTCGTCATGTGGTCGTCACTTTCGTGCATACAGGGACTACTTAGCTAATTAGTGTGGAGAAGCCGACCAAAGTTGTAGTGAAAGTCGTGTTTATTACATGACAGTTGCCGGGGGAAGATGTAGAGATGTTCTCATACAGCATCAGCTGGCAGGTGATCACTTGCAGCTAGCACGTAGAGGTCTTAGCTTGCCGTGTAGTGTTTATTTCAAAATCTGCACCGTTACCAAGACAACACTACACCCGTGCACGCCGCCCATCAAAACACCACTCATGTTTTACCGTTACGAATCATACATGAAACACGGAACATGTTATGGGTTTATTTAGAGATGCTTTTATCTATAGTGTTTACCGATGTGCTGGGTCAATAGTTGCGTGCCGAACAGCCGCGGACGGTCCGGCGATGATTGATGCTCCGACGACCTTCCGGCTCGGACGTCCACTTGTGACGTACACCGGACACCGGCTCGCTCATCGATTTTCCACCCCGACTCTGTTCGTTTTACAGTTTCACTTTCCAATCGTAGTAGAGCGATAGGCACGATCGTCCGCTCCCTGAATATTAAAAAAATGGAACCTGACGAATCGAGCGTATGTACAGTAAGTTAACGTCGCATATTTGTCTATTATGATTGGCACGTGATTGTTTGACATGGCTGCGAAGGACCCCTCGGGCTCCTCGTCGGACGACGGGGGTTTCCTGCGCGAGGGCGCGGAGGGCGAGGGCGCCGGCGACTCCGGGCACACGCTGCTCGTGCGCAACTCACGATCGGTACTGTCCACGTAATACACCATTCGCACGTTGGATGCCACGCGGTGCGCTCGCACCGACCGACGCTCACACATTTTTTTTTAGATTTTCCTCCCACTCGCTACACCTTTTTGTTTACGTTGCTCCAATTTATGAACGGCTTTTTATGATTTTGCCGAGCGGTGCTCTTGTCGCGGCGCGGTTGTGTTGCGAACAATGCGATTCGCCGTGCTCGGCCGGGCCGTGGCTACGCGACGAAAGCACCGACCGATGTGTTTGTAGTTTTGTATTATATCTAGTACAGTTATATCAATGGTAATTTTTACGCTACATCCTAAATACACTTACTCAATTTTGATTTAACATTTTTTCTCTCTTTTCTATTTGTAAATGACTTCTCATCATCGTTAGTGTCACTTTCCTACACGTATTTACACTTACAGCACTCACAGTAGGATTACTGAAATGTATAAAGTCTTACAGTAAACATTATGTTTTTTAACGATTTAATTGTAATTCGTCGAATCCTATTTATTCAGTGTTATAATTTTACTATAGATTAGTAGTAAAAAGTGTTTATATAAATATTACATCGATTTATGTTACTTTAAAATCACTCATGTTACAGTACCATGGCGTGACTGAAGTCAAAACTTTTGCTGTATTGAGGTCGCTATGTTGCTATTACTTCAAAAACATTCATTTTCGATTCTATTTTAAGTTTAAAAAACTTTATTTTATATTTCGCTTAGACCTAAGTAAAATTGTAATTTTAGAATTGACCACATGTAGAAGTTTGTTACTATTAATAGTATGTTAGTAAGCAAATAATGCTAGTAAGAGAAGTCGTTGCTAAGTAATGCCAGCTAAGCTTCGTAATTATATGGGCTCAATAATTCTTAAAGCTAATCCTATTATATAATTGAAGGAGTCGACATGTTTCAGAACAAGTGTAAAGCGATTAAATGAATATCTATTCACAAGTTGATTGTATTCTACACGGGGTTGATGTTACATAATAGGACAGGGATATGCTACTGACCTAAGACTTAAATCTTCCTGGCTACACAATTAATGTTATTTCGCTTGCAATCTTGCATATCAAAGGACATAAAAGTAAATGCTACTTTATTATATTCCAGCAAAAATGTGAACAATGAAGAACACCAGCCCGTCTCACTATACGTAGGGTGTCATGATGATTAAATTTATCCAAATTTTAGTATTTCTAATGTGTGTCTTCAACATATGAATATCTCCTCGCTAACGAAGGGAAACCTAAGATTACATACATAAGTAGTTAGTGTCACTGGTTAGACATTCAATGTGTGTATTTCTATCTTATTAAAATTGGTTAGAATTCATTCAAAAATTGACCGGAGTCAGTTGCTTAACTTAGTCGACACACACTTATCGATGCCAGTTTTTGTGCTTATTGATTTTGATATGAATTTCATTTATCAGTTGATTAAAGTCTACTGCTGGACATTGGTCGTCCTTGACAGGGTTCTTACCGGTAGTCGACGACCCTGGGATCTATGACCGAGGGTGTCTATGACCGCAGTTGGTGTTAATGTAATATAGACGCTCCTGTACGTTTTCTGAATTTTGAACCCAAACTAGCTTTTACGATACCCAGGAGTAAAGACGATTGGTGCTATTCGACACCGACATTATAGTGCACCATAAAATCATATAAGTTAGTCATACAATACACATTAGTCATACAATATACAATACCCAATATGAGCATTTTGATGAGTTACTTGAGGTACTTGTAAAAGTATCACAAATTTAAATTATGTACTTTCTATTTTTCTGTTATAAGACGAAACATTGCTTTTCGAACGAAAAGCAGCTTTTCTTTATTTACAAAGGTATAAGGGAGAGTTTGATTTGAATTTCAAAATGTAAATATTTTCTCCAAATTTCACTAATGAATTAAGCTACTTATGAAGTCATAAATAACATTTATGATCGTATATCATATGATCATATGCATAATTAGTTCTCGGAGGCGTGAGTCAGCGGTGCATTTAACATTTTACACTGCAAGCCCCATTGCCGCGCAAACCTCCCTTCATTACGTAAACATAATTAATTTGAAAGCGAAAGCGTGTAATACCAATTCCTTTAAAAGGTGTTTGTTCTCATCGCAATGTAATTATATTAAAGCGATAACATAAGAATGTATTGAATCCTTTGTTATTCTTACTATTTGAGAATTTAAGAGTTTTAGGTAAAGTGTTGGGTTAAGAATATATTCGTAGAAATTGAATCATATTAGATGAAATTTCATGAAATTAGACCGAACGAACGTAAAACTACCTTGTCAAATTTGCTATAACAACTTAAGTATGACAGTGAATCAGTAAAAGGTTATGTTATGTATTATGTTTGTTGTTATGTTTGGTTTCTCAAAAACCGAGCAAAATAATCAGAAATAGGTGTGGCAATGGTGCCTTCGGAGTCAAACCACGATTTTTTTGCATTGCAAAATAATGAAATAAAGAAAAATATGACACATATATTAAAGTTGTGGTAATATTGAAACTCCAACTACAAGTTGTGCGCAATTACAGTGGAGCCTCATTCTGCGAAGGAAATGGCGAATGGTCTGATAGAAGGAAATAGCGGGGCGCACCTCCCAGCCACTGCCCTACTTGCAACACACCTTCCTAATCTAACTTTATCACGACATTCGCCATGGGAATTTGTTATCTGCAGAATTTATTGCATAGAGGAAGGTCGATTAATTTGCTCCTATATTGCAATACATACATGATATACCCACTCCGATATCAATAATGCTGGAAGACATTTCATTTTTATATAAGTAGTCCTTTGTATTGTTTTTTTTATTGTTTGATTTGAAATAAGTAGTCCTTTGTTGTTTGGGATCTGTCAGAAGATTGTTAAGAAAATCTTGTCAATTTGAAAAAAACTGATTTTAAAAGTTTCGTTTAACTAAATAATGGTTTATAGGATCTAGCAATTATAATGTTGAAATATACGTGATAGTATAAAACAAAGTTGCTTCACACTGTCTGTTCCTCTGTATGCTTAGATCTTTAAAAGTATGGTACGGATTTTAATGCAGTTTATTAAATAGATTAGATACAGTGATTCGAGAGAAAGGTTTCTATATATAATACATTTTTAATATAGTAATAAACACTGACAATTTTAGATTTTCGACTTTTAGGTGGAACGAAGTTCACCGGGTCCACTGGTTAACATATATATCACAAAAACTTATCAAATTCAAAATATAAGAAGTTTTAAAGAAAGTAAAAAATAAATCCAGTGTGTTTCATAATATGTCAATGTATCACTACTATGCTCGAATAACCGCAAAATTTAAAATTCATAAATGTTAATTTAAACACAGTTTTATCCAAAAAAGGCTAAGAATTGAAAGAATGATTCAACACCGCAGTGAACGGCCATTCAATTTATTTTTACTATTTTAACTTCATTCATTCAAACCAAAAAACGTTGTGTATTTTTCATCTGGCTCTTCTATATAATTCCGTTTTTGAGTTGTCCAAGTCCAAGCAACAATACCTATATACTTATTAAAGGTAGGACAAATTTGTAATCTAAATTAACAGTTATACATTGTATCCGTTGTTAAGGCACTGTTTGATTTATCGGGACTTTGATTCACTTGAATTTTATATTCTTTGTAGAGATTGAAAGAGCAATTGAAGCATCCTGCTTACGATACTGCAGTTTGTAGAAAAGCCATTATGTTTGCACGGACTCCATCATAATGTAGCTGTTAGTCTTAAGTGTTCTTATATTCTCTTCGGAACTGCTTACGAGAATATGTTCTACTAACCTATATTCTACGTTTTAATGTTTTCTTTGCCTATTAGTTTTGGTATAACATAGTACAAGAAGGTGATACAAAATCGATTTCACAAAATCTGTTCACGCTATTATGCAATGCGTGGTAAATTGATACGGTTCTAATGTTTAGTGCGAGACAGTTAACGTTAACTACGACAGAGGGAACTAAAGTTATTGATTTTGCATATATGTATTTTTCAATGGGATCAAATGGCAATTTTCAAACATGAATTAATTTTGAGTTTTATTTCCTATTACGTTATGCCAATTACGTTGTAAGATAGATAGATTTTGAGAATATATCTCCTAAGAGGCCGAAATCTAATCAGGATAGGAAATAAGATGCTTGTTACGAAACGTTGTAAAGAACAGAATCGGAGAAATTTTTAATGAATTGAATTCTCTAAGGTTTCAATAGTACGTGCTGTGGCTGAATACGTAAAACAGTAAATGTCACTTAAATATAAAACAAGTACGAAAGTTTATATTTTCTTTCTATTATATCTATGTACATATCTAGAAATTAGGTTTATAAGTAAACCCGCATGCCGAGCTTGTACCGCTAAAGAGAAGCCTATCGAAAGCTGTTGTATTGTGAACATCGTTATCCAGATGCGGGCGATGTTGAAATTGAATGTTTTGCCTAAAGACAATTGTTTCTCTTTTTGCTTACTTTTAAGAGTTATAATCACATTTTGAAGCTTTACCGTTTTCTATTATGTACCACTGTATTTCCAAAGTGCAATCTATCACTTTTTCGGGACGAGGTTCTCCTACTTTGTAAATACAGTTAATTTCTATTTAGGCTTGCCGTTGTTTATCAAAAAAACAATATGTCTTTATTATAATGTCAGTAATATGGATTTTCTGTTTTAGGACATGACGCGGCAGTCGATTCCGGTGGCTACAAAAGGTATGTTATCGTAAAATTAGTTTCATTACTTACGTTATTTATGCGCGGATTATGTGATTCTCAATAATAATTCCATTGTCAATTATAAATATCCGGATTAATGTCTTCGATATGACCTGGTTTCACAATATTTTGTATTTCACAGAAATATATTATAATTATGTGTTCTTGTATGATCATCATATGCATTTGTGCTTCTTATGCACCGATATTAATTGATTGTATGTGCGTAATATCCTTATGTTCCTGCATGCGACGTCTTATGAGCTAAGCATGTATTTACTTTCAACCATAATATCCAGTCGTTACAGGAAATCTAATTTGGTTCTGTTTGTTCATGATATGAATCACGCGAGACAGCAGTTCCTATGTCTCATCGTGTGATAAATATATGTAAATGTTTCACGAAAAAAGGCTCTCATGAATTCTTATATCCACTATTTATCGCTAAATATATTCAACTTCACATTTTTTGTTCACCTGTTTCGGCACAAAATAAGAAAAAGGAACAAAAGTTTAGGTATCTTTTTAAATTTAAGGGATTCTATTGTCAAAATCATAATGATTGTTGACCCATTTCAGATATCATGATGGTTACAAGAAATTTTATGAAATGAGACCAAGGAATGACATCCATCAATAAAATAAGCCTTTTGTAAAAGTTTCACGTGTAAGTCATGAGTTGTATCTAATAAGCGAAACCTTTACATATTTGTAAATTATGTTATAACAAATAAGTATGTAAAGAACGAATCCGACGTCACATTGGTAGTAATTAAGGTACTGGTAATATATAGTGTAGTGATTGTGGTTACTTTTCGCTATTTGTCTCGCCTTTTTGCGACTTATTTTTACATATGAATAACCATTACTTCAATAATACTAATCGCTGTGCATTGAAAATGGCGTTTCAACGCACCATCGAATATGCTCAGACTGAAAGTCTCCGCAAGTAACGAGCTCGGAGACAGTCATACGTTAACGGTTTCAGAAGCAATCTCAAATGACGATCTTACGCTTATATGGAGCCTTATTGTTCGGCTTTTTGTTTTTGTTCCCTTGTGCCGCGCTCCTTTGTCGTCTTGCTCCTTTTCAGGCATTCGTTTGTAGAAAGTTCGCTTTTGTTCTGTAATTACTTGTGACATTTTAAATAGTCTGAAGTGCTTTACATTCATAGCCTGGACAGTGTCTTTATGTTTTGTATTTGAAAATTTTATATATTTTTCAAGTTCATTTGCAATAAAACAAGTTTTGTATTTGTTCATCAGTTCCAAAAAAAATAAAATGTTGAAAGCATGATATACCAGCAAGTTCTCACATGCTTCACAAACCATTAAAAATTTTGATATAGATTTATAGAATAAATGCAGAAAAGCAAACTTTTCATATCTCCAAAAAAGTTACTTGATAACTTATACATTTGATGCTCTACACTAGTGTTGCAAAATGTTTAAATTTGATTGTGAGATCAAATTTCAACATTTTATGACAACTACTATATCGAATCTAAGAAACCATGCTAAATTGGTGTAATTGATGTTTATAACTTAGGGTATTTTTCGAGATAAGCCATGTTCGCTTTCCGGCTTCGATATTAATATCGTTTTCTGGGTCATTCCCGTCCGCAATCAATTTATCTACTACGGTACGCGATACACCTGAACAACGTATATTGGTAAAAGTATGCGAACGAGGGCAGACTTGTGCCGACGTTTCGTCTTCTATCACGCGATGATTCACTGTACACGTAACAAGCCTGCGGGTTGCGTTGTCTCGTATCTTCGCTAAGGTTTAGATAAGGATGAGTATACGATTAGATTCGATTGTCGGAATCGCTCTCGCGATTTCGCGGGATCGGTGCAATGCGTTTTGCTCGGGGTCAACGGTCTCGGGTCATTTGTTGGGTAAACATTGTGAACAGGTGGACGGTGGACGGTGGTTCCGGGGTGACGTTTAAGTTGATCGGTCGAATGTGACAAGGATAGGAGTAGCAATTTAGCGAGACAGTCTGTGATTTTATGGAGACAAATATTATTTTTATGTCAATAAATGGATGGTAAAAATAAAGCAAAACAGATTACCAAGAAAATAGAATGAACTGGCTGAGTTTCTTATCGGATCTTCTTAGTGTAGGTCGTTTTCCGATCCAGTGGTAGTATCAGAAAAAAGTATTGTAATTAACAATTTGTACGTGCCCTCATTATCCCTTACTAGTACTTTATAATTTGTTAATTCTTATTTCATATCGTTTTATTTCAATGTTGTAAATGTCCGTCATAAGAAATGTATTTATATAGTAGCAGGATAATTGGTATTTTTTTAGATTGGTAAACTGGAAAATGGAATGTTGACGATGTATCGTGTCTTTACGACGTGGTATAAATGGTATATTACAGTTCCTGCTATTCTTGAATCAAATGATACTCCAAATTGTAAATCCTCCTAAAATTCTCTAGAAACATTTATTTCGGTTACCTTTACACTCTTATTCATAACAATAGATACGTTTATAGAAATGTACAAGGAAGTATTCGTTGAAAGAGGTCAAGCTTGTATCGGTGTACGGTCATCGGCTCAGTCGTGACACCTGTGAACACGCCATGAAACATTCATGTCGGTTGTACTACGTAAACAAATTATAGTAGGCAATATAATTTACGTTGCCCGAAAAACGAATGGCTCGCCTGTCTCTATACAATTATGAAATTGTAATAGTCTATATGTAAAGCATTGTAGTACTTGATAATAGTTGATGTATTTTCCTAATTTCGAATATCCAATTTTTCGACAATTTGTACACCAATTTGTCGGGTTAGGCATAAAGCTATTACTACAGAATTGATGTTGATAGTTTCTAGTTAGTCTTCATTGAATAAAACAAATTTAAACCAAATATGTTTTATTGAAATAGGATGGATAAATCCAAAAAAATAAGTTCTCGGAGGTGTGTGAAGTCCACCAACTCGCACTTGGCCAGCGGAGTGGACTATGGCCTAAAACTCTCATTCTTTGAGAAGACCCGTGCCCAGCTGTGGGACAATGATGGGTTGCACCCAATACTATCAATGATATCGTATGGGGGCTCAATATTAGATATTTAGTTTGAATATAATGCCAGCTCTCTAGCTTCAGAAAGCTTTAGTTGCATTCTCAAATATACATATTATGCTTGCGAAGAGCACTGTGGAGTGTGAGAACTGTCTCATATAACCTGTAAAGCTTTAAGTTTTATTGTTACTGGATGTAATTCGGTTTTTGTGGACGTCCTTGAAAGTAATTTGTTATATTGGTCAAATCTTTTATGTAACACATTTTTACTAGTTCTTATTAACTTTTGTAGGGTAAAGTGGTCACTGAATTTGATTCATATTAAATATTATCGGTGTTGCCTTAGACTCTAGCGTTTCGTGCGTAGCGTACCATTTTAATTGGGTACAACCCATTATTGTCCCACTGCTGGGCACGGGTCTTCTGTCAAAATGAGAGGGTTTTAGGCCATTGTCCACCGCGCTGGCCAAGTGCGAATTGGTGGACTTTTTAAGTGGTGGCGTTATAATTACATGTACAGAATATTCTGTTTCATTAAAATATACGAACACCGAGCACATTAAAGTTCAAAATGTATATTTTTGCTTTTCTGGAAATATCATAAATACTGTAGTTGAAACTCCCACTTCTCGTAAATAAGAAATGTGCGCATGCATGTTAGGCAAGTACTGGAAATTTGCAAGGAAAATTCCTATTCAGTCTATAATTTATTTGGAAAGAAATAGCATCACTGAATAAATTAGTAAAGGCTTGCTTTTTTGTCACCCACTGATTCTGAATCTATCCGCATGTGGCTATGTAAATGTGTTAACATCAGTCCCAAAACTTTCAACAATTCTTTATTGTTTTAGAATTTCTTCAATCAATCGTTTATCTATATTATCCCATTTAATGCTATGCTTGGCATAAGATATGTCCTAGGCTTATATTATAAATGGAAATTTACTTTGTAAACATTCCCATGACGGTCACAAAACTTCAAGAATATTATTCGACACTTCGTTACCACGAATGAACTATCTTGGGAAGGATTGGTGAGCTTATTAAGTTAAAAAATAAATTTGAAAGGGATGTGCTATTAATCGATTTGATTTGATTAACACTTGCATTCTCTATAAGTGTAACGAGCTCTTTGCATCTCACTTCCGATGCGTCGGATCGCGTTATGCAACTTTATTTTGGCAACGGTTGTTGCTGTGTGCCCTACTTATCTGTCCTACATTGGGACCGATTGCTTACCTGCCCCGACTTGGCCGGATGGTTGGTACTGGTACGGCACGTCTCTACCTTAGACATGAAAACTCGCCTTGCCAGCAGCAATTTTTTATGCCACCCACTCCTTAGTGTCGATTTTGACTATGGGTGAGGTGGATCGAAGTGGGAAAAGTTTGATTACCCCATTAATGTTCGGTGTTCTTTCTTCGGCACTTTCAGCAAATTCTATTTAACTTGGCTTTTTTTTCGGTTTTCGGCCTGCTTCGTCTTATGGCAGTTTTATTGTTGTTAAGATATTATCCTTGTTTCCTTATCTTGCCTTGTGTGAATGGTTTCCGGCATATATAGTAAGATTATTTGTCATATGATTTTTTCTTAAATGATGTTTTACACTGAGAGTTATGTGCTTAACAAATTTGCTTTTAATTCCATCATTAGTTTACTCTTTTATCATATTTGTATTTTTTTACTACTGTATTATATTACAATGTTTCATCTTTGCATAAAGTAAAATCTATCAGAAATTTCATATTATCAGACAGATATTATATAACATCGTTACTATTTCAGTCAAATCAATCCAATTACTCAGAACCGTACTGTTATTATATCTTGGATGTTGTGAATGGCGGCAGATACCATAGCGAACCAGTTACGCGGTCGGATTTACAACTTTGCAATGCTCTAAATCGCTTTACGCAATTATGTGTTTGCATCATCTTACGCGTTGAAGCTATGCGCAGTATTTTCATTAGAGCTATTGACTCATACATCATACTTACCTACAATCAAACGGATTTCAAGTAGATGTACCCTGCCGTCGTGATGGGAAATGCAACATTTGCAAAACTATTATTTTGAGTATAGTGCGTTTGTATTTTTTTCAATCTCTACCTCATTGATATTGCAATAAAAATATGTACGGTATGAGTATAGCATATATCTGGGTAAATAAATGCTAAATTTTATTCTTGTAAATGAGATTTATTTAAATTAACAATCACCAAATAATGATCACGATATCTAGCGCAAGTACTGCTTTTTTATTAAGTTTAAACACACTTTCAATAAAGAAATATTCCATCTACGTGTAGAAAACATTCTTTTGAAATTACCGCTAAAACTCAATTTGGAAAAAAGTTACCATTACTACTTTCTACATTACGAAGACTCTCGGTTGCTCTGCAATTTTGCGTTAAGCCAATGAAAAGCAAACATTTTTATTGGCTTCAACTATTTTATCTTTTTCTTAAAACCAGAACAGAGATGCAATCTAAGTGGAACCGTAAGGAGTGCTACAATTTTACTTACTCTATATTTCATGTTCAGGAAATATCCTATTTGTAAAAACTCTTCTCTGTGCGAAAAATTTTTCGATAAAAGGGGAATATTATTAAGGAAGCCTTATTTCATTTTTTATCAACTCTCCTTAAGTACAAAGAAATTTTTGTGAACAAGACAACCAACAGTGCAGTGCATCGATGTTAAGCTGCTGTTGTTAATTGCTGTCGCCTTGAGATATCTTTAGTTTCGTTATATTTTCTATATCTTATTTTTGTCCACTCTTATATTATTGTTCTTATCAATATTATTAGCTTTATTTTATTTAAAGGTGTATTCATCTCTATCTTGTTTTATAAACTGCTTAGTTTCGTTACGCTATATGTTTTGTACTTTCCATATCGTTTCATTAAAAAGTCAGTACTTGTTGACACAATTTTCACCCTAGAAAAGCTCATTCATACAGCCCGTACAAACAAACGAAACGCTCCCCTCAACACATAATATCGTAGCTGACGAATAACGTTACCGAATGGCCTTCGCGCGGCGCAATGTCAAGATCGCATTACACTGGCCGCAACCGACGCGCGGCCTCGACCCCGCAGGACACCGCTCGTGGTCTGCGGGTGATGGGTGCTAAATATTCTAAATGGAGCCTTCAAGTCGTATTATGAATGCGAAAACTTGTGAGGATGTAGGTATGTCTTTGGTGCATTTTCACGAAAAATCTACTGGTGAGATTTAACTGAAATTTGGCACTCACAGTTTATGACCTAGATTGGACGTGACCGAAGCGGTCGAAGCCGCGGATATTACTTAGTGTTCTTTATAATTACGATGTTGCTAACCTCAGGAGTTATTTTAGAGGGTTATACCTGAGGTCGTTCGATTCGTTGCGATCCCTAATAATTAAGTTGGAGTTATCTTTCTTTTTATCAGCTGTTCTTCAAAGTCCATTAATGCGTGGCTTTTGCAAAACGGGTGGTTTTCAGCATAATAGCACTTTTAAAGTGGTAAAAAATTCGTCCACGTACAACATTCTCTAACTTATTTCTGTATTTTAATACTGATGTTCAGTGTTAGTTTTTTGGCCTTGGATGTGTACCACGGCACCCCGAATAGGGTAGGAGTCGTAGAAAAAGACCATGAACGTCCCGACTCCTCAAGATTTGAAATTAGGGAGACCTGTTAATGTGACTACGCAGTGTGTTTTAAAAGCCCTATGACCGACATAATGCTTTTAAAACACACTTGTTTACAACACAACTGTGAGGATACTCTTGGCAATAGACATATTATTATCTGTGTTTTCACTACAATCACCCCAAGTAAAGTCCTCTTGTTCTTGTATCCATAAACATTGTGTGTGTGATTATAGTGTCCAAATTAAAACATTTTCATTTACGACTACCATAGTGGAGTGGTGTCCGGGGAAGTTATCCGCAGGCATAGGTTGTAATTATTTGTATTTATATAGTCCGATGCTGAGTATTTAGTATAAAAATATACAAAGGATCCGTAAATCGTGAATGTAGAATTTTGTAGTAGAAGTAAGTAAAAGTCCATTATTTCCATGTATAACTAAGAGTCTAAATTACATCATTAATCATAACGTCATCATTATTAGGTACTAATACGTAGTAAACGTGAGGTTACGTTTGCTGTGGTGAAAGAGTTGCTTGATGGAATTAATTGATACCATTAATTAATCAACTCACACTTTGATAGGTATACATACTAACATAGTATGTAATATTTGAAGCAAATTTTGGCAACTAATTAATCTTTATTATTTGATGTATCCTCGACCTGGTTTTCAAGTAATTACTAAAACCGCTTCTTCGTTTCGCAAACATGTTAACTACGTAATTACATTTTCATTAACACATCCTGTTTGTATATAACATTAGGCTAATGAGAAATTTTGCTAATCATTCAGGGATGAAGAAGTATGTAATAAATTATCTTATGGACATAAGCAAATGCTGTCTCAAGCAAAGAACGCGCATCCAATGAAAAGATAAATAAAGGCCTTCATTCATATTTAACTCTTGTTATCCATCTGTATATTACGTAGGTCATTATAGATTATTGTATGAGTTGTTTTGTATTATAGCAACAAACGGTTAGAGACAGGCGTCTAATGAATTTATTATTACCACCTCGTCTAGTACAATGTTTGATATCTAGTGCGTTGGCCTCTATTGAAATCGTGCCAAGAGTCATCCTCGAACAGTTTTAGCTAGTAAAATGATCAAATTCAAGATTCATTTGATTTCTATAATCCCGAATTTTTTGATCATCAATTATTATGGTCATGGTTATAAGATTAATAGGTGTTAGTATCTTAGAAAAAGAGTCAGGAGATAGATTTTGTCAGTGGTTAGCGTTTACTGTTTAGATACTTTTATAAAAGTTTCATATTCATTTTTCTGCAATAGAATTCTGCATTTACATTTCTGCTACAATGCTCTCTTCCTCATGTACATTTTTGACCTTACACAACACCTTATAAATCTTTAGAATAGAACCATATATTTCAAGGTGCGCCGGTCAGGTTCAAATGAAAAAATCTGCCGTGTAGAACTTTGTAATTAGGTATTTTTTAGTATAGCATACTTGTTATACAACAGATTTGTTATACAAAAAAAAGTTAATGTCAAAATGTGAAATTAAGATCTATATTCAAAAGGTTCCGCTAATTATACCACTGTCACAATTTATTATATAGCGAGGAGTTCACGCGTTTCGTCGTGAATTTTACATTTCTAATTGAATTCATATTATGAGATTTTATACATAGATTACCAGTTTTCTATTAAACGATATCTTCAATTTTTCTTTATTATAGGGATCAGAGCATTAATAAATTTGTTCATGTCTATTTCATATAATTATTAGATACATTGTTCATTGTAAGTTATTTTTGGTCCCCGTAGCGATAAGTACTTTAAGTTTCCTCGCATTCTAGGGAAATGATAATGTTAGTTTGTGGCATTTTCTTTAGTAATATTATTACCCTTTTAAAGGTCAGATATGTCGCTACGTCTATTTCAACGGCGACCTTTGCAAGAACTGCTTCTATTTTCACCGTGCCACCACCGGACGCCTCTCCACTACCGGACGCTCTTCCTTTCTGTCGGCATATGTTCCGCTCATGTGGGGCCATATTATTCTAGCCATTAAAATGCCTCCATAGCGTGCAACGATTAATACGGACGTATTTCGGGGTTGAATTTTCCATGGGGCGGTCAGTCGGACTCCGTTAGTTCGCGTATAAGTGTAGGCAGACGAGGGCGCGCGCGGACAGTGCGCGGCCGGCCGCGTACCACAACACCGCCTGGCACCGCTCGAACCTCACAACCAAACAAATGGAGAACACCAAGTAGTGCGGGGAATCTGACCTTCGTGTTGCCATAGATTACGTTTTTTTTATTGTACGTCATGCCAGTGTTATACGAGAGATGCACGATGCAAATGCAGCAACGCCGGATAAACGTGGGCTGTAAGTTCCAACCCTGTGATGTGTCTCGATGTTGAGCCGTATGTCCTTTAGTATAAGTTCGTTTTCGGAGTGTGTTTTTGTATTCTCTAGGGGATGGATTTCCCGCTATTGACGTCGCATATTGATAGATTAGACTGGAAAGTTTCGATATCAGAAAGTGCCTATTCAATGAATAAAGTTGAAAATTGTGAATGTTGCGGTTGTTCTGTTTCTGTCACCAATGGTGTGATTATATTGAATAAGCAATGAACTTTAAATGAGCTTAGGCTCATGTTTGGTTTAAGATTTTTGCCATAATTCTTTTGTGTTGTAAATAATAATATATTTATCAATGAGTACAACGTATTATACCTTCTTTGTACAATTACTTTGTTCTTTGATCAAGGATATCGCGTTTTACTTACGTATGTGCGGAAAGGATATCATTATTTACTTCCTTTATGTATACATGTACGCCCTATTTAAGGTTACGATTATTTTGTTTTCCAATTTATTCATTGATAAATTGTCTTATTTTCGATGTCAGTGAGTTTTGCAATTCAATATGTCAGAAATAGCCACCCACGTACCATCAAATACTCAGTGAAGAGGTGTTTATGAATTTTTGATTTATGAAGATGCCTCAAAAGGTCCTTAACCGCAGGAACCTAAGATTTAAACTTAAGTGGATTCAGTACCATTGTGAGCCAGGGGGCACGAGTACGATCACCGCTAGAATGATTCAGGCTGGCTGAGATCAGCGTAGGCAGGGACTAACGACCGTTGCGAATTTCTCACGACACCGGGCTTTATGGCGATAGAAGTGATCATCAACGTTTTTACGGATTTCAAGTTCATTATCTAGAGCAGCGGTACTCAACCTATATATTGTGGGGGAAGTGGCGTAACGAAAAAAAATATTCCAAATTGTCGACCAAAAAAATGGTCGCCAAATATAAATTTAGTTTAGCCAATCAAAAGGTCCTGGGGGCCACATGCGGTCCGAGGGTCGTAAAGCTGATCTAGAGGTATAGTGGTTGATGATAGTCCTTTGTCATTTTGTATCTTTACAACTAACTTTTTTTTAAATCATTAAAAACGAAAAACAGTGATGGGAAATCATTTTGTTTACTTCTTCCTGGAATTAAATATGATAAGTTACTAAGATAATGTGATGTCGTAATGTCGTAGCGTAGCGTCATGCTTCGGTAATAATTAGAAGATCGAATTAGACTAAAGAGTCAACGGTCAAATGCGATTTTGCATGGTCAATGTTCTTTCGTAACCGGGTACTTGATGACGTTTCGTACGATTCAGAGGAAACCGTGATCGTTTTCAAACCTATTTCGTATTTTATCTATAGTCTCTGATGCCCTTTGATTACGAAATAGTGATTACATTCTTGGTTAGCAGCAACAACAAGTGTTGCAATTGCTTTCCAGGTTTAATTATTTACTTTCATTGAACATCTTTTTTTATATTTATTTGACGACCCCCGTGGCGGAGCGGTTACCATACCGGTCTGACGCGCAATGGTCCGATTCTCGGCCAGACAAGTATCTGTATCATGAGTTTAGATTCGTGTTCTGGGTCTGGGTGTTTGTGTATTCGTCTTGTCTGTGTCCATGGTACCCACGACACAAGGGAAAATCCTACTGTGGGGCTATGTGGGTAGAAAGTGTTTTTTTTTTTGTATCCTTGACAGAGGCCTTTATTCGCCAGGAAATGGAAGAAAATCACAAAGATCAATTTCTTTTGGATATAAAAATGTTCATATTAAGTACAAGTTTCCTTTTTATAGACTTAATTAAGTCTTCGGTCCTAGAAATGTAGAATTATTTTGTTCGCATAATTAACTTCGCTGCTTTATATATTAAGTTCAATGCCACTGTGGCAATTGTTGTTCCACTTTATTCAGGTTAATGGAATGCTTGCATATTTTTTTCATGTTCCTGTAAATTTTATAAGTCGTAGTTTAACCTTGCGGGTTTTAAAATTTCATAACCGAAATATAATAGAATTGATATTAGTCGTGCCGTGTGCTAGTGTTTGCTTGTGGGCTGTCGTTGTAATAGTTATTCTTTGTGATAATACTTCACTTGAGGATTTACAATTAGATTTGAATTTTGTCTTGGCAACTTTATGTATGTGCTTTGCGATTTTAAAATCTCCATGTCTGTTTCATTCCTCTTTGCTATCGTGTAAAATCACATTCATGTCCTTTCCTGATTTCATATGTGTTAGACCTCTTTGTTGTTTTTGATTAATAGTCATTACCTTTTCTATTCTATTATTCTTAACTAAACAAAAGTGATATGGCTATAAAGTTCATGCATGCAAAGCATATCCATGCAAAGGCTGGCATGTAGCGTGAATTACGGCATTCTCACATTAAATGGGAATCCTCCAAGCGCATACATTCGCGATAAACGTTGGTCTTCTACGTTGCTCGTGGTTGTAAATCTAGCGTTTCCGTGCTAAAGCTCGTTGAGCTATGGGATACTGGACGTGTTTGTTGTACGTTGGACGTTGGTGTACAATGAATCGTGCTTCGTAGGTTGAAGCTACTAATCACATTGTTGTAAGGCATTGTTGACCAAATAGTCAACTTTGTAATTATCCTATAATAAGTTAAAGTTCTAAACAGTTACGTTAATTATGAAAAATAATGCATGTGTTTATTAATATTATTATTTTTCTTTTTGAACTTATTCATACTTAAATATGATCGAGGTTCGGATACATCTATCGCTTTACTAGACATGTAATAGCGTTCTTGCGGTTATGTGGATACCAAGCGACATCTGTTGGTGAGCAACGATGTAGGTACTGGTTTGTAGCTTCTGTATGCACTTGTTCCATATTTTTTTAACCAAAATATTTTATTCAGTTTATTAGGCCATGAAAATAATGTTCACGTCTCCATGACTTGCATTTATTTAGCAAACCATATTCGTTGTCTTTACTATTTTTTGTCATATCTTAGGTGTTTGATTTTATATGTCATTTTTACGTTAATAAATATTAGAGACAGAGAGAGCAATGTCAATTATTGGACACTATCGATTGAAAGCTCGCGCGACGTCAGCGACTAATCAATTTTTAATAACGGTAGCACACAGCAGGCCTACATGTCACGCAATGGTCTGCTATTGCCATTGCCATTAGATTCTAATTGCAGAACACAGTTCGTCGACTAATTCATGTAATTGATCCGCGCCGACGTAGTCTTGTTTTCTCAGCGTCAGTTAGGCTTTTGTAGTTGCGGTGTTCGTTTTGTTACCAATTTTGTTTTTGCTCTTCTCGATTTTGATCTCACTATTACGCTTGTAGTGTTTGTGGGTTACCCGTTCTGGTCACGTGTCTTTTTATGGTCCGCAACAGTTAGTTTTGCGGCTGATGCGAAAGTTTTTAGTGGTCTTTCGGCGCCAAGGCCGATTTAAATTTGTATGTTGTGGTTTTAAGTAACTTGCTCGTTATTTTGTTTCGCCTTCGCGCACGACCGTGCCCGGCTCGCGTGCGTCACGGTTCATTGCCTTGAGTACGGAAAGAGATCCTAATATGGCAGTCGGCGCAGGCGCAGGATTGCCTTGCGCCAACGCATTCAGCTGCCATTTCGAACTATCCGTCTCTCGGCGAGCACATGTCAATTGATATAAATCTCCCTTCCAAATCGAGGTTGAGAAAAAAACAAGAATGACGATGGTGTAAACTAAACGTATGCAGCCAATGAAAACCTAATGACCAAATATAGTTGAATATAGAGACTGAACAGATTGCCAAATATGTGCTGCTCGTGGTTTCGGTGGAGGAAACGGGTCGCGGACTCCTCCGAGTCCAACGCTGGCGAGGAGGCATTCGAGAGGGCCGAATCTCCCGCCAAGCCCGCGGTGGAAGAAGAGCATGTGCCGAAGTCACGTAAGAGGCGCACTCGGCTGTCGTTACCCGCACCTTATTTGTTTTGATTATTTTTTGTTTCTGCACCTTCGGCTGTCGATTGTACTAGTTTTTGTAGCTTTTTTTATTTGTTTCGTCGGCAACTTGATTTTGCATGATGTGCATATAAATATGATGATCTAATCTAAACAATTAAAACTGTATTTGCTTACTTCCGTTATCAACTGGACATTTAATATAAATATACAAATATTAATTTAATATATCTAAAGGAAATGGTCATATCGAAGATTCTATTTCTGAATTATTACCAATTTTTGCAAATTACTTTTATTAATTTGCCAGCTTTATTCGAGGTGATCTTTTGTTAATTTTCTTCTTTTAGATTTTTCTTTGTTTGCTACTATCTAATTCGAAAAGAATTCATAGAAATAAACATAGGATAAAAAAGATTAAATGTACTACTTACGGTATAATAATAAGGTATTTTTTTTAAGAATTTTTTTTTTATCTCACTCATTATTTATATATTTTAAAAACACATGACTACTATAGATTATCTGATTAAATATATATATTATAATGAGAGTATAGTATACATATTCAATCAGCTATAGCACCAGGATGCTTCCCCAAAACAGTTGTACAAAGATGCATTACTTCAACCCTAACTTATTCTCCTAACCCTAACAGCGCCCTCTCGCGTGACGCGCAACAACCAGATGCGCGTGTCGAACGCGGGGGGAGGCGGCGCGTACACGAACGGGCACGGCGGCGACACGACCGGCCGCCGCGGCGCCGAGAACGTGCCGCCGCCGCAGCAGCCGCCGCCGCAGCCGCAGCCCACGCCCAACTCTAGGATCACGCAGCAGGTGAGCGGAGCGTGTGGATGTTACTAGTAATGACAACCTCAATATAACGCAATCAATCAGATGCACATGTCGAAATCGGGTAGAGGTGGCGCATACACGAACGAATCGAATCCTGGACGAAAATATAATAAGAGATTTGCATACGCCCATGTTCAAATTGTAGTTCGACCGGGGAAATACCACCGCCACACCTATTTCTAGCGTGTAGCATTTTTTTGCGTTTCGATGAAAGGGTGTGGTGAGAGGGAGTATGAGGCGACCATCATAGTCCTCGGAGTAGCAAGGCATCTGTGATTGGCTTCAGAACCTATGTTCTATTTGAAGTTGCTTCCAGATGTTCATGGGCGACAGTGACCACTTACCATCGTTGCATGCTCGTTTGCTACTTCAATCAGATAAAAAAAAACAAATTATGCTTACTGAGTGTGAGATAATAGAATAAGTGTGGAGTAAGTTCAGTTACGATAGATATACCAAAGATACGTTGCTCCCCATGGAGGCTAAGTTAGTGCGATTTGTGTCTTCCTTAATTCCTACACTGTCCAAATCGAATCTTGGTAGCCTAATACTCCTGTTATAAGTAGAACTAGGAAGAGTTCTACTACCCTGAATCTACATCCTACCTGACACGTCCTTATCCTCTTCCCGTATCTCCTAGCCACCCAACTCAGGCGGGCGGTCCCGCTCGGGCAGCACGCCCAGCGCCGCGTCGGTACCGCAAGGCCTCCAACAGTCGCCCTACTCGTACCAGCGACGAGGGTACAATAAAGAGGTTTCATTTCCATTTTACCTTTTCCTTTCCACTATTCCTTTATATTACATTAGATTAGTTCGGTATTATTAGATTTTATACGTTTCGTTTATCTACGCATTGTTTTATTTTATTTGAAAAGTATTAGTATTCCGTAATCCTTCTCTACATCAACTATAACCGTGGGTAGTTTTATACTCCTCCGTCTGTGGCAGGTATCTTGAAAAAGGATCTCAAGATTCTTCACGTATTAACATATAGATGAAAAATTGATTATAATTAAACACATTATAAAAGAGCAGAAGTGTTATACTAAATAACATCATAAATAATTATTTGCTGTACTTTTAAACAGGTATCGATAGTCAAATTTAAAAGTTTTGGTAGCGGAAAACGTTTAAAAATGTCTATGTTAGTTTTGTTAAAAAACCAATAATTATAAAATATTTATTGTTGTAACCGTTCCCATTACGAAAATAAATACACTAATGCCTCGCACGGTGAGTCTATAGAACTTTTTTCCCATTAATATGCATTCTTATACAATTCATAGAAATACATATTTTTATTTCCAATTGTATTTACATACACTTCACATATTTTCTTGTATTTATGAATAGTTATTGTTTATCTGCAGTTCAACGCGGCGGTGGGCTCGGCGCGGCCGGCGGGCGTGGCGAGCACGGCGTCGGTGCCGCACGCGGTGGCGTCGGGCGCGGCGCGACGCTCCAACGTCGTCAAGGAGGTGGAGCGGCTCAAGGAGAACCGCGAGAAGCGGCGGCAGCGGCAGGCGGAGCTCAAGGAGGAGAAGGTGGGTTATTGGGAGGTGGGGGGAAAAGGGGTATGGAATTAACCCGAAGAGAGTATATCTTTAGATGTTGAAGTAATAAGATTATTTATGGAGAAACCGAGCTAAAGAGAAAAGCGAAATAATAATGACTTTTCCTTGTTGTTCATGTATAAATGCAGGACCACCTGTCTCAGGTTAAGGGATTTTAACACACCGAACACGAACAAAAAATATTTAAAACACTTCTTGTGGAGCCAGTTGGCTATTTTAAGGTCGAACTAATAGTTTCAACCGAACCGCGGTGGTATTTATGATCTTATTGGTGCCTGAAACTGTTGGATTTACTAAAGACGAAAAGTTAATATCTTATTTATTGATAGGTTCAGTTCTTTTACAACATGTAATTTAGTAATGAAATTCAGTAATTAATTTAATATTGAAGTTACGATAAAGTACTTTTACGCGAACAATGTGTATGATGCATTTAAGATGCATCTTTTGATTGGAATTGTAAATTTCCAGGAGTTTAATGATTATTTTATTTAACTACACTATTAGATCAATACTGTTGTGGTTATTACGTTGCATCTATCATTTAATATAATAAACCTATCTAATTTCCAGGAAGCCCTAATGAACATGGACCCCGGCAACCCTAACTGGGAGTTCCTGGCGATGATCCGCGAGTACCAGAACAGCATCGAGTTCCGGCCGCTGACGGGCAACGAGCCGGTGGAGGACCACCAGATCACCGTCTGCGTCAGGAAGCGCCCGCTCAACAAGAAGGAGATCACCAAGAAGGAGGTTTGTTGCTTGCCAGACAGGGGGTGGGGTCTTATCGACTGTAATCTGGTGGTCCTCCACGGGCAACGAGCCGGTGGAGGACCACCAGATTACAGTCTGCGACAGGGAGCGCCCGCTCAATCATCAAGAAGGAGGTCTGTTGCTTGTCAAAATACAGGGGGGGCCTAAAATTTATTGAGGGTTGAAAAAATGAGTGATAGTTGTCTTAAGTCTCTGTAGGTAAAATCTAATTTACTTCTTTTAAACATTAGCTTTAACATCTATGTTTAACATCAATATATAATAATAATATAAAATAATGAAATAATATAAAATGTCATGTTAGTTTTTCTGAACATAACAAATACACAGTATGTTGAAAATATATTTTACTAGGCTTTCGAAAAACTAAATATCGAAAAATCTTACTACCCTTTCTACCTGGATCTGCCACTTTTATATATAGTTTATTTACTGTAAGATTATTTTACGAAGTTTTGTTTTTATTTTATGTTTATATTAAATAATAAATTAACAGGTACATCCTCACAGGTAAAATTAATTACAGATCTGTCCACTATACCTGAGGACTAGTTGAGAATCTTATAAACACGTAAGCGCTAACTTGACGCTTGATTACTGGAATGCTACGATCTCAGGTTCTTATTCCTTATACCTTACTAGGTGAACCCCGCAGCTTCGCCCGCGTTTAAAAACCGATGTATTGATTGTCCCGTGGGAGTAAGATATTTTCCAACGGTAAAAAGTAGCCTATGTGTTAATCTAGAGTGTAGGGTAACTCCCTACCAAAGTTTATGAAAATTGCTCCAGCCGTTTTACACGTGAAGAAGTTAGAAACATACACACTCACAAACTTTCGCCTTTATAATATTAGTATGATAATAACGGTGGCATTGTTCTAATTCTTAACACAAATCTTTCATTAGAAAGCAATGTGCAATCTGACAAGTAATTAAATGTTTCAGGTGGACGTAATCAGCGTGCCGACGAAGGACCAGATGATAGTGCACGAGCCCAAGAACAAGGTGGACCTCACCAAGTACCTCGAGAACCAGAAGTTCAGATTCGACTACGCTTTCGACGACACTTGCACCAATGAAGTTGTTTATAAGTTAGTTGCACTACAATTATATTATAGTGAAAGCTTATTCGCGGGTTTTATGTTTCGCCCATTTGCAGAAATCGTGAATGACATAGATTTTTTTAGGCATCTTTTTTATCTCGTATTTTTTTTATCTGACTGAATTAGCAAACGAGCATGCAGTCCACCTGATGGTAAGTGGTCACGGCCGCTAATGGACATCTGTAAGCAACTTCATACAGAACATGGGTTGTATCTGAAGTCAATCACACGTGCGTTGCTACTCCCGAGGACTATGATGGTCGCTTCATGTGAAAGTGTGGCGGCAACCACACCCTACCATCGAAATGCAAGAAATGCTTTACGCTAGCAATAGGTGTGGCGGTGTTACTTCCCCGGTCGAACTACACTGGTTCTACCACCTTCAAATTTCCTATTAGCAGTCCACTAGCGATTGTGATCTTTTATGGTACGTTAGCGTATATTCTTAGTATATGGCACGTACCAAATCTTTTCTTTAACTAATAAATCAAAATATTAAATAATCAAAGTATGCAACGCAAACTATCAAACTATAAAAATCTGTTTAATCAAACTATGCAATGGACCTTAAATGTTAATGAGGTTTTTCAACGATAATTGTAACATTTTTTTTGCTACCTATTGATATATTTTATTTATCAAAATATGATATAATAGTAAAACTCTTGACGTGTTTGCGATGGCCGGCAGATACACGGCCAAGCCGCTGGTGCAGACGATCTTCGAGGGCGGCATGGCCACCTGCTTCGCGTACGGACAGACCGGCTCCGGCAAGACGCACACCATGGGCGGGGACTTTCAGGTACGTTGAATGTTACTGGCAGCCTTTTAGCGTAAGGATCCTAAATTTAAATTACGCTGTTAGTCTAGTTACATTAGGTCAGAAATCAAAATTAGGGACTTTAATTTTTTTAGGGACTTTAATTTTTTTAGGGACTTTAATTTTTTTAGGGACTTTAATTTGACTTTAATTTCCATATCTACATTATGGAAAAAAAATAAAGTCCCTAATTTGATTTGATGATTCAAATACAATGTGAGAAGCATTTCGTCGAGGGTTAAATAAAGTTTTTAAGAATTAATTTAGTTAGAGAAGTTTTAACTTTAAGGGATGAACGAGAATTTAAAAAAACGTGGGTAGTATTAAATCAGCGCCGTGGTGTAACGCGCCATGGCATTAATGCTGAGTTGAGTTCCAAATTCCAAATTGCGACATACATCCATAAGGACACGTGCAATTTATTTTAAATATATTATAGAATATTTTTAAGTTTTCGCCGTAATTATATATATTTTTTTCGTATACATTTTTTACGTTGTATGTGTGTGAGTTATTATTTTTATTATTTAATGTTGTATGTTGTAAATAAAGTTTTCTTTCTTTCTTTCTGTTTTTCTTTCTTCCTTTCTTAAATTAAGCTAATCTATATATTTTTTTTGTAAATTATTTAACAAAACACTTATATTTAATTTTACAGTTATATTTCTTTATTGTTCACTAATGCCTATGTTGTTATCTCAGGGCAAGACGCAGGACTGCAAGAAGGGCATCTACGCGATGGCGGCGCGCGACGTGTTCGCGTACCTGCGCTCGCCCAAGTACAAGCCGCTCAACCTCATCGTCTCCGCCTCCTTCTTCGAGATCTACTCCGGGAAGGTATGACACTGCGATATTTATTGATACTAACATTTTTTACAATGCAATACCAATTACGTTGAGTTTTATAAATGAATTTCGGTTTCGCCGTGACCGCGATCCATGGAACTGGGTCGAAATATCAGCAAAAATAATTCGAAGAGAATTCAAAAACCGCATATCGTAAGTACTCGTTAAGTATAGTATATGAATCTCTCATCAATGAAAATATGTAATTGACATTAAACTCTGCTAATATAATGCAAAAACATTAAGACGAGGGTACTGCCGTGCCCTCAGATTATTAAATCTTTAGAAATGAAGTGCTTCTTGCTATACATAACAGACGTAGCGGACCATTGTCGACAATATTATTTTCTTATCGTTATGTATTTCTATAGGCTATCTACCTCAGTGCGAGATGTTTTATATGATACTTAAATATACATAATGAAGACATTTGAAGTGATTACTGTCATTCATGTCGAATACACGACAGTTATTTATTTATTATTTATTACCGATCGTTCTTGAGTTCTTCGTTTGCCTTTCAAAGTAATGCAATGTTTTACAGCTTTCAAAAGAGGTTAAAAGTTATTTAGAGTTTTTATCCCATGTTTTTCTATAGCTAAGCAATCAATTAATGCTAAACTGATGTTAGTATTTTTAGTACGAAAAAATCTGATCTAGAGCTAGTTAATCATTACCTAACCAAACTCCGTAACAGTGTCGTCCGAATTTCAGGTTTTAATATGTAATGTGTACTCTCGATGTGCAGTTTTTGAATTCTATTTGCCAACATTTCGTATGTATCCGTTGCATATTGAAATGTATCAATTTCACGGCAATAGTAGGGACAAATGACATTATTAATATTACTCTTTATAGTACCCATAAGTTATACATAGTAATGATATATACAAATTTAAAGAACAATATATAGAGCCCTATCGTTAAACAGCGTCTAGCCGGCAACGTATGCTCAGATATGGAGTTAGTTTATTTTATTTTATTTTTATCTGACTGAAGTAGCTAACGAACATGCATTCCACCTGATGGTAAGCAACAATAAACATGAACGATTGTGCAGGTGTTTGACCTGCTGGCGGACAAGGCGAAGCTGCGCGTGCTGGAGGACGGCAAGCAGCAGGTGCAGATCGTGGGGCTCACGGAGAAGGTGGTGGACACCGTGGACGAGGTGCTCAAGCTCATCCACCACGGGAACGCGGCCAGGACCTCCGGACAGGTTGTTTCACGATTTTTTCTTATTGTCTTGATTTTTACGTACGTATGTACGCCCACGGACGAAGTTATTTATGAATTATCACTTTATAGTAGGGGAGCCCATGATGCTAAATGTGGGGTTACTCGAGCGTTGCGGCAACATAGGCCCGGCGCACATATAACGGAGCGCAGCGCAGAACATGCCCGCGAAATTTTCTAAACGAATCACACACTAGCCGAAATTCGCTCAAATTACTGCGAGAATGCGCGCTCGCGGAGTAGCGCGTCGTGCGCGCGCGGTCGCGCTCCTGCGCGCTACCTTTCGCATGTGGCCGCTTCCATGCTCCTCAGAAATAAATTGCTGCTATTTAATTTTGGATATTATTTCTAAAGGGACAATGACGTTAATAGTTTGACAGTGAAAAATGCACTGCGCTGCGCTCCGTCATATGTGCGCCGGCCCTTATTAGGTTTGGTAGATTAAATGATCAGAACAATAAGTGGTTCTCTAAGTTTTCACTTTGAGTGGTGGGATAAGTGTCTACAGTTTTAAAATTGTAAAAAAAATGTTATGGAATTGATCGAATGTATCATATTAAGGCAAGGGGAGGTTGTGTCAAATCTGCTAATCTGACGATTTGAGTGTAACCTAAGGGAAAGGATGGGTTACAAGCGTATATTAAGGCCTCATACTGGCTGAAGGTACTTAGTACTATATAAAGTATCTTACTTTATGTTAATTTGCCGCGTTCGAGTTACTCCCAAAATCCCCTCTTGGTCTTCCTTGCTATTACGAATTATACTCCTTTTCTGGATTGTAGGAATGAGAACATATAAATATTTTTATGCGACTAAAAACTTAACGTGTGGTATGACATACTCCTGCAAGTATATATTTTATGTTATTAACACTCAACTTTTTTTTATTTGACTGAAGTAGCAAACGAACATGCAGCCCACTTGATGGTAAATGGTCATTGCCACCCATGAAAATCTGTACTCAACTACATACAGAACATGGGTTCCATCTGAAGTCAATCACAGACGCATTGCTACTCCCAACGATTATGATGGTCGCCTCATGTGAAAGTGTGCCGGAACCACACCCTTCCATCGAAACGCACGAAATGCTTCACGCTAGAAATAGGTGTGTCGGTACTTCCCCGGTCGAACTCCACTGTTTCTACCACCTTGAACTACTACTACTACTGCGGTTGCCTTATGTGAAAGTGTGCTGGCATCCACATCCTTCTATCGAAACGCATGAAATGCTTCACGCTAGAAATAGGTGTGGCGGTGGTACTTGCCCTATCGAACTACACTGGTTCTACCTTGAACTACTACCACTAGCCTGTACTCCTCATATATCATGAACCTCTTTCGACTAATGCTTTTTGTACTCCTGATATATCATGAACCTGTTTCGACAACACTAATGCTTTCGTACGTGTCCGGTTGCAGACGTCGGCGAACTCGAACTCGTCGCGGTCGCACGCGGTGTTCCAGATCATAGTGCGGTCGCCGGGCATGCACCGCGTGCACGGCAAGTTCTCGCTCATCGACCTCGCGGGCAACGAGCGCGGCGCCGACACCTCCTCCGCGAACCGCCAGACGCGTGAGTACACCACGCGTACACATGCCTCATATTATTTTATTTATATCAGGCTATAAGGGCTACAAATGATGACTGAAGTTAGCGTATGTCGACACCGTGAATACGCATACGTTTTTTTTTTTTTTTTTTTTTATGTTATATATAAAGTACCGAATAATAATAGGGTACTTCATATTAATTACAATCTAGCCTTATATAAGGCTAATGAGTAATTCTAATCTGACTTAAACTGCTAAATAATTGTTTATTGAAGGAAGCGTCCACTGACACTGCACTTCTTTGTTCTAACATAAAGGGGTAGACACATTGTTCTTGTGTTCTATAATTTAAATTAATTCACTATTTCACTAACACTACACTATGTTATATCACTAGCTCAAAGGGCTTAGTCCGTTTGAGTCTTCTCACTAGGTCCGTCGTATCGAGGAGCTGGATGGCCTCGATATTAACGTGATGATGAAGTCTTTTTTGATGACATTCTGCATATTTATAAATTACATTTTTGACAAGGTCTACTTGAAGGTCCCGATGTAGATCTTCGTTTCTTACATACCAAGGTGCATTAGCAATACCCCTCAATACTTTGTTTTGAAATCTTTGAATGATTTCTACATTACTTTTTTTGGTACAACCCCAGAGTTGAATACCATATGTCCATACTGGCATTAGGACTTGTTTATATAATAATATTTTATTATATGTAGACAGGGAGGAATGATTCCCCAGCAGCCAATGCATAGCTCTGTATTTGAGCTCCAACTCGTCCCGTTTTTTTTTGACGTGAGCTCTCCAGCGCAGCTTCGCGTCAAGAGTCATGCCAAGATATTTGGCTGTATTTGCGTGTGGTATAGGTGTGTTATTTATGTATATAGGTTGGTAATTATTACGCCTATTTGTAAAATCAACATGTACTGATTTGTTTTCGTTGAGCTTCACTCGCCACTTCCTCGTCCAATTGATTACTTTGTTGATAGAGATTTGACATTTCTGCGCAGCTTCAGCGTGATTATCCCCCACAGCTATGATGGCAGTATCATCAGCAAAAGTTGCGAAGACATTATTTTCAGATTCTGGGATATCACAGGTATATAAAAGGTACAGGACCGGCCCCAATACGCTACCTTGTGGCACTCCAGCTTTTATTTCTTTGAGATCAGAGTATGCTTCTCCTTGTCTCACTCTGAAAGCTCTGTTTGAAATATATGATATTAATATTTCTGAGAATTGCTTTGGTAACAATGCTCTTAGCTTTAATATCAAGCCTTCATGCCAGACTTTATCAAAAGCTTGTGCTACATCTAAAAACACTGCAGAGCAGACTTTATTCTCTTCTAAGGATTTCTCTATGGTATTGGTAATCCTATGAATTTGATCAATTGTGGAGTGTTTTTCTCTAAAACCAAACTGGTGATCAGGTATTATGTTTTTATGTTCTAATATAGGTTTAAGTCGCTTTAACAAGAGCTTCTCAAAGACCTTAGACATTACGCATACGTGTAAACATAAGTTTCAACCCACGTAGGTATAGGTACCATTGTGCCGCGAGTTAGCGTATGTCGCCAGTGTCAGTAAACACGCGTGTTATTATGCGTGATTTTGTGTCCCGACTTAACATAAGTTTTTTTTTATCTGACTGAAGTAGCAAACAAGCATTCAGTCCACCTGATGGTAAGTGGTCACCGCCGCTCATGGACATTTTCAACTTCATACAGAACATGGGTTCCATCTGAAGTAAATCACAGATGCGTTGCCACTCCAGAGGACTATGATTGTCGACTCATAAAAAAATGTGCCGGCAAACACACCCTTCCATCGAAACGCAAGGAATGCTTCACGTTAGAAATATGTGTGGCTTCGATACTTCTCCGGTCGAACTACATTGGTTCTACCACCTTCAGAAAAGTTGACAGTGTGAGTACACATGCGTGCATACACACGTGCCATATTGCCTCAACAATTTTGTACTTGATATAATATGTAACTTTAAAAAAGATATATATTATATCAAGTAATAAAATTACTAAAAAACTTAGTTTCAAGTCGATCGAAGTAGCAAATTCGTGTCAAATAAAAAAGAGAACTTCGGAATGTATCAAAGAAGTCAAAGTGTTTCATATGTGTCTGCAGGCATGGAGAGCGCGGAGATCAACAAGTCCCTGCTGGCGCTGAAGGAGTGCATCCGCGCGCTGGGCATGAAGGGCAACAACCACCTGCCCTTCCGCGTGTCCAAGCTGACGCAGGTGCTGCGCGACTCCTTCATCGGGGACAAGTCGCGCACCTGCATGATCGCCATGATCTCCCCCGCCATGTCCTCCTGCGAGCACAGCCTCAACACGCTGCGATACGCCGACAGGTAATGTATAACTATACATAATAACTATACTTGATAATTTAAAAATATAAAAATACAAAAGATATTAATCTGCTAAAGTTATCAGCATTGTATTATAGTGTTGAATTGTAAGTCTTTTATTGATAAATACGAGTATGTGAGTGCCATACATTTAGAACGCCTTAACCGGCATATTCAATTATTGGCGCCCTTTTTTTAAACATCATATGTAATCAATATGATTGTAACCCAAAAATTAACTAAATAAGGATCTTTCTTTCTTTCTTTCATACTATTCTACTTCTGTTCTATTCAATGCATCGGTGTATTCAATCTAACTATAATGTCGGATCGAATACATACTTTTTCAGTATACAGTTTATTTCTATATAAAATGGGTCGTCTGAACTATTCGTTAGGCTACGTCTTCATATTTACAATTGTCTTTTTCTACAGTTAAAAGGATTAAAAATGTCTTCCTGGTGTCACATTAATTAGCTTTGTGATCCAATGTTGACCGGCGCATGTCGATGGATTTGAATTATTATTATTACATAGCTTTAATATATTTCACTGCAGTGTAAATTTTGTCCATCTTTAACGTACTAGTTACTATGAAACTGAGGCCGTATCGATTTCGTTATTCGTTGTATTTTATTCATAAATATACGTGTTGATTAATATCGGTATTGTCCGTCCCCAGGGTGAAGGAGCTGGGCACGGCGGAGCCGGGGCGCGGGCGGGCGGAGTCCCCGCTGGCCGACGTCGACATGGAGCCCGCGCACGACGACCTCGCGCAGCTCCGCTCGCTCAACGTACGTATGCCGCACACTACAATCGACGTGGAAAGATATATATAGTAACTAGTTTCTGGTTTGTGGTCAATTTTTCCATGGTTATGGAATATTTCGTACAAACGCATACATACGTTACTTATCCATGATCGCTTGTAGATTCTTAAAAAACGTAGCTTAAAATATTTTCTATATTTAAGTTTAGCTTGATTGATTAAGATATGGAATACTATATGATATATTATATATATGAAAATATGTCGAATAGATTTTATCAGACAATACTGATTATTGTAGATTAGAGACATTAAAGAGGAATGTACTAGTGAAGGAGGATTGAGATGGTTTCGACAAAAATGTTTGTACGTGTGTTTTTGCGTACATACGCGCGTGAGTATGTACACGCTTGAGAATATTTTCGTGTGTTATCATCCATCATACTATTGCATATTCCAGGAGGGCGACATGTCGGCGGAGATGTACACTAATCTTGTCAATCTCATAAATTTTTTACATCCTATATGTGGTATAATATCGTGTACTTAATTGATTTTAATATAAGGAATTCGCCATTGGTCAGCGTGGTGGACTATGGCCTAAACTCTCTTATTCTGACAGAAGACACGTGCCCAGCAGTGGGACGACAATGGGTTGACGAGAATATAAGGAATGGTGTAAATTTTAAAACCAGTAAGGAGTGGAATATTTTTGACAAAAAAATAAATGCATTTACGCGTGAGAATTTACATGTGTTACACTGTTTATATGTGTTGTACATGATTCCAGGAGGGCGACATGTCGGCGGAGATGTACACGTTCCACGAGGCGATCGACGAGCTGCAGCGCGCGGAGGAGGAGGTGCTGGACAACCACAAGGCGGTGGGCGACTACCTGCAGCACGCGCTGGCGCGCTGCGCGCAGCTGCTGGCGCTCACCCGCGACGTCGACTACGACCAGGACGGTACGGTTCTTTATTGTTTATCTTCAAGAGAGGTGCAAAAAGAGCTCTCCTTCAAGGCCGGCGATGCATTGGCGACTCCTCTGGTGTTGCGAATGTTCATAGGCGACGGTAACCACTTTCCAACAGGTGGGCCGTCTGCCTTACGACGACGTTTGACGACCCGCGTGGCGCAGCGGTTACCATACCGATCTGACGCGCAATGGGTCCCGGGTTCGATTCCCGGCCAAACAGGTATCTGAATGATGAGTTTAGATTCCTGTTCTGGGTCTGGGTGATTGTGTGTTCGTCTTGTGTGTGTCCATGGTACCCACGACACAGGAGAAAATCCTACTGTGGGGCTATGAGTGTAGAAAGCGTGTGTGTGTCAAAAAAAAATAATAGAAATTATCGTTCGGTACAAATATATGTCGGAGATTATTCCATTCTCATCGACATCTTTAGTAATCAGTGGGTTTTGTAGGCGTCATTGAAGGGTAAATGCGGGCACAAATACAGCATTAATTGTTCTTGACACTTTATATTCAGAGTTCCACAAAATAATGATTTCAGATACACGTAGGTTATAATCTAATACAATTAAGCTATTTGAGCAGCGGGTTCAAGGCAGTGACCGCACACTTCAACACACAACAAAATTATGATCCTCCTCGATAAATACTGATGGGAGCGCCATCAGTATTTATCAGTTTCCCCACCGTGCGACCATATACCTCGACTCCACTAGAGATTTCTTAAAAGTCTGGTCTGATTGTAAATCATACACCATGACAATATAACTCAAACACAATATAAAACAATGGTTACTTATTCTAATCTATAATCATTTAAATTATTCCGTAAACTATGAATGTTAATGTAAGCCTAGCCATCTTCAGCAACTTCTAAGTTGTATTCATCCCTTCCTCCGACATATATAATAATGAAGTAGCAAACGGGCATGCAGTCCACCTGATGGTAAGTGGTCACCGCTGCACATGGACATCTGTAAGCAACTTCATATAGAACGTAGGTTCTGTCTAAAGTCATGTGTTGCTACTCCCGAGGACTAGAATGGTCGCCTCATATAAAAGTCTACCAGCAACCACACCCTTCCATCAAAACGCAATTAATGCTTCACGTTAGAAATAGGTGTCGCGATGGCACCTCTCCGGACGAACTACACTGGTTCTACCACCTTCAGTGGACGCCGATCGCCGGCACACTTTCACATGAGGTGACCGTCTTGCTCCTCTGGAGTAGCAACGCATCTGTGATTACTGGAGCTAACTTTTGTTACCCATGTAAAAACAAGATGGCAAATAAAAAAGATATACGAAGAAAAAAGACAAACCCACTGAGTTTTTTTGTCGGATCTTCTCAGTTATGGTAAAAAATTATATATGTAACTGACAATTTGTAAGCGCCCCCAAAGGCCTATGCAAAATAAAGACATTACATTTCATTGACTTCAGATGGAACCTATGTTCTGTATGAAGTTGATTACAGATGTCCATGGGCTGCAGTGGCCACTTACTATCAGGTGGATTGCATGCTAGTTTGCTACTTAAGTCAGATAAAAAAAGACGCTTACAAAGCCCCAAACGCCCAAAACGTCGTTCCACAAGACGACCGCGCTCGTTGACTCGCGACGAATACGTCACTCATGACGTCATGACTTACGCCCACGCGAAGCTCACGACGGCTCATCTAATAAGGTGGGTCGAAGTGATCGTTCCATTAGAGATTATGTCTAGCTAGTGGAACGGGAAATATGCGGTCGTGAGCGTTACGTTACGTGGGACGTCATACCCTCCGGGTCTCTCATATGCTAAGGCAATGTCAACATAAGGGCGGTGGGTAGGGAATTTCGGGCCTCGAGGGGTACCCTCTTTACCCGGGCAATTCTCAAGGAAGTTGAATACCTCCCGGATCTTTAACATTTATATATAACATTAAAATGTTAATAAAAACATTATAATTTTATATACAAGTGTAAAGGATATTTACCATCCCCACTGTTTAGTGGGTGGTTCGGTGTACTTCGGCGTCGCTTACGAGCCGACGGTCGTCCTCCTGGTGGTCGGAGGTCGCCAAGCCAGGGAGCTCCCGCGGGAGCGGCCGCCCCCCAGGTGGTCGATCGTGAAGAGGCGCGAACCCCTTTAGGTGTATATGTGGTCCAGCCTCCGCCCGCTCATACATTGAACGAGCTAGGCGGACCACAAACTCCTCGACCGTCTCGATCTTGAGGTCGCGCCGCAACACGTCGTTCCTGACGTAGCGACCAGCCCCTACGATTACTCGCAAGGCTAGGTTCTGCTGCACCTGGAGACGCTGGCGGTTCGACCTTGATACCAACGCGTACCATGCCGGCGCCGCGTAGGTAAGTCGTGAACGAATGTAGGTCTTGTAGATGCGGTCGTGAGCGTGAACTTTGTAAACGTCTAATGGAACGCACTCTTTATGGTATATTTACAGCTCACATCTCAGTTTTGGTAGGAAATGTATGATTCAAATACAAAATTTGATGTAGCAATTGAAGTAATCGTTTCATTTGAAATAAAAATTGAGAACAACTAAATAACACACTATAGTAAAAGCTACTTATCCGCGGGGGTTGTGTTCCGACCATACATCGCGGAAATAGTAAATGACCAGCTAGCTGTACTTCAAGAGAGCGGACGCGCAAACAGGGGGTGACGAATCTTGTACAGCGAATACAAGAAATGGTCACAATTTCTAACCGTTTGTAACTTACCGTCTTCGCAGATATTCGTTTTTTATTTTTATATTTTTTCGAAAATATGTTTGTGTGTATATGTGTGTATACTCGGGGCAAATTCGATCTGGAATAAATATAAACAAATCATAAAAGATCCTGTGTAAGGTTATCACCAACTTGCAAGAATTTGTACACAATTAAACTTTCGCGAAGTAATTTAATTAAGAAGAGTTGATTAACTAATAACGACCAACTGTAAGATAATATGCTAGAACCAGATGCTAGAAACAAAATTTGTTTACTATTATCGTCATTGTATAACTAATGATGTTACAACCTTAATTACATGAAGGGATTTGGAACCTATTATAAGTTACAGATAAAAGTTAATAATGAAAAGACGGCTGATAAAACAACAAATAGTTGCATTCCCCTGCCTGTCAGTGGTTGCTAGGCAACGCTTTGTTATTAAACATTCCATATCGAATTAGCCCCGAGTATAGTTGTATACATCGCTCATCCTCTGAAAAACTGTCATAACACAAAAAAAACAAGTTTTGAGATAATCGCGTTTTTATTATTTTGTTCCCCAATGAATGCTCACTTACAGACATTTACGCCATCTTTTGTGAACTACTCACACTAAAATTGTAGCGGTTTTATCGATCGATAGAAGAGAAAAAATGGAATCAAACTGCATTTTTAACTCAAAACAATGATTTCTTGTGTTATGACAGTATTTTAGAGGATGAGCGACATGTCGCATGTGTTGCATGTGTAGCGTACGTGCTCGGCGGGCGGCGGCGCGTGCGCGGCAAGCGCGCGGCGCCGAGCGATGGCCTTGGCACGCGCAGGCGCGCAGCCATAGGTGTGCACACACCGATCGACTAACATTGCCACGACATGTTAACGGACTCGCTTCCGAGCGCCATCTGCCAATGCTATCGCTCATCGGTGTTGTACTTGCTTCTATAAATATTTTTGTAGCTGATTGAAGAAGAAAACCAGCATCCAGTCCACGTGATGGTGAGGAAACTGCCGCCCATGGACATAGCAATTTCATATATAACATGGGTTTTATTTAAACTCAATATCAGATACATTGCTATTGCCGAGTACTAAGATAATCTCATATAAATGTGTGCCGGTTCAAACTGGTTCCTCCTTGTAAAATAACTTAAATACCTTTACACATTACTAGCGGAACCCTGCAGCTTCGCTCGCGTATAAAAAATCGATGTATCGATTGTCCCGTGGGAATAATATATTTTCCCACAATAAAAAGTAGCCTAAACGTTAATCCAGTGTCATCTAACTCCCTACCAAATTCTATGAAAAGTACTAGCCGTTTAGACGTGAAGAAGTAACAAACATACACACTCACAAACTTTCGCCTTTATAATATTAGTATAGTATGAGGAGGTACCGCCACACACATTTTCTAGCGTGAAGCAATTATTGCGCGAGGTGGAAGGGTGTGGAATTGTGGATGCCGACTCAATTATATATGAGGCACCCATCTTAGTCCTCGGGAGTAGCAACATATCTGGGATTGACACCTGAGAACTTCATGAAATTGCTTACAGATAGATGTCCATGGGTGGTAGGGACTACTTACCGTCAGGTGGATTGCATATTGGTTTGCCACTCCAATCGGATAAATAGTCATTGGGGATAACCACTGTTATATCGTTGTTAAGTATTGATTAATGCATAGGTAATTAAGGTGCCAGCGGGAAATGCTTCTGTATTGGCGTATGTATATTAATTCACAAGTACATTCTTTATTGAAACAAGTTATACAGCTGCCAGTGGACTATAATGGTGTTAAGAATGATTATGCGGTATATGGTTTTTAGGAAATTAACATTGACATAATATTTGTGAATATAGCGTGAAATTACAACTGTTTTCAATTGTCAGGAATTAAAAACAATAAATCGCATTGTTGTTGAGACAATTTTTTTTAAACAAGTTATTTTACTAATGTTATTTAATCTCACTTATTTGATTTAAATTTAAGATTAAATTTTAATCATTTTTTTCTTTGATAATGGAAATGTTGGGAAATTGTTTTAAATAATAGAGTGTCTTAAACTAATGCATATTTGACTAAATTACTACAATATGTTACAATAATTAAAGATAACAACCTCATTGTACTAAGAGTAATTTAATAATAAATATTGCACTATTTTATGCATTCCTAAAAGCTTAATGCATTATTAATAATTTCAAAATTCATTAAGATTACCATGTTCACAAGGTTCGATAATAATAAATTAATAAAGCCTACACTAATGTACACTGTTCTGCCTAAACGTGCATTTATATCTTCAGATATATTGACATACATATATTTACAGTAATACTACACACGGGCCTTACCCTTTAAAACCATGTAACAAAATAGTTGATTTATTATAATTAATGTTATTTTAAATTTCTAAATAATAAAAAAGTATGTAAAAAATTATTTCATATTATATACGTTATGTTTTCTCATGTAAGTTATGTTATGGTTTTCGTGATTATGATTGTAAATTTCATTACTGTGTTTAATACGGCACGCCCAATATCTGTAGATGTAAATGATGCTTAACGACGTGAAAGTATGTCGCGATACTTATGAAGTGTATACGTTTGTACGTTGCAGCGTACGCGACGCAGTGGGAGGAGCTGCTGAACGAGCAGCTGGCGGTGCTGGCGCAGTCGCGCGACCTGGTGGCCGAGTTCCGCAACAAGATGACGCAGGAGGAGCACCTCTCGCGCCGCATGCACCCGCCGCCGCACAGACACCACTAGCGCGCCGCAAGGGCCGCGCTGGGCCATGCTGGACCACGCTGGGCCATGCTGGACCACGCTGGGCCGTGCTGGCCTGTACTGCGCGGGGCTGGCCTAGTGCTGGACCATGCTTCGCGATGGATCACACTTGAGGGAGTCAGCCTACACTGGACCGCGGTGAACACGCCCATGATGGCCCACGCTGGCTCACAGTGGCTCACACTGGCCCACGCTGGACAACATTAACATAAACCTAACTGGACGATGTAATACGGCCAATGCTGGACGGTGGCCCCCGATGGCCGAGTGCGAGATGGCCGCGGATCAACTCGCCCCGCGTCAGTATCATGCCACGAATGTGATTCGTTGTCAATGTATAGTCGATGTGTTTGCGCTACGACGTAAGGGCCGTCCATTTGTTTACTCCATACATTGCCCGCTTTGATAAAATAACCATCTGTTTAAATAGTCACTGATATGTGTAAATAGTATGGAACTTCCAAGAATCGATGGATGAAAAATTATAAAGATAGGAAACACCCGAACCTGTCTCCATCCGAACTTACTAGATGTCCTTAGTTAGATAAATAAAACAATTAATTACTTAACCCAAACCGTGTACACATCGTAAGTAAATAGCTCATAACTGAAATAATATATTTACCGATATCAAAATATATAAATGTCAAACAATGATACTAAATTACACTAGCCTTTTTCATTCTATGAGAGTATTATTGGTCCTGTATTTTATATGTGAATGATATATTTATACCTACATTAATATTAATGTGTTATTACATTATTTTGTGTTAATTTACTACACTGTGTCAGTGACTATTTATCAGATGGACTGTATGCCTATAATAGCTTTTATTACAAAAAAAAAATGTTAATAGTCCTCAAATGTCCTTAATATACAAGAGAAATTTATATTTTCTATTTCCATTTTAACTATCGATTGAGATTTTTCATTTAACGACCATAAACACTGCATCGGAATGCATGTCTCGATAGTAACGATTGGAAAATTGACTGAACGGTGCGGTCTTTGTGGTCGTTAAGTGGATATTTACCGTAAACTCGGATGTACGTAAACACATCGACAAATCCTACTAATTAGAATATGTGCCTGTTTATGCGAATGTCGTCTTTATTGCTCTAGATATAGAGGCGACAATCGCATATAGCGATAGGCGACGTAGCCTTGTATAGTCTTCGCGCTAACTTGGAACAGTATTGTATTGAAATTTCGAAATACGTTGTGAAATAAAGTAGCTGGCCTCTTTCGTTTCCGCTTCCGTTGAAAATAGAATTGTGACACTTTATTTTTGTTTTTTGAAAAAAGAATATTTTCGATACTCGATGTTTTAAGCTTAGTATGGTGTGGAGATTGCCGTCTCGTTTGGAATGTATAGACTGTTATCGGGTGTTTAGAGCACAAACGCCCGTGTGATTAAATCGCGGGCGATAGTTTGGTACTTCTTACACATTCTTAGCTCTTTAGTAGTTTCTGATACTTGGTACTTTAACGGCCAGCACGCAATATTTGTGCATTCGTAGATACAGCGTTGAACCCTTAGTACAATTTATTAAATTTCCTCAAAGCAAACATGATTCCCGTTTCATACTTTGAATCTATCGGTAAAAATACATATAATATACAATGATTGTTTTAAGGAAGCATAATAAACTCATACTGAGGGTAGATCGTCATTATATAGGCATTAAACCACGAGTATGCATGTGTTCGAAGTACTTTACTGCATAGTGTTGGACTGTTATCGGATAGCGCGGTCATATTGGCAATGAAACATGATTGTTAAGCGAAACGAAGCGAATATGCATATTACGATTGAAGTTGCGCGCAGTGCTATCTACCTAATAATTAAGCCAACTTATACTCGATTGTATTCGTCTGTATCGATTTTGACTTACGAATCCGATTGGATATCGATTTCAGATATGTTGCGAATCGACTTTCAATCGATTCTTATATCGAATAAGTTCTGAATTGCCATATATTGACAGTTGGAATTCCATTTACAATGATTGTTTTATAAAATCCAGCCTTGTATTGTTTTAATGGAATTTGTATGGAACTTTCGATGCTCTCAGGTGCGACCTATTTAATTTATGTAGACTTTTATTTCTTTCCCTAACATTAAGTGACTCTAACTCCTCGATGCATTTAACTTCGCTAAAGGCCTAAATTTAAAATTGTAGATATTATGTTTTTTTTTGTTGTTGTGTATAATTAAATAATAAATAATTTCTTTTGAGATTGGTTGAGTACAAAACGATGCTGAAGTGACCTCGTGATACCCAGTGATGTGTGTGTACTGTTGGACAAATCATTTAGCTCTTTTTAGGCTCTTTCACTGACATTTCATTTGTAGGAGATAAAAAAACATTAAAAATATAGCTTATTATTTTAAAATTACAATAGAAATTGAAAAATTAACCTAATTTTAGATAGTGCTAGAGATTTTCCAATTAAAATGACTGATTTAATACTTTGTAATACCATCGGATAAAATACTCTTTATAGTTTTTGGATGATTTGCTTAAAATAGTAAAAGGCGTATATTTCTGTATCTGTACTTTTAAATATATTAGATTCAAAATGAGTTGAAAAGCGTTTGTCATTAATTTTTAATAAAGGCTTTGGTATTTAATTAAATCGTAAAATTGACAAATTACTATTGATTGGCATTTTCTGTTACATATCTACTCGACTTTAAGTCACTAAAATAGAAAGGATAGTCTTAATACAACGCGGAGCCCTTTAAAAGGTATAAAATTGCAACGTTATTCTTCAATTTCGCTTCTATACCTTGCGTAGTTTTGATCACATCTGAACATTGCATATAAATACTGGTTCAATGGAAATTTGTTACCAAAACTCTGGTCGAATCAAGTATTGTATGAATTGACAGCTAACAGTTTAATATGACGATTTGTATTGTTATCTAAATTTGACCCCTCTTTGTGCACATTAAAGATGTCTTACACCAGAAATGTGTGAGGTAGCCAAGTGGCGAGTACGATGCTAAGCGACGAAACTGTTTTGAACCTTTCCATCAGCGAGTAAAGTTAATTACAAAAAAATATAGTTATTCCTATCTTCTTAGCTCGCATCTCTCCATATTTAAAAATAGCTCTTTGGAACATATCTCCAGCAGCTCTTAAGCGATGAAAATCAAGCTTTCATATTGGTGGATTTGACACTTATAGCTACTTACCACATCTCAGGTGGACAGGTGTCCTAATACTCCCGAGCTAAGTGACGAATGAAGTCAGCGCAGAATTGAAAATCTGTATACAGTTACACTAGTTCACACGAACACAACCTTTAAAGGCACGTAGTGTTTAGTTTGGACGGGGAATTTCTGTGCTAACTGAATATTTAGTTTTCTAAACATAAAATGGTGCAAAGAAAAGTATGCTTCTAATTTTCCCGGGTCCAGGTGACCTGTGCCCAGCTATATTACGTAATATGGGTTGTTGTATAACATAACGAAGACCATATTTACATGACTCGTTCGATCACTCGCGCAAAATATGATATGGGACCGCAGTCATTGTCTCTTTTACTCTTAAAGTAGTGAAAGAGAAAGGAATGGTTCCCTATTGATTTATATACGTCATGACAAGAACCGGTGAAATAAATTTCTATACGCAGATTTTGTGCAAACCCCCTGTTTTAGAACTACTCGTATTATTCTCTGATTCCTGAACGTAATCTTGATATCATCTCATCAAATAAAAAATCGTAAAACGTATTATGTAATTAAAAAACGTAAAACCATTTAAAAAGACTAATGATTGTAAGTTTTTCAAGTCAATACTTTTATTTTCGTTTTTCATTATTTTTTGTAATGCGACTTATTTATTATGTTGTGATAGTAATTATAATAATATTGTGTTTGTATGATGCGTTCACTGCCTCTGTGGCGCGGCTCTCTGAGCTAAAATAGTGGAAAAAATCGCTTGTAACCTTGTTTTATATTTTCATCGTCTCTTACAGAGTTATCTGTCCAATTTTTGTATTCTATATGCTTTCAAGCGCATACAACTATTATGTACTTCAGCAAGACACATTACTTCCTATTGCACTAAACATTGTTATGAAGACAATTAACAGCTTGTTGAGATTAGAAAAGAAAATCAGTAATATATTTTTATAAGTACAATTGGACAGATAGCTTTATGATGATTAACGTTGAAAGAAACTTGTGTTTAATCTGTACTGGTGCTAGGTTATGAATTCTCGCTTCTAATTCGCCTCTGGGTCTATGGTGTGAACTCGGAAGGTCCGTCGGGTGTCACTTGAATCGAGTACATGCATCGTGGGCATTATCTTGTATCATAAAAAGCCGAGTTTGAGGCTAAAGCTATATAAGTTTATTTGTAGTATAGCGTAATTATGTAGCAGTATTTTCCCTCTGGGATGTGTGTGCTCGGTCCAAGAGGAATAGAGGCGTAGCGGTGATACTGTGTTGCTTTCCTATAAAATGTTCTAATTTGTCCTAGGACCGATGTTGCTCGTGGGCGTGGACGGTTCGCACACTACCCCTGTCGCGTCGAGATTATTTATCATTCCAATTTATCACCCGATTTCCAAAGTGTGAATAGATTCTAGCTTTAGATGTGATGTACTAGAAGAGATTTAAAGAACGATTAGCAATTTCCTCAGAGGTAGTGTCCGAACGAGTTGTCACTGTTGCTAGTGTTAGACCCGTTTTGAGGTAGGTACTACGTATACTACGGCTTACAAAGTTTATTAGATAGTGCTTGTTAATAAATAAAATAATAATAATTTAAATATACACTAATATCGGTACTCTGTATCAGAGTTCGCTTGCGCCGATGTTAGAGTGTACTGTACGAAATCTCTCTTTATTTCTATACATACATTTATATTTTAATGATTGTAAAACAAAGTTTGCAACTTGAGTTAATCGCCTTGAATGAATTGGTTTGTTTTTGTATAGAGGTGTCGCGTTAAATGGACAAGTGAGGGATGCGAGGTGCGGCGTGCGGTCGTACTAGTTGAAATGCTTTATTATAAACATATTTTAACATCGCACATTATAATAAATTAATCGAAATTGATTGCGTTGTTTTATTTTAACTTCGTTTTTAATAGAGTCGTGATAACTTAGTCATTGGTGTACTTGTAAGTTGTTTTTTCACACCTCATAAGACATAGTTTAAGTGAAGTCATAAACCTTGTTCACAGTTTGAACTGTAAAAATATCTTTCGTCTTTCATCCCTAAGTGGCCACACATGAGGATAATGGGGTCCCTACGATCATAGTAAAGCGAACTACTATAAATAGAACGTACATATAAAAGTTAATAGTGTAGTTCGGACTAGGCGTCTCTATCGATCGCGGGGCCCTGGACACGTGCCCAGTGGAGAAGAGGGCCTTGAATATATAACTGATTTTTTAAAAATATTTAAAAGAAAGTAAAATGAAAAAATCGTAATTAGATTCAAAAGGTTTTATTTAAGATGTTATTATAAGAATTTGTACTAGAATCTTAGAAATGCAATTAAAGATACATACCATATGCATTATGGAAGACAACATAACTAAATACAAATTATTATATTACAGGCATATAATTTTGGAAATTACATAAACTGACACGTAAAAATTAATTGTTACATACTTAAAAATGTACATGAAAGTTTCATACCTCTAAATTAATTGAATTTGGTAAATAAAAATAAGCTATAAAATAAAAAGCAAATGAATTAAAATACATGACATATCACAGAACACACAATTTTATAGCTAGTTTACGATAAGTATTACAGATTGACATGTTTTAGGTTCTTACCATCAAACACTTGTAATTTTGATAAATATTAAATAGCATTAATATAGGCGGGTAACAAATGAATAGATAAAACAAAAACATTTTTTGTTTCTTAAAGTTTGAAGTTATTTTATCTACTTAGACCATTATTTTGATTCTAATTTTCGCTTTGATATTTTTAACAGTTTTAGATACTGCACATATTAAATTCCACGGCCCACGCTGTATATTGTGCGTTTTCAAAAATATACATGTGCCATAATGATGGCATTATAAGACATAATAAATCATGGTTGGTAATGGTATGGTAACCATGATTAGGGGTAATGAATAGGGGTTAAACACATCATTTTGCTATTTTTATCATACCTTAAGAACATAGCTTTAGCGTATAACATATTGTTAAACGATTAACAGTTAATTGATTTTAAGTAATGTCCTTTATTTTATTTTTACAAATTATTACCATGGCGTAGCCTGCCAGCAGACAACATTGGTTATTTACATAATAATTACTAAGTTCATAAATTACATGAACAATATAAACAATAAATAATTTAGGTACATTATTTTACAATCGTACAAAATACAATCTGACGTATTATCTATGGATATACATAACGCTAACATTAACCTAACGCCGAGATAATAGGTAGATTGTAATTTTTTCCGAGGCCTTAACTCGGGAACCCTGTTGGATTACATTGAATAAATTGCAGAAATTTTAATTTCATATGGTAATAAACTGTTGTAAAATGTGGACGTGAATGAAGCTTTCTTTGATTTTGATGGTTTAGTGAAATATGTTTTCTCTTATATTTTGATTTGAAAGTAAACTGAATAATATTATCATGGGTTATGATGCAGATTGATTGTATTTGCTTTCAATTCGGGTTCTACTAATATCTTGTTTAAAAGTTACAAGTTTGATATTTTTAGAATGACATATTCTGGTTTTGTAAAGTTACTATTTTATTAATGATATTTTTAGAATGACATATTCTGGTTTTGTAAAGATGGACAAGTGAATGTTTCACCGCGCAGTACAGACCAAAAACTTAAACAGAACAATGTTAAGTTTTTGGTCTGTACTGTATGTTTAAAGAAAAACATTCATTCAAGATAATCAGATAGTATCGGGTTTAATAAATGATAAATATTTTTTATTCAATGCAGCATTGCAGATAGATTTTTAACTCATCTTCATCAACTTATAATAATTTATACAATTATTTTCTAGGATTGTCTGCAATGTTTGCAAGCCATTTTTTATAAGATATACAGTGCCGGATTAGCCACATAGCAAGAGTAGGAAATGCTACGGGTTCCGCGACTAGAGCAGCCCCGAGGCCCAACATCTCTGTGCTATTTATATTTCACTATCTTTGCTATCCTTAAAATCATAAACTGAAAGAAGATATAGAAAGTGTCATCTCTAAATTTTTCAAATTAAATCCAGAAAAGTTTACTAGTAACAGTTTTGTTTTATTTTATACTCTTACTAAAGAAAAGCTATGGGCCTCTTATCAGAATTTTGATACAGACCCCACGCTGGCTTAATCCGGTACTGGACATATAGCACATAGATTATATCTCAATCAAAAGACTTGAAATTTGTCTGGTTTTGTAAATATTTTGCAATGCTGACCACATCAGTTAAGCAATTTGCCAGAATGCAATTTTTTCCAGGTTAGGCATTTTATTTCGACATAGTAAAATACAATACTGGATGACAATGACTACACTAATATTTATCCTAGCGTTTATATAAATATCAACAAATTAACTAATAACAGGCGATTTTGAAATATTTTCTTCATCACCTAAAGAAACAATGATCTGTATATTTCAAGTCAAGCTAATTATTGGCTTTTGAAATATAAAAAGTTGAGCTTTCACTTGACTAAGATGTATCAATCATGACAAAAGACGTTATTGCGTTAACTCATGATAATTTTGTTAAGAGGAGAGTTCAAAGCGGCGGTCAGAGATAAAAAAAGTGGCTAGTCTCTGAAATGTTTTACCCTATACTAATAGGAGTCTAGAATATATGTGGACTCAGACATTTGTGGGTAAAAAGGTGTTTCTGTTCTTCCAAACACGTTATATTTTCTTCCATCTTATACATCCATCATATAACTGTCTTGTTAGTAGTAGATATTTCACACAGTTCAACTAAATGCCTTAGGCATTACTAACTATTCCACAAATTAACATATTTTTGGAAACTTTACGCACATTACATAGGAGGAACTAATTTGCCTAAGTACCTTGCTTGCAGCAAGGTATAGTTGGAGTGTCAAAGGAAGTCTTCCGGCTCGTCCATCTCTCCGGTGAGGATGTGTGGCTCGCCGATGGCTGGCACCATGTGGCTGAACTCACTGGTGGCCCACAGGTACAGGTTCAGAGTCCGCTCAGTGCATTGCGCTATAAATCTGAAGGAGAAGTAAAGTTTAACTTTCAGTCAAGCCCTGCAATATGTAAGTTTAGTATTTATTCACGTATTTGCGACATAATAATCTAGCTACGTTTGTTACTCTATCATGCGAATGATTTTTACCGCATTAAAACCTCCCCGGTGGCCGACCTCGGCGCTGCGAAGAGGACTCCGGTAACTCCAATTGACCGCCGCCGGTGTCCTCAGCGTGTTGCCCCATCAGGCTCTTACCTGGTGGGCGTGAACTTCTCACCGCACCTTCTGGTCTTTACGGGAGCATGCAACCACACATGCCGCCGTCCTTTCCGGGGTCGCTTGGTCGGACGGTTCGAGCTCCCACTCTTGCCGCCCGCAACCCCGAAAGCCCCTTTTAGTCGCCTCTTACGACAGGCAGAGGGTACCATAGTCCTATTCTGGTCCCGGAACAACAGGGACAAAGTACTCTTATACCTCTTATAACATTCGAAACTGAGACTCGGTTTTTTTTAAATCCCTCTCTACCTGTCATGACTAGTCTCGTAAATACAATCAATTGATACTGCAGAGAACATATATAACATGTCCAAATGACTGGATGCTCATATAACAACTTACCTAACAAATGGTCTCACGTCCCCCTCGTTAGCTGCTTGTAAATGCTGGTAATACATGTGCCTGTGTTGCTTGGCTATGATGACGGGCGGGTAGCCGGCCTGCATGAGGAGCAGGTTCATAAGCAGGCGGGATGTTCGGCCATTGCCGTCTACGAAGGGGTGGATGTGGACTAGCTTGTAGTGAGCTAGGGCTGCATATCTGTAATTGTTATGAGAATAATTTGTTAGTTAAATATTGTCGCATCTCAAGATGAAACTTAATAACAAAAATTACTAAAAACATGAATGAAAATGTTTCCCTAAGTGATTACAACATATTTGACAACATTCATAGAATATAATAACAGTGGCTTTCAATATTCATGGTAAATATTTTTGTCATACACATGAAAACAAATTCTAATACTATATGTTTTATAATCTGTCTTATGATTAAGAGTTGTCTCAATAATAACGAAATGAAATATAATGTCATTATTTCTATGGGCCTACTTTTCTTATACTTCTATCAGATTGGAACACAACTTCAACTGAGAAGATCTGGCAAGGAACCCAGAGAATTTGGTCTTTTAGAGAATTATTCATTATAGGTTTTAGTAATTTTGATTTCCCTGTTTTAATGTATCTTTTTTTTAACATGGATAATACATAGTATCCTCCATTACCATATACTAGAGTATCATGTAATACTTTTGAAATTTATTTTGGATTATTAATTGAGAAATCAAGAATTATTTAATTTTGAATAAATCCAGGTCTATGGTGTCAGTGTACTCGTATAATATATTATTAAAAGTTCAGCATGTCTGTCATATTTAATGTATTGGGATAAAAAGTAATAGTAAACATTGATAGTTTTAGAATTTATGTTTTCTGCATGTTTTGAAATTGTATCAAAGGATTACTACTGAATTAAATTGAAGACAATGAAAATGGATTTTTACTATCAATAGTTTAGTTTTGTTTAATGTTTTTAAATCCAAGATAATTTTTTTTCTGTAATTTGTTTCATTCAATGTTTTTAAGTCTTTTCATATCTTTTTATAAGTTTTGTTCTGTATCTGTGGTGCTATCATGCTAGCATGTGAGAAAAATGATTGAAGATAAGACTTTGTTTAATATAAATCAATTGTAATGTTACTTCACTGTTAGTCCAATGATTATATAAATGCAAGCAAGAAATTTTTTTTAGTAATAAAATAAGTTTCATACGCACCTAACAGGATGCAGGTCCAAAGCATCTTCAGAATTCAACCACTCCAAAAATTGGGACATCAGCCTCTGTATCTCTGAAGGTCCAGGAGGTATGTGTCCACCCACATACACCTGAGTTCTCCGGAAGTGTCCACCTTCAACAGGATCCACATGTCCTAACACCCTCTTATGTATTTCTAGAATATCTCCCATAGTGATATCACGTAACCGATATAGCAATGTTGAATTTATATACTTCATAGCTGCGTCTAGACCTAAAATCTCATTGTGCTCATCAATACTCTTGCCGGAAACTGCTATCCTGGTTTCCAGTATACTTCTAGTTTGCTGCAGAGTCATAGTGTTCCCCTCTATACCAACTGTATGATATATATGCTGGAAGTATGCCTCCTTCTTAGCTCTCCGTAAAGCAGAATTATTTTCTGGTATCGAAGACAGTGCATCTCGTTTCTCGTCTATCTTCCTTAACATTTCTCGGTCCAAGTTCTCAACAATGCTGGCGGTCCTCTGCCTGTTCATTAAGGCTCCCCGGTGCTCTGGGTAATTCGTTAATGCTAGGGTGTACAGCTGGTCCGCCTTCACAACATCTTTCTTGGTGTCCTCTATAAATTCTCCGTAGTGGTTCAATATGTCGGCGTGCTTCGGCGAGAGTGCAAACGCGTGTTGGAATAATTTTAACGCCTTATCAGTTTTACCGACTTTCTTCATTTCCAACGCAGCGTTTAGCGATACCACCGCTTCGGAGTCACCAGCTCGGTCTTGTCGCTTCGGTAACTGGACTGGAGAGTCGTCGGCCACTGGTTCGAGATAGTTGCCATACAATCCGGCTGGTATCGGTGAAAATGGCTTCGAGTATCTCACTTCGTAGCTCAACAGCTTGTGCAGGGACACCACGACGGCAAATGTGCACACAATACTCGACAATATTAACACCGTCTTGCATCTCTCCACGAACATTTTTGATTCGAACTGTTTACGAAAACTAGACGTCATGGTTTCGGGATTTTGTGGCCTACCTATAAACAACATGGTCGGTGTGATCGCTTGAACGCCCACTAACTGATGATATCTTCGCGGAAGTTGCGGTAAATAAATCAGATTTCATGTTGTATTGCAAAAATATTTGGAAACGCTAATAACAAAAAAACACGTAAGGCCATTGTCGTGTGACAGTTGTGACAATTAGCAGATGATAGAATTGTCAGTAAATGTGACACTGACTTTCCGTTTAGGAACGTGAAGATGAGAAATTGCGAAACTGATTTAACATGAATACAATCTTAAAATATACTTAATTAAAACTTTTTGTCATAAGTTCTTTCTTTCGTGCCTTTAAAAATATTTTTCGGTTATTATGCTATAAAAAAATAATCTATTTTAGTACAAGTTGCAGCTTTACAAGAAGAACTGCACAGTATCAAAATTCATCCATTTTTAGTTATAGATACAGTTTTATCCAGGCCTAAAATAAAATTGAAAACTTGGTGCTTTTTCTACGTCGTATTCAGTGGCCTCTTCATATATTTTAACTTAATTCATTAAAAAGATAATAAAATGTTTAATTTTTATGTGGTTCTTGTAACATTGTGTTTTTGAATTGTAACATTCGATGCTATCATTTAGCACTCAACAACATTATAATAAAAATGCAAAGTTTTATGGCTTGTTAAGTTAACATTTTCTTTTATATGTAGTGGTTTCTTTTATATGTAGTAAACGCTTTAATAATATACCAATAGACGACCCGCGTGGCCGAGCGGTTACCATACCGATCTGACGCGCAATGGATTCCGGGTTCGATTCCCGGCTAGACAGATATCTGAATGATGAGTTTAGATTCCTGTTCTGGGTCTGTGTATTCGTCTCGTGTGTGTCCATGGCACCCACGACACAGGAGAAAATCCTAGTGTGGGGCTATGAGTGTAGAAAGCGTGTTTAATAATTATTATCATTAATCGGTGGATTTCTGTATCTACTTTCATAAATTCAAATCCCATGACTAATTTTATCAAATAATTAATTTTGCATGATTTTTTTAGTTTATATGTTTGAGAATTTCCTTTTGAGATCCAACTATGAGAAGGACGTCGACATGTGCGGCCGCATATTGTTGCAAATTAATATCACATGGTGTCGTGGGTGGTCTGATGGAGCTCGGAGGGTAAACTTCCTTTAGACATCTTAGAGTCCTCTTCATCTATACTACCTATTCACAGTTTGCTCTCGGAACCAAAAGATAATATGTTCTTAAATTATTGTTAGTAGTTTTGCAATAAGTTTTTTTTGAACTAACCATGCATTAAATAATTCGTTTAGGACTAACAGGTATGTTGATAACCTAATATGGTACAAGGCGGCAAGAACCCACTTGTGACATTGTTTGTACACTTTGTACCTGTTCATGGTAAATTTAATTGTAAAAGACGACAATGACTACTTTTATTCGAAGAGGCTACATAGAGGCCAGGCCCCGGTTTCAACTAAATTATATCAAATGTAAAAAGATTCGTGGTTCAACATAAAGAAATTGAATGTTAGCCCTTTTGCTACCTGAATCACATATTGGAAGTGTTATGATTTCGTTTAGTTACCTATTTGTTGTTGAATTTTAAAATAGGTAGTAAAGTAGCAAACGAGCATGTAGTGAACCTGATGGTAAGTGGTCACCGTCACCTATGGACATCTGTAAGCGACTTCACGTAAAACATAGGTTCTATCTGAAGTCAATCAAGATGCATGCTACTCCCGAGGAATAGGATGATGGTCTCATATAAAAGTGTCTTGTTAAATAAAGTTTTACGCTTACTACAAAGGAAATTTCCTACCTACTTTTGTCTGCCGGTTATAAGGCACTTCAGTGTTCTGGGTTGAATAATGTAGTAAAGGCGATATTAGTCCTTGTAATACATATTTCAACTTGGATTTTTGAGTTTTTGTTGGCTTTTGTCGATGTAGGTTCATACATACATTTCCTTTTTTTTCAAAGCCAAGAGGCCAACTCCAGGAAAACGAAATCTTGGGTGCGGTTTTGTTTATGTACTACCTTTAAGTAGGTACAGTACAGTGTATCGTTGACTACTTAGAGCAATCATATTAGGTACATTATGATTACGATTAAATGCTTGCAGATTAGTTACTAAAACTGAATAAAAAGGTATCAGGATAAATAATAAACGACGCGTTCATACTCTATATTTGTTTAATTCATCAATTACGTTCATCACGCTTCCGAATAAATAACAAAATCTTACATAATAACATTCAGATCATCGATAATAAATTTCTATAGATTTAGTTAAATACCAATACACTCGCTTACACTAAAATACATTAAAAATGGATTTAGAATAAACAAACTTAAAAACATTAGAACAAAAACAGCTTTCATCATCCACAAAATCGCATTTTGAAGTACGAAAAAACATTGTACAACAAAATGATTTGCTAACGGCAGATTGCATTCGCTCGTTCAATCTAAACCCACTCAAACATACACAACTAACATGTAATTAATGTTTTAATTCATTTCGTGAGCCATCGGCAGTGGCAAAGCTGCTTGATCGCATGCCACTAATTGAGTGCGATCATTTCATACATTACATGTTAAGCTTCGTTTCCATCCAGACGCATTACGCGATTAATACTGCGATTAAACGACCACACTCCGTTTATTACTGACTAGATCTTGCTGCTTATGATCGCTCATAATGCCACGGACGAGTTATGAGCGATCAAAAATGTTTCTATCAAGTCCAAATCCGTCAGGTCCAGCGAAAAGTGTTAAATAGATATCGATAAAGTATCTAATGATGCTGATATAAATCTTATCTAATTTATGCATTAACTTAATACTTTTGACACTGGACTTGACACAACAAAGGCAACGATCATGACATTACGTGTATAGGTCATTGTTAGTTACCTACATACTATTATGAGAAATGATTACACACCGAACGCACTATAAAAAAGTTGCATGCCTCGTAAATTCCTGCATTCAGGGAGCGCTTTTACGATTATTACTCGACATAATAGCGTCGATTACATCTGTACAAAACTTAAACTACATTTAACACTATTTTATGGCAGTATCGCAGGAATTAGAGAGCAGTCAACTCGAGCTCAGTAGAATCAAGCAGCTTACAGGTGTGATGGCTGCGGTCGCTTGTGCTGTTATTTGCGACATTTCCATAGTTTAATAATTGGCAAGAATATATTTACCGCAAACTACGATGAAAATACGGCTACCTACCAAGTTATTTCGCTTTAAAGTTAGAAAATACTATTTAATTTCAGACGTGATACCTTTTACTAAATACTAACCTACTCACGTCAATAATCCCTAATCGTTATTTTCCTTATCAACCTAAATAAATTTGGAACGAAATACAAATGTTTTCTACAAAACAATTTGTTGCGACCAGCGCCTCGCAGACCATTTTTTCCCCCCGAGAAACTCACTTTAAATATTACTAATTCGCTATAAATTAATACAAATTCTTTCTATGAAATAACAGACTTCACAGCCTGGTTCAGTAAATATAATTGCATTAAAGAAATGCACCATTAAACGATCTCGATCCACTTAATCCTCTTCCAGTATCAATTTATGCACTAAATTACATTAGGAGAAATTAAACAAGTTGTAAATACATTTCGATTGCACACATACCGAGAAAGTTTAAATTATATTACAGACAGAAGAATAAAGCCCAGTGATGGTATATAAAAGTATAAAATATAAAAAGCCCTTGCTCATAATTATGTAGGACATTTATTAAAAAAGTATACTTTACAGATTCGATAAATAGACACGAGAGTTCCGGCCGATTTTATTCAAAATTTGGCATTGACGTTTCAGTGTTGCCATTGACCGGGCTTTATTTTCCCGATTTGGCTTTTATGTTTTGACACATAAATTCGTTTATTGGCACATAGAGTCAACCAATATCATGGTGGAGTAGAAAGAGCATCCTAGTGCTATCATGGTTCCCATGGCTATAGTCGAGTGGTATGCACGAAAGGTTTTCAAGACGCGGAGGTAGCGTGGGCAATGGGCCAGCTCGCCAAGGACTAAGTGACCAATCTGAAACAAACGGAAAGCCAGTTACATTATGAAACTATTTTACGGTTAGCGCGCACTTTAATAGATGATCGCAAAAAGTAAATTGGGTTAGCCCCAAGTTGAAAACTGGTAGTTTTTTATAAAAGAGAGTTCAATAATGAAATTCCTGTTAAATCAGCTTATACACTGTTTTATTATTAAAAGTATAAACCCATAATTATGATACTTATTTAGATTGTTTCCATGCTACTCGTTGGAAACATGTCAAGATATATGTCTTGCGTTAGAATGAGTTTATCGTTTCGGCGAAAGTCTTAGTTAATGTGGTGTTATGCATATTTTGGAAGATGATAGAGACAAGTGGAATTTCAACAGGAGACACCATCCTGTTTTTCAACTGTTTTCAATAGTTGCTATGCATCTATGATTACCTATAATAAATCTAATTTTCACAGATGTTAATGTGTGGTAGTGAACACTTAACATAAGGTAGATTTGATGCTCATAAGCTACTTCAATCATTTTGAGAAGTCTTAACATATGTGTAAATGGAAGATTTTTATATATCAATAGATATAGCTGGTAAGTTTGCACTGCATATGTTTGATGCACAATGTACAATAATGATAGGAGAAATAATTTACCTCCTGTCCCCCACCAGCGGCTTCCTCCATCTGAGTCTTGACGTGCTTGGCGCGCAGCATGGGCCGCACCAGCCCCAACCGCACGTATGCTTCTATGCTGAATACGACTAGCAGCAATGCTAGCTGTGGACAAGGAGATTAACAAAATTAATTGGGACCTGCATAATAAGGAAATCATTATTAGATTTTTATAGTAACGTTAGTAACGATAATTATAATAACACTTTAGTGGATGGCATCTATATGTATTGTAAGATTGCAATTGATTATGATTAGTTACTATACTCGTATGCGGACTTATTATAACTCTAAATTTACGTATTAAGCTATTAAAAATCCACTATTAAAGCTTTTACTTAATTTAAGACGTTCACTAAAAGATTTACTTTTGTTACATTTGGCGATCCGCGTGGCGCAGCGGTTACTGTACCGGTCTGACACGCAGTGGGTTCGATTCCCGGCCAGACAGGTATCTGAATGATGAGTTTAGATTCTTGTTCTGGGTCTGGGTGTTTGTGTATTCGTCTTTGTGTGTGTCCATGGCACCCACGACACAGGAGAAAATCCTACTGTGGGGCTATGAGTGTAGAAAGCGTTTTTTTTACATTTGACATGTCATTGATTTAATTAATCGAGTCCATAATACAAATTGTTACGTAAAAAGCTGTGTTCAAAAGTTCATGTGACTTTCAGTAGCTTTTTGTTGGCAACCTTGCCAAATGAGTTTCAAGTGAAAGTAGATTATATTAATTACAGAAAGGAAATTCCTCATAAGTGGATTTATATGAGTAAATGTTTATTTTGGAACCGTTACTTATCAAACTATTGACATAAAGTCAATGATTTATTGGTCGTGGCGAAAGATTTATTTATCGATATCAAAATATGAAAAGGAAATGATAAGATCCTTGTCGCCAATATAACATTTCAGATAAAAAACTTAAAAGTTAAGTCTCGGACAGATTTATGTACGTTTTTACGTAATCTACTGGTGTTGGACAAAATAGTTTTAGTTCATATTCATTTTTTTATGCATTTACTGTTACTTTCCTAAAATCTGCCTGCACGATACAATAAGTACATTTAAATAAAAATATAAAGGTATATTTATAATATATTATATTAAAATCTTTAGTATAAACAAAGTGATCTGAAATGTTTCCTTTTCCTCGTTTTACTTATCAATATTTTAAGTAGACTTTGGCTTATGATTGTCAGGACAGATATCCGTAAGATAAAATCAATCAAATGTATTTTGTCACATGATTCTGAATGTTACCTACTTATTGTCACTGAATCGAAGGTTCTTTGTGTTTCAGAAATCTAAGACTATATTTCTTTTACTTTTATTATGGACGTAATCAAAGGAAATATAATAAGCCCAACCTCCCCCGGTTGGGCTTATAATCAAAATGTCTTATACATTGGATTATTACCCGTTAGTGTCGTTTTCTTAACTGCTATACTGCTAACACTCACCTTCTCATTTAATGGCTCGTGATGACCTTATGTTCTATTTAGTGATGTAAATGTATTTTTTTATACGAAATTCCAAAAAAATCGAAATTAGGTACTGCTTATCCACCGAAAATTACTAAAGCAACATTTACAATTAAAATGACATGAAGCGTGACCAGTAGGTATTCAAAGGCTAGACGCTAGACCATCATTTGATGTAATTGCGAGGTTCATTAGTGCAACGTATTATGTAGTTTCATTCATGTACATTTCTATAATAATTATATTTCCATTAGTAACAAGGTTATTCATTATCAGTTATTAATTTTAAGCCGTAATTTTATTTCGCGTAATATAAAATGTCAGTACAATCCTAAATCAAATAATGTAGATTTGAATAGAACGGCAACCCTGTTATCGGCCTTGCAGTCATAAATTTGCGGTATTCTTTAGCAATGTTTGACTGTGGTGATTGATGCAAGAATAAATAAATGCATTTATCGCTGCAGAAGCTCAAAACGTTCGTTGCTTGTATTGATTTCCTTGACCATCAGCTCTGACTAAAATATAACTATTGGTTATCACTATGTTAATGTGGTCCTAACCTAATCTCTTACTAAGTATACTTAAATATAATGGTTATTTAAGAATTTCATTTTTACCAGAGACTGCTTTCATATGGTTCATAAGATGCAGAGAAACTAAATGTTTACCAACTCTAAGATTCTATATTTAAATTAGTGAAAGAATCTTGAAATCTAATAAAAATAAAATGAATATGTGAAGTTACCTATTTGTTACTACAAACTAACCACGAATCATATTAAAATAATAAGATTCACTGTTGGTGCGACACCCTTAAACCTACCCACCGGATCTTGGCAATTTGCAAGACCTTGGGTGGAAAGAAACAGTAGCCTAAAAACAAATTGGCAACACCGTTTTTGTAAGCGTCACTGAAAATGAATTTAATGCCTCAAATCGATTTTCCGTTAACGGTTCTGTGTAATCGTTATTTAAATTCATATTATATAAATAATGATAATAGAGAAATTGTATTATTTGTAGTACGAAAGCAAACAGGTTCTGATTATTATTTATTAGCTGGTGTAGTGATAGTCATCCAAGGTTATTTTCGGACCTTTGGACTACGGACGCGTACTTATCAATGTTGTAATCAATATATTACAAACTGAACTTCCTTCCAACCACTGTACCTACCTGTGATCATAGTTTTCGATGGTATTTTAATTAGGTTATGTACAAACTTTCTTCTATCTTTATTAGAATCACTTAAAATATATAAAAAGTAATCATTAAATGAGTGATAGTCTAATGATTGCAGCTCGGCTTCTCAATCTGATGCTCCAAGCTTTAATTCCCATGATTTTTTTTTTAATGGTGTGTTTATTATAAATTTATTATCACTGCTTTGCGAAGCGAAACTCAGAGAGATAATATTTACATTTCTGAGTGATCTTAAAGAAACCTTGTCAAAAGTGTGTAAAATCTACCAATTCGCACTTGGCCAGCGCGGTGAACTTTGGCCTCAATCCTTCTCATTCAGAGAAGAGACTCGTGTTCAACAATGGGTCAGTAATGGGTTGACAACGACAAAGTTGATAAAACTTTTTATATCAATGTATAATATTTAAATTACATTTTACAAGTTGTTCTAAGTTTTTTTTACGTAGCGACCACGGAAGATGACCACTAAATGCACTTTATTGCACATTTTTATACGGGTTACTTTATTGCCCTGTAGGTACTGTAATAAAATTTAGTTATTTTATTACAAATTCATTGTCGTTCCTCCATATTGAAATAAAAACTGACAAAACACAATGAAAAACTGATCATGATTAATTATAGCACTAGAATAGTTATCCATAATAAGGAAATCAGGGTCTGTAAAGGTTTTATTAATTATACATCGATATTTAAATATTTTTGCATAAAGCTACTGCTTAATCCGTTAATCATTGAGGTCAATGGAACCAATCGAAGTGAAAAGAGCAAGGTGAACACTGGCGCCGGCCAGTGTTGCCAAGTTTAATAAAAAAAGGTGTAATAATTACAATATATTTCGTATATTGATATAAAATGTGTCAGTTTTAATTGAGTGCAACATATAATTATTAATTCTTAAAATCGTTAACGCAATATGTTTTAAGCTAACTCAATGCCAAAGTAAAATAAACAAGTCCGATTTTTACGTATTAAAGTGCAATTTCTAGAATAAAATTGGTAAAAATATAAAAAAAAAACTACTTGGGCTTATATTTTATAAATGTTATGTTACGCAGTTGGGTACACAATAAATATACTCTAACAACTAATTTCTTTAGTAACTATTAATACTAACACTAAAAATATTTAATTGTTTATAAATTTATTGTTGTTTATAGGTAACGTAACATGACAACCCTGACATTGACTTACAGTTAAAAACGTATTTAAATAAGAAAGTAGTTAATTTATGCAAAACAATTAGCGCTACTGGTCACACATATGTAAATGGCATAAACGATAAAATAAACGAGCTTAATTTTTGTAACCTGCATTGCAGTGTGGGCTCATTTTGGGGTGATGTTCTTGCAATTCAAAGCCACCCAACTTGTGGCGTGTTAACCCAAATAAACACTCTTTAGAGTAATTACACAAGTGACAAATGATCTGCCGTATTAACTGTAATTTAAGTTACCTTTTGAATATATTTTTAAATTGTTTCTTCAGTTCCTATTAAGTTCAAGTGCGCTTAATACGTTAACATTTGTCACATTACATACAACTTTGTATTGTTTTTATTCACAAACCTGCTAAATATACACATTGTTCTATTTGTTTTTATACAGTTGTTCACAATTGACGTATTACACTAACAATGCTTACCTTAGAAACCGAATCCTAGGTGTGGATTTCAATAATTTCAATTGCTATTCAAAGATTGGTATTTGTAGATATTTTCGTAGCTTCAACTCGGAATTCTTCCGTCATAGCTCTTTAGCTTTAGCTGTGTACGGGAGAGTGCTGCTTACCTGTACCCAGGAAGTATTCTCGAAGTGCGTGAGGCATTGCGTGCGGAAGTAGGCGAGCAGCGCCAGCAGGCTCACCAGGGAGTTGAACGCGTAGTACACGGGGAACAGCACTGTTTGCACCCGACCGAACTCGTGCCGCGGGAGCGAGAAATACAGCACTATGCCTGTGGAGAAGAGTATAAGATTATGACCACGTAAGGAATAGTAATCAGTTAGAAAAGAGAAGACACCAGGGAATTATGTAAACAATTAAGAAATAGGAATCAGAAATGACATTTTATAGCGCTTTATCTTATAGTTAACTAGTAATGTGCCGGATATCCATAAGTATTCATATTATATCTTACGGATATCCGCCAGAAAAAAATCTGAATCCGATACATTTTGACGGATTTTTAGATACAGCAGTTAAATTATTGGAAACTATGTGTGAGTAGCATAAATAATTATAATACTTAAACACCATAATAATGTGGCATGGATTTTGATAAGTATTGATGTGTTCCTTTTCAAAGAAGATAAAAGGTTTATTTAACATAACCCCTAAGGGTAGTGAAACATTTGATGGACATCGCGCACGATTTATTTCAAACATTACCTTCTGATGGCACTAGTTATATAAACTCAAGTAGACTAACTGGCCGTGTGTTTTTATATTATAAACGATATAAAATATCATTGGAATATAACAGGTAGTTTAATTAGACTGTTATATAAAAAAAGGAGATAGATAGTTGAACATTAAACCACGGAACCTTAACAAAGGCTGTTACCTCGACCTTGATTAATTTCACTTACATTACTAACTGTAAGAATATTTTTTTGGAAAGATAGTGTCATCTCCGAGGTGAATATAAAGTAGTTTATTCAGGTGTGACAGATAAGGTTATCCATGAAATAATTAAATTTTAGGAGTCATGCAGTCCATGCGATCGCAGACAAATTGTTACCACTGATCACAGGGTGATAAGTTGGTAAGTCTCGGATAAATGTTAATCACACCTTTCAAAATAGAATAAAGTTGCGCTTGAGACTGACGTCATTAGGTCGAAATAACTGTGACGGTGGTGCCATGTGCCATCAAACAATAGTGAGAAACCCGCTATGGTTCGGTGTTTGGCAGATCAAAAAATGGATTAAAATATATTTAAAAGATTACACTTTGACTTGCAGCACATTGTAAGCAGATTCTGTTAATTAAATTTTAGAGTTAACTCCGATGACAAATGATTTCTTTCATTTTACACGTGTTGTCTTCGCGACCAAGCGCCTTATTTACGATATATTTTATAGCTCAGTCAAATACACGTTTTACAACATAACGCAGTAAACAACTAAATTGCATGGTAACGTTTGTTCGAGAGTCATTTCAATAACGATGGATAGATTCAGAGGTCGAATCAATGTAATCAGGAAGATCGCGGTGTCACAAATTGTTCTCGGAAGCAGTTTGTATCGGGCTGTGTGAATCTAGTCACGTCTATACCTGTAGTATCTCTATCTGTATCTTTTGGTGGTATCTTTTGTAAAAGATAGCTATTAGACATCCCAGAATTATGTTTGGGGTTAGATTTTTAATCATTCGTTCAAAGTTAGAAAGTCGACATAAGGATGTTGGACAAGGACTTTGGGACCTCGACTGGTCCTTTTTTGACTTTTCAAGGAGGTCGAATTCTCCCCGGATTCTTAACTTTAATACATACTACTACAATGCTAGTAAAACAATTGTAATATAATATGCAAATGTTATAGATATTTATCAGCAACATAATTTGAGTGGTTTCATAGAATAAAGTATACTATGAAACCTGCCATCCACCATAAAACTTCTACTTTGTATAATCATTAATGCATTTATACGAGTGTAAGAATTTCTGTTATTACTGACGGATTAACCGCAATATAAAAACCACTGGTGTAATAAAATACATGCAATTGAGTTCACGATTTTCTCTTTATTTTTATACACTTCAAGAACCCGCTATTAAAAGTGCATTTATACGCAAGTAAATTATCATAAAATACACTTTATAGAACCACTTCGTACGCACTTGCATTTTATTTGTTAATTAATGGGTTGGAAGTACAAAATACTATATTATCATAAGTCTCTTTTAGAAATGCGAATCCATAGATCTTAAACGAGTTCGTTTCTGATAAACAGAGCAAAGCAATGCTCTATATGGTCTAGCTTTGGATGGGTGAACGCAAGTGGATAATTTTTAAGCGCCTCTGTGTTTTGGAGACCCGTTGACAAATGCTATTAATTTCTATTAATTGCTATTTAATGCAGTCGTTAGAAGCAGCCCATAAGCTTAAGTAACTCTATAACTAGTAGCTCCTCCTTTTATAAATCTTTCTCAGTAGTAGTCTTCTTCAGTACGAGACGACAATATAACGGATTATAATGTATTTATACAGTCTGTTTAGAATTCTTGTTTATGATCACAGCTATATTTGATGCAATTGTTTATGGTTTTGAATTTCTCTATGGTCAGAAACAAGCTAATCTTGGCGAATCATACCATAGCCAATAAGTTTTAAAACACGGTCTATTTATGTGACAGGCTGATGCAACGTTGTTTCCATGTGAGTTCGGGGAATGAAAAGAAACACGAGCCGTGCAAGGCGCAGTGTGTAATTAAGTCTGCATTACCTCATATGTGTCAATGTACAGGGCTATCGACGGGTGGAAATAAGAAAGTGGCTAGAACAGAATGGAAATTAAAATTTTAATTGGTTATGGATGTACTTAGTTATCTTAGTGACCATATTGCAAGATAGAATAATAGTTATTAGACCATTATGGCTAATATCGGTTTCTAATGTTGGATATTGATGTTACAACACTGTCTTGTTCCCTGAATTTGATTCTTGAATCCCTATTATAAGTTCTTTCATACATCGTTTTTTCGTCCAGAAATGTCCATATATTCTTTAAAAATGACTTGATATTGTATAAAAAATATTTATAACGGCCTTCCCTTATAGCATCCTAATTTAACGGTCTCCTCAATGTCGTTATATCCAGTTTTGAGTGTATCTAGAAAAATATGTAATTCATATAATTTATATTAAAGCATTTTGTAATTTATTGCTAAATTTTAAAATTGCGCTGAAGAAACATTTTACTCGAAAGTAATTTAGTTAAAATGATTTCGTCCTTAAATTATCAAGAATTTAGCAATTAAAACATGCGATGTATTTGTCACAATTAAAATACTCGTCGATGTTTTTCAATTAGTTGAAATCAGCGAGGACCCGTGAGAGCCTTTTAAGCACTTCCTGTTTTTGAACTGGTTCAATGACAGTTTATTTGCAAAGATGTCGGCGGCTGCATCTTGCTCTGATTGGAAAATGCTGTAGCATAGTTTATTGTTTCTGATGTGTATATAGTATAAGTTATTGCATATTGGAAACCTGCTTATTATTTGATAATGTTATATTACGCATTTTTATATTTACGAATTAATAATAAAATATTATATTTATCTATGCCCTAAAAAACTATTGAATTTTAATAATGTAAATAACACAATTTATGTATTTTGTTCGACTAATTGTCGTAATATTCGTGTCGGTCAACATACAAGTAATTAAGCAATCAAGTGCCTATCTATATTGCTTAGCATTGATCGATCGATAAACCAGTTATAAATAAATATTGAAAAAGTTATCTCAAAATATCAAACATTTATGAATATATATGTAAGTCATGTAACGTAGCTACAGAGGTTTTCCATTCATTCCCCTTTTGAAGTCCACTATTGGACACATATATAGTCACCTCGCCTGTCATATGTGCTAGGGACAACAATATGTATTGATTTTATACAAGACTAGTTGACCCGGCGAAAACCGCCTAAAAGTTCCGCCTAAAAGTCTAAAATCTAAAATTATCAGTGTTTCTCCACTATATTAAACATGTATTATACATAAAACCCTTTCTTTTTGAATTACTCTGTCTATTAGAATAACTTCATTAAAATCCGTTGCGTAGTTTTAAAGATCTAAGCATACATAGGGACAGAAAGCAAGAAGCTACTTTGTTTTATACTATGCAGTGAAGTCGCTATTGCCCATCGTCTTGATTTTGTTATGCGCTTACTACGACGTCCACGGAAAGAGGTTTATTTAACTCCGATAAAATGTAAGATTAAATAAGTTTACATTGATTTCACATATTTGTGCTGAAATAAGGAAACACGATTGAAACAAAGTTACTTATTTTGAGTATTGAGTCAGGTACATTTATTTACTTCTCTTCTATACATGCGACCAATATATTTTATAAATTCGTCAATTTATTACACGACGTGGACTTCGTAGGTACTTTTACTTCGTCATTATCATCAGAATTTCTTACAGTACATTGCTCTCCATGCCTCCGTGGTAACGTATTTCTCGGAACTCGCCGTGTTTGAGTAAAATGTGCAGTAAATGTCTAATTATCAGTTTACTGCGTTGACTTATCTCATCTTATTTTAACTAAGATTAATTGCGACACTGTAATTATGTTGTTATTGTACAATTAAATTTATTTTAAACGTGTAAAGATATTAAATGTTAGTTAGTACTTTTAATACATTCGTTTAGAAAGAACAGGTACTTATCGTAAAGAAAAGAAATTTATCACATACATAAATCACTAATAATCACATTAAATATATTAAATTTAATTTTGATCTATGTAATTCACATGATGCTAATCATGTTTACACAAGTAGACATGGTTACTTCTATACGTAATAAAGATCAATTTACTGTAGAACTATCCACTGTCGATTATCCAATGCGAAATCCTATCATCCTAACCAGTCATACAATATGTAGCCGCTCAACTAATTCCTTGGGGTACAACCCATTATTGTCCCACTGCTGGGCACGGGTCTTCTCTCAGAATGAGAGAGTTTTTAGGCCATAGTCCACCGCGCTGGCCAAGTGCGAATTGGTGGACTTCATACACCTCCGGGAACTTTTTTTTTAAAGAACTCTCGGGTATGTAGGTTTCCACACAATGTTTTCCTTCATCGAAAAGCAGTGACAATTTCTAATACGCACATAAATCAGTGCGTGCCTGGGTTTTTAACCTCGGACCTCCCGATTGAGAGGGCAAGTTTCAACCATTACCTATCACTGCTCTTCCTAACTCACCAAATAATTCCTTACTCACCAGAAACCAAAGTCATCCATATCTGCGCACCGAGATGCGTGGCCACCGCGCCCACGTACAGCGCGCGCCAGCCGCGCACGTTGCCGCTGGAACCGGGCCGCGTCAGCCACGCGGCGATCACCAGCACCGCCAGCAGCACGTGGAAAGGCTGCGACGTTCTTGTCGCGATCCTGGAAAGACGGAAATTGTTGTAACATCCATTAAAAAAAAACTGATGGACGCCTGGCGTGGCGGAGCGGTTACCATACCGTTCTGCCGCTCATTGGGTTCCGGGTTCGATTCCAGGCCAGACGGGTATCTGAATGATGAGTGAAATTCATGTCCTGGGTCTGGGTGTTTGTGTAATCGTCTTATGTGTCCATGATACCCACAACACAGGAGAAAATCCAAGTGTGGGCCTATGAGTGTAGAAAGCGCGTTTCATTTTTGATAATTGTATTTAAAACTGAGTAGTTTATTCCCGCAGCTCCGCTTTGATCACATTTACCTTAGTAATGACGAGTTTCATATGTGTTAATCTAAAACAAAAACTATCTGTGTGCCAAATGTTATAACAGCGAAATTAGATCTGTTTTTTGCGCGAAAGTGTACTTTCACATTCACAATATTTTATAACGGATAATATTTCATCATATATCATCAAATAGCATATTATTGAAAAGTAATTAAATGCTATTTATAACGTTTATTAACCAGTTATTAACGTTATTTATATACCGTTATTTTATTTTTGACGGTTGGCTATTGAAACATATGAACGATTGGTAGAGGGCGCCAGTGTAACACAGGTAAGTGGTTAATATTGAACTACAGTTAACGAGATGGCGTTGTACCATTTTCTGAATGACGCTAACGATATAACCGTGGGGTTTGTATAAGTACTGAGAGAAGCTGTACTACAGTCAGCAACGCATCTGTGATTACTTCACATTATATATTTTTGTTGTGCTCAAGGTTTAACAACCCTTGTGCTTGATATATTTGGTTACCAAAATTTCTAATAAGGATTTGTCAGTATGGCTGACTGATATTGCATATGCATGTCATGTTATACGTCAATCTATCATTAAATAAGAATTATATAGTGTGATAATATTGCACTGCAACCCAAAGTCCCAAAACAATCTGCCTTTTGTTACGTCTTGGCTCATGATAAAAATAATTGTTTAAGGTTAATAGTTTTAGTTTCGGTAGTCAGTAATTAGAAGCTAAGTAAAAACACTTAACAATAATTAAATTATGTAATCCATGCAATAATTAAAAAAAAGAAGAGAAAGTAAATAAAGAAGAGGATCGAACAAGAGTTGTATAAAAAGCTATAATAAAAAAATAACTATAATAAATAATGGCAAAAAAAAAACGGATAACGAAATAAATCAATTATTTAGACTGCTATTTTTGATAGTTTTTTTCAATATTTTACAAATCTCCATGTATTCGACATTTCTGTGTTCCTTTCAGATATTTAGTTATTCTATTGAATGATTCGATAATCGATTGAGTGGCCTTATTGATATTCGTGTTCCTACGTGGAATCGGCTTTGATTGAGTTTGCGCTACGTGAATTGTATGTAGCACAAAACAATTACTGGTACGGAGAAGTAATGCTGATGCTTAGGTTTCGTAGTAACTTTGAATATCACTATTTATTGTGAGTGATTTTGTAGAAATGTTGCATGTATGCGCGTGACTTAAGTTTAAATTGAAGTGGAATAAGGGACATCAGTGCCCTTAATACGGTAACTGTTTACGTTTCGCCCATACATTATATGGGTGGGTAAACGGTGGTAGATTTGACGAATAGTAATAAACTCGTTCTTAGAGCAAAGAATGTAAAAAGTTATCTGTCTGAGAAGTTTGATTTAACTACAAGCAATTTACACTGGATCTGTGTTAAATGATGGTGTTAATGTTAAGTTATAGTTTACTACAGCAATTCGAATAATAAACTACGAAATAAGTTATGAAATTCTATTTAAGTACAAGCTTAGATTTATTTTTTATAACTCCTTCCTGATTTATTTATACAAATTCTAAACTATACTAACTTGTTTTATGAAAAAATATATCGACTTTCTAAACATTTCAAGAATACTTATTGATAATTATCTCTCTACTCTAATTGATCGAGTTGATACTCAAAAATGGTTTGTAATTTGTGTAATACAAATAAATAAAAAACAAGTTTAATAGTACGTATATCAATACGTACTAATGAAGAAAGCGTCGTAGCTAAGCTCGTAGCAGCCTGTCTACGCACACGAACTCTAGTTTTACTAATAGTAAAGAAACTTCAATGCAATACATACGTTATAAGACAACTAAATAAAAATAATATCTATTCATAAAATGCGTACAGGCAAGGGACAGTAACGGCAATAGATGATACGCGCGCTAATAGGGAAGCGATAATAATTAGGGGTGACAGCGAAAACATCCACATGCAAATAAGGAACTTGGTGCAAGGGCAAAGCAGACGTTTGCTGCCAATTAGTTATAATTAGAGAAATTAGCGTCGCACCAAACGAAGCTTTCCTGAAAATTTGTAACGTAAATAACCATTCCGTTAAAGCAACTGTCTGGTAACTAATTACCAGTAATATTTAAAGTAAATAGAAACTACCTAAGAATTTGTAAAGCGTGACTATGTTTGTTGACCATCAAGACGTAATTTTGCGGGATAGGTGGCAAGAATATTACGCAGACACGAACCACAGTGTCACTGGAAACGTCGAACCACGTGTCACTTATTTAACAGAGACGAAGTTTAGTATATGTTTATATAAGGCTGTTTTACATGAATAACTGCAACAATTCAAATTCAGCAATTTAAAGTTAAAAATACAGTTTTATTTAAAAAAGGTCTAGAATTTAATTCATGGTGTTTTTACTACACACGTGGTTTTGATGGCCTTTTCATTTTTTTTTAAATTAATTTCATTAAAGTAATAAATAAAATCAGAAAGCATTTGTTTAACTTGGCTGTACTTTAAAATTAGCGTTTTTATGTTGTGTTATTGTCTATTGAAGTGGTGGTATTAACAAAATTTGGATAGTATATGTATAGATAATTAATTACTGAATGTTTAAGCCATGTGGTTTGGTGAAGGTGGTTAGTTGTAGAGGCATATTATCTCATGTCCTAATCTTGTACGTAGCAATGATTCAGAGATCTTTAATAATTCTTTAAAGCTATAGGAACGAAACTAAGTATTGTGAAAATCAGATGTACCTAACATAGGTTTTATCTAATAGCTGTAATTAATTACCATTAACAAACAGATAAGCGCTCTAGTCAACAAACATTATCATACATTTTGTTGTTAGATCGCATTGTACAAATAATTATCAATACAAATGGTACTTAATTTATCATTCGTCAATATTAGATAGTATCAGCTCTGTTGAAACAACGTGACGTCACGTGGTGTTTGTCACGCTTGCTCCTCAAGTTTATAGGTGAAAGTGTTACGGCCGATTCCTGATAGTTCGTTTAGATCATGGATATAATATATGTAGCGTAGATTCCATTTAATAAACAGATAACATTGGGGCAATTTTAATATTACTTTAGTAAAGTACAATTATTCTAAGCAAATGTACATGTTGGCGTCGGAAACTCACGTTCCTAATTCGTGTCTCTCTTTCGTAAACGTTACAAGTATGCGATTTGTACGGAAAGCGATGTGGATTTCGTCTCTTAACGATTTTGTCATTCTCCCGAATTCTACTGTCAAGGGTAACAGTCGACACGTAACCACATATAACTACGTGACTAATGTCTGTCAGTGAGTCGACCGCGTGACGTCACGTGGTTCGCCGCTGTCACATGGCTGTTACGAGTACGTTCGCGCGCGTGACGTATGGCGGAGATTTATTTCAGTGCGGTGGATTTATGAACGTACGCGTATTTAGTAGATTCTGTGGTTATACTACGAAATTTTCAATTTACGTGCTGAAAATAGTATTTTCGTTTCTTTTTATCTTTGCTTGATGTTCCCGTCATCTGTTGTCGTCTGTCACACAAAGAAAAACTAATACCTAAGATAAGTTTTTTTCTTTGAAGACTAGATTAAATATTATTTTGCAACCATACACAACTACTACTTTTTCAATTTCTTCATCAGATGATATTATTACAGAAATATATAAATAGGCATTGTACACAAGATTAGGTAATTGTCTTTATTTTAGGAAATCTTCGTCACCTTTATGGTCGTATCCTTTATTAATTATATTAACCCATAGTGTATACAAAGTCGTTGGCAACATGAATTAATGTGACTATGGACGATTATAACGCATTCGGTCAGGTTCAAAAGTTAATGTTGAAACATGCATATACATAACGAATTGCATACATTGATTATAGCGATAACAACATATTAGAAATTTTCCGTCGTGTGGGTTTTAACATGTGTAGGCTTAAGTTAGCTGATTTCTTCTATGTTATTGTACCTACTGTTATTATTTCGACATAGATATGATTAAAATAATATTATTACTGTACGCACACATATGGTGCCATGTTCATCACATTCCTAGTAATCTGTTCCTCCGGACTTACAATTAATCGTTTCGCAAATACATACGATTCCCAGCAAAACTTTTAATTTAATATACTGATTTATAATGAATGCACTTGCCAAAAGATTTTCTGGTGTTGTAGTGGTCTTTAGTCAGTACACTCGTACACCATAATTAACAATAAAGCACTTTTATATGAGGCGACTATTTTAGTCCTCGGGAGCAGCAACGCATTTGTGAAATACTTCAGATTAGAGAATTGGTGCTTTGTATGATGTTTGTTTGTTTGTATGATTTTTGGGTGGAAATAACCGCTCAGCATCAGGTGAATTGAATGCTCGTCTGCTACTTTAATTGCATATAATAAATCTATTAGTTCGATGACTATTGACTTTTGAAGACTACATTAGAGCGCTTCGTGTAATCTGTCGCACCACACCCTACAAACCAGCGCCCGACATTTCTGTCATATATATAGGAGAAAATAGGCGTATTAGTGCATATAAGTAAATAGTTATTTATATTTGTACATTAAAATTTTAGCTATTGCCAGTGTAGTAGGCACGCGCGTCGATTCAAGTTATCGCGCCGATTACGTATCGTGCTATCGATAGGAATTAAATTGCCTTGCCGACGTGCCTGGGCGCACGTGGCGCCTAGATCTAGCCTCGTTCTAGCGCTGTGACGGCACGCTTAGATTTGATCTGGAGGTCGTCACGAATCGTGTTTCAAAGTGCATTCGTTTTAAATTTGATTCGACATTAGAGTAATACATAGAAGCGTAGCATTTTGACGGTTTTGTTTGATCAGATTTCAAAAACGTTTAAAATGACTGTTATTTTAAAAGAAATGATGTTGTTTATTTTAATTGTATCAAAAGTCTAATTAATAACTTTCTCTATGGTGTAAGTCACAACCATTGCCGCTACGTTATAGATCTTAATGATTTTCTAATCATCTGTTCTGAATTTCTATAAAATTATGCGATAAAACTTAAGAGAATCAAATGGAGTCAGCAATCTACAAGCTAACTCAAAATAGCTCTTGGGTATAGTATATATAGGCTAATAAATTGGTTTCTTAGTCTAAAAAAATGTAGTTTACACGCATTGTTATTCTTTATCCGGTCATAAGATCTATGTTGTATCAGATGTGTTTTCAAATTTGCCCATAGCGTATTATGAAATTTGGTACATAATTTCTTCTTTAGTCATACGATTAATGTGATTCAAATGTTATGTTTGCTAATCTAATTAATGCAGTTATGATTAGAAGTTATAGAACAATGGCGTATGATGAAACTCCGATAGTGGAGTCGCGGTGGAAATGCAGGCAGTTACCATCTCATGTATGGCCCTGATAATTATAATTTTATTATTATAAACTAAAAATAGACTCAATTATAAACGGTATTCTTAGCGTTGGCCTTGGTCATTTTTTATTACTGGAAATGGTCAAAGTATGTCCTCATTCAGCCATTATAAATCATCGTGGTGTTTATTATACCATAAAATACTTAAGTACTTGTCACTTACGTTTACTTATTACCGTTTATTTATCATCATCGTAATCCTGAATGGCTTTACCTAATACAGCTAAGCACATAATATACTACAGACTGTCTAGACGAGACTAAGCAAACACAGATTATGCAAGTTAAAGATTATTACATATGTACAGATAATAAAGTGATCTATGATCTGTTGTATTTATGCTGTAAGCAGTAATAAGTTTATATTTTGTTGTGTGTATGTGTATAATGACGTCTGGGATAATTCATTATTTATTTTAGCCGTTCATATCAGCTTATTGACACTTCGGTCTTATGTAATGAATGATTAGGCCATTTAAAATGATCGAAATGGTCTTGTCAGGCTTAAAAGGCTTATAATTATAATAATGTATCATAATTTGCACAGGTAAACAGTGCAGAAACTGCAAAGAAAATATTTTTGAATTGACCTCATTTAACTCTGCAAAACACCCGTAATATTCTATAACTAGTATAAGGTGGATACCATGTATTATAACAATATTTCCAAATTATTTTTTATTAGTTTCTAAATTTTATACATCGTAAAAAGGAAAAAAAAGTTCATTAGAATAAAAACTAAAAAAATAGTCTCTTCCCAGCGGATAAGATAAAACATCGGATATGCAATTTTATCAATAAATTGAAAAAAGGAAGTATCTGACAACGAAATGATTCTCTACAGGAAAGAGCATTGATAAACAGTAATCTAAGTGATAAAAAACAGTTATTTCAAAAATGAAAGCTCAATAATTCCACCCATAGCCTCCTGACTAAATTACCGTGACTCAATGATCAACACTAAAAAAATTCAGATGCGTACCCGTTTAAAGGCCAGCAGGCTCATTACGAGAAATTCCGGGTCTGTTTGATTGAATAAAAAAAACAAACCCCTTGAGTGTAAATGAAAGGCGGTAAAACAGATAAAAAACCATACGCAAGAAAATATTGACCATTGACGTTTATTTTGTTTTTAAGCCACAGATAATGTAAAACTGTGTGTAGTGCACCTACTGGGTCGTTACGGCGGGAATTGGAAATCCTTAAATGGAACCGACCTTTCATTCTAATAAGTTAACCTTGAAAAAGCTTAATGAGTTTTGCTACTTAAAATGAGAAGTGACTATTAAACATTTTAAAGAACCTTTCTATTTACTTACGTAGAAACGTTGAAACAAAGTAAGTAATAAAATTTATTTATATTGTTTAATAAAACCATTAAATATTTTTATATCACGACATTTGTATTGTAATTTAATATTTTGTAAAATATGTAAAATATGAAAAGATTGTTTACCTACAAATAATCAATAAATTTTTGTTTCAATCACTTGATAATATTACATATAACTGCGTTGCATATTGATTACATTCCCTTCAAACATCTGACAAGACGAACCAAGTAAAATAATCTAGTCCTCAATTGCCCTGCCATTTTTTTATAGAAATATTGTACATTTTTGAGTGAACATATTATTATAAAATGATTTTATGCATTTTGTATTTCGATATCATACCACCAAAGAAGTAAACATATTTATTTATATTTCTATAAATGAATAAAAATGTCTTTAATCTCCACTCGCGAATTTCATTTTGAGACAAGCATCTACAAACGTGTTTTCGGTCAAACTTATCTTGAATGAAAATTTCCATCAATGAAGATTTAAAAGCAAATTGAGCAAAAACCGTGGACCGACAAATTGATGAACGATGAATAAAACAGAAACGTAATGCTAAATCAAAATCTCTCACACGACGCGGGACAATGTTTTGAATGTAATAAGCGGCGGTGTCTACTGATGTTGGAGAGAGAAAGAAATAGTACATTCCAATGAGTTAGACGGAGACAGAAATATGACTAAAACAAAAAGTTTGTGGCTTGATGAATAATGGAGTAAGGTGGACTTTTTCAAAGGTTTTTGTGAAAATAAATTTTGCAGAAGCGGAAATCGAATTAATTCGATATCAAACATGAGCGTTGAATGGGTGGCCGCCGTGGCCATTGTAAGCTTGCTTTCGCTTTTTATCCGTGGCTGCATTGTCTCGATTTGTTGTTTAGTTTGATTTATTCCACTTTCTATATATACCAAACATTACAATGTTATAATACCGAACTTACCATCACTACCTCTTTTCCTTGATGTCGTAGGACTATGAGATATAATCCAGAAGAAAGGCAGCAATATATTGTTTGCCAGGAACACGTACCTACGCTAGACGCGATGATATGAGCAAGAGCCTCCATTAGAGAAAGCCTATGTCCAGCAATGGACTTCTAAGATAGGATGGATCTATTGCCATTAATGTATGAAACATCGCTTATATAAATAATAAATTTGGTATGTATTAAGGGTTCCACTTATCCACAAATCGGTGCTGGCCGTTACGACTAGCCCCATTAGTGACAATAGAGTCACTTCACCCAGCCACGAAGAGTAGTAATTCAAGCCACCAATAATTGTACCACACATGAATTTGCTAATGCTGAAAATTGTTCCATTCAATACATTAACAGAATATAATCGAAATGCTAATTTATTTGAAACCCATTCGACGTCACTTTATCTATTCTGCATTAATTATCAGCTAATTGTACTCTATAATTAATTCCGTTGATAAGTTGTCTTTCATCAAATAAAGGGATTACAAGAAGATAGCGTTCGTATTAAGCAAATATGAGGTTATGAAATTGTGTTGCAAGTGACGGAAAACATTATCGTTTCTATCACAAGGATGTATTGTTATTGCAAACAAACCTTAAAGCCGTTTGCGCAATTGATTACGACCTATAACTCAATAATCGAGTGGGTGCTTGTTAATACCAGAGTTATTGTCTGTGATAGACACTCATGGATATTTGATACTTGTTGAGTTGTAAGCGTAGTTGATTGTGGTATAACTTCCTATTATCTTATGAGCATAGGGTCCAGAAATACGACAGAAATTAAAATAGTAAAAATTCCTACACTCGAATGTTTTCCTGCATCGTGGATGAATGTACACAAAGGCAAATATACAAACATCCAGATTCTTCCTGTTTGATACAAAAATATTATTGTGTCTATGGTTTGAAAAATAAGTACAAAAATACTGGTCAGTATAGATTGTAGTCAAGTGACTACTAAAGTAATCGTAAATGTCATTGGCTGACTAATTGTGACCAATCATTCGAATTGGAGCACCGCATTGGGGCCAATATCTTTGATGTTTCGTGGCCAACAGTATGTGTAATTTTGAATCGATTGGAGGTTATATTTTTAGATTGTGATCCTAGATATTTTACTACTTATTTGACCTTATGATGCTGATTAGATTTTAATTGACTGATTTTAGCTACATGTACGATAGAAATAATATTTTTATAATATCGGATGTCTGGCTATGATTGCTATAGACTTCTTATTTTGTTAACAAAAGTAATAAAACACGTGTTCAAATACAACACGTAATGCAAGTAAATCAATCATACAGAAAAACAAATAATTTAAATAGATATTTTACCTCTATCCCTATCAGAAATACAGTTTATCACACCCATGACCACTGGTGCTGTCCAAGACCGAATCCACACGTTATGCCACATCGTACATGTGACCAGGTCTTCAGCCCCACCCACACTGCGGTACAGTTAGGTCGACGACACGCAGCGTGACGCCGCAAGGTCACGACGTCACGGCAACACGACATACCGCCAGCGACGTGTCATTTCTGTGCATGATCTTATTTGTAACTGTTTTTTAGAATAACTAGCTTAAAATTTATTTATTTCTTTGGGAAACAAAGTCAAGTCAGATAGATAAAATGTTTTAAAGTATTAAGAATACGCAGAGTTTTTCCAGTTAAGGGGAAAGATCAGAACTAAGTAGGTATTACAATAAAAGGAATTACAAATTTAATTAGTAAAAAAAATAGGGGAAAGGAAAGAATCCAAGGCCGTTAAACAAAGTAGTGAAGAAATGTGCTACTTTTTTCATTACTGATTCATACTAGGTAGGCTGTAAGTAAATATAGACTGGCGGTCGTAGTAATGGCTAATAGCTTGTAGTGAGAATGTGTTGTGTAAACCATCAATAATTAATTACATACATTTTAATTATTATATTTCGATGAAGGATAACATCGTGAGGAAAAATACACACTCGACAGTGCTTAAAAAAAGTTCTTGGAGGTGTGTGAAGTCCACTAATTCGCACTTGGTCAGTGCAATGGCCTATGACCTAAAACTCTCTCACTCCGAGAGAAGACCCATGCCCAGCAGTGGGACAATAATGGGTTGGCGAATCCATCAACAATATTGGTATTATGAACATTCAATGCCATTTAACAAAAAACTACAAATCGCGAAAAATTCTGCTAGCATTTTCATACGATACTGGTAAAAATGTGTAGAGTCAAATTAATAAATGTTATCATACATATGAGGCTATTGTCATACCTGGTCAAACAATGATTATTGATAATAGAGTATCACAAATTTACAATAAATCACCTTCACACAGAAAAATTGAAACACATTAAACGTACTTAAAAAATCAATGTACTACTTATTATTAAATGAACATCTATGAAAAAAAAACATGAAGAAATTGTATAACTCAATTTTAATCAAGGTTAAGCGTTCCTAATAATATTGTAAGATATTCTTTGTTTTCATGTACCTAAGTGATAAATAATTATTGTGTTTTATGAGAATAAACTTCTTTAAAATTAAATCTCTGAATACCTATTGTGTTTTGAGTATTGCGTATTTATTTTAAAGTATAACGATACCTCACTACACGGAAATGCACAACCACAATCATAGTTTTACATTACTCAAGTACTTTGCATAATTTGTGGTTTATGTTTGTAAATATTGCAAAATATTTTAAGGAATGTGTATATTTATATAGATGTAACTTAATAAAGAAGTCATTAAAGGAAGATAAATATCTTCAGGACTTGTATATTGAAACAACTTTCCAAAGAAGAGAGGCTCTTAAAGTCTTGTATATAGAAAGGATCTCTATTTTATTTAATAGACTTTGAATATTTTGTAACTTGACAAAAACATGATTTGATGATACATCAACTCGTACATATTTTTCTCTATTATTACCTATTTATCTTTTTCTTGTACTGTGTATAAGAATGGTCACTGTCATGGTCGCCACTGAATGGTCGTAGAATCAATAAGGATCGAGCAGGGTAGTACCACCAATCCGTTTCCGTTTCCGTGAACGTTTACGTAAAGTTTACGTAACATTGAGGCTGATCTTGTCATTCGTAGAGAATGGTTACAGGAAGCCAGCCTTTCCTGTATAGTGCATGTAGACATCTCCGGTACTGACGGTTGCCCGTGGACATTTATAACCAGAGGTGTACGGGCAGCAGCGATCACTTACCAACAGTTCAATGATCATTAGTATAATTCAATGATATGTCTACTTCAAAGAAAAAAAATGATCTCTAACTATACGTTACATAAATATTGTATGTGTTAACTCTCAGTCCCATGAATAAATTCTTTTCATACAATCTGTTCATACTTGATGAATAATGTAATTATGTTTGCGTGTTCCGATCAGTTCTGTGGAATTGAGAAGTTTGTTGCGGTGCCCAGTTATCAGTTGCTATGTATATAATGTTAGTGATAATTCTGCATTCTTGTTAGCGGCTTTTTGCAATGAAAAGGTAATGAAGATTTATGGAATTCAAAACGTGGTACTTAAGTGTTTGATGCCTGAATAAGTCTAACAAAAAGAAGGAGTCTGTTAGTTTTTCTAGACATGAAGTCGGTAAATGTAGAGTATTTTATTTTGTTATAATAATTTGTGTCGCTGTTGAACCGGTTAATTCCATTTACTTTAAAACATTTGACTGACACTTCATTTATTTAATATTATCGCTAAATAGTTCATTAAAAGTATTAATACTATATCTTCTGAATAAGGGTCAGAAATCACTTTAATTTGTAAGGTCTGATTATTATCAGCTTAAAACGACGCAAGATTACTGTGCAGGAGGCATATTTAGCCAAGTATCTTCACAACATCAATGAAATATTACACGGCCAGTCCATAAAAGAGTAAAAGTAATAAATAAACATTGCAATTACACAAATACATCAGTACCCTTAGTACGAAACTCAATCGAGCTCGCACGATCGACGCGAGCTCTCGGTTAAAAATCTTGTTTCGCATTTTCGGTAGTAGTACAAGTGTCAAAAATTATCGACCGAGCAGCGATCGAGTGATTTTTTATCGATAATTTTTTGTCTCCTTCACACGTTCACAAAAAAGTGAGACAGAGTATAATTATGATTCTTCCGATACAAGTAAATACGAGTAAGTACTCGATACTTTTGTTTCGGTACCAAGTACTTTTTAGTGTCGAATCAATCTTGCGATACTTACTTAGTATTGAAATAAAAGTATTTGATATCGAATCGAATGAAAGGCCATTCAGATAGAAGTAAATACTTGATAGTTTCGTCTCCGTAGGTACCAAATTCTTTTTGCAAAGATGCAAATCTTGTGATACTAACTTCTAAAACGAAAATGTTTGGTATCTATTTATTTATTTTTTTGAACACCAACTTAATGTACACTAATTCCAGCTTAAGCAGAAGATAACATTAGAAAAACGACAAGTGTCATTATAATTAAAGGTGTAGACTGCATGCACAGAAAGCGAGTGTAAACTAATGAGAAAAAAAATACAAAATATTATTATATCAGCTAATTCAAAATAAAATAACAATGTCGTAAAACGTTGGTAAATGAAATCATCGGTACGTAGGAATAATTGAAAATAAATTTATTCAAATTGATTTGTGAAATTAAATAATAAAAATAGTCAAATAAAGAGATATAATCGGTTAATTAAAGTAATAAAATGTGTCAATTAAATATCGATTAAAGTATCGAATCGAATCTTACTACACGAGTGTTACTTTAAATATTTTTTGAACGTACCTTTCAACAAGTTGTCATTTGTTAGTAAATCCTTCTCCAAGAATATTACTGCAAGCTGAGCACATGCATATGATATGTCATAAGTCACAAGCCATTAAGCCGTTTGCGTTGCAGCCGGCTACAGCGCCGGCCATCAATTGGCCAAAAAAACAAATGTATCGTTATGAGTAAGTATAGATACTTTGATGGTACTCATATAAGTAGCATCGAAAAATCGATTGAGTACTACTCATATGAATAAGTATGAGTAGTACTCAATCGACATCTTAGGGGTATTGGAACATCCTTATGTCTAATACGCCATTTTATTATATTTGACATTTTTCGAAACGTTTACGTGAAGTTTTTTTTTTTAATGCAAGTTATTGTATGACGTTATATAAACATTATGCCATTAAATGAGTATTTAAATTTGAATTAAATCTTATATCCGTTATTATGAATTTGTCTTATTAGTTTAGCGTTTTTGTTGCTGGAAATAACAAATTGTGGTAATGACTTTGATATATAGCGATAACTTATGTATACTTGCAAATACACCATCGAAAATAAACAAAATTTACAAAAATAATAGTCAATACTAAAATCCATGTTTTGCATTTTTTGTTTGTGTAATAAAACAAAATCTTAGATGTGCCTACATAGAATTATTTAAACGTTTATGATATTGGCTTCATCGACTTTGATTTTTTAGAATTAGCAGGACTACATAAATTAAACGATAAAAACATTTTATACTGCACTTTACATTGTTTCAAAATTAAAGATAATACAAACAAAACAAGTTTACACAAATTTTTAATATGTTATAAAATATAAAAACAAAATTTACTGATAAAAGTGAAAAAAATCAAGCTTAAATGCGAAGAATCCATGGCCGCATATTATTATTTATCTATGCCAATTGCCATGATGCCATGGCTGTAAAAATAATATAAAAAAAAAATTCTAAATGAAAACAACTTTCGAAGTTAAAGATAAATTAGAATTAAATCTTTAATCGTTTATGTTTTTAAAACATTTAATCGTTTAAGTTATTAAATCTGATAATAATATGATGAATTCAGTGAATATTATAAGGTGGCGGATATGTGAAAAGTGAAATACTAAATTGTACACAAGTGTCCATATTTCATAAAAAAAATATATTACCCTAATTAAAAAGAACATTAAACTTCTTTTGAACCAACTATATCGCGTAGTACTTAAGTTTAAGGTATTCATACCTATTAACTGTTGATAACTTATTTAACCTTTTACTATAGAAAATTATAAACAATAAAATCGAATGTAAAATTTTTCTTTGGTTTCATGTTTTATGGTTGTATGTGGTTTTTATAGTTAATTCACTAATTGTTTTAATCACTATTACACTTAATTAGACCGATATGAAGAAATAGTCATGTAGGCATCGAATAAAAGTTTTATTGTTGTATGTCCATGTGTTATGTTTGGTTTCTATAATTTTCTTTTTAATAGACAATTTCTCTCTTGATAAATGCAAAATATTGTTTCATTGATAGTATATTATTGTAAGATGTTTTTAGACTGCCATTTATTTTATATCAAATAAATATGTAAATAAATGAACCTGATCAAACTTCTGTCAAATTAAATTTATGATTGATTATTTCAATTATTTATTAAAGGTACTGATTAAACTGGTATGAGGAAATAGTCATATAGGCATAAAATAAAAATTTATTTTATTGTATGTCAATTTGTTAAGTTTGGTTTATATAATTATTTGTTGTGCTTTTATTTTAAGTGGCAATTTCTCTCTTGGTTAATGCAAAGTATTGTTTGGTTAACAGTATATTATTGTGAAATATTTTCAGAAACTTTTTATCAAAATATTATGTTATTAGATAAATCTGATCAAAGTTGTCAAATTAAAATTTCTTTTAAAATATATTTCTATTACAAAATAACCATCTTTTATTAATGTTCATAAGTATGCCTAAGTCAGAAATTAGTAAATATACATATATATGTTAGATTAAAAGAAAAAATAACTTAAAATCCACTAGTTTGTTAGTATATTGGTGGTTGGGAAGGTGCGTAAGGAATAACAATGCAGGATACAATCATATTTTTTATTCTACTACCACTTTACACAGAATAATTATGTCTGAAATATATGTAGGAGAAAGAAACGGTGCAAGAAAACTCCAAATGCACTTTAAAAACACCACATTCATAGTCATCTTGGCCGGCATCACGGCTCATTCTTGCTTTACTTTTAATGGACTTCCAAAAAGGAGGAGGTTCTCAATTCGTCTGTATTTTTTAGATAGCAGGCCAAGGTGCTGATCTGAAATCAGAATAACAATAATTATTAAATACATAAAATGAACAATTTTGATTGTACCTATAAACCTAAAAAGAGGTAACATTAGAAAAAAATCACTAACTACTACTTCTTTGTTAAAACAAAGTGTTACAGGATCACTAAAGTGCTATGTCCTTTTGAATCTTTATTACACACCATCATTTAGTACATCCCATAATTCCAAATAAATCAGCAACTCAATATTGTAGAATGTAAAAAAAAAACTTGTTGCTTTACATATTTGAAATGAATTATTCTATGTCCACATAATGTCATTTAACATTATACGGGTAAGTAAACAATAAATAAGTCATATGGTTGCTCTATGTAGTCTGGTAGTCACCCTGTCATGAATATGACTGAATACTTATTGTGAAACCTAGAAGGCAAACAGATTCACCATTCTGATTGAATGTTTTCATACATGTATTTATTGAGTGCTATTTAAAGCAAATGAAATCTTTAATAGTTGGCTCCACCATATTTAGGTTTGACTGATAATATTTGGCTTCAATGATCAGAAATCTGACAAGATAATAACTTATAAGTTAGTTATTATGTGCATTTCTTATAAACATTTTCACTTACTATGTATATGCACATTCAGTGAGGGAAATTCCTACAATAATAATGTGTCCATAGGCTTCACTATTTTGAAATAGGAGGTGAAATGAAATAGCATCCGATAAGACTAGGAAACCTAAATATATCATAGAAACTAAAAAAAATCAGATATGTAACTTTGGTGTCACAAATGTGAGCACTAATTAATAAATGCTGAACTTTGTTTCATTTGCTGTCAATATTCTAGCAACCATGAGAATTTAATTTTTAAAATATGTACCGGCTTAGAGATATCTATGGCCGGCTTAGCTTCACTAATACTTTTACTTAGCTTTACCAGGTGACCGAACGAGTTTAATTGAAACTGGTGAAATTCCACTGCCCAACTTATTCTTAGCGTGAAGCAATTCTTGTGTTTCAATAGAAGGGTGTTGGTGCAGGCTCACTTTTATATGAGGCGACCATCATAGTTTTCGGGAGTAGCAACGCATCTATGATAGATTTCAGATAGAAAACTTTTTTATAAGAAGTTTCATACGGATTTTTATGGGCGGCAGTGACCACTTACCATACAATACAAGTTCGTTTGTCACTTCAATCTATTTAAAAAAATAACACGCTGGTAATCCCCATTGGTATAAAAAAGTAAACCGCAAAGAACTCGTAAATAGAATTGTATATATTGTACAATAAGTATCTATTATTAAACATCAACAGAAATCATACATAATCTTACCTTAGTCTCCACTAACGCACAAGCACAAAAATCACAAACTTATATTATTCTTATAATGTATATTTGTAAAATAAATATTATTCTCTCATAATAGTTGGCACAAATAATAATTAAAGGTCCATTTGGGGCTGGTACAATTGAATAAACTTTTTCTCCGAGATGCGGTTTATTTGCGATATTTTTTGTATTTCCTTTATATAACGTTGCTCCCAATCCCGACGGTCAACTTCTACAGCCTCTTCAATGACTCTCAGTGCGAAATAATACCTAGCAATAAACATTTTTCTCTCAAATTTCCTACGAATTTCGACAACTCGGTAACAAATTTTTGGTGAGTTACGACTCGATCAAAAATCTTGTAAATGACGTCATTTGCACGTCATTTGCATGTTTTCGAATGTCAAATATGACAGTCATACTGCGAAATCGCGTTTTATCGACTGTTTCTGTACGATTCGCATCGTTTGACCGAGCCGGAGCTCGATCAAAAATCTTGTATTGTAAATTTTTAGTTCCGAAACAAGCGGCTAGGGGCGCTGCTTGCCATCAAATATGGGCCGATACAAGAAAAATTCTTGTTTCGCAAAAACAAGATTCTTTCGTACTAAGGGTACAGAAGCACTTGTAAAGGATTGCACAGTTTGTGAGGTGTCTTCATAAATATGTTGCGTGGATTTATAATAAACTTTCGAGAACGGGCGGTCACTTCATAAGTAGGGTTTTGCCGCCTGTCATTGATTTACAATCCATACGGTGTAGTGGTAGGTTATCAATTGGAATATTTATATGACTGCTAGCCTTACGTTTTAAAAGGCGGCAGGCTCGAGTGAAATTTTACTGCGTCGATATTGCGCACTTACATTTTTAAACTGCTTTTTATATGTGCATATTTATCAAACTAAACAATTATAATAATACTAAAAAACTAGCACATATATTAATAACAAAATATTTCTATCAAGTTTTTCAATATGGAGTCCTATTATATAAAAATGTTATAAAAGCTACAATTTATTTTGTACTAGCTGATTCTCGCAGATTCGCCAGCATTAAAAACATCGATGTATCGATTGTCCTGTGGGAGTTAGATACTTTCCTACAGTAAAAAGTAGCCTATATGTTAATCCAGAGTAACAGCTAACTCCCTACCAAATTTAATGAAAATCGCTCCAGCCGTTTAGACGTGAAGAAGTAACAAACATACACATTCACAAATTTTCGCCTTTAGAATATTAAAAAAATATAAAAGCTACAATTTATTTAGTATACCTCCTATTTGGATTCTTTAAATTTCAACCTCTATAAACTTTTGAATTTAGTTATCTTGTCTTCACTGGCAAAGTATGTTGAATATGCGTTCCACAAAATATTTTACCCGTTTGTCTTGTTAGTTGATATTCATATTCTTGGTGTAACAATGCGTTCGTAGCTAGATGTTTTTGTTTACAATTGGTTGTGGGTGACAATTGGCATCAGTGACCCCGTTAACACGCGGACTGCATATGAATTTACATTACAAAGGGAATATACAGTTATTTTTCTTACGATAATTAAATGGTAACGGAAAAGTCGTGTTTACGTAACACTTACAGGCGCCATATTATAAATTACTAGCTGACCCGGCAAACGTGTTTTGCCATATAAAAAATAAAAAAAATGTTAAGAGTGGATAACCCTTATCATTAAGGGCATACCCCTTAAAATAGATGTTGACCGATTCTCAGACCTACTCAATATGCTCACAAAATTTCATGAGAATCGGTCAAGCCGTTTCTGAAGAGTACGGGAACGATATTGTGACACGAGAATTTTATACTATTAACTAAGTCGATTCCAAAGATATGATATACAAACTATCAACTACGATCGTCAAAAAATGGACACATATACATACAAATATACAACCGCCCGAAAAAACATCACCTTCCTTCTCACGAAGTATGCTAAAAAAGGCCGCAATCCGAAGCCTCTTAACTAATATTAAGGCGCTAGTTGCATGTGGGCATGTAGTTGTACATGTACATGTATGCTAGGCTCATGGACTTTGACGTTGTACTTAATTGAGAAGTGCCTAACATTGCAACTCATTTAAATCTTACTCTACTACCTACATCAGTTGATGTCAACACTGATTCAACAAGACATTTATTCGTGGTCCGCAGTTTGGTTCAAGTGCGGTAAAACCGATAAACTTGCACGACTTCCACGAAACTCTGGTAATTTACATTATCGTGAAAGAACCTGTACCCTTAGTACGAAAGAATCTTGTTTTTGCGAAACAAGAATTTTTCTTGTATCGGCCCATATTTGATGGCAAGCAGCGCCCCTAGCCGCTTGTTTCGGAACTAAAAATTTACAATACAAGATTTTTGATCGAGCTCCGGCTCGGTCAAACGATGCGAATCGTACAGAAACAGTCGATAAAACGCGATTTCGCAGTATGACTGTCATATTTGACATTCGAAAACATGCAAATGACGTGCAAATGACGTCATTTACAAGATTTTTGATCGAGTCGTAACTCACCAAAAATTTGTTACCGAGTTGTCGAAATTCGTAGGAAATTTGAGAGAAAAATGTTTATTGCTAGGTATTATTTCGCACTGAGAGTCATTGAAGAGGCTGTAGAAGTTGACCGTCGGGATTGGGAGCAACGTTATATAAAGGAAATACAAAAAATATCGCAAATAAACCGCATCTCGGAGAAAAAGTTTATTCAATTGTACCAGCCCCAAATGGACCTTTAATTATTATTTGTGCCAACTATTATGAGAGAATAATATTTATTTTACAAATATACATTATAAGAATAATATAAGTTTGTGATTTTTGTGCTTGTGCGTTAGTGGAGACTAAGGTAAGATTATGTATGATTTCTGTTGATGTTTAATAATAGATACTTATTGTACAATATATACAATTCTATTTACGAGTTCTTTGCGGTTTACTTTTTTATACCAATGGGGATTACCAGCGTGTTATTTTTTTAAATAGATTGAAGTGACAAACGAACTTGTATTGTATGGTAAGTGGTCACTGCCGCCCATAAAAATCCGTATGAAACTTCTTATAAAAAAGTTTTCTATCTGAAATCTATCATAGATGCGTTGCTACTCCCGAAAACTATGATGGTCGCCTCATATAAAAGTGAGCCTGCACCAACACCCTTCTATTGAAACACAAGAATTGCTTCACGCTAAGAATAAGTTGGGCAGTGGAATTTCACCAGTTTCAATTAAACTCGTTCGGTCACCTGGTAAAGCTAAGTAAAAGTATTAGTGAAGCTAAGCCGGCCATAGATATCTCTAAGCCGGTACATATTTTAAAAATTAAATTCTCATGGTTGCTAGAATATTGACAGCAAATGAAACAAAGTTCAGCATTTATTAATTAGTGCTCACATTTGTGACACCAAAGTTACATATCTGATTTTTTTTAGTTTCTATGATATATTTAGGTTTCCTAGTCTTATCGGATGCTATTTCATTTCACCTCCTATTTCAAAATAGTGAAGCCTATGGACACATTATTATTGTAGGAATTTCCCTCACTGAATGTGCATATACATAGTAAGTGAAAATGTTTATAAGAAATGCACATAATAACTAACTTATAAGTTATTATCTTGTCAGATTTCTGATCATTGAAGCCAAATATTATCAGTCAAACCTAAATATGGTGGAGCCAACTATTAAAGATTTCATTTGCTTTAAATAGCACTCAATAAATACATGTATGAAAACATTCAATCAGAATGGTGAATCTGTTTGCCTTCTAGGTTTCACAATAAGTATTCAGTCATATTCATGACAGGGTGACTACCAGACTACATAGAGCAACCATATGACTTATTTATTGTTTACTTACCCGTATAATGTTAAATGACATTATGTGGACATAGAATAATTCATTTCAAATATGTAAAGCAACAAGTTTTTTTTTTACATTCTACAATATTGAGTTGCTGATTTATTTGGAATTATGGGATGTACTAAATGATGGTGTGTAATAAAGATTCAAAAGGACATAGCACTTTAGTGATCCTGTAACACTTTGTTTTAACAAAGAAGTAGTAGTTAGTGATTTTTTTCTAATGTTACCTCTTTTTAGGTTTATAGGTACAATCAAAATTGTTCATTTTATGTATTTAATAATTATTGTTATTCTGATTTCAGATCAGCACCTTGGCCTGCTATCTAAAAAATACAGACGAATTGAGAACCTCCTCCTTTTTGGAAGTCCATTAAAAGTAAAGCAAGAATGAGCCGTGATGCCGGCCAAGATGACTATGAATGTGGTGTTTTTAAAGTGCATTTGGAGTTTTCTTGCACCGTTTCTTTCTCCTACATATATTTCAGACATAATTATTCTGTGTAAAGTGGTAGTAGAATAAAAAATATGATTGTATCCTGCATTGTTATTCCTTACGCACCTTCCCAACCACCAATATACTAACAAACTAGTGGATTTTAAGTTATTTTTTCTTTTAATCTAACATATATATGTATATTTACTAATTTCTGACTTAGGCATACTTATGAACATTAATAAAAGATGGTTATTTTGTAATAGAAATATATTTTAAAAGAAATTTTAATTTGACAACTTTGATCAGATTTATCTAATAACATAATATTTTGATAAAAAGTTTCTGAAAATATTTCACAATAATATACTGTTAACCAAACAATACTTTGCATTAACCAAGAGAGAAATTGCCACTTAAAATAAAAGCACAACAAATAATTATATAAACCAAACTTAACAAATTGACATACAATAAAATAAATTTTTATTTTATGCCTATATGACTATTTCCTCATACCAGTTTAATCAGTACCTTTAATAAATAATTGAAATAATCAATCATAAATTTAATTTGACAGAAGTTTGATCAGGTTCATTTATTTACATATTTATTTGATATAAAATAAATGGCAGTCTAAAAACATCTTACAATAATATACTATCAATGAAACAATATTTTGCATTTATCAAGAGAGAAATTGTCTATTAAAAAGAAAATTATAGAAACCAAACATAACACATGGACATACAACAATAAAACTTTTATTCGATGCCTACATGACTATTTCTTCATATCGGTCTAATTAAGTGTAATAGTGATTAAAACAATTAGTGAATTAACTATAAAAACCACATACAACCATAAAACATGAAACCAAAGAAAAATTTTACATTCGATTTTATTGTTTATAATTTTCTATAGTAAAAGGTTAAATAAGTTATCAACAGTTAATAGGTATGAATACCTTAAACTTAAGTACTACGCGATATAGTTGGTTCAAAAGAAGTTTAATGTTCTTTTTAATTAGGGTAATATATTTTTTTTATGAAATATGGACACTTGTGTACAATTTAGTATTTCACTTTTCACATATCCGCCACCTTATAATATTCACTGAATTCATCATATTATTATCAGATTTAATAACTTAAACGATTAAATGTTTTAAAAACATAAACGATTAAAGATTTAATTCTAATTTATCTTTAACTTCGAAAGTTGTTTTCATTTAGAATTTTTTTTTTATATTATTTTTACAGCCATGGCATCATGGCAATTGGCATAGATAAATAATAATATGCGGCCATGGATTCTTCGCATTTAAGCTTGATTTTTTTCACTTTTATCAGTAAATTTTGTTTTTATATTTTATAACATATTAAAAATTTGTGTAAACTTGTTTTGTTTGTATTATCTTTAATTTTGAAACAATGTAAAGTGCAGTATAAAATGTTTTTATCGTTTAATTTATGTAGTCCTGCTAATTCTAAAAAATCAAAGTCGATGAAGCCAATATCATAAACGTTTAAATAATTCTATGTAGGCACATCTAAGATTTTGTTTTATTACACAAACAAAAAATGCAAAACATGGATTTTAGTATTGACTATTATTTTTGTAAATTTTGTTTATTTTCGATGGTGTATTTGCAAGTATACATAAGTTATCGCTATATATCAAAGTCATTACCACAATTTGTTATTTCCAGCAACAAAAACGCTAAACTAATAAGACAAATTCATAATAACGGATATAAGATTTAATTCAAATTTAAATACTCATTTAATGGCATAATGTTTATATAACGTCATACAATAACTTGCATTAAAAAAAAAAACTTCACGTAAACGTTTCGAAAAATGTCAAATATAATAAAATGGCGTATTAGACATAAGGATGTTCCAATACCCCTAAGATGTCGATTGAGTACTACTCATACTTATTCATATGAGTAGTACTCAATCGATTTTTCGATGCTACTTATATGAGTACCATCAAAGTATCTATACTTACTCATAACGATACATTTGTTTTTTTGGCCAATTGATGGCCGGCGCTGTAGCCGGCTGCAACGCAAACGGCTTAATGGCTTGTGACTTATGACATATCATATGCATGTGCTCAGCTTGCAGTAATATTCTTGGAGAAGGATTTACTAACAAATGACAACTTGTTGAAAGGTACGTTCAAAAAATATTTAAAGTAACACTCGTGTAGTAAGATTCGATTCGATACTTTAATCGATATTTAATTGACACATTTTATTACTTTAATTAACCGATTATATCTCTTTATTTGACTATTTTTATTATTTAATTTCACAAATCAATTTGAATAAATTTATTTTCAATTATTCCTACGTACCGATGATTTCATTTACCAACGTTTTACGACATTGTTATTTTATTTTGAATTAGCTGATATAATAATATTTTGTATTTTTTTTCTCATTAGTTTACACTCGCTTTCTGTGCATGCAGTCTACACCTTTAATTATAATGACACTTGTCGTTTTTCTAATGTTATCTTCTGCTTAAGCTGGAATTAGTGTACATTAAGTTGGTGTTCAAAAAAATAAATAAATAGATACCAAACATTTTCGTTTTAGAAGTTAGTATCACAAGATTTGCATCTTTGCAAAAAGAATTTGGTACCTACGGAGACGAAACTATCAAGTATTTACTTCTATCTGAATGGCCTTTCATTCGATTCGATATCAAATACTTTTATTTCAATACTAAGTAAGTATCGCAAGATTGATTCGACACTAAAAAGTACTTGGTACCGAAACAAAAGTATCGAGTACTTACTCGTATTTACTTGTATCGGAAGAATCATAATTATACTCTGTCTCACTTTTTTGTGAACGTGTGAAGGAGACAAAAAATTATCGATAAAAAATCACTCGATCGCTGCTCGGTCGATAATTTTTGACACTTGTACTACTACCGAAAATGCGAAACAAGATTTTTAACCGAGAGCTCGCGTCGATCGTGCGAGCTCGATTGAGTTTCGTACTAAGGGTACTGTTCGGAAGCAGAACTGGGGGATTTTTACTCCGATTATTAAATTTATCGGACTAAGAAATCGCTTGTTTTTATCCGATGGAGTATGGCGACAGAGATTGTGTTTTTTCAGGCAAATAATCGTGAGATTTATCTGATGACATGTAATCAAAATCAAAAAGGTTAGAGCTCTATTATGAGTCGTTCAAATGTTGCTACTCCCGAGGACTAAGTAGAGATGCTGTGCGTTTTTTAACATTATCTTCTAATCAGTATACAGTTACTACTGATGTTATAATGTAGAAATAGATTACATGGCTTAGTAGTTTGGTCACAAAGTATCCTACCACTATTTTACGCATCAAAATAACTTTTTTCGAAGGTTGGGTCATCTATCATACGGTGAAGAGTATTCTATATGCTAATCCAAGACATAAAGTATCCATGAATTAAATTTTATCCAAATCCGATCCTAGTAGTTTTAGTTTCTGCGTGTAACAGTTACAAGCATCCATCAATTTGTAATATTAGTAACATTGTAAAGAGTTACATTTATCAGAAAATGGTAGAGTAAGAGAAATGGAGGTATCGAAATTGCAGGTGTTATAATTAAAGGATCTCAAAAATAGGGCGTTTGCATATCGATCAATCAGTTCTTAATTACCAGTCAGTTGCTAATTTGACACAGTGGCCTCCAAAAACTAAATCATAACACATAATTATAATTGCTTTTGAACAGTTAATATTCATTATATATTGGTATGTCTAATTTCTTAAAAGAACATTCTGACGGTTCTCTGAAAGTTATGTAAACGTGTTTAATTTCGAGAATTTCGCAATACATATACGAAAACATTTTACTTAGTAATCAAAATGAAACATATTTATCCTGTCAAATATTTATTATCTTGTAAATATTATCTGGTCAAATATTTATTATATATTTTTTAGTTGGGTTCATAATTATTAGGCACAAAAAATCGTGATGCAAATAAATTTGGTTCGAATTTCGTAAAACTTTAGAAATAACTTCAAAACATCAGATAGCGCTTTTATATCATTGTTGCTAACCTATATTCCCAAAACACACGTAAAGAGTGCGCCACATTTAAGAAAATTAGAAATTCAACACATTTGACTTGGTACCTGCACATATATAATACATATATTTATGTGATTTTCCTTTGTGTTATGCAAAAGAGTATTAAGTTCTCCGGACGCTACTCAAAAATGGTAACATTCCGTCATAACTCACTTGTAAATTAACTTTAAGATTGACGTATGGTCAAGTTTATTTTTAGATCGATACGTAAAAACCGGTTCAGTTGACGTATTTGGGGTGGCTTTAACGAGCTTAAGACCATAAGCACATGCACGAGCCGATGTAGAAAGCTCGTATAACGCGAATCAAGCTGCGTCTCGTGGTTTTACCCGCCTTTAAAAATGGTAACATAATTTTAGGTAAATCGTAATAAGTTTTAATAGAGTTAGTGGATTCTATTGAAATAAATACGAAATGTAACCTCAATACTTTAAATCGCAAATTTAATTAATTTATTAGTTTTAGTTTGATGCGATTTTAAACACACATACAACGGGAATACAAAAAATCACCAAATTGTTAATACCTAGTTTAATAAGTACCTATTAGTTCTAGTGCTTAAAACTATTTGTCTTGAAAATATCTACGATGTACAGACACGCGGAATTTCCATGTTTATAACGTATGTATGTGAATTGTGAATTTTATTCAGTACTGTTTCGTTAAGGAGTTTTAATTTTATTTTAATTGCTTTCAGTGATTTTTTAATGATATGGAATTAATGAGCTAAATGGCGTATGTATCACAAGATACATACATACGTTATTTAGCTCATTAATTTCTAGTACCGTTAACGTTTCGGGAAAAATGAAAAATTTAAATGTTTCTATTTCTTTTTTTCTAAAAATAATTTAAAATTTGTCTAAATTAGTTAAGGCAAGACTGAAATATTACTAGACGACGCGCGTGGGAGTGCAGTAACCATACCGGTCTGACGTGCAATGGGTCCTGGGTTCGATTCCCGGCCAGACAGGTATCTAAATAATCAGTTCAGATTCATCCTCTGCGTCTGGGTGTTTGTGTACTCGTCTTATGTGTGTCCACGGTACCCACGACACAGGAAAAAATCCTAGTGTGGGGCTATGAGTGTAGAAAGCGTATTTTTTTGTAAATCGTATTCATTATATTTGCGTTAGTATATTATTTTATGTACCTACCTAATATTATTATTAGGTTACATTTTATCACTAACCTCTCCAATATTAGTGATATACATTTCATACATACTTAAGTTTTATTTATGTATACTTGTTTGAATTACCTGAACAAGACAAATAATACTACGAAAGTTCAATTATTCTCAAGCTGTTAATCGTTTTACAGATTTAACACGTGAATGCGACCCTGTTCTCAATTAAATGACAATAAATGAGCTGTTTTAGGGTTGATTTACCGACGTAAAATCACGACGCTATAATTTACACACATCACAGTACATCAATATTCTCTTTGTCACATTATTATCATATTTATTCATTTTCTTTAAATTCTAATTATTTATTTATCAGTTGAAGTTGCTTAAGGGCAATTGTTTTTTTTTTGTTTTCAATAAGTAAAGCTATTTTTTGTTAATCATTTCTTTTAGTTCGATAATGCATGAAGAGTTGTAAACGACAAACGATTTAACATAGGTCCATATTTTTGTTCAGTTGCAATTTGTTCTAACATTTCTAATTAAAAATACTTATTCATGATCGATATATGATTAAAAGTAAGTGAGGTACATAAATACAAATGTAATTTCCATCAAAATCAGCTCAAACCATCAATTATCGATATTTGAATATCTTCAGTTCACGCATTGTATTAAAAAGATAAATAGATATTTATATGCATTTTCTGAGTCTTCTATTTTTAAACAGAATGAAACTATCGAATGTAACGGCCTATGTTTATGGTGTATTTGTAAACGATGAGGATAGTAGAGCGAGTGGATCACGCATCATAGAAAGGGGACGTGTTATTCCGTCATTCTGTTTATAAGGTGTTATTATTCCGTTATGTTGAAGGGTTGGATGAATGAATCGAGTTTGTATTGAATATGACATTATGAAGGGTTTATCGTAACGGAAACAATTTAAATGACGTAAAGTAGAGCAGCTACCGTATTTGTTTACGCGGAAGGAATCGATTGCGTGCTCAATATTTGTGAAGCGGTTTATTTAACACTTGATTTAATACTTGGTAAGACATTGCTTATGAATTTCCAAAATTTGAAAACTTGATGTCATTCGTATTTCCTGCCGTTTCAATTCTGCAAAGTATATAAATTCGCATGTAGTAGTATGTTATAAAATTCTCCTTCACTTGTAGGAAGAGTTCTAAGTCGTGCTCAGTACTGTGACATGCTCTTATAATCAAAATATTTTATCAGAGTACATTATGTATAGAGCTCTTTTTAAACTTCAATAATCTTTAATCTAATGTGATTCGTTATGGAGAAGGCTAAGTATGTTTTATAGATAATGTAACCACGTCTAGATTTATAAAATATATAAAATGTTAAAGCTAAACTTCTAATAAGCCTTTTTTGGCTTTTTTGAACAAAATCGCCAACCCTAGCAAGTGAGATACGAATATAAAGAGTAACATTGTAGCAATACATTCCGTATGTCGTGTGCCAACAATAATGCCGCCGCCCACCACACTTGTGGGGCTCATGCCAATTGTTTGCAAATTAACCAAAACAACAAACATTGAAAATTAAAGCGAAATGCCTAAATATAAACGATTTGATATAAATTCTTATAGTATAAGTAAGAAAGTAAAATATATCTTTTTAATATATTTATGTCTGTTATAATTGCCTTCTTGTATTTATGGCCGAATACGGAGAATTCTACATTAGGCCTATGCGTTAAGAAAACGTATTTATAGTTTTATGTGTGGTGACGATGTGCAGGGTTGATAGGAATATGCCTATGATTAGCTCTTGAGACAAGAATACGATACTTGATTAGAGATTGCCTAAATTTTATTTGACAGTATTCTTAGGATTACCAGAAACATCGAAATCTATTTGATATTATCATAAACTTATAGCTAGCGTAAAATTTCATCTACATACATCAATAAACTTATTAGTTTTACTATATAAATATTGTACCGTATTGCAGTTAATCCAAGCGCATGGCGCTTAACATTGACTGACGGATTGTAGTACCTATGCTAATGTTTGACCTACAATCGTCAATCAAACACCATTAATAATGCATTCATATTTGAATAATCCCATTGAAACCCTTTGTTGTGGTATCACGCAATTTTTAAGAAGTAATCGAATATTCAATCGAATTAATATCCCATACATACCTAATAATATTATTTAATGATATTGTGTACGAACAATTAGTTTAATTTAAGATAAATTTAAATACAAGAGTTTTTATAAACGCACGTCCTTTATCGTATGTTCCTCTGAAAACACTATCTTTTGACACTGATACCTTGGGGGTGCTTGAGATGATTAATCCGTTATATTTAGCAATGTGCAAAATTTAACCGCAAACGGTTGGAGTCATTGGTTTTAAATTCAGTTCCAAGATTTGACACGCACTTACTAATGATAATATTCCATCAAAGATTATTTAACTGACTCCTCCTTTACAATGTTATTGCCTTATTTGACCTGTACATCGTTTGCAACATTTCCATTGTTATTCGTTATTTAATCTGGATATGTACAATTAATTATCATCATCTTGATAATACACACTGTAAATAAATGTTCGATTAGTTTAGCCGTTTTTTTAATGCTATAAAGGAAGTACCGAAAGAGTAATAGGGTACTTCATATTTATTACAATCTAGCCTTATATAAGGCTAATGAGTAATTCTAATCTAACTTAAACCGCTAAATAATTGTTTATTGAAGCAGGCGTCCATTGACACTGCACTTCTATGTTCCAACACCTTCATGTTAGAACACACTCACACACATGTAGACACATTGTTCTTGTGTTCTATGATTAGTCGTAAAATTGAAACAAAAAAACTTTCGTATTTGGAATATTAAAAACGACATTTTCTTCAATCCGACGTAAAATAACGTCCATGATATCTAGTTATCTACTACTAAATATCGCACTAACTTACAAGCACGCGGAGTTCAATGGTTCAGAAATAAACATGAATACGGACTTGAATCTAAAATTGATAGAGATTAATGAACTTCCGAAGAGTCTAGCCAAGCAATCAAGTGCCAATTAAAAAGCATCTATCCCATCGAAGGCGGTACAACAGAAAGTTTCTATAAATATATACCTCATAAACCAATTGTATTTCTTCGTTTAAATAAGGATATCTATTGATGCTAAGTGGAACTATCTATAGGGCTCCCGCATACGTGCAATATTATTGACTAAGACGAGTGTGTCTAGTCAGTATTATTATTTGCCTACGAACATCGTTTATAGTAATTATCTTTATAATAATTTATCCTCTTTAATTGTTCATAATGGAATATTATTATTCTTATTCATGTTACAAAGGAGAAAGTTTGTGAGGTTGTATGAATGTTTGTAAAGTTTATTAACTACTTTTTGACGACCCGCGTGGCGGTGCGGTTGCAATACCGGTCTGACACGCAGTGAGTTCTGGGTTCGATTCCCGGCTAGACAGGTATCTGAATGATTAATTTAGATTCTTGTTCTGGGTCTGGGTGATTGTGTATTCATCTTTGAGTCCATGTCACACACGACACAGGAGAAAATTCTACTGTGGGGCGATGAGTCTAGAAAGCGTTTATAGCGTTTATAAAAACTGCTGGTCGGATTTCGCTAAAATTTAGCACACAATTACCAAGATTAATAAAAAAGTACCTATCTGTAACATACAGCCTAATTTCTTGTTCCATTTAAATGTAAATACATGAAACTAATTCTAAATATTTGAATGAAAATGACTGAAGTGATACTAAATACATCGGGCGCGTTCCAGATGGCGCTCACAACACTTTCGCTCACGACCGCAGTTTTTCCCGTTCCATTAGCTTGTGAGCGTTCCTGGCGTAATCTCAAATGGAACGGATTAAAGAGCTTTTGGCGCGCGGATGTAAACAATACATCAGCTGGCAAGTTAGTAAAGAAAGAGGTTATGTTAAAATGTGTATTATGCTTTGACGATAAACTATTAAAATTAAATAATTATTGTTTGAACCGATGTAATTAAAATGGCTTTTACGGCGGCACTTGGATATTTAATAACAAGTCGCAATAATGCTTCAGAAAGTTCTAGTTCATCAAGTTCAGATGAAGAGTGGAGTACCATTTTACAAAATTACGATTGTGAAAAAATAAAACTTCGACCACGTATTATTGATTACTACATATTCCTCTTTCCGCATTAAATAGAGTTAGTTAGTAGTTACTCTCACGGTCGCCATATTCATGCTTTGACATTTGAAATTGGCGCCAATTTTCTCAACGCTCACTTCGACCCACCTTGATAGGTGGGTCGCCGTGAGCGTCGCGTGGGCGTGAGTCATGACGTCATGAGTGACGTTTTCGCCGCGACCAAAACGCCCGCGAACGTCTAATGGAACGCTGTTTTGGGCGCCCAGGGTGTTGTGAGCGCCATCTGGAACGCGCCCATCGTTGATTGATTTGGAGGTCTATGTATGTCAATGTCATTTATAACTGTGATTATCGAACTTCAAATCAAAGTTACTGATTGAGATTTTATCGTATTGATTATATTTTATTATCAATTATGACATGTATTTGTGAATAAAATGTATGAATCACTCACTTGGAGTCTTTGTTTAGGAAATTTCAAAAGTACTTCTAATTACACGGTCGAATGTTTCATGGCAATAATAATGTACTCATTACACACGGATAACTAATAGATTTTAACAGCATTTAATAAGGACGTTACGACTGTAAGATATTTCCGTGAACATAATGTAGAGAAACGTTATCAGTTTTAAAATCATGTAATAAGTCTTATTGCAACATAGATACATATTTAAAACCACAAACCTGTCTTAGGTGGCAACTAAACTTAGTACAAAATAAAATATATGCTAATTTATAAGCGCATACATGTACATACAATAACTATATTTTATGTAGCAAAGTACAAGTGTTAGCTTCTTTTTTTTTTATTTGACTGAAGTAGCAAACGAGCATGCAGTCCACCTGATGGTAAGTGATCACTGCCGCTCATGGACACCTGTAATCAACTTCATACAGAACATGGGTTCTATCTGAAGTCAAACACAGATGCGTTGCTACTCCCGAGGACTATGATGGTCGCCTCATGTAAAAGTGTGCCGGCAACCACACCCTTCTATCGAAACGCAAGAAATGCTTGACGCTAGAAATAGGTGTGGCGGTGGTACTTCCCCGGTCGAACTACACTGGTTCTACCACCTACATACTTCTTAGTCAATATTGATATTTATTATGTAACTAGCTGACCCGGTGAACTTCGTTTCACGTAAAAGTCAAAAATCTAAAATTATCAATGTTTCTCCACTATATTATACATAAAAACCTTCCTATTAAATCACTCTATCTATCAAAATAAACTGCATTAAAATCTGTAGTGTAGTTTTTCAAGATCTAAGCATACATAGGGACACAGCGGGAAACGAATTAATATTATACTATGTAGTGATATGACCTGCCTAAGGGACTTTCCGCGTTGTTTGAACCCGTGAGAAATGTCTATAAGAATCCTAAGAAAATCTATATATCAATTTATTTTCACTGAAACGTTTTGTCAACTTTGACAGATGACTGAAAAATAGGTCAAATATTTTCGTTTGAAGAGATGTGGTTTTTGCTACACGTTTTCGCCACTGTGACAAGATTGCGTAAGGATTGTGCAGTAAAAAAATTTTACTCTACGGCGCCTACATAACGCTAAATTTATACGCATCTGTAGAGTTTTATTGGAGTTTCTCGTCAACCCATTATTGTCCCACTGCTGGGCACGGGTCTTCTCTCAGAATGAGAGAGTTTAGGCCATAGTCCACCGCGCTGGCCAAGTGCGAATAGGTGGACTTCACACACCTCCGAGAACTTTTTTTTTAAGAACTCTCGGGTATAGTCGGGTATAGGGTATAGGTTTCCTCACGATGTTTTCCTTCACCGAAAAGCAGTGATAATTAATTTCTACTACGCACATAAATCAGTGGTGCCTGGGTTTGAACCTCGGACCTCCCAATCGAGAGGGCAAGTTTCAACCATTAGGCTATCACTGCTCTATTGGAGTTTACTCTTTAAGAATTGTTTCCAAATAATTACTATAAATAGTTGTACATTTAAACATCTCTAAAAATTTATAGTAAAACGTAGTACGTAGAAACCGCAGAGTGACAAGATGAGATTGCGATCATTTGTAATAAAATAGGTAGGTTGATTTGTATGTAAAATTTTCCTTTCATACATCATCTGAGATAACCGTGTGATTGACTGGTCGAGCAGCATCTTGATGCCATTGACGTATTAGATTTTAAGATAGACAACCAAATAAGTAGATTAGTTCTAATCTGATTAAGTATGCTGATTGTAGTGAAACCTTTCTATACATTTTTTTATAAATATGTTGATGTGATTGGCCAACTAGGCGCAGGCGAAGGTGAGGTTCCATAGTAGCAAAAGACACACTACCGGCCACAATATGTTTAACCTTTTAAGTGTAGAATGCTGTATAAAGAGTCATACATAAATTACGTCACACGAATTTTATTTTGACCCCCCCTTGTCACAACTGGACACATTTTTGTTAGACCCTCGCTAGTAGTTCCAAAATTGTGACAAACAAAATTTTGTATTCCACTCTACCCCTTGTCACACAATGTATCACTTTATCGACTTCCCCCCTCCCCTAACGTGTGACGTAATGTATGGATGACCCCTAAAGTCAACCACAGATGTTTTGTCATTCTCGACGATGTCACCCATTATGAAAGGGAGTCTAAACAAAAACAAGCCCGTAAATATGTTCCAAGTATATTCCGGTTTATCTGCCGACGTCATAAAATCACGAGAAAGCACTGAACGGAGACAAAGCAAGATGAATTGGCACTAGCATATCTGACAGCCTTCGAGATTACGCCAAATATCATATATCTATGGATTAATAAATGTCTGAAATAGATATAGGGCTTTATGGATTTCCCCGTAAGATATCCGTCGAATACAGAATTATATATTTAGGTCTGCAATATTAACGAATGTAGGAGACTGCCTTCAGTTAAAAACCCGAAGAACTGGACACTAGTAACATTTCTAATAACTGGACAAAGTAATAATCTTATTTCTTACTAGTTGACCCAGCGAACTTCGTTCCACTTAAAAGTAAAAAATCCAAACGTCTCTGTGTTCTTGCACTATATGCTGCATGTATGGTACACAAAAACCTTTCTCTTGAATCACTGTATCTATTTAAAAAAAACTGCACTAATATCCGTAACGTAGTTTTAAAGATCTAAGCGTACATAGGGACAGACAGCGTGAAGCGACTTTGTTTTATACTATGTAATGATACTAGTGATCCATTAATATTATAAAGGTGATAGTTTGTGAGGATGTATGTATGTCAGATCTCATTTGCTGAAATTGCCGTAGACCTAACCAAAGCGAGCTAACTGCGGGGATCATCTAGTATTAAACGATAATTAAGGCTGATTAAACAGTTTATAATACTTTGGTCGAACTAATTGAAGAAATAATCAGCGTTTTGCGAAAAGGTACATATTTCAATAAAAGTAATTAGGTCTATCTAAAACATGATATAGGCCCAATCGATAGAGAACTAGTGATAAGGTTGATTACGAAAAGAATAACAAAGCGAATGAACTCTATGTCGAGTCACTTGTGACTGTTGGTTGAATGAAGACGAATGGATTCGGGAGGTGACCTTCGATCCTCACGAATTAAAGGGTAATACATCAAAGAGCCCTTCGACTATTTTATTGCATCAGTGGAAGCTATCGATACTTAACGGACCATCTGTTGGTCTGAAGATGTCAATGGACTTTGGATGGTACAATAGATTTAACAAATATTGCATAACTTTTAATATATCTCCTATCATCTTGTTTTGCATATTAAAGGTGTTTACGCATTATCATAGTAGTGAGCACGAATCCAATCTTAGTATCAGCTTGGGGCTAAAACACTGAAGTGTCCACTTAATTACTCATATTACAATGAGTAGATAGATATCCTCAGTGATTCAGTTCGTCTGTTTGTCCGGTCTATGAGCATTAATATTTATTTCAATATTTTTATCTTAGACGTACTCCATACGAAAGAAATATTTTTAATATATTTCTTCTATTATGATTCTTTCTATATATTATGTAAGTAAATTAAAGCAATAGAATTATTTTTATATACAATACCCTTGGATCATTTCTAATGTGATTAGAAGACCCAAAATAAGTAATAATTCAATTTAAAATTGACTTTAGAGTAATTTACTTTTTACAGAAAAAAAACATAACATTTTGTTTTTAGAAAATTTATTAATGGCTCATTAAACACTCATATGTCAGCGTTACAATCAAGAGATCCAGACAAAGTCGCGTGTGCAAGCTAGTTATGTAATGACGCAGTTTACACGAGTACCGACACATCACTATGATATTCAACAATAGGACTAGGCACTAAGATTGTCGACACATATCACAATGATATCAATAGAGTTTATCCAACTATTGTGCATGCACGGTCGCTCTTCGTGTTAAGACAAGATATCTCGGAAAATTTATTGATATCTGCATGGATCTGCATGGAAACGGTATTGTATCTGTTTAACAAGTGTCTTACTTTAAGAGCTGGATTATCTAGGTATAAATATCTAACATAATATAAGTGTGTGCTATTTCCTATTCAAAAATTGATATTTCGTATGACTACCTGAGTCGACAAGTGATGAAGGATAAGTGCAATTAACATTTTATGTGAATAATTGTTAATCTTGTCTAATGTTAGTATATTTTTACTCGTAGCTATACCTACGAGTAAAAAGGTACCAAGATTATGAAAGACGTTTAAGAGATAACTCTCTCTTAATAGTTAATGTAATCTTCCTCCAGGAGGGACCAGTATAAATAGTTGAAAGTTGTTGAAGCATAAGAAATCCTACCCGTTTAAAAAATGTAGGGGGGGGGGGGGGGGAGCGCTACCGTCCACGTAATGCTGACCCTTAGTCTGCCCACGGTACAGCTGATAGCAGTATGTAAGGACGGATGCATCTAAGCAAAGCTTAGATAATCTATCACGACACTCAAGTGTAGATTGATAGAACTAATTACATTGAAACATTTTAAATTTCAGTGAAAATACCTCATTCTATAAGTCTACGACAAACCACCCACAGTTTCTGTGGAAGTCAGTAGCGCTGTCGACGACGATACTTCAAATCGTTAAGATTGTCTGAAATCGTTTCCTACCACAGATCAATAACATACAGAGATTTCGTAGTCTTTTTTTCCGATTCAAGTAGCAAACAAGCATGCAATCCACCCCATGGTTGGTCACTGTTGCTCATGGACGTCTGTAACTTCAAATAGAACAGAGGTTGTATCTGAAATTAATCACAGATGCTATCGCCGAGTGCTAATATATAAAAGTGAGCTGGCGACGAGACTTTTCCATCGCACCCAAAAACCGCTTCACACTGGAACTAAGTGTGGCGGTGGTAACTTCTCGGTCGAATTATGACAATTTTACTAACTTTTAATACCTCTACCTATACAGTGCTCTGTTCGCGACCAGTCGACCGTGTGAAAATATAGCACGCGCCTGCATTCACGACTCCGACCTAATTAGGCTTTTGTTCATGAGCGTTTAAAGACTATAACCGTTGGCGAGGATGGAGCATTGTTGCTCCATGCAGTGTAAACATCGTACCTACGTGCTTGCGAGCACGTTTGTGCGGATTTCGTTTGCGAATGTGAGATGTGTTGACATACCGAAAGTTGCGTTAGTGTACCTGTTTTTACCTAATATCTGCAGCGTTAAGTTATTGTGTTGTGCTGTAAGAGTGTAAGGGAGACATACTTATCCAACTGCATAGTTCTCGGGGTGGCAACCAACCTTTAGCATACTCAGGTAAGACTCATCTTACCTGGGGTTAATTACAGATATGCATGGGTGGCAGTGGCCATACCAGAACCATCAGGCACAATGCATTTTTCATTTATACTTATACTAGTTGACCCAGCGAACTTCTTACCGCTTAAAAGTCATTTTTTTAAATTATCTGTGTTCCTACACTATATTATGCATGTATTATACATAAAAACCTTCCTCTTGAATCACTCTATCTATTAAAAAAACTGCCTTAAAATCCGTAGCGTAGTTCTAAAGATTTGAGCATACATAGGGACAAACACCGCAAAGCTTTGTTTTATACGTAATGAAGGTAATTTGAACCATTGGCAAATTAATTTTATTAATGAGTTTTCAACCACGAGACTTAAACCGTTCAATTTCAACCGTGCATGTGTAGATAAAACATAAAGGTACATGACCTATCAATATCATCTAGCTCAATATGGAAATGTTCTTCCATAATAGTTTGAAGGTTCCAGCAACATCCAATTAGAGTGTCATCTGATACTGTGTTTGATAACACACTCCGATTGGAGAGACACGTCACACAATATCACGTCTTGATGTGTTTATTCGTACCAGTAAGGCTCTGGATTTTCCAGTCTTTTATTGTTATTATAATTATACGAGTGTTTTTTAATATGTAGGTAATGGTTAATGGTTAACGGTTAGAAATTAAATGAAATGTATTTTGCATAGGTCTACGGGGGCACTTACGAATTGTCAGTTACATTTTTTTTGGATATTGTATTCAATTTGATTTATATGGATCGTGGTCACCAGTACATGTAGGTACGTAACTGAGTCGAAATATACGCGAAAGACATAAAAAACCACTTATGGTGAGTATCCGTTACACATTAAAAAAAATATATACGTGACGAATAGATAACCTCTTTCCTTTGGGAAGTCGGTTAAAAATATATTAGTTCGATATGAGCAAAAAATTTTAAAAACAAAACATTTTTAACTCAAATTATCCAATTTCAAAGTTTAAATCAGAATGTCCAATTCCTAATTTGATAATACTTTTTTATGGACGATGTAAATCCCTATAGACTATTAAAGCTAAATCTTTCCAATTAATGTTATCATCTAGTCTTAATAAAATTTTCTATGACACCTATTATGTATGCACATATATAATCTGTCAATATTATGTTCAACAACAATGAAAGGCATTCCACTCTCACTTTCTACTGTAATAAAAGTATTTACTGTTTTCTGTTTATATTGTTGTTAACAGGCATCCAATTTTCTTCCGGTTTATAATATTATCCAAAGCTATTGAACTTTTCAAACTTTCAACAGTTTATTATCTTTAACTTATCCATGTCCCGAATTAGAAAACTCTTTCTAAAGTTGTTTTTAAAATTACTCAATAAGATAAACATCCTCTTTGGGCTTAAGTGCGCATAATCCAAGCTATTATTTATTGTCTATGGATTAGACAGACAACTAACAGTTACAAATTACGAGTTTTCAAATATTTTCTAACACTCCTTATGTGTTTGGTATTTGAGTTTTAAATATGTTTGTGTATTTCATTTAATTTCGTTTTAGAAAATAACTTTTGTTAGTTTTGGAATGTTCATAGATTATATAGAGCTCTTGATCATAGATAAATCTTTATATAGGTTATGTGCGACAGTTAATTGCTTCCTTATTTCCTGTTTGGTCGAAAATTACTTTGTATGTTATTGTTATTTTCGTATGTGTTTATAGTGTGCAATAAAGATTAAGTATTCTATTCTATTCTTCGTCATTGTGATCATTTTAAAGATTTGCGAAAAGTAGGATTTAGAAATAATGTTTTTAGAATTTTTCTTTGGTCCATTTATTTAATATGCATACTTTGTTGTTAGTTTTCGTAGATCTGAAAACTTATGAATATGACGTCAAAGCGCACGTCTGGCAAGAAGCCGAAACAAAAATAATTTCAAGTTTAAATTTGCTTTTGTCGCCTGCATAATAGGTTGTCTTATTTTGGAGTAAAATTCGTAACAGCGTTGTTGTTGTTTAAAATTAACCAAAGATGTAGCGTATAATTACATAAGTACTGCAAAAAATTTGGATTCGTGGTTATTTATTTTTTAAACATTTTTTTGAAATTGTTGCCTTATAAAATGTATTCTTTCTCCTCACTAAAAACAAAAACTGATATTTGTAACTTTAAATATGAAAACAAATAAATGACAGTATTCCGTTTTTCAATACTCATTCACTATCTCGTATCATTTCTTTGGTAGTCTGGCGCCCTTCTTATAATATAAATTCCTTTTATTAAAACTTATCAGCAGACTGTCTGTACTTATTGATTATAAGGCCAGCCACTGATACTAAAATTGAGTTGCATTGGTGGCAAGCTCTTTTAAATGACGTCATTAAAACAAGTATATCTGAAGTTAGCGCCATGAACATAAAACTGAATGTTAACGTATTTTAAGATATTTTTCTAGTGTATATTTGTTCCTACTTTGTAGCAAAGTCAGTTTCTTCCGTCGTATGTATATGTTTTATGGAAATAAAAATAAAACAATGTCTACATATACGTACATACGTACATTGCACCTTTTCCTATTCAATAAGTTTATGTGTATATTATAAGTTCGTTGTATTCTTTTACAAGTTATTTATAGAAAAAGATCTTCTCACTTCTGAAAAACCAACATTTGTCATTTCCGTCTTAGGTTTCTTTAACAAAATATCGTTTAACTTTTTCACGTTTAACTCAAACAGGATATGTTTAGTTTTCCGTTCGAGGTGACGGCGTGACAGACAGACAGACGACCTCGACTGGATTTAGTTCGGCCGCTAACGTATGTCTAATGTTTGACCAATACAAATAAGATTCATTGAGGTAATCGTATAGTATGAATGGCATATTAGTCTCTACAATTTTAAGCCAGCAAAAAACGTTAACGGTCTTGTGAAACGAACTATAAAAAATGTTTGTTTTATTGAAATTCCATTTTGCTCTTCACCTCTATACTTTCGTATTGCCAGAATTGCGATTAATTTTCACTTTCTTATAGTGATACAAAATACACATTAAAACACAGCAGAAACACAAAATGAAAAATCTATAAACATAAGCACAACATAGTATAAAATACACAAGAAGTCCGAATACATAGAAAAAAGGGGACTAAATTTCCGAAATTAAAACTCAAATGTATCTGAAAAGAGGACTGAAAAAGGAAAAAAGTACGAGTGATTAACATGACGTTTAAGCATTGCTGCATACAAACAGGTGGTGCAACTACCTCGAACTTCGGAACTAAACCGTTCCAATTCCTTACAATACTCATACGACATTATCCAGCGGATACGGATGTCTCCACCTCGAGGCGATGCAATCAAATGCAATTTGTTTGTATGCTGCCGATCGGCCATTGAACGCATCGCTATATGGGGTCAGGTCGCTTCAGTACTATTCTGTAGCACTAACATGAATTGGAGTCTCGATACATGACAAATTATTCACAAAATAAAACCAAGATACCAACCAGACGGCAACCAAAGCGACAACTACACCCGTACACCGAAATGCTACTAAATTTTGTGGAAACGTAATAAACTTTTCCAAAGGGCAAAATTTAGACCTCATCCGCACTGTCACTTTGAAACTTCATTCCGAATTAGTCAGTGTGGATGAGGTTAAACCCTGAAGCGAAATCTAAATCTGGCTTTAGGTTTCAATATTATAAAACGACTAGAATACTAGAGTAGTAGAGTAGTGTTAATCGAAGTCATTAAAAAGACGCTTTCCACACTCACATCCCCACACTAGGATTTCCGCCTGTACCGTGGGTGCCGTGGACACACACTACTCGGATACCCGAACACCCAGACCCAGAACAAGAATCTAAACTCATCATTCAGATACCTCTAGCCCGGAATCGAATCCGGAACCCACTGCGTGTCAGACCGGTATGGTAACCGCACCGCCACGCGGGTCGTCATAAAACTATTTGTGTGCCAAATTTCACCGAGGCGAGTAGTTTTTACTTGAACGATAAAAAAAATACATATATCCCGACAAACTTTTGCCTTTTGTAGTATTAGTAAGATTATACAGAATAGTACTGCTGTCCACCAATTCGCACTTAGCCAGCGCGGTGGGCTATGGCCTACAACTCTCTCATTCCGTGAGAAGACCTGTGCCTAGTGGGACATTAATGGGTTGACGAAAAACTGCTAGTTGACATTGTAAGAATGTAGGAACACAAACTATTTACGAAATCAATTTATAATCTCTGGGTTCCACTTAACTCATTAGGACGGTGGGTTATTTACTTTCTCTTAGATAAAATGTGTAAGATCCATATGTTTGCGGTCAGTGCGAGGTCTTGAATAATATAGTGAGACGAACGTTTGTAAAAGTGAGTACTATAAAGGAATGAAATTCAATAATCTGACATATAGCACAAGTATATATTTAGTGGACGCTCTGCACACTATACACTGTACAAATATGCCAACTCCCAGACGCAGAAAGAAAACCTCTTAGAGATCGAACCCGAAACTCTCTCAACAGTCAGCAGATAACACGGGTTAACTTGGCTTAACTTCGATTTATTATTTTGTTTTGCATAAAATAGTAGTTTAGGTACAAGTTAAAACTTTTATTTAAAACGATTGATGGGCTCTGTATGTACACAAATTAATTATAGATTCGTACACCCACGCTGTTTTCTCTTGCCCACGCGAAAGATAAATATATTTAATACAATTAGAACCCAATAAAAACACTATAAATCTGTATTTAAGCTTGTAATTTGAAATTTATAGAAATTTTATGAATTCGTAGCAGAGTTATGCGCTATGCTCTAGTATAAAATTTTACGACTTTGAACTTGGTGCTGTTTTTACAGTGAAACTGTTTTTGTTCGGATATGTAACTCGAGGTGTAATAAGTCATCTCGTCAACCCATTATTGTCCCACTGCTGGGCACGGGTCGTTTCAGAATGAGAGAGTGTTAGGCCATAGTCCACCGCGCTGGCCAAGTGCGAATTGGTGGACAGTGCGAATTGTCCACCAATTAGTCCACTAATAAGTCATCGCTTATAGCAATATATACATATTTTGGGTTGAAATAAGGCAAGACTCAATTTCTGTTCAGGACTGAAATCCTATGCACTTAGCATACAAAAGATTGTAAGATTTTTCATTGCAAGCTTTGTTAGTAACTAACCACACCGCAAAAACCTGACGTAAATCTCCTTTTTCAAGCTGTTTCCCGATTTTAAAGTGACTGTTATTTTAACTGCTTACCATAACTATCGCATTAAAACGTGTTCTATGACTCAATATTTATGAATTAATCAATGGTAATAAACCATTGTGTTGTATCGGTCCCATCTTTCACATTGGTCCATCAACGATGTTAGCCAACAAGAAACTTTCTACTTACTATACAAATATAATATGAATTGATTGGTGCTATATCTCACAGTCGAAGGCATTATAATCCAAATAGAGATTCATATAATTTATGCCATTTTCAAAGCTTATTTATGCACGTGTACAGCGTAGATTATATCTGACATTGTCATAAAGTTTCGTAAAGTTAAGATACGTCTTCAATAAACCTTTTATTGAATTAAGGTTTAGTTAGAATTAAATAGTTTAGTATTTTTGTATTTGCTTAGCATATATTTAAATGGTTATAAGGTGACATTAGTCTTTTCTTAATAAAAGACTTAATTTAGCTAATCATTTCAATAAGTAGGCAATAATGGTTAGCAGTTCATGGTTTTAATAGAGAGTAACTGGTCGGAAATTCTTTTAGCTACGCATAATTACCTAATATTAAAAATCAATTTACATGACAGGAAAATATGTAACTCCTAACCATTGCATTAAAATCAAAAACTACACAAACTATGTTTTAAATTACTAATTTAATAATTCACTCGTCACCGCATTATTGTCCAACTGCTGGGCACGGGTCTTCTCTCAAAATGAGAGAGTTTAGGCCATAATCCATCGCGCTCTGCAAGTGATCATTGGTGGACTTAAATGATAATACACTATGCATTAAAAGTAACATATAGTATATATAAAATATATGTAATTCGAAAAAATGAGACTTCTACAATAAAAATGGATGTTTTTTATTTTCACAATGCGTGAAGAGATTCTGTTCCCGGCTCCAAATTGACATGCCCTCAATGTCAATCTTACTCAACAGAACGTCACACGATACTTTGTAACATTTATTCGTGAGCTGACCAAAATACTTTTGTTTTGTTTTTATTATATGCAGGAACTCTTGTTTTTAGGATTAAAAAATGCGCATAAGTTTCTTTGTCAATTTCACAGGCAGACAGGGTTTGATGCGTAAGGATATAGTTACTGTTGTGTATCATTCAACCTAAAAAAATGAATTAGACGTAGAATCTAATACCTTTAAACGAGCAATTCTTGTATATATATATATATATATATATATCAACGATCTCGGAAACGGCTCCAACGATTTTCTTGAAATTTTGTATTTAGGGGGTTTAGGGGGTGATAAATCGATCTAGCACAGTTTCATTTTCAGAAAATGTCGTTTTGTCCGTGTTTTCATTGCACAAAGATCGAAGAGACCGAATACGAAGAGAAATTTTGTCACTATTTACGAAGTTACAATAGCTCGGTTGGGAAATCGGACCGCAGGAAGTCGGGGTTCAAATCTCTGTCCTATTGGTTTTTTTTTTTAATTTTTCTCTTTTTTTCAAATTTTATTTTGTTAGTTTTATTTTTTATTTTTATTTCTATTTTTTATTTTTTAGCTCTACATTTTTTTTCTTTTTAGTTCTTTTTTGGTATTTTTGTTTTATTATTCTATATTATTTTATATTAGTAAATTGTGATTTTCACCTTCACTGCTGCTGTTGCCGGTATTTATAGATACCCCGTCCTGTAACCCACAAGATAAAAGGTATCTATGTCCCCGCTACTAATTAAGTATCATATAGAGTAAATAAACTATAAAACTATAGAATGTAATATATAATAATATACAGGCTAACTTTAATCTACCTCTTCTTCTTACATTTCTCCGGCGGCGCATTGCAATTAAATTCTCCTGTATTTGTTTGATGTGGAATGATTGAATCTGTTGTGCTTGTAAATAATTGTTCTGATTTATTCGTTTTTTTCTTGCTCTGTATGTGTTAGTTGCTCTGTGTTCTGGGTATCTTTTTGTGTGTTGTACAAGTATCTCCCGTTTTTTTAAGTAGGTAATCCTCATGGATACCCAGCCACCCGGGGTGGCAGCTGGGTTATGCCGGACTCATACCGGCTAAACCCCGACTGTGTTTTCTCCTCGCACCGTACGGCGGGAACACGGGTAAGCTTTCGCAGTCATCCGCGAACCCGCCGGTGCTCGGCCGCTCCTGCAGCCCCTCCCCGCGTGGAGCATAAAGCTCCCCTCCAACAGCAAGGCGCGCCAGAAAACACAAAGGCGCGCTTTACCTCCAAAGCCCCCATCCGCAGGGCGACGGTCCAACCCCGAGACTGCCACCCAGGGGCCGTGGGCATGGCAAGCCTACACCTGCAAGGCATCCCTACAGGCATCGACTTCCCACACCCAGCGGCAGATCCGTTCTTTGGTTCCGCCGCAAACCACCAAACGGCCGCAGAGGACGGCAACGACACACCACATCTCCTCTTCCTCTGCGGCCCCACCGCCAACGCATCTGACGGTGCGCCCCCGCTCGGTCGCGGGAGACAGGGTGTACGGCAACGACACACCGAGACACCTCTCCTCCCGCGACCCCTCCTGGCTGCAGAGGCCAGAAAACACCACAGCCCTCTCGGATGCATCCAGAGCGACGAAAAGGATCCCTTCGAGGGGGAAGAGAGTATCTCCTAGCACTTTACTGATTATGGTTGATGAATGTATGTATGTATGTACAGTTGCACCAATAATAATTATTGGGATGATTGCCGTATGTGTTTTCCACGAACGGCTAATTTCTTTTTTGAGAACGTGGTATTTACTTAATTTTTCGATTTCTTTAGGTCCTATATTATAATCGGATGGTACAGATACGTCTATTAAGTAGGTTCGGTTATTAGTTTTGTCTATATATATTAAATCTGGTCTATTGTGTGTAATAGTGACACTGGTTTGAACTGGCATCTCGCAAAGAATTTTAGCAGTCTCATTCTCTTTCACTTGGGGCTGTGTGATCATTTCCTTCCACCAAAGGCTAGATACTTCTATTTTATGCTTTCTAGCTAAACACCAGTAGACGTACTGCACAAGATTATTGTGCCGCTTTACGTAATAATTTCCTGCTAATTTCTTAGATTGCAACATAGACGGGACATATTGGTTCTTTCAATATGTCCCGTCTATGTTGGCGTGTCATTATACATTGATGCTGTATGGCGAATACTGACGATTCTGTAGTTGGAGATATTTGCTGCTTTTTAATCCATTTAAACGAGAGTTCTGTATTATTTTATTACTATATTTTATTATTATTATATATTTTTTGTTATTATTTTTTATTATTATAATGTCGATAAGATCAAAATATATTATTAATATGATCATAAAAAATATAATTCCAAAAAAACATGATGTACTCTTAGTAAACAAAAACACCGAGCAAAGCTCGGTCATCCAGGTACTAAATACATTATACTACTAAGTGTTTGTTTCGCCGTGGCCACGAGTGGCCATGCAACTCGAAATATTGGCAAAATATTATAAATTCAGAACCTGTTACATATTAAAATCAATATAAGGAATCTTACGTACTTATTTACAATGGGTAAATTCCTCCAAAACCGGGAAATAGCGATAAATGTTTTAAGGCCGACATAAGGAAAATCCAGAAATATTTTTAGCGAAACATCCTCATGAGCCGAGCTTTTTATAGTCCATTTAGTTTTTTGTAACTTGATCAAGGATATTTTTCTTGTCACACAGGTTCGCGTCCGCATGCGTTCCACTAGCATGCGTGAAATCAAACGCAGTGGTGTCTTTGCATCACCCGTGCGTGTATAACATAAGGAAACGCATCTATGCAACAATAGGTTGCAAGAAGTACCTACGCGTGTGATAACCTGCGTGATAGGGAAAAATCCTAAGGATTTAGTAACCACGGTCATAGATCAATTTTTCTATAAATCAATCAATTTGTTATTTTAAACAGATTAAGTATATAATTCTAGGAAGTACGAAAATGGTCAGTTCAGATAAGAGCTCTTCGGAATAAACAAGATCAGTTCAAATCATTCTTTGTTATCAGCTTATTAAACTTAGTTATCAGAATCTAACGATGTACATCTGCATATATTTTACTCTCTATGTGTACATTGATACATAGCCAGTCATGTGCCTCACAATGTAACATTCTATTGTTCGTAGACTTTATCATTACCGTTACTATTTATAAACTTTACAATAAATTTCACGGATATAAGTAAGGCTCTCCATTCCGGGTTTTTCCTTGCACGCGCTATCACAAGATTTCAGTTGCATTGTAGTTTTTGCGTTGCAGTTTTAATATAACTACCAGACCCGGCGAATTTCGTTCCGTCTAAACGTCAAAAATCTAAAAATCTATGTCCCCACATTATATCTATTTATTGTAACTTGAATCACTTTATCTATTTAAAAAGAACTGTATCAAAATCCGTAGCGTAGTTCTAAAGATCTAAGCATACATAGGGACAGACAGCGGGAAGCAACTTGTTTCATACTATGTAGTGAAATTACGGGTTCCATAGTTATTGTACTGCAATGTTTAGTTGGTAGTGCAATTTATATGTAGTGCCAGATGTCTTTGGATGGCTCTTGTATGACTTACTGCAATATTTTTTATGTCCGATTCCCGAGCATGGGTGATAGAGCCACGCTAAAATTTGCAGAGTGGAGCAATCGTATCAAATTTGATTTAACCGTTCCGAAGGTCTCAGACAATTATAATTGTTGTTATGCAATGATAACAACCTGGACCAAGAACTTAGCACTCTTAAGTCTTAACTCTTAAATTTATATACAGAAATTCAAACAGAAATAATAGATATGGAAGAATACTGTCTTTCCTACAATGTGTATCGACGCATTTATATCTACCGTAACACTGCCTCGCGGACATACTTGCCAAAATATTTAATAGGAAAATATAATTCGGAGTCATCTTCCTTAATCCTATTTTTATTTATTCAGATGCCAATGAAGTTAAATAAGCTTATAACTTTTATTTTTTAGATTAGTTACGGTAGCCTGAAAACGGTAGTTCATTGTACGCTCAAATACTTTATACATGTTCATATGCACGATTTGATTATTATAAGCAAAAATAAAATAAACTAATCGTTTTTATTACATGTAACTTAGTAACAAATCACTTTTATGACTTGTTTAAGTATATTTTGTCGTTGTATCGGTAATCAATATTTTAATGGTGGTAGAACCAGTGTAGTTCGACCGAGGAAGTACCACCGCCACACCTATTTCTAGCGTGAAGCAGTTCTTGCGTTTCGATAGAAGGGTGTGGTTGCCGGCACAATTTCACATGAGGCGACCATCATAGTCCTCGGGAGTAACAACACATCTGTGATTGACTTCAGATGGAACCCATGTTCTGTATGTAGTTGGTTACAGATGTCCATGAGCAGCAGTGACCATTTACCATCTGGTGGACTGCATGCTCGTTTGCTACTTCAGTCAGATAAAAAAAAATAGCTGTAATTATTATCCAATTGCACCAATCACTTAGTTCCATGCTACGTGTGTGCTACGATTTTAATTCGTATCGATAAAAAGCCAGCCGCTAGCAACTTGCAGCTGGAGCGTGACACGAAACGTGTAAACCCGATAATGCACTTATGTGTAGCGCAAAAAATTGACAGAATCACGATACCTGCTGGTATCGACGCGTTGGTTTTTTTGGAAGTAGTGGAGATAATCTATTTGTTTTTATGTGTTTCTTGTCAAAATTTAACGAGGAAGTAGGAAACTATTTATAGATAATGTGATATAATATGTTGAAATTAAGATGAATCAAAGATACATTCGCTTTATCTGAGTAGTAGTGGTCATTAGTGATGCTAGGAAGCTAGTTTTTCTTCTCCTGAGCTGGATGATTGAGGTGGGAGGTCAATCACCCTAAATTTTCAGAAGTCATATTTATAGTTAGCTTGCAGTGAATCGATGTTTAGTCAAACATAGAAATGGCAATTGCTCTAAAAAGCTAGATGATCCGCGATACCTTTTCTAAATGATAGGTAAAATTCCTACCCAGAAAAGTAAAGTAGAGTCACAGTTACTTTAGGGTGGGCGACCCCTTCATGACTATAATCAATAGACTTAATCTTGTCTTTATTTATGCTTAAAATGGTGTTTCTATTGCAGACAAAAAGCATACTTGATAAGCTAGGTCATTTACACCGATATTATCAATAGGTAGAATTTTAAACAATTCAAATGTTTACAATCAATGTTATATCGGAAAGTCTACAGAGAATGTTGAAATTCGCGTCCTTGGGAGAAATTTATTATTATCAGTGTATCTAATTTGTATTAATTAATTTTAAGTTCTGCAACATTTTGTTTGAATGGAATTACATGAATTTTAATTGCTATAACAGGCAATTATATAAATTATCTGCTTATAAGATGAATCTTTTTAATTATTTGCATAAACGAAAAATGTTTTGGAGCATTTATGATTTGTCCGAACTGTAAATGCATTTCATCATAAATGAAAGAATGCATGCATTTTAGTGACCATCACGTGTATTGAAATCTTAAGTAGATTACCAAATCAGATTAAAATGTACTTATAATTAACATTTAATATACAAGGCCTACATCATATCTTATCAATCGCGGGCATTAAACTGAAAGTACGGAAAGTCCTAAAGAAAGTACCGCTGCACTTTCCTTGTCACTTAAATGCAATCGATTGCCTTTATTACGAAACATTAAGGTACTTACACATATGCCTTGGACTCCTGGAGACGCACGACGATCTGCTTGAAGATGTCGTACGCGACCTTGGAGTACTGGGTGGACACTGCTAGAAGATCGGGCTGGTAGGCGACGGCTTTCTGGATCTCCTCATTGGTGGGGTCGGTGACAATATTGTGCTTCTTCTTCATGCGTTCTAGCGCGCGGTTCGGTTTCGGCTGAGGCACGACCGGCGGCTCGACGTCTCTGGTGCAAACGTTACACATTTTGATATTGACGGTACGTCCGTACAGGCTCACGGCGGGTTTAAGACTGAGAACGGGCGCGATCACGAATATAAGTCGACTAAATCGTATCCCCTCTACCGGGCGATAAGCCTGCGCCGGCGCTGATACGGGCGTCCCGTGCTCACATGATGGCGCAAAGTAGTGTATAGCCATTGTATGGATATGTCACTATAACAAGTACTGGAAAAAATATGGTGTTTGCAAAGTTATACTTGATTTCGGTAACCCAAATTTTATGGATGCAATTTTTTAATTATATTTATAATTATTCCTATGAAAGTTTGTATAGTGCCTATATTATTATTTCTGCTATATATTTAATAAATGTTTTAGGTATATTGTAAAAATCAATGTGGGAGGAAAACGCACGATCCCTTTTAACGAATACTGTGTGCACGGCGGTGCATGAGGGGTTGCATTATTAAACTTCACGTAGACAATAAGTGTGGGAAGATATTACATATTAATGTCTATTAAATATTTCAAATAATATATTTCATTGACAATCTTCGTCTACAATTTTATCAATTTCAACAATGTCAGATTCCAATTTCGAAATAAGTGGTATTACTTCTAAATGCAGCTAAGTTAATTTAACCCCATTTTTTTCTGCAATTGCAGTCAGTACTTACAGTGCAATGTTTGCTTATTTATTCCTTTATATCCGTACAAAAATAATTATTTCTGTATTCTTTCTAAAGATAAATCATTTGAACTGTCGTGTGTTACCGTGATAATAGTACATTTAGCGCAAAATAATCAATAAAATTTTGTATTGAAGTCTGTGTTTTGGGCTCTAGGGACTTTCTGATATCGTTTGTTTTATGTTTACTGATAAAGGGAGTCGTCTGCGATGGATTGAGTTATAAAGTATATTTTTAGTTTATTTCGCTTTTATTGCGGTTTATGGCCGCGAAGTAGTTTGAATTCGTTTCCGTGTACTATGCCATACTTTTTGTTTTTGTCACAAATATGGAGCTAAATAATGGATTTGAAAGACCATCTGATGTTAACTTTTTGCTAATGTGTAACGTGATTGTTATGCATGTTACCTAGTAACCGCCCATTTTTGTACCAGCAAAAATACATTAAATTAGCGTCTCTTTAGCAGGTTTTTTATATTTCTGTCTTTTTACATTATTAAGCCAGAACACTTTAACGAAGCTTCTTTGCTATCAAGGGTTGTTAACAATAGGCTTCTCCTTTTTAATAACGAATGTAACATTTCTCATACTGGGCACTATAATCATTGGATTCGAGAGTTCTTTAAAAAAAGTTTTCGGAGGTGTGTGAAGTCCACAACTCTCTTATTCTGAGATAACACCCGTACCCAGCAGTGGGACAACAATGGGTAGACCAGAAGGAATATTGAATATTATAACATGAATTTCCTTTTGACGTCATTAATAGAGCTAGGTCGCTCTATCTTGATTTTATACACACATACAAAATTATTAAATACACAGAAACAGACCGTCATATTTATGGCTAAATGAGTATATTTGTTTTTCTTATCGATATAAAGATACACTTTTGCTATCAACAAGACACTCCCTATTTTTATTCCATGACTAAACTTATACTGCGCCATGCAATATATACATGAAATCATAAATAGATTAAATGTTATAAGGATCCTTTATTTTCGGCGAATTGCGTGGCCAAACGGTCACCTTAACAGTCTGACTTGCAGAGGATTTCGGGTTCGGTTCCCGGCCGGATATTTGAATGATGAATGATCTGGCTCTGGGTTTTTGACTATGTCTTTTATGTTTTTCCTTAGCACCCAAGACACAGGAGAAATTTCAAGTGTTGGGCTATGAAGAATTTCGAGTGGGGGGTAGGATCACTTTACTTATTCCTGTTTCATCCGAAATCCACAAATTTGCTTCAAGCGTAATTCCTTTTTTTTGTTTTCGAGGGGGAAACTTACAAAAAGTACCCGACTGCATGGGAGCGACGCGGGTTATTGAGTATTCTTACCGCAATACAACCCCCCGGTGGCCGACCTCGACACTACTAAGAGGACTCTGGGAACTCCAACGGACCCCCGCTGGTGTCCTCAGCATGTTGCCCCATCGGGCTCTTCCCTGGTGGGCGTGAACTGCTCACCGCACCTTCTGGTCTTTACGGCAGCATGCAACTGCAACACATGCCGCCGTCATTCCCGGGGTCGCTTGGCCGAACGGTTCGAGCTCCCACTCTTCCCGCCCGCAATCCCGGAAGCCCCCTTTTAGTCGCCTCTTACGACAGACAGAGGGTACCGTAGTCCTATTCTGGTCCCGGAACTACAGGGACAATAGAATATCAAGCGTTATTCCCTAGCCTTTTAACGAAAATGATACGCGTGTAATGGTCTAGCCTAAACACTTTAAACCTGAGCTGCACCTAAACTACTATCATAACCGTTCACTTAAAGCGGCAATTGCTGTGCTAGCGTCTGTGTTGAGCGTCAAAAACAAATGTATTTGTTTAATCTTATAGGGTCAAGATATTGCAAGGAATCCATTTTAGTCTTCAGGTACAGAAATGTGTCTGTGACTCAACTTTAACAAAACCTTATCTTTCCTTCTGTTCTGTGTAGGTACTATTGATGTTGTAAAATCGACCTTGTAGAATAATATGATATTAGAATCTCAGTATTCCAGAATTGATTAATTGCAGAAGATTTTTCGCTATGAAGTTTAAGAGACGCAGGAAACTTCAAACGCGTGCACATCTTGTATTTTGAATATAGTAGTCAATATCGTAAGTTAATAAAAAAATGACTTTTTGAGAAATTAAGTCGCTATTAGCTTGAATGGATATTGATTAATAAAACCTTAAATAAAAGAAATCGTATGTTACTTATAATTTAATAGATATTAGACATCGAATTCATATTTTATTTGTAGAGGATGTCTTGAACATTACAAAAAATAAATTACAAAAACTATAAAAGGCGTTTAACACGTTTTCTCAACAGACTGGATTTTCCGTCCAAATCCGGATGAGAGCGCCTTCATAAATAGGTATATTTTTTACCTTGTAATCTGACGTTTTCGAAAAAGAAAACGATTAGTATTTAATTATTGTGTTTTATTTTTTTGGTGTTCGCGGTTTTAACCGATTTTATTCCTTACCTCAGGAACCTTACATTTTTACCAGATAAAAAGCCATGACAAAGTTTATCAAGATCCCCTACAGCCTTTCTGACGTGATTGAGTTACAAATAAATCACTCTTACATTAGTAGTAAGATTCACTACTCTTAGTACTCGTATTAAATTAAATAAAATTTAAAAATCACACTAAGTTTTAGATGTTAAGCATTATTAACAAGTGTTAAGCACCCCTGTTTTTGCTGTGAAAGTTGTGGCATGAGATACATTGCGGCCTTTGCAGGAGAGGTGGCCGAAGGAGAGGTGTATCAGACATAACTTTTTTATTATGTGCCATAAAAATAACAAAAAACCTTTAAGGACAGCCCTGTAGGCACTTTCAAGAATGGGCTATATGTTTAAAAAAATGTTAGTACATAACAAACTTTTCCTATAATTTCTTCTAGGTGGCATTTCCACCACAATTGATGCACCTGAGCACGTCGGACTCCCACTCAAAATATAAATCAGGTTCCATTGTGGTCGACATGTGACATAGAACCTTAATTTTATTGAAATGTAACTAAACAAAGAGAGTCGAGTTAAAAAACTTTGCACGCGCCGTCACCTCGGTCCTCGGCCGGTCGTGAATGTATTTCACGCACGATTTGGGAAATAAAGACATAAGACATTGTCTTTAGTATATAGATGGCTCTGCGTAGATTCGTTTCATGTAACATCTTACATTAAATTATATTATAAAACCTAAAACCTGACTTGCTGAACATTATTCACCGAAAGGAGAAAAACAGGTAAAATGTGGTAGAACGTAGGTATAATGGTTTTACCGCGGAGGTTGCCCGGTGCCGGATTAAGGTGAAACCGCACTAGAGCGACACTGCAGCGGAGAGACGCGCCGCGACGCGGCACTATCTAAACGCACTGTACTGCAGCGGCGCTACAGTGAGCGGCAAAAGATTCATTTCATTTGTTCGTTCTGTGACGAAGAACATGGACGAAATTGACGATGAATTGATAGCTTTTTTATGCGAAGAGGGAGAAAATTTGGAAAGACATAAAAAGCTATCTATATGGGTGCATGATATTCCAAATTCTCGATGTAAAGAAAGAGAGTATTACACACTTTTTCCAAGACTCATAAAAGACCCTGACCGATTTCATACTTATTTCAATTAAATTTTATGAGTTGTTGCAAGTTAAGAAAGTATGAAACCTCACATAGAACTACAAAATACATCATTTCGTCAAGCAACAGATCTCTGGTCTGGACTGGTCGCACCGCGCCTCTCCGCCGCCGCTAGGTAACCCGCACTAGCGCCAGCGGAACGGCGCGGCGCGACCGGAGCGGCAAAATATTCTCTGGGAGTCAACTATGTCCCGACGCGCCGCGCCGCTTTACTGTAGTACGGCTATAGTGCGTTTTATTTTATATCAAATAATGGCAATAATATTTTTCTTGACGCGCCGCTTCGATGTTGCGACGCGCCGGTCCGCTGCAGTCACACTCTAGTGCGGTTTCACCTTTAGCCACATAGCCAGAGTAATAAATGCTACGGGCCCCGCCGACTAGAGCCCCCCCCCCCCCCGTCCCAACGTCCGCCTGCTATATTGTACTATCTTCGCTATCCTCAAAATTTTACACTGGAAGAAGAAATAGAAAGTGTCATCTCAATTTTTTCCCAGATTAAACCCAGAAAAGTTTACTAGTAACAGTTTACTAGTAACAGTTTTTGTTTTATTTAATACCCTTATTTAAGGCAAACTATGGGCCTCATTTCATATTACAGTCTTTGAATACGAACTCGCGGACCAAACGTATTTCGCAAGATTATTTTTGACTAGATGATTTAATTCTTCAGACAATATGTTTAATGTACTAGGATTTGAATGACGAAGCAGGATATTTCCAGTTCATTAACATCGAGATTAAAAGTGGTAAAAACACTTTACCATCAACACTGCCTTGTAAGGTTGTAAGGAAAGGATCGAAATCAAACCATCTCGAATGCTCAATCGATACAGATTTATTAATATTTGGGAGACGCAATTTATAAGTTCGTTACATAAGGGTTAAATATTAGATACACACTACACCTCCCATCGAGGGGAAAAAATAAAAAAATACAAGTAGTATATTCTTTTTATAAAATTCAATGTATAGCAGCATATAAAACTATAAACTTATAATGCTTAAAACATGTTTAAATAAAAATATTATTATTACATATAACTATAATTCAGGATATTAGATACACACTACAGCTTCTACTTAATACACTATCGATAAAAGTAAATTGTAGTAAACGGTGACGTCGAATACTGCACGAACAGTGATTAATAATGACTTATCATGCCTTTGTAGAACAGAATCCGTTGAAATAAGAACATAGCAGCGCTTAATGCTGTTTTATAGCAAGTAAAAAATGTTCCAACGAAGTCGAACTGAAAATCATTTCATTAGTATTAGTTTGTCCCTGTAGTTCCGCGATGCTTAGGGCTACGGTATCCTCTGCCTGTCGTAAGAGGCGATTAAAAGGGGTTTCTGGGGTTACGGGCGGTAAGAGTGTAAGCTCGGACCGTCCAGCCAAGTGACCCCGCAAAGGACGATGGCATGTGTGGCTGCATGCCGTCGTAAACACCGAGAGGCACGGTGAGCATGAATCGGTCACCGGGGCCCAAAAGGGGCATTGCGCTCGGAGGACTCCGGCTATGTTCTGTTGGAGATCCCGGAGTCCTCCACGTAGCGCTGAAGACGGCCACCAGGGGGGTTTTAGTGAGGTAAAAATCCCAAATAACCAAGCGTTGTTCCCACGGTGTTGGGTACCTTTTAAAGGTGTCCCCCTCGATAACAAAAAAAAGGTATGTATTAGTTACTCCAGCTCTATCCCAACCAGAGAAGGGCCCGGTTGTGGCCGTCGGTACTGCGAAAGAGTGCTCGTGGGACCGAGAAGAACACCGTGGGGTCTTAGTTAGCTGGTAGGAGACCGGCGTATCCTCTCATGTGCCCCCGCGCAGAGAAGAAATTATGAAAGGTTTCCCCAAGTAAAAAAGTTGTATTAGTTAGGTACCTATAATTGTCGGATATTTCATTGTTATTTTCATTGTTTATTACATTTTTCCTCTTCCTGTCATGAAAAAAACATAGTGAGGGCATACTATTTTGACTGATATTATCGCGGAATTCATACATTGTAACATGTAGCGGGTTTTCACAATGTGCTGTTTTTGAAATTGAACTAACAGAAACGTTTCATCGTGACCACGACCCATGTAACTGTGAGGAAATATTGTCAAAAAGAAATCAAAAACAACATATCGTGAGTGCCCATTACATATTAAAATAAACGATATATTTTACGGAGAAAACAAATAATATTTAACCTATACCAGAGATTTTTATGAAATTGGAAGAGGTGGGAAAAGTCCACAAATCGACACGTGATCTATGTGGTCTATGATCTGAACTTCATATGGGCTGGTCTGTTGTACATTTTAGAGGATGGTGTTTTTTATATAGAAAACAGAAAATTTATCTTTTCGCCGATCTTTCCTGCGCAGCAAAGTAGTATTCACGACATGCTTTAAATGGTGGGAAATATAGTTCGTTTACCAATTTTTGGGTAGGTCAAACCACGCTACGCATGTTTACTGTGTATGAGAGGTAGAAGACCAAGCACACTTATACAATAAACTTCCAAAATCAATTAAGAAAGCTGACTTATTTAATGCATTCAAAATAAAACTAAAGGAATATATTATTAATAATAATAATTACTTAGGCATAACAAGTGATAAAATGCATTAAAGAGGGTGGCAAGTGAGGGTAAGTCTTTATGAGAAATTAATTCTTTAAACCTAAGTTACGAGGAGGTACCACACCTGTTTCTAGCGTGAGGCACTTCTTGCGTTTCGAAGGAAGGTGGCTGCTGACACACTTTTACATGAGGCGACCATCTTAGTCCTTGGGAATAGCAACGCATCTGTGATTGACTTCAGATTTAACACTTACACTTACAGATATTCATGGGCAGTTTTGACAACCAACCATAAGGCGGACTGCATGCTCGTTTACTACTTCAGTGTAATTTAAAAAAAGTATTAATTAGTAATTATTAGGTTATTAGTAATTACTCACGAGATTCTGGAATACTCAGTTTAAACACACCTAACAGTGGGATAGTAAAAAAAAGGCATCCATGGAATTTCAAAGTGACACAAAGTTCTTTGATTTACGATATAAGCTAACTTATTATAGGTGATGATGAAGGCAACAATGGAATTTTTAAATGACGCGTTTGTCTCTTCGATAGTAAGAGCGAACAGAGATAAGATATCTTCACAACCTATCACAAGATGAGTGCATATCAAATTCATATGTCACCGTTGCTGATGCAATCTGTCTGCAAAAAAGAAAAAGATTGCTAATATTTATCTATAGAAATAAATAAAATTTAAATTTCTATTAGAAATCTTTACCTATATAAATAAAATTATAGATTTTCTTTGTTCGGGCACCGCGAAAAATTATAATACTGGTTTTTTAGTTTTATTTCTGAGATAGTTCGTCTCAATAAAGACAAAAACGCGATACTTTTATTCAATATGACTTTATAGATTAACCTCCTTAAACCTACACATAGAGCTAGCAAACATCAGATACCTATCGTTAAAATCGGTCCAGCGGTTTTTGCAAAAAGAGCTAAGTGGTTTTTGCAAGAGAGATAAGTGGACAAAAAGTCCATTAACTTCTGTTTTGGTATATTTACATGTATTAATTTATACAACCAAGGTGGTGAAACCAGTGTAGTTCGACCGGGGAAGTACCACCGCCACACCTATTTCTAACGTGAAGCAGTTCTTGCGTTTCGATAGAAGGGAGTGGTTGCTGACACACTTTCAAATGAGGCGACCATCATAGTTCTCGGGAGTAGCAACGCATCTGTGATTGACTTCAGATGGATTCCATGTTCTGTATGAAGTTGATTACAGATGTCCATGGGCGGCAGTAGCCAGTTACCATCAGATGGACTGCATGCATTGTTTGCTACTTCAGTCAGATAAAAAAAAATGCATGTCCTGATTAAATCCTCATTATTCATTGTAATGACAGTAAAACAGGAGAGGTCTGACAATCATTTCTGTAGTTCTATTATCTAGTTGGTATGTATGTAAAGGAAAAATAAGAATCATGAATTAAAAATACCTGTAAAAACACTACGTGACCGCTCCGCTGTCCGAACGGGAGAATTTCCAGAAAATTGATAACGGAACCACAAGGATAAAATCAAGTTATTAAAGTATTTCCCTAAATAACTCCAACATTCTGTTTCCTACGTATTTCTGCGTATTTGCCTCATTTTTACTCTTAAAAGAGGAGGATACAAAGGCCGTATTATACTTCTATTTATATAATACTATACTGTATCATGCCACAGAACAAAGAAAATTAAGTGCAACAACAATATAAAATATATAAACGCGTTAAGTTTTAAGAGAATAGATATTATATATCTATTTCACGCAAAAACTATTGATCTGATTTCGATGCAATTTGGAATATAGATAGTTTATAATCAGCTTTTACTAATAGGATATTTTTTCGATGGCGACAAGGGCGGAACTACGGAAAAATCTTATAAGCATTAAAGATGAAACTACCAATCTGTAACAAACCGAGATGAAAAATGATAATTGTTACTAATTAATCAGAAACACGTACAACTTTTTTTTTTAAGTTATGAGCGTCTTAGAAATAAACTATCACTGTTTTGCAGTGAAGGAAATCATCATGAGAAAACCTACATCCGAGAGTTCTTAAAAAAAAGTTCTCAGAGTTGTGTGAAGTTTACCAATTTGCGTAAATAATTTCATGTCATTTCGTAATAATTTTACGCTGACCAAATGTCAGTGCGGTGGACTATAGCCTGATACTCTCTTATTCTGAGAGAAGATCCGTGCCCAGCAGTGGGACAATAATGAGTTGTCGACAATTATCAGAAAACAATATACTTCTTACTCCACATAAGTCTAAATTGAGCGGTCAATTTCAAATGCGTAATGGTTTATAATTATAAGGTCTAGCGCATACAATTATTTTAACGATTAAATAATTTATTCGAGTTGTATGCTTGTACGATGTCACGACGATCAAATAGTTTAGTCGAAATTAAAGCACACAGTCTTATGTATCTAGTCTTTTATATTGAACGCGGTTGAGCCGCGGATCGACTGTGTACTTGATCCATAGTTGTACAATATAATTTAACAAAACACTACCAATACTGTTTTTTGGTTTTTCATGACAAAGTGAAAGTGTAAAGTAACATGTGTCAGTTCCCCGTTAAACTAAATACATAGTTGATTGACTAAAAGTTGTATATATTAAATTTAGAGATCGCAATGCAGACGACAAGGAAAAGCTTATCTTTCTTTTTATCTTTGTATCTTTGTAGGTGTGACGTGCATAAAAGAGATTAATAATTCATTTAAATAGAACTCAATCTATTTAAATGAATTATATTTCTCTTTTATATTATGCATTGGTTGACCCAGCGAACTTCGTTCCGCCTAAAAGTCAAAAATCTAAAATTATCAGTGTTCCTTCACTGTATTATACGTGTATTATACATAAAAACTTTCCTTTTGAATCACTCTATTTATTAAAAACTGTATTAAAATCCGTTGCGTAGTTATAAAGATCTAAGCATACATAGGGACAGACAGCGGGAACCGATTTTATTTTATACAATGTAGGGATATGTTTCAATTCCCTTAACATACCCACCGATCGGCTATCAGTATCGTTCTGAGTTCGATCCTCAGACTGGCAAATGTTTTGTTGCCAAATTGTGTATAGGTGCATAAACATGTTTTAATAAGAAAATAATCTAATTGGATTTTTGTTAATTCTAAAGACTTAATTTATTAATTGACTTGACGATGAGGCAAAAAAACTTTTGTTACCCATGTAAAAACAAGATGGCAAATAAAAAAATATAAAAAAGATATACAAAGAAAAAAGACAAACCCACTGAGTTTCTTGCCGGATCTTCTCAGTTGAGGTCGTGTTCCGATCTGGTGGTAGTGTAAAAAAATATATATAAATGTAACTGACAATTTGTAAGCGCCCCCGAAGGCCTATGCAAAATAAAGACATTTCATTTCATTTCAATGATAAGGCTGTCACGCCACCTGATAGAAAGTAGTTACCGTCGTCTATAGGCTTTTGCAACACCAGAGGAGTCGCTAATGCATCGCACGCTTTAGTTATAGTTTAATTGCCGTAGGCAGCTAATTACGTCCCTGTAGTTCCGGGATTAGAATAGGGCTACGGCATCCCCTGCCTGTCGTAAGAGGCAACTAAAAGGGGCTTCCGGGGTTGCGAGCGGCTAGAGTGGGAGTTCGAACCGTTCGGTCAGGCGACCCCGGGAAGGATGGCGGTATATCTTATAGTAGACTGTAAGGCGGTAGACTTTAAGGAGATTCTAGATAGGCGGTGGGCCCAGCCGCCCTACCTAGAATCTCCTTAAAGTCCGTCCAATACTATTTCGTGGCCTATTGGTAAAGGTTGGAATGACCATCCGGTATTCGCATTGAAAGACATTAAATAATTTTATATCTTTATAACAAATTTTATATCAATAGTAAACCGGATAGCACCAAATTTTAAATTGATAAACACAAATGCAGTATCTTGTTTGAGGAAATGTCACGTTTTTCTAAATATGCATAAACAACTCACGTGGCTTTCAACGAGTTTTGTGATAATCTAATCCAGTAACGACTTTAAGGCACTGACGTATGTTGTCGAAGCGTGCAATAAAAATGGAAGTTCCGAGTCACCGTAAATCTCGTATATTTTGCAAAAAATATTGGAAGGGAGAATAAGTAATAGAGATTTATACACTTTTTTGAACTTTTGTCTCTTTTAATCGCATCAAACCAGAATAATTGAACTAAATTGGAATGATTCAAAATATGTTTGTTATCCAAATCATCATTTAACATTAGTCTTTTTTTTATCAAAATCCATCGGCTCAATAAAAATCTAGAATTGAAAAAGTAGGTGTAACCGCGGTGTACGACTAGTGTAGAATAAATCGGATACTTAAATTTAAAGGAATTATTTATAATAACTATATACTTTTAGCAAGTCCAATTGTCTTTATTTTCAAAGTTTCAAATAAAAATGATTAATTCGTAACAAAAACATCATTAAACTGTTAATGATGTTTTTGTTACGAATTACTTACGAATAATTTAAGCCAAAAATTTAATCTCTGTGATATGACGGCCAAAAAAGGTCAGGACTGTGTTCCGCCCCAGGGAGATCGAAGCTTCTGAGGAGATCTTATTTACTACTCAACCACAACAATTAGGCGCATAAAACAAAAGTGGTTCAATCGCCCGTCTCGCTTCTCGCCCCGCATCTCGCTTCTTACCCCGCGCATCCCCTAGTGACGTGCCGTCGTGTATCGTCTAGGTGTTTACGTTAGCCAGCACGTGTTTAATGTTATTTCGTTATAATGTTAGTTTAATGAGTGATTGATGAATTCTTAAAGTTGATTATTCGTCATTAAAACTCAAAATAGGTAGGAAAAAGACTATTCGTGGAGGAGAAAGGACTCTTACATTCAAAATATGTTTTTTTTTAACAAGAAAAGAGTATTGGACTCAGTATTCCTGTCTCCCAAGTCGAAAATCGAATGTGAGCTGCAACAGGCATCAGTCTCTTACACAAATAAAAAAGAAAGAAAACATTCCATGTCTGCGAATATATTAAACACATGAAAGTGCTTTAATAAATACTTGACTATTGAAAATACACCACTATGGTGTAGGTTTTGATAATGGTATACCTACATACGTTTGGTATTTGGTTTAGAATATATTTCGTATCGGGATGGGAAATCCCTAGTTCTAATGACGTTTCAACTGTCGTGCGCCTAATTGTTTTGGTCGAGTAGTAATAATCAAAAGCAGATTTTGTCAATAGTTGTTAGTAATGAACTAGATTCTTTGATGTCAAGTATCTATCAGGTCAATGGCATAGGGTGGTAAATGTTAATTTTGTCAAAATGGGAATTTTATATATCTTTGAAAATCTAAAGGCAATCGAAATACCCTAAAACATACTGTTAACGATAACGATTCACTTTTATTATTGTAAAGTCACTGTATTTAATTTAGTTTTCGCTCAGACCAGTTTTCTGTTCTTGTTCTTGTTCACAAAGCAAAGTCTCTACTTAAATTTAAAATTAAAAGCACAATTGTGGGTTAACTACTTCTTTATCTTAATAATAAATGGAAGAAAGTGTTAAGTAAACCTACATTAATATTAACACGAACAAGATAAAGGTTCCATGCATGTTAAAGGTATATCCATATAATGATATAACACATGTTTAAGTTAAGCAGTGATACCTTAATGATTCAAACTTGTGATCTCACGCGGGAGGACCGAGGTTTGATTCTTAGGCGCTTTTGATTTCTTTAAAAGTGAAGTGTATGTTTGAAGATTATTATCATTGCTTTACAATTGCTCAGCGCTGTAACCATCAACATGCAGTGTTAAATTGATTTCTTTAAAAGTGAAGTGTATGTTAGAAGATTATTATCATTGCTTTACAATTGCTCAGCGCTGTAACCATCAACATGCAGTGTTAAATTGATTTCTTTAAAAGTGAAGTGTATGTTAGAAGATTATTATCATTGCTTTACAATTGCTCAGCGCTGTAACCATCAACATGCAGTGTTAAATTGATTTCTTTAAAAGTGAAGTGTATGTTTGAAGATTATTATCATTGCTTTACAATTGCTCAGCGCTGTAACCATCAACATGCAGTGTTAAATTGATTTCTTTAAAAGTGAAGTGTATGTTTGAAGATTATTATCATTGCTTTACAATTGCTCAGCGCTGTAACCATCAACATGCAGTGTTAAATTGATTTCTTTAAAAGTGAAGTGTATGTTAGAAGATTATTATCATTGCTTTACAATTGCTCAGCGCTGTAACCATCAACATGCAGTGTTAAATTGATTTCTTTAAAAGTGAAGTGTATGTTTGAAGATTATTATCATTGCTTTACAATTGCTCAGCGCTGTAACCATCAACATGCAGTGTTAAATTGATTTCTTTAAAAGTGAAGTGTATGTTTGAAGATTATTATCATTGCTTTACAATTGCTCAGCGCTGTAACCATCAACATGCAGTGTTAAATTGATTTCTTTAAAAGTGAAGTGTATGTTAGAAGATTATTATCATTGCTTTACAATTGCTCAGCGCTGTAACCATCAACATGCAGTGTTAAATTGATTTCTTTAAACGTGAAGTGTATGTTAGAAGATTATTATCATTGCTTTACAATTGCTCAGCGCTGTAACCATCAACATGCAGTGTTAAATTGATTTCTTTAAAAGTGAAGTGTATGTTAGAAGATTATTATCATTGCTTTACAATTGCTCAGCGCTGTAACCATCAACATGCAGTGTTAAATTGATTTCTTTAAAAGTGAAGTGTATGTTAGAAGATTATTATCATTGCTTTACAATTGCTCAGCGCTGTAACCATCAACATGCAGCGTTAAAAACAAATGTATGTTTCTATGTCGCTGATCTTATAAAGCCAATAAAATTTGTACAACTGCAACTTGTAGCGAAATTAGACAAATTCGGTCAACACTGATGCCTACAATGGCAAGCGAAAGTTTCATGGATATGGAATGAATGGAGGAACTAATGGATTGGAATTTTACTTTCAGAGTTATCATTTGTGATCGACTTGTGATAGAATTTCTATCCATTTCAGATCAATAATATCCATAAACGAAACGACCTTTTATTATTAGATGCCCTGTATGTTCTTTAACAGTCCTAATATATCCTTTGTCTTAGTAGTCATTTGCGCGTGCAATAATCAAATATTTATTTAAATCTTAATAAATAGACGTTATATTTTACACTTAAAGCTGCCTTGCGCAAAAATTCACTATGTCATTATGGCAACAAAAACAAACCACCACTAAGAACAAATATAAGCATATATTCTAGTGTCTGCTTTGATTTGAACTCAGAACTCTTTACTTATCAGAATACTTCACTATGAAGGGGAAAAAGTCTATCGGATATAAAAGATTACAAATAATTTAGTACGCAGTTTTGTTAATGCGATATTTATAAAGGCTTTCCCACATACTGATAAAAGGATGAGGATTACTACGAAAGTTTAATGAATCGGATATTATCGCGGATTTGCATATAAAATGACCTTACACCTGGCATTATACTTAATGTGGCTGTGGCCTTACAGCCTACTGCGGACCAAACTCTACCGTATTAGCACAGTACTAGTATCTACAGTATTCTAACTTCTTACAAACGCACGAAACGCAAGTTGTACCTACGCGCCACGATTTCGGTATGCACTCGGTACCCAACAGCTAGCGAATGTGCCGTAGTGGCGAGCGAGCGATGTGACGTTTTTTTATGCAGTGGATCTTTTTATTTAAATAATAATGTAGCGAAGAGCAGTTGTAAATTATATTAGGCTGTTTTTGATTACTTTAATTGTGTATAAACACGTCCAGTGCTAATATTTTTTATTTTGGTTGGTAAAATATTATTCAGTGTGAAATTTATAACTATTATTTGTGTACGCTTTATTATTAAGTCTCTTAAATATTAAAAGAACGCGTTGTTTTTTACCTTAATCTACTGAATAAAATACATAATAAGTAAGAAAGAAAGTCAAGTATACAGATGTATTAAAATACTGTAGGCGGGTAGCCCTAACGCGAACTCTCGTCCAGCGCGTCTGTAGGTATAAAATTCAAGGACGTCAGAGCTAGACTACTGTATGATATTAATACTGTGGTATTAGTTTTCATTGAAGTCTACATCTTGCTGTGGGTTATTGAGATAAATACTTAAGCCTCTTACACATTACGCTATCGGCCCCCCACTCGGCTAAGTCCTACACTATTTGTCGATAAGTCAAATGTGTGTTGTAATGGTTTTTTCTGATTATATTCGTGATAGTACTGTTGTCACTTAAGAAGGCCTTCGATTGTTGTGTTGGGAGAGTCGTCTAGATTCTGTATAAATAAATATACATATTATATAGAATATATTACATATTTTTTTTTATGATGAGAAGTACCTAAGGATCATGCAGTTCGGTTGATAGTAAGTCGCCATTGCCGTCCATGAATACCTGTGATTATCCTGTTTTTTTTTTTAACTTTTTTTATCTGACTGAAGCAGCAAACGAGCATGCAGTCCACGTGATGGTAAGTGGTCACTGCCGCCTATGGACAACTTTAATCACTCTCATACAGAAGATGGGTTCTATCTGAAGTCAATCACAGATGCGTTGCTACTCCCGAGGACTATGATTGTCAACTCATATAAAAGTGTACCGGCAACCACACCCTTTCATCGAAACGCAAAAAAGCTCCACGCTAGAAATAGGTGTCGCCGGGGAAATACCACCTATTTGCAGCGTGGTATTTCCCCGGTCGAACTACACTGGTTCTACCACCTGTAAACCTATGTGCAAAAGTTAAAGGATTTTAGATAAGTATTTTTCGCAAAAACTGGCAATTTAAGATTTACAGACTCAGACACATAGACTAAAAGTTTTTAGGATAAAAAAATCCGCAAAATAAATAATACATTTATTAAATTTACTTACCTTAACTAAGGTCAGCCAATTTAACAATTAAATTAATATAATATTAATATAATAGACTTATTAAATTTACTTAGTTTCACTAAGGTCAGCCAATTTAATAAATACCGTAAGACTAATTGTTTCTCTTAATGGGATAATTTCCCATTAAGAGAAAGTGATTAAATTCAAACGTTATTTATCACAATTTTATTTAACCCTAATACGATCAATGTATAAACTGCGTTGTCATCGTTTAAGTATCAGGAAACATATTTGTACTTCCTATAATCTAATCTGGCTAGTAGCTCAGAATATTTGGGTTCGTATCGGAATTTTTTACGGAATTTTCCATTTCTACACTTGATAAAATGCGCAAGGTTTGTAAAACTGAAACCATAATAAAATGGTAGATAAACTGCAAATTGTTTACGAAACTGGAAATTTCTGAGAAGTTCTGCTAGGTATCTAGTCTTTATCGGAATTCGAGATCGGCAAATCAGCAAACGAACTGGAATATACTGCAACATTGCCATATGAGTGGCGCCAGGGTACTTATGTCACATCAGCGAGTATAGATTTAAATCTGTGACGTCACATAGATATTTGAATTTGTGATATAAAGGGTCAATGTCCTAAGCAAAATGTCCATTGTCAATAATACGTGTGAACTCAAAAAATGCCAAAATTATTTGATTGATATTTTTTTTATTTATGAAAGCTACTTTTCAAAATTTTGAAAAAAATCGCTGACGACATATAATAATAGAAGTTTCTAGGAAGTTCATATTATTATTGTCTGTTTTTCTGGACGTCTGATATCGCTTTAAAACAAATTAAATTTAAAGGATTTAAAATATATTTGTAGTTCACATAGCACTGTAACATTTCAAAAGACCATCTAATTGTTCAGTACCAGTATTAATAACAACCACCAGTATTAAAATTAATTAGAATTGACATTATATTCGCTTTTTCTCAGGTAGTACAAGCCAGTAGGAATAAGTAGAAAAAGTGTCGAATCGTTAAGATTGTTACCATATTCAAAAGAGGTAGAGTTTACTTCAAAGTAGTGTAGTGTAAAAAACTAAAGGTAATCAAAGATACACGTTCTCTCATTTCATTGAAACCACATAAGTACACATAGGGCATTCTAGTTACGGTTGTCATAAAGTATTACGACGTGGTGGTATTTGAAGACATAAAATCAAGCAAAACATATTTTACAAATCCATAATTTCATTATATATTTGTTAGTTTATAATGTCTATTAGTGTATAATCTTGTAAATTAATTAACAGCTGAGCCAAGGACTTTGGAGTTATGTTTACCCATTATTGGTATTTAATGCACTAAAATCTCTCTCATTCTGAGAGAAGACCCGTGCCCAGCAGTGGGACAATAATGGGTTGACGAGAGACGAATGCACTAAAAGTTGTAAATAATGCATACCTCTTATATGTCAATGTAACCAAATTGAGATGAAAGAGAATTCCTGCCTGAAGCTTGAAAAGTGATAAAACTTGTAGTAGTTCAACACCGAATTTACCAAATAACGGCTGTATTCTGGTTTCCAGGGTACAGTTCCAGCCGAGATATAAGAGTTAAATAAACGCAACTACTCCTAAAATAAGAAATAAAAAAGTAATAGCGCACTGCAACAAACCCAATATTGATCTTACTTGAGTTCGGCCACAAATGCGTAGCTACTTCTGTGTACTAAGTATGTGTTCTTAGACTCTTGTAAACAAAACATAGTAGCGTTAAAATATTCGTAGGACGAAAAGAACATCCAGTGGTGTTCTTTTCGAATATTTTAATTACTATTTACGAATATTTTAAATTCCACTACTGGATATAAGTAAGTCTAGACAGGTCTTATCCCTGTAGTTTCGGGATCAGAACAGGGCTACGGTTTACCCTGTCTGTCGTAAGAGGCGACTAAAAGGGGCTTTCGGGGATGCGAGTGGTGGAGTAAGAGTGGAAGCTCGAACCGTCCTGCCAAGCGACCCCGTGTAGGTTGTCGTAAACACCAGGAGGCGCAGTGAGTACAATGCTCACTAGGAAGAGTCCAAAGGGGCATTGCGATCGGAGGACTCCGGTTGCGTTCCTTTGGAGATCTCGGTGTCCTCCACGCAGCGCTGAGGATAGCCACCGGGGGGTTTTAGTAAGCTAAAAATCTCACATAACCCGGCGTTGCTCCCACGGCGTCGGATAACTTTTGAAGGTTTCCCCCTCGTTAAAAAAAATCAAGACAGGTCTGGACGTAGGAAAGATACTGCTTCTTATCTCCTGGATTATGTATCTTAGTCGCTTAAAAAAAAACTTAAAACGCTTTCTACACTCATAGTCCCACAGTAGGATTTTCTCCTGTGTCGTGGGTGCCATGGACGCACACAAAGACGAATACACAAACACCCAGACCCAGAACAAGAATCTAATATCATCATTCAGATACCTGTCTGGCCGGGAATCGAACCCGGGACCCACTGCGTGTCAGACTGGTACAATAACCGCTGCGCCACGCGGGTCGGCTCCTTGCGATATCCGCGGTAAGAGAGGGAATGGTGCCATTCAACATCGACATCACACTGAACATGTCGTCCTAAGAAGATTGATGGCCGGATGAAATCGTCACACAAAACATAAAGGCATAAACAATCTGACAATAAAACAAATCGTTGGGTGGTCCATGATATATTTCCGTTATAGGATTATGATGAAAGCGTTCCCTCGGGACATTCGAGAGGGTTTATCGTATTACTGTCGTTGTAACATATAACATCATTAATTAGACCAGATTAGAAGCGAATGATGGGAAGCGTCGGCGACGGCTTTGAGTTTTGAATAATTTTGGTGACAAATTACAGGAGATATTGGTTTTGGGATCAAAATCGTGTGAGTAACTGAATAATCTTTTGATAACTAAGTTATGTAATTGTATACGTAATGGAAAGTTACGTCTACAGAATATATTTTGTAAAAAAATATCCAGGAACTCAGTAAAGGATAGAAGAAATAAAAAACATTCAAAATAAATAAAAAAACAAGCAGCAGTGAATATGTTTTCCACTTTTTCTTAAGTATTATCCTACTGAATAGTCGATAAATTATTGTAAATTGCAAATAAAGTATCCTTTATTGGGTTTTTATATATTTTGTATTTTGATTTGCTTTAAGCTTCTAATTAGTTCGCGGTTTTTCTGCTCCAGATATCGATAATCAATTTTTTTTAAATATGGTAAAAGTTGATAATATTATAGGTACGTCCGAGGAGATATCACTGCAACATCTATTTCTAGCGTGTAGGAGTTCCATTTCTTGTTGAAAGCACTCTTTTCGACAGACACGCATATTCGCATCACTTTAGTCTTTACATGTGGCAACACATTTGTAAAAACAATATGGCAATAAAAAAAGATATACAAAGAAAAAAGAAAAACCCACTGAGTTTCTTGCCGGATCTTCTCAGTTGAGGTCCTGTTCCGATCCGGTGGTAGTGTAAAAAAATATATATGTAACTGACAATTTATAAGTGCCTCCGTAGGCCTATGCAAAATAGACATTTCATTTCATTTCAGACATGCATATTCGGCCATCACATGTCGTTACATGTGGCAACACATTTGTAATGGTTTCAGGTAGAACTATTATGCAGTATATCAATTTGGGTGGAACGGGCAACAGTGAGTAGCACCATTTACCATCGGGTGAAATGCATGCTACTTAATTTAAAACAGACTACTTATTAAAATTGTTATCTATTATGAGTCTGGGTTATACTTTCCCTGCGATCAGAATATGTAATTGCTTCTTACGATGGTTTCATATTTCCCAGATTTAAAAATAATACCTATGAATCATACGTTATCGACGATAATTTCAATTGTACGATTTATAAAATATACACCTAATTATGGCATGTACCTTTTTTTCTCATTATCATTTAAAGATTTAAAGATATGATTATGTAATACATACGAGTATAGTTTGGGGAAAACTCTGCAAAAAATGTAACGTTTTATTTTTATTTATCTCTAAATATCGCACCTAATCATGTTTTCAAAACTGCGTGTTCATGATTTCAGTTATATTGGTTATCTTAGAATTTTCGCCACGTAGAATGACAAATCTTAAAAAACAAATTGTTATGAATATATGAATAAAGCTTTAGCTGTGACCGCCGCAGCAACTCAGCTAATGCACATCATGTAGGCTCTAATCTTCTCCCCTGCCTGTAGTAAGAGGCGACTAAAAGGGGCTTCCGGGGTTGCGAGCGGCTAGAGTGGAAGCTCGAACCGTTCAGTCAGGTGATCCCGGGGAGGATGGCGGTACGTGTGGTCGCATACCATCGTAAAGACTAGACGGAGCGGTGGGCCCAGCCGCCCATCTGGGAGGAGCCCGATGGGGCAACGCGCTCAGAGGATTCCGGTTGAAGTCGTTTCGAGATCCCGGAGTCCTCCTTTTTAGCGCCGAGAACGGCCACCGGGAGGGTTTTAGTGCGGTAAAAATCCCACATAACCCTGCGTCGCTCCCACGGCGTCGGGTACCTTTTGAAGGTTTCCCCCTCGACAAAAAAAAAAGGCTCGAATCTCCACTCTCTTGTCCATCAATTCGCACTTGGCCAGCTCGGTGGACTTTGGCTGAAACTCTCTCATTCTGAGAGAAGGCACGTGCCCAGTAGTGGGACAATAATGGGTTGACGAGGACGAGAAGGCTCTAATCTTATTCGAAATTGAATATATATGTTCAATTCAACAATTTCAAAACTTAACATCAAGTTTGCTTGAAATAAAACATTATAAATCACAAATCTGTTAGATTACTTGTCTTTAATTTGACTTATTACCATTTCCTTTAATGGCCACAGTTTTGAGCGCTGATGAGTTTTATTCTGTAAGGTATAAGGGAGGCACTTGACTGATATTTTAGTCTTCAGGAGCAGCAACGCATCTGTGGTCAATCTCAGATAAAAGCGATCCTTTCTAATTCTAAATATAGTTGGGCTTCGGTGGCCACTTACCATCAGAAGGACTGCATGTTCGTTTGCTACTTCAATTTTATAACAACAAAACAAATTTTAGATAAGGTAAATGTAACCAATGAGCTATCGCCAAACAAAAATAATACATAAATGAGTCGCAGCGTCATGTGAGGGATCACGCGCGCGTCTTCCATACCGCTATTAAAATAAACACATGACCAGAACTACCACAACAACTAGTAGTTTTATTTTGTAACTGATTTTGATCACGTAGGCCTGGATGAGACTTTCATGACTATTTTACGATAGACTTATGAAGGGCTAATTAATGTATGTTTAACAATTAATGGCTATTTATGAAAAAATTTCATGTGATATATGTTAAATTTCATATACGTATGTGTCGTTAGAAGTATTAAATCTAGGTGGTCGGCAGCCCTCTTCTTTGAAGCTTTTCATTTGCTACAGTCATTCATATACAAAACAGTGTAATTGGGTCATGAAAACCCTCCGTTTTAGGAAGCGCAAACGAGTTTTTAAGTAACTTTTTTTCTTTTTTTTTTATATATCTGAAGTAGCAAACGAGCATGCAATGCACCTGATGGTAAGTGGTAATTACCGCCCATGGACATCTGCGAGCTACCTCATACAGAACATGGGTTCTATCTGAAGTCAATCACAGATGCGTTGCTACTCCATGTATGAGGACTATGATGGTCGCCTCATATAAAAGTGTGTGGGCAACCAAAACTTAATATAATTTTGTGGTACATTAGGGAATATTATATATATATAAGGATTCAAAGAACGCCAGTGTTTCTTCTATCATCCATTCATAAGCAATTTAAGGCCTACAGCTGGACGTAGGCCTCTATTATCCAATAGTCACCGCTCCTAGAATGCCTGCTGGTGTCCGCAGAGGATTTTGTCCCATGTCACTCTTTCGACATCTCCGCGAAGGGAGAGAGTGATGATTCAAAACCCAAACAAAACGTCGCAATATCGGCTTATTTTTAGTACAAATAAAAAGGGCAGTACATTTCTAGTAAGAAGATTCAAACACCTGACTCCCGTTCAGCGTATAATGAGTCGTACAAGTCATGTGACACAAGGTTCATTCATACCGCCACAATTAAAATAAACTTTAAACAATACATTCCTCGTATGAAACATTGTGAAATGTACAGCGGGCGGCAAACGCTTTCTAGAAACGAATGCCAGATGTCAAGGTTAGTCCAAAAGGTAGCACAGGAAATACTAGCACTCTAGAGTACAGTTATAAGAATTATTATGTAGACAAATAAAACAAGGTTTTAAATTGGCATGACCCTCTTACATGTCACCAGCGCCACACCTATACCTACCTTATACGACCCTCGTGGTGGGGCGGTTAACATACCGGTCTGACGCGCAATGGGTCCCGGGTTCGATTCCCGACCAGACAGGTATCTGAATGAGTTTAGATTCGTGTTCTGGGTCTGGGTGTTTGTGTATTCGTCTTATGTGTGTCCATAGTACCCACGACACAGGAGAAAATCCTAATGTGGGGCTATGAGTGTAGATACCGTGTGTGTTTTATGTCAGCAGCGTTAAAATGTTCTGATTTGAGGAAATAACCTAAGATGAGACATTTGAATTTAGTCAATTTGACTAGATTTACGGATAGAGCTAGTGTATGTAGGGTTAATAGGAGATGTTCATGGGCGGCAGTGGTAATTATCATCATTTGTAATAAAACATTTAATTTTATAAAAGAAAAAATATGTAAAGAAGGTTATTCCTGCGGCATAGCCTGCGATGTTCACGTCTACTACGGTAATGTTATGCAAATCTATTTATTTATTTATTTCAGACTCATTAACAAAAATGCATGTAACTCAAACATAAAATAAAGAATCCTTAAAACTAGTGGCATAATGAGTACAGCAAATTCTAAAGTGATGTGCATAAACATGAAACCTTTTATTTTATATTTACCAAATTCCTTTTGATAAATATATTAATAATCCATTAGCGACTATATTTGTTCCGTATCCTACTTCCGAATTACCTTTCTCTATAAACGCCGGAAAAAATCTACGGCAATTGTTATTTATCAATTAATCAAGCTTAAAGGACAAGAATTAACGAATTAAAAGATAATTAGGCTTTAATTGTAATTACTTGTTTAAATAAATAAATAATAGAGCCAAGTTATACGGTAATTGACTACCAACATTTTTACAATAAAGTACTTATTAAATTAAATTAACACACATAATTTAAACAAAAAGTATGTTTTTGACTGCGGTAAAGCTAGCTAGATAATGCAGTCCAACTGATAATAAGTGGGCACTGCCGCCTATGAACATCTGTAAGCAACTTCGAACAGAACATGGGTTGTATTTGAAGTCAATCACAGGTGCGTTGCTTCTACCGAGGAATAAAAACTTAGCCTTAAATAAATGGGTGCCGGCAACCACACCCTTCTATCGACACGCAAGAAATGCTTCACGCTAGAAATAGGTGTAGCGGTGGTACTTCCCCGGTCGTACCACCTGGTAAAGATCTAAAAGATTCTTCACGATTACATAACAGCTGTTATGGTACTATGTAATTTGAAGCTAATGACTTACTTATTGAAGGCCAAGAGGCATTTAATTATGTAATAAATTAAGGTTGATAGTAATGAATACGTAACTATGATACTATATTGGTTAGTAAATTAATCATTTGGACCGATAAATTATTATTAATTTAAATTATTAATAAATGTAATTTATTAATATATTTTCTTGTAATAAGATCTATTTCATTCATCCCATTTTTTATTTATCTCATGTTATAAAACTAAGATTTTATTGGTATCGTAGCTACAAAATATTCCAAATCTCAGATTCACTCATAAATTTAATACGTATTAAACTAATAACACTTTTTTTATATATATAACCGACATTTTTCACCGACTTAAAAAAGAAGGAGGCTATCGTTTTTTTATGTAATAACACCGATTTCTACTGATTCCTACCGACACAAAATACTAAAAAGGTCAGACTAAAACAATTATAAAAATAAACTTAATACTCGAGTGCTTAATTTTATCAGTTGGGTTTTTAGATTTCATAATAATTTCTTATATTAACAATACGGTTCTAAGGCTACGTACTCACGGAGCGGTTTTCACCCGCGGCCGCCGCGGTTGCGGGCCCGCAGCTTTTGTGCTTTACGTCCAAATTTTGTGAGCATATTGAGTGGTCTGAGAATCGGCCAACATCTTTATTTTTCATACCCCTCAGTTATATATTGTCGGATAGAGCGGTTTTCGCTTGAATACCGAAACCCGGCCTTTCAGTCGATTATTTTTGATTAAGGAATATATTGTAACGATACTCACTAAGTTCTTCAAAAAATCATACGTCTGTGAAATCTACCAATTCCTACCAGGCTCTCCAGGTAGAGTAAGTCCTAAATCTCTCATATTTTAAAAGGTCAGTGATCAGCAAAGGGATAACAATAAGTTGACGAAATGGCTATAGATACAAATATTCATGGGCGACGTGGTCACTTGCAAGGCGGACTGTAAACTCGGCTGCTGCTTAAATCTTATAACAAAAACAGAGTTCATTTAGAATAATGTAAACCAAGCATATGTTTTAAAAATATACTAAAAGGATAAAGATACACTCATAGTCTACAGGCGTGTAATTTGAATGAATTACCAAGCAAATAAAGGCAAATAATATTTGAAAAACAACAAACAACGGCCGAAACGAGTTTATGCGAAGGTCCTGTTTTTCAACCTTAGCAAGGCGCACGTGCTGCTTGTATAAGATTATGACATGTTTTGTGGCCAGATAGTAGGTATTATATTATTGTTCGCCGTCCGGTCCAGAATGAAATGAAATGTCTTTATTTTGCATAGGCCTACGGAGGCCCATTGTCAGTTACATATATTTTTTTACCTGCCATCGGAACGACACACGACCTCAACTGAGAAGATCCGGCAAGAAACTCAGTGGGTTTGTCTTTTTTCTTTGTCTTTCTTGTTTGACATAATGTTTTTACATTGGTTATAAAAGTTAGATTAGATACAAACAATTGTGGTGGTGGTGTATAAAGGGTTCTGCAAATGTCCATGTTGCCCTCTTGCCCGTTTGCTACTTCAATTTAATAAAAAGGACGGGTTGTTTATCTGCATTCCATATCTTTAACAGATCTTGCGTGACCACAAGAAAGAAAGCTCTCAAATGAAATGAAATTATTGTAGACTAGCATTCGCTCCTGGTGTTCCTCTTTGGGAGCCGTGATTTCTTTTCTCTCTATATTGAGGTAGTAAAACCCTGTGGCTCATTTTATATAACTTATCGACTAGTCTGTTTGATCGGAATTTGAAGTTTGTAGCCTCTCCACAGTACACCAACGTTACTCATCAGGAAACTTATACATAAAAACATGGGTAAACCCCATTATTGTCCCACTACTGGGCACGGGTCATCCCTCCGAATTAGATTCACAGTCTACTGCGCTAGAAAAGTGCGAGTTGGTGGACTTCAGCACATCCGAGAACTTTTTTTCTTTAAAGAACTCTCGGGTGTGTAGGTCCCTTACGATGTTTTCCTTCACAGAAAACAAACAAACAATATAAAAAACATATACATAATTTCATCTTTATTCCCCTTGGAAATTCGGTTAAAAATGGCACTATATACGATTTCATCAAATAAACGTTTAAAATATTAATTTTATTAAGATTTTACAAAAGCTACTTAAAATGTAACAATATGACAATTCATAAATATTCCTAAGGACCCATTCGTTAATACCGTTAGTGACCTAAGTGGTAAAATAAATCCATACATACTCTTATTTCAGGGGCAGGGGGATTAATCGCATTATTACGTAATATGTTGTAAATCCCACCAATTCGCACTCGGCCAGCGCCGTGGGCTATGGCCTATAACTCTCTCATTCCGAGAGAAGACCCCTGCCCAGCACTGGCACAATAATGGGTTGACGATGATGTTATAAATCGATGTTTAAATTAAATAGAGAAGTATCTAACCTTTGGCATCAACTCACGCGTATTTAAAATATATTTAATTACAGAGTACCAAACATTTTATGAAACAACATAGATACAGGTTTCATTTAAAATGAGCTCGGTAAACGATCCGTGTTATTTTCGTGTTTGTAATATAATTGGCGAGCGAGTAATTTGGCCGGAACTTGGTTCGACTGCCTCTTACAAATATTGACAGAGGTGTAGGACTCTTGGTTCCGTACTAGAATTTTGGACAGTGCAGTGTTTTAATAAGATTGTAATTTACTATCCGTATTATTAAAATCGAAGTTTGTCTTACTATTCCCTCGTTTTCTTATTATTGTCGGTTTTCTGGACGGGTCTGCTTTCAGCGGCCTAAGGACGTACAGTTTAAAAATGGAAGAACAATTACGGTTCGAACGGGAAGGTATTCCTGTCACAACTAACTTAACGTGTAGCAGTTCTTGCGTTTCGTTGCAAGGGTTTGAATGCAGACTTAAGAAGTAAGGTGAGTTTAAAAAATATTTTCAGTAGGTATTCGTACTTTAGTCCCCTAAAAGGTCGGTAACCTTCATTACGGTTGTAATAAAAGTACCTAGCGGCCGAATAATCTTCTTATATTTATCTACCGTTCCTTTTTTTTCGGTCGTCAATTGCAGAGAGATAGGTGAAAAGAAGTAAGTAGGGTTCGCAACTGTTTTTTTTTCGCCGACCAAAAATCTAACTTGTGGGCGTTATATTTCCGCCCTGGGCGACAGGTCTACATACTACGCCACTGGTCTATCTTAATCCTCAAGGCAACGCATCTGTAATTGAGTAAAGATCCTCTGTTCTACGTGGAGTTAGTAACGGTGGAGGTGGTACGATGGTGGTGGTTTGATGCCTGTGGGTGGTGTGGCCGCTTACCTTCAAATGGACTGCTCGACTGTTGGTTTCTTCAATGTTATAAAAAAACTCTACATTTTTTCTTTGAGCCACGGTAAATTTAAACTTTTCATGTTTAATCTATTTATTTTCGAAAGAACTCCACGCAGTGTTCCTGTTATTCAATTCAAAAACCGGTCCTTGCAGGCGGTTATGTAATCCAAATTAAGGGTTTTTGCACAATTTGTACCTCGAACAGCCTAATTAGGTATTCAACGAGATACGTTGAATACAATTGACTTAAACGACATTAATATACGGAATGTGGTTTATTTTTTCTGTTTCGGATACATTCATACAAGCCGAAGGGGTTTTTTGGGTTGCTAAATATAACTCGATCTGTTTCAGAAATAATAGGTGAATGAATTTTGCACATAATAGGATTTCATATTCGTATAGTGAAGAAGTGGCAAATTTAAGTAGCTACTGCCGCTTATGGATATTTGCAATCAATCCCAGATAAGCTCACTAGTTTTGTCTGAGGTCGGTCGTAGATGCATTGCTACCTGTTGGGACTAAGTTAAAATACTTTAATGAAGTATGAATTACCACATACACACTTCCCACATCCTTCTAAAACATAGCAACAACGCTTAGCACTGTTTTATTAAGTTTATTTAGTATAGGTTTAGTCCATTAGAGGATAGGTATACTCTCAGAGTTAAGGCGCTTACCATTGCTATTTTTAGGCAAAACTACGCGTAGTAGAAACGGCGGTGCCTTCAATTTATTTATTTATTTATTTATTTTTGATAACACAATTATACAATACGGAAAAGCTAATAATGTTCTACTCCTTTAAATTTAGTACCTATCAGGCACTCTATCTGCTAATAACGGGTAATTGTCGGCCACGGAAGCGTTGCTATCCTTAAGTCCAGAAACCTTATCAGTTTCTTCCTGGCCACCCTTTTCAATAGAATAGGTACAACATGAATTGCGTTGCTATACCGGACACCAAGTCTCGTTAGTTTCTCCCTTGCCGCTCCCTTAAAAAATAATACAGTAGCACTTGACATACAATTAATACATAAATACGTGTTAGTGATAAGGTTACGATAACAATTTATTTACCAAAGCAATACGCTAGCGAAAATAAGTCGTGCAAACATAATTTTACGACAATAACACGCTCTATTAGCGTACCACGTCGATGACGTCATTGTTCACATAATGTTACTGTACTTTTGATATTTATTTATATACTTCTGTTGTAAATATGTTATAATGTTGTCATTTACTTACAACAAACTTCTACGAGTGTATTGAATACGGTTATCTGGTCATTTAAAAATAGGAACATTTTTTTTACTTTCAGGATGGTTAGAGATTTGGATGTACTGGAGTGTCATTGCTACACAAACATATCATCATATAGGACAGATTAATTTAATATCAGCTGCTCATGGGTTTATAGAATTTAAATAGCAGGTCTTACCAAAAACGGTGGTGGTTTATTTTATTAAGTAGGTACAACTGAAGACAAAAAGTCATCGCTGCCCATGAACATTTGTATACAACATGTAGAACATCTAGGTTCTATCTGATTATAATATAAAAATAAAAAAAAGGTTCTATCTGATTGGATCATAGTCGCGTTGCCATTTCAGTGGACTAAAATCACCTTACATTTAGGTCAGCAAGCAACCGCAGCCTTCCACCGAAGCGCAAGAAGTGCTTCACGCAAGATATAAGTAAGACTCAGCGTTGCCAGTTTTTTTTATCTAGTCGGGATTTAGAAACTTTTGGAGTGAAAAAAAGCGAGATTTCATAATCAAAAGCGAGACAGCATAGGCGGCGTAAGGCGAGGGTGGTGTGGGCCACCGCCCCCGATCTCGCGGCTCAGAGACACACAGGAAAATACTTTAGTTTTCTCCCAGACTTGGTGTAGGGGGCTGGAAAATCTTAATTTAGCCACCTTTTTTTTGCAAAAGTCCAGTTCTTCCCTTGCCTGCCTGTTATTCTGTTAGTAATATCCACAAAGATTGAATTGGTACGGTTGAGGAGGAAATGATAAAACTCTTGTGGTTCGATTCCGGAGGCATTACCCTCACACCTATATCTGCCTAATAATTTATTTATTTATTTATTTATTTATTGCACCAACAAAGCAAACACTGATACATCGAAATAACATATTATACAATAAAGAGATACATGTTAAGTGCAGCCTCAATTATAGGCGCAAATTACAAGGACATTATACATTAAAAATTAGAAATTAAATAAAAAACAATTATACAATTGATTTAAATAATAGAAATTATGAATATATAAAATTGAAATTGATGTAAAACATATAATAAGTATGAATAATAATTAATTATGACATTATATTAGCAAATTAACAAATATTATATTAGTATTTTACATAAAAATTGGTTAATTAAAAACAAATAATTGTTTATTCAACATTAAAGTAGTGCCTGAGACACTAATCTCTTAAACTGAAGAAAGGAGTTAGAAAAAATATCTATATCTACCATTGTATCGGGACTGTTTACAGAGCTCTCTGTCACTTTTCTTTGGGCAGTTATGGTATTTACATTGTGAATCCTGTTGTAGCTGTTCAGTATTCGATGCAATGGGGCATTATGACCCAAATTTGATTTTACTTGATTCACACTAAAAGGAGAATATTTCCTAAATCTCGGCAATACCCTAGGTATAGATATATTTATCTTAGACAAAAGATTAGGAGAATCACAACTGTAATTTATTAGTTTATACAGAAACATGATATCCAGCAGCTATCTACGATGATTCAAAGAACTCAAACGGAAATGTTGTAAACGATCATTATAATTTGGCAATGTCTTAGCTAAATTACAACTATATGACAAATGCTATACAAAACGTTTCTGTATACTCTCTAATAACAGAGTTATGCCCTTCTTGGTTCTCAAAGGTGTAGTATGGAAGACAAAACAAAGACTGAGTTGGAACGCTTCGGTTATCCGGGTCATGGCTGTAGCCAGGGGGGTCGAAGCGTCAAACCCCCCGGAATGGTAATAATATTAAAATTCATAGAAGAACGTATATGGTTCGCCCATGGACCTATTAGCGTCACATTAATTTTTTTATTTTTTTTGACCTCCCCCCCTCCCCCCAACCAGGCTACGCCCGTGATCCGAGTGCTTATTTATTTGTTATGGATTATTTATCGATATACTTGTGTGCTGAGGTGTTTCAATTTACTTACTTCAGGGATAGCTAACGATCTGTTCATAACGTCACCATTCGTTTAAAATGAATTAATCATATAACATACGTGCAAGCTGTGATATCGTTATTTAATTTTAGTAAACGTATTTTTTAACTTTTTCCTGGTTTAGTAATCATTACTTAGAATATCTTTGAACAATAAACAAACTAACACGACCTAGAATCATACATGAATCATCCGTTGAGCAATGTGCTTTCTTCAAATAGACAAGAGGTTTATCGATATTGACTTATACAGATAGCACTTAGATATTTATATTATTAGGATATTGCATAATATTGCAATTAAGTGGGGATACAAGACGGATAAATACCGTATCGACGAATTGATTCAGCGATAATTATCGTCCTTATATCGCGAATGTATATTAATTATACAAATTGTTTTTTTATGTATAAAATTGTAGTAGTAAAAGTCCACTTGATAGTCACTGCCGCATAATGTTATGTGTAACTAATGTCATGGAGAAAGGAAGTTCTATCTGAAGTCAATCACAGATGCTTTCCTACTCTCGAGGACTGAGACAGCTGCCTCATATAAAGTTGAACCGGCAACTAAATTTCTAGCGAATTTATTAAATTATTTTATAATATATTTATTTCATGGTAGAAATAGGTGTAGCAGTTATAACTTTTTGGTCATAACCGGAACTATACCCTTTCTACCGCCTTGCAAAATGTAAAGGTTTAATGAGTTTTTTAAGTTATTGCATAGCTTTTATGGCCGGCTTTAAGCGCGGCGACTGAATCAAGAAATTCCGTAACGAAAAAACCTAACACCCCCTCTCCGCCTACATTTGTAGCGCGGCCGAGCATTCGCTTAACGTGTATGTATATGGTATGACAGTACGAAGCTCGAACGGATCGAGAAGAACTGCTCGGAAATCGAACAAATATGTAATTCCTATTTTTTTTTAATTGTAGTGCCGTCCATGGACGTCTGTAAGGAACTTCATCTGTTCTATCTGAGTCAACCACAGATGCGTTGCTATACCTGAGGACTAAGATGGTTGCCTTATATAAAACACGCCTAAAAAAACACACGCTTTCTACACTCATAGCCCCACACTAAGATTTTCTCCTGTGACGTGGGTACCAGGGACACACACACAAACACCCAGACCCAGAACATGAATCTAAACTCATCATTCAGATACCGGTCTGGCCGGGAATCGAACCCGGGACCCATTGCGCGTCAGACCGGTATGGTAACCGCTCCGCCACGCGGGCGTCACCGCTGATATGGATAGCCGCTTGTCATAACAACTGATACTGGCCGCTTAACATGACCTCTGAAATACAAGAGGAACTTAGCCACTCCTGAATTCCCATCCAACTTCCAACAGCGGCTATCCTTGTTTCATATTGGAGATCGGTTGAAATCTACAATAGCCGTGAAGGTTTGCGCGTTTAGTATGCCTAAATGAATATTATATATCCACGCACTCTTGTTTATACTGCCTATAAATTTATAAATCATAAGTAAATAAATGTAAATATGTGGCAAGGAAGAAATAGAAGCGTCTACGCATTATAAGTCAAGTCTCGTATGAAGACAACACCTTGTTCCCAATTAAATGATAAAACATTGAGCACAAGTATAACCACTCTCCGACGGTAGTTACAGCGCACTACGTTCGGAATCCCCGACAGACAAAAACTCGAGTGTAGATAGTATTATCTATCGATATATGATGTGCCTACGTGATCAACACGGCAAAAGGTCGCTGCACCCGTTGCAAATATTAAATACAAACGAAATCGCACAAACCTTAACCCACATCCTCTCGCCAACGAATCTACGGTACTATCTCTGCATCGTACAGTTGATTTTCAAACGGTTTGCATGTTACTTGGGTTATTTCTTCCCCGTTGCTCGCATTTCTGTAATTGGCCCCTTCCCGCTTCGTCCCTCTGCCTCATATGTCATTCGATCTCGTAGCATGTAGCCAATTACATGCCATTAGTAACACTAGTGCTGCACGTGGATTCACACGCGTTTTGGCATGCATTTAGCAACCTACTGCCCTGGTTGGCACGTGGCTGCTTAGTCTAGAAAGACCGAGAACGTCTGCTATATTCGGATTTGTTGCAGAGCATTGCCCTGCTAACAGTGCCATGGGCGATCTTCTTTTAGACTCTCATTGTTCCTTGTAGGTCATGTGTGGTTTAATTATACGATGATGATACTATCATATGAAGGTTAGTAATAGAATCAGAGAAGAATAAAGTTTGGATTTGAAAAAAAATCAAAAGCAGGTTATAAGTCCATTTATAAAGGATTTCTGTTTTGTGATTGTAATGACATTATCATCAAGAACATAGAAGTATCTTCATTATTATAGCAAAAAGAAAAAAAAGTGAAAAATAAGTAAATGTAATACATATTCCATGTCATCATAATAAGAAATTATATTATTATACCCAACCAATGAACGTGTGTACGTAAAAAAGTCGACAAGAATTTGATACAGCTTATTATATGTTATTAGATTATTAGATAAATGACTCAGACGTACAGGATCTTAGTTTTTAGACTACACCAAATATGGAAGGATGTCAAGTAGGTGACGACTTGACGAGATGTGGAAGAATCTAGATCAGTAGCGTGATAAATTATGTGCATCATTCCACGCCTTATACAACTTATGGCTTAATTAAAATATTTCTATATGGATCACTTTTGTATGCGGCGACCATTTGAATCCTCGGCAGTAGCAACGCATGTGTGATTGATTTTACATAGCAGCTTTGTTCTGTATGAAGATGCTTAAAGATTTATATGGATGACAATTGTCACTCATCAAGTGGATTGCAAGCTTGTTTGCACCTTTATTCTTATAAAAATGTTAGAAGTATTTTGAACATTTTTTGTAACACATATCTTGACCATTATTTATTACTAGAATAACTTTGCGGATATGATTATGTATGAAAATAAAACGTTGGTTGGTTGGTCGAAGATGAAACATAAAAACTTGCCAAAATTATGATGCTAACCATACCGGTCTGTTTTGGAAGTTTCCGGATTTAATATCTGGTTTGGGCGTGGCTATCAATCAGAAAATTAGTAAGGTTATGGGTGCACGGAGATGGTTTAAAACAATCTTGCTGAACGCCGAAATTTTGTTGGAGTTATGGTAAATGTGTTGTTTACATATATTTTTAACTTTTTTTTATCTAACTGAAGTAGGAAACGAGCATGCAGTCCACCTGATGGTAAATGGTCCATGCCGCCCATGGACGTCTGTAATCAAATTCATACAGAACATGGGTGCCATCTGAAGTCAATCACAGATGTGTTGCTACTCCCGAGGACTATCATGGTCGCCTCATGTGAAAGTGTGCCGGCAACCACACCCTTCCATCGAAACGCAATTATTGCTTCACGTTAGAAATAGGTGTAGCGGTGATACCTCCCCTGTTGAACTACACTGGTTTTACCACCTTCAAAAACTAGTGGAACATTTAACGATTTTTCGCATAGTTTCAACGGAGTTAAGCATTATGTGATCTTAAAGGGTAAACGGTATGAAATAAACCCGTGAAGAATGTTTGACCCTATCCTTTTTGTATTGAATGATGGCTATATGAGGCGACCAACTTAGTCCACGGGGATAACAATGGCTGATTAACTTCAGATAGAATTTCTGCTCTATATGAAGCAGCTCACAGGAGTCCATGACCACTCAACATCAAGTGGACTGTATGCTTGTTTGCTATCTTAATCTTATAAGGTAAGGTAACTTCACGACTCCAATCCTTTTTAAATTTGGTGACAGTTCTTATATAATAATGATAGTAACCAGGTGGATGCAGGGATATTCAGTAAATATCACTGTATATTCAGAAAATCTATTTACACTTGGCTAGCGCGGTGGACTATGGCCTATAACTCTCTCATTCTGAGAGAAGACCCGTACCCAGCAGTGGGTCAATAATGGGTTGACGAGAAATCTAGAAAAATGCTTCTCGTATTTTGGCGCGTATACACTGAACTTTCGGACAAACCCCGAAGCTTCATATACAGGCCTGAATACTGCAATGTGAACAATGCCGTGCGCTGAATTATGCGTCAAACTAATTGCATCTGTCAACGTTGCGATTGCGTAATTTACGGTAATTAAATTGCACTGGAATCTGCGGTTGCGTACAACCAAGATGATTGAACCGATTGCGGACTTGCAATTGTTGACATTGAGTACTCAGTTACTCACAGGATAGAGTACCGCACACGTTAAGCGTCAGTTAAGCGTTTTGTTTCGTATTTTGGTGTTATCGCAGGAGTAGTTTATGACGTTTTTATTTTATTTACTTTTAATAGGAACTTGAAAGAAAGAAAGAAAAGAAAGAAATCGTTTATTCGTAATGCGTACACACTCATACAGTTTATAGACACAATAATAATATAGTACCAGCTAACATGCAATATGTGAGTGGTATACATCACAAAACGGACCCTTCTCAGCATTTAGCATAATACAATTAGTAGAATCCTGTGTGATTTTTGAGGTATGTACCACCGTCATATTTATTTATGCTTAATAACAGCAGTAGTAAGCGTGGGGGTTATCGAGGGAGAAACCTTTAAAAGGCACCCGCCACCGTAGGAGCAACGCCGGGCTATGTGGGATTTTTACCTCACTAACACACTCCCGGTAGCCTTCCTCAGCGCTACGAGGAGTCCGGGATCTCCAATAGAACACAACAGGAGTCCAAAAGCACAATGCTCCTTTCGGGCCCTTCCCTGGTGACTGATGGATGTTCACCGTGCCACTTGGTGTTAACGACTGCAGGCGGCCACACATGCCATATATTATCCCACGAAGTCTAATATATTAGTGTGATTAGCTATATTGCTATTCTAGAAAATCTACTACACGTAATATTAATACCTCATACAACCAGTTCACCTACGAGATCCATTAACATTCAAGACATATAGAGTCGCTTAAGCCCCCGCTGTGCCAAAAATTCCTCAAACAGAGGAAATGGTGGGGAATAAAGTATACTACAGATTTTTACATGAATGTGTACCTGTTTAAAAATCAATGTTATCATAGTCTGTGATTGAGGCTTGCAGTTACACAGAGTTCGATAGTTCGTCATATTTTTCTAGGTAATGTTTTAAAGATTTTGAGTGAGAGTGAAGCTATTTCTAAGTAGGTAATGTTCTTCCTGAAGTTTATTACAGATATCCGGGGGAGGGTGGGGTCTATCTCAGTGGGCGGCAGTTATGACATATAACGAAGTGGTCGTGACATCAGGAAGGTCAATCTTCCTGATGTCACGACCACTTCATTACTATCCATTCTTGAAGATTTCAAATAAAACGCAGGAGTTATTCTTCTTCGATTTTTTCAAAGTTGAGAATGTCCGATCGCTTCGACGGTTGAACAAGAATCTTTTATATCGGCAGGCGCTAGCCTTTTTATAACAAAGTTGGGTGAGGTGACAATAACGAACTTATGGAGGGTAGACTAAATTAACATCTTTAGAAATCACTTAATATTGTTAAATTAGCAATTTTCGATCTTTAAACTAAGTAAAATAATTATTTTCAGCAAAGTGTTTTTCATAAATACGCGGTGTCCCGCCGACATATACATTAGGAATACCTGAAAGCACTGCGTGGTCGATTCTTGCTTTAATCTTATAAAGAAAAGTTACTGTTGACTTTGACATCGATTTGGATGAAGCACTGTAGCGAGAACGCGTGTGAGGAAATGGAGTAATAAAATGATTCATACCGCCAATCTGCGACCACGTCCTTGCTGAACTATTGCCCCCTTTCTTAAGTCTATATTGCCTTGCATCATTCAGGATATCCTCCTATCACACAATGATCATGGAAATGAGAAATGATGTAATTTTATAAATATGGCCGTAGTTATATAACCTCGATCACAGCATAGCAATATTTATATTTATAGAATAATTCAAATTGATTGCCAATATATCAGTTTTATCCATAGATAAAAATGCAAAGATATCCAAAAATTGTATAGAAAAAATCATAATTTTTCTATACAATTTTTGCTTTAATAAAGTTCACAATCGTAATTATACCATTTTAATGTTTAATAGCTCTAAAAAGAAATGTCACCGTCTAACACTAAAAGTGCAGGCGTCCCAAATTTGACCCACTTTCTTCTTCCTGCTCTAGTTACTATTTTATTATGCGTATAATCGTGAGTTTGATGACTTATCGGGAAAAATGATTATATTAAGGGCACGGGACTTCCATCACTTAGACGCTAAACACATTTTTTTACCTAAACCATCCGCGCGTCTAAGAATATCAAAATGTTCCGCACTTCTAGTGTTTAATTCCAAATTTTATTGCAGTAGGTTAGTTATATGTACATCGTCATTTGTTATTTAGGAAGTAATTTAATCTATGATGTCATACAAAATGAGACATAAGCAGATTGTATTTTTAGTTATCGGTGCATTGCAAGAGACTTTTGATTGTTGATATTTATAGATTTTGTGTTTCAATAGTCTTTATCAGTAATTTCTGAAATATCCTATTTACATCGACAGATTATTGTAAGTCGATAAGAGATATGATGTCATTTGATTGACGTTTTGAGTGTTTTTTTTAAGATTAGATTTTTGATAGATTGATTTTGTTTATTTTCGACTGTAACTGTGACTTTTTAGATAAGTGGTAATAGGTAGAAGATAGGCAATACCCATGTGGTACTATTCTCGACAATACTAGAATTTTCTTTATAATTACGTAAGTGAAGTAAGTAGAGCAGTGATAGCCTAATGGTTGAAACTTGCCCTCTCAATCGGGAGGTCTGAGGTTCAAACCCAGGCTACAAGGCCAAACTACTGTTTTATGTGCGTATTAGAAATTAATTACCACTGCTTTTCGGTGAAGGAAAACATCATGAGGAAACCTACACACTCGAGAGTTCTTTAAAAAAAGTTCTCGGAAGTGTGTGAAGTCCACGAATTCGCACTTGGCCAGCGCGATGGACTGCGGCCTAAAACTCTCATTCTGAGAGAAGACCCAGCAGTGGGACAATAATGGGTCGACGAGAAGTGAAGTAAAGCGATTAGGTTGTTCGTTTTAAAACTATTGGAAAATATTATTCTTGTTGGAAATTGTAAAAGCATTTTACAAGTATCTTAATATTTTTGACAATATTTATTTAATAAAAATAGTATTTTTAATTTTACAATTAAATGTAGGCTGGCTTAAAATAACTAAGGTGAGAAATTCACTTTGAATTAAATACCGAAAACATAACTATACAATTTAATTAATTGAACAACGTAAGTACCTAATAGTTTTAATTTATTACTTTTTTGCCTTCCTCTATCTAATTAGAACTATTACTCCGGGATGATTAGCAGAGAATTAAGATTTAAGTATACCATTAGGCAATAAACTCATCCTTTTAATCCTTAATTTAATATGTTTCAAAAGAATTTATTAACGAAAATGCCCAATCTCTGTCCATTACTACATAAATCACTAACATAAAGATTGTTTTTAATTCAAAGCATTCATAATATTATACAAAATTTATTATAATGAATATAATAAAACCAATCTTCAAATTTATCATCTTATTTTAATGTAAGTATTATAAACTGATATATTACACTTGGCGCTTCTAGAATCATTTATGAACATCAAATAAAGTAGAGTTTTCTTATAGTCACGAGAATTTATGTCGTCTATCATTTCGTAATTTGCTGTGACGCGTGTTTTAACCAGATATGAATAATTATAAGTTGTAAAATTATGTTTGCTAAACGTGTTATTAATATTTATGGGATGTCCTAGAGATAGCGATCTTGATCAGCAGATACAATTAAGCTAGTAATTTTACCGCCACTGGCGTTTAGAACAGGTACTCGTTAATATGCGGATCGCCTTCCGTTATATTATTTATTTTAAACTAAAAATTCCATCGATTGCCTCTTGCGGATATGTTTCACTAATAGTACCTATATGAGATAGTTTGTGTACATTGGTGTGTGTTACTATTTCCAGCAAAACTACTGATCGAATTAAGCTTGTACATATAAACTTTACTAGTCGACCCGGTGAACTTCGTTCCGCCTAAAAGTCAAAAATCTAAAATTATCGGTGTGTCTCCACTATATTATGCATGTATTATACATAAAAACCTTATCTTTGAATCACTTTATCTATTAAAAAGACTGTATTGAAATCCGTAGCGTAATTTTATAAATCTAAGCATACATAGGGATAGACAGCGGGAAGCGACTGCGTTTTATGCTATGAAGTGACAGACAGTTAACACCTTTTTTTCTTTAAGTGGGTAGTCCTCATGGATACCCAGTGCCCAGCCAGCTGGGTTATACCGGACTCTTACCAGCTAAACCCCCACTGTGTTTTCTCCTCGCACCGTACGGCGGGAACACGGGTACGCTTTCGCATCCGCGAACCCACCGGAGCCTGGCCGCCCACGCAGCCTCCCAGACAGTTAACACCTGAATTAACGAATATGTAGAATACTCTTTACCGCGTTCAACATATCAATGCTGAGTAAATAACCACTTTTATATATTAGTATTGCTTTTTCATTACGATAATAATCTATGAGACTAGGTAGCATTTTATTCTTACGTAGAGAAGATTGAAGTTGCACTAATAACATATGATGAAATAATTAAGACACATTCAAGTGTGATGTGTATTAGAAGTTAATGGTCTCTGCCGCGCGTGGACAACCCATTAGAGAGATAAATATATTACAGAAGTATATTATATGTTGCTATTCTTGTGAATCAAATTGGAAAGCTATTTTATCACACTCCTCTATGCGAAATAGGTACATCTCCTCAACAACAACGATCACTTTTACGATATTAAGTTCAAATTGCTACTTCATTAAAAATATACCTTATCCCAAAATTACCTTGCAGATATCAAATTATCGTTTTCATCGAACTAAGAAAAAGTACAACGGAAATTCGTTGTCCCATTGACGTCATCGTATGTACTAGTAAACCCAACGTACATACAGAAGATAATTCAGATGCAGTTATAATTGATATCAGCTGAGCAAATAGAAGTTTTGTGACGTCAATGTGACGTCAGTGTTTGGAACGACAAATAGACTGACGATAACAGATTAATGTGTATACGCAATGAAAGAAGGTGCATATATTATGGAGAGTCACTATTGAACCCAGTACTCTTATTTTTAAATTTATTACATTAGATTTAATTTATTTTTGGAGTCGAAACCGTCAATGGCTTGACATGCGATACATTATAAAGAAAGCAAGTCCTAAGACGTCCCAAAATGTATACAACAAAACATAATTAAAAAAAAAAACAAAAAAAAAAAAATGGTCCTATATAGTAAGCATAGATAAGGTTTTCTGTAAAGCCGCCGCTGCCGCCACCGCACACAGCTGGGACCCAGCTTACACTGTTACCTAGTTGTGGGCGATGTCGACGGCGAAGGCTCATAGTGGAGCTGTAATAATGACGTGAAGACAAAAATAAAACCATGCTAAAAAAGGGCACGGACGATCTGTCTGTGGAGGCGTAGCTGAAAAAAAAAAAAAAACCAGTACTCTTTGAGAGCAGTGATAACCTTATGATTGAAACTCGGCTTTGCAATTTTGGATGGCCCGAGGTTTGACTCACAGGCAGGCACTATTGATTTTTCTAAACTGATGTGCTTCAATGGCTAATGAACGTTAGATTTTTTTATTTTAACATTTATTATCCTATTCCTTGACACATATAAATCCAAACACACAACAATCATAAAAATTAATCCAGGCGTTCTTGAGTTGGAAATGGTTTAATTATCACAACTTTCCTGTATATATGTAGATTAAGAATTACACGTATATGTCACTACTGCGATCATTATACAAATAACTAATAGTGGCTGATTTTTTTCCAAAAACAGTAAGAAGTAAGACACAGTTTATTGCAATAGAGACCGGAGAACGCTCCTATCCCTACTCCGTACTGTTTAATGGATGAAAATTTCATCAAATTCGGTCAAACCGTTTCGGAGGAGTACAAACACTAAAACTGTGTCTCAAGAATTCTATATATTAGATATTACAACTAATACAATAAGTACGGAAAACGGTATTCCCATAGTAAATACTACTGATTGCTAAGCCATCATAAAGACCGCATAACCTGTAAATAGCAACATATGAGTTATTTACATCATCACTTCCGATATTCCGTTGTTTCAATGTTTAAATAAATATATGATTATTAGAGTGTTATTTATTTACTAAGGAAACACCTTGTTTTCTTGTTACGTAGAATGTTTGAAATAACATGTTTTCTTCAATGTGCCGCGTCATCACGTATTTCAAAACATACTGTTAGCGTATCAGTGATTATAAATGTCAATGTTTTTAACATATTTTTATCTGTTTATCTATTCTATCTAGTATAAGATTGTCGAAGTCCATGGCTGGCATGACTTTGCCTTGGTGAGCATAGTGTGTGTTGATATTACACGGAAGGACAATACTGCTCATTTCCTGGATTTTCGCCTTCTATCGTTATCCATGACATATGACATATGACATCCAAGGAAAGAGAGAGAAAAGTACTATTTAAGACACCTCACGGCACAAAGTTTATGTGTTATCCCACTTCTAAAAAACCTTTTTCCCTGTCTATTCCTTTTTCTTCTTAAAAGTTCATTTCTCATAAGAGAAGAAATTTGTAGCAAATAACGTTTGGCGGACATGTTTAAATCAAGTCATATAACCGTATAACGTATCAGGCCCATCTATGATTCAAATTATTTAATTGTTATGTTTAAGTGATACAATTATAAATCACAACAAAAACTTTAACTGTTTAATCTGACTCTACAGTGATTAAGATCGATAATAATTCCTAGTACTAAATTAATGACTTTCAATACTCAGAACTATCTACTTTATGGAGTAACGGCCTATTTTTAGATTTTTGAGTTATAAAATGATTGGATAGTCTGCTAATAATGGTACCAAATAAAGTCTAAACTGTTCTCAAACAAATTAAAACAAACCGAAACCAACCGCCTAAAACAGAATTACACTAATTCCGTGTAATTCCGCGCGTTGAATTCTTTTCAAGGGCGAAACTGGATGGACGCGAACGCTCCCAGAATTGTATTCGGATATCGTTTTCGAACCGCAACCTCGTTGCGAATCGAGTCGCTCCGCCCTAAATGGCCAGCTCATTTCGCGCTATGCACCAGATAGTGCACCGTTTCCATTGTCTTACAGCGAACGGACGATACGGTTTCTTTACCGGCTAGCGTCGAGTACTAGAGTTTCTGAAATTCGATAAGAGATGGGGTTACACGATTCTCAATCACGCTATGGAAGTTTTATAAATATTTTGTGTAGCTAGGTTAAACTAGTTCCAAATTAAAATTAGTGTAGTACGGCTACCTATCATGTAGCCTAGAAGGAAAGGTCCGTTTGCCTAATCTGCAGCTGTTTCATATTTCACTTTCAAGTCCTGAGTAAGGCCGATAGTCCAATCCATCGCTGTTCCAATTAGAATTGGTGAAGGTGAATACTTTAAAATCACTCACAAGACTTCCAGCAATCCAATTTTACATCTTTATTATTTTTAAAATAACATTTCCAGTTTACATACAGTTTCAACGACTTGAGTAAGTCAAGCAAGAGTTCTCCTTTTTCAAAAACAGAATTCCTGCATATAATTTCCTAGTAATTACTGATTTCAAAATTCCTTGAACATATCCCTGATAATGTATGCGACCGCTCAAATATGAAACTAAATAAACAAAAGGCGGGTTAAATATTCCTTTGTCAGTTCACATTTCTTGTATTTTTCCAACTCATTAGGAATCTGGTGCTCCTTTGTGTTACGGCGGGTGTCGCTTGCTTACCTACTTATTAATATTATAAATGAAGAGGCATTCCGTCGTTTGAAACAATGTTATAAGTTCTTATATCTTATGAGAATCAAATTAGCTATGGGAATCAATAGAAAAATCTTGTGAAATTAAGAATTTATTTTGCAACTCTTTGTGTTAAGCACGCCCAGGAAAGGCGTGCTTAACGTAGATTAAGTTAGAAAGAAAGAATTAGGGTTGATTAAAAGCTGAATGTAATTTGGGTTGATAGAAATCTGTCCACATATAACATCTGTATATATGTGTAAATATATGAGTATTACTGTAGAATGCCATCTCTTATCAGCCTGAAGAAACTAAAGTTGCTTAACAGACGAGACAATGAGATAGCAGAAATAGGTGTAACAAATAGATACGTACAATTAAGTGAGTTCAGTTTATTGAGATTTTTTATTGAGGTTGATCGATCTGGTGCATGTTGGTACTTGATCGATAACACCACTTTGTTTATGTTTATTTTGTCTATCTGTAAAATAAAACTTAAATGTGATATCAGATAGTCTAAAATTAAATTTAATTGGCAAGTTAGTACACAAATCTGTTTCAAATAAAAACGATAATCAGCATTTATGCGATGTATTGTAGATTTTTTCAGATAACAATAGATCTTAAGATTATGGGAACTACCGCATACATGCAATAGATTACTTTCAATGAAACTGTTGATTAGATCTGTTTGAACATTGATTGGTTATATTATATTATGTTATATTTATTGGTTTATACGACGTTCATAGAACATTTTAGTAACTCTTCTGTGGTAACTTCATTCCGTCACATAATGCTAACATTTTCTTAAGTGCACGTCTAGTAATTCAACACTCTATTTTTACTATCACAGTTTCTAATGATGCTACAGTCTACTATCTACCTTTGTATTTGTATTTTAAATTCTTTGTTATTTCGAGTAATAGAAATTTTCTTGCTTTATTCGCGAGACATTTATTTCTACTCTATGCCATTTAAAGGCAATATTACCGTGCAAAGCTGGTAAGCCAGGAATGTTTATTAATTGTTCCATCTTATTCCGGAGGAAGGGTGCACGCCGAAAAGGCGACTACTACTTTCTTTTAGTATTTAAAATAACTTTTATTTATGTATAATGTCATTGTTACAAATAGTTTAAATTTTCAAATCACAAATTACGTACTTTATTCATAGAATAGACAGTAAAATATAAGTAAAGTTAATAGTTAATAAAAGCTTTAACATGTAAAATTTAAGTTATAGTAGAAATAAAGGCTATTTTTATTTTTATTTTATTTTATTTATTCCTCTGGAATAGTAAGTAATTCATGTTAAAATGACTTGAAAATATCTCTAATCCTTTTTGAAATCGATTACAATGAGTACGTTCTGCGGAAGTGACTATTACGGTTACGCTCGTTAATTAAAAATAAATCTACTAAATCGATTCGGCAAAACAAATTCGCAAATGTCGTGTGCAAATGAACCCGCGTAGCGAGGGTGGCGTACGTGCGCGGCGGCACGTCTAACCGGGTTCTATTCCGGGCAGGGCAATACTAAGGCCTTATCGCTGCCAATTAATATTTTATTACACATTTATAATCGCGGCGCCGTTCGCTCCGATTCTCTTAGTGACGTCGGTTTTAAGATAACTGAGTCAGCCTCGCGCGATGTCTATGAAAGTGGTTTTGGGATTTACCTTTTACTTACAAATTATTTGTTGTATAAGTTTCCTGTAATGTTGTGTATGTGAATTTAAGATTCAAATGAGTTGATTTCTCTGAATTATTAGTGTTTTATTGACTAAGTGGCATTTTTAGTTAACTCCATGAAGATGCTTTGTTAAATGATTGTTGATCTGAATGTGGCACACATCACATATATTACAATGTTCACCAACAAAAGTTCTTTCTATTCAAATTTTTAAACTTTACTCCTGGACGCGGTCTCCACAATTTGATGCTGCTTAAAGTAAATAAAAGAGAGTTTGAAAATATATTTATTTCAATGAAGTATTACTTTAACTTCAAAACATTTAGTAGGCAATAGTTTGTTATTAAACCCAACGTGTAATAGAGAATGTGAATTTATCGGTCTAACTGCATGTTGTTTGTGCAAATATACGAGTATTTTGCTTTGCATAACAGTTACGGCGTCTATCAAGTGTAATCGAAATCAAAGCAATTTCCATCTTCCCATTCTATCTTACGATATATCTTTTTGAAATACGGTCGGGAAGAAATTGAATTGGAATGAATGTTTATTCATAACTACGCCCGTGGTTTTGTTCTTAAAAAATAATGTAACTTAAAGTTGTAATAAGATACCTGTATAGTTTGAAGGTTGCTCTCGATGTGCTTGGGATTATTAGGTGATTTGTTGACAAAGGATCAAATTCGAAAGTACCTTCCTACCGAACAAAGAAGAATGAAATCGGTCCATAGCCGATGGAGAGATAGATCAACACATAAAAAAACCTATTTATAGTGGAACTTTATTTTTAATGGTTATACGTTTTGATATAATATATGGATTTTAAATTAAAATAACAGGTGGTAGAACCAGTGTAGTTGGACCGAGGAAAGGTGTGTTTGCCTTCACACTTTTATATGAGGCGACCATGATAGACCTCGGGAGTAGCAACGCATCTGTGATTGACTTCAGATAGAACCCATATTCTATTTGAAGTTGCTTACAGGTCCATGGGCGGCAGTGACCACTTACCATCAGGTGGACTGCATTCTCGTCTGCTACTTCAGTCAGATAAAAATTAGCATATATCCCATTTGATGGTTAGTGAATACTGCTGCCTATTCGTCATCCACCTTAAACAAGATCAAGCTTATCCTAAGGTTAGCTACTAAGCCTTGCTGCCCCTGGAGTTATCTGAAAATATTTGACGTTCACGATTTTGTGTTATAATCTGCACATGTCAGAACGCCTGATACTTTTAGCATAGAAATTATTCAAAGCGTATTTTCGCTACTTGTTACATCTTTTAATTGGAATAGGTACCTACAATAATATGATACAAATAAAATATACACTTTTAAAGGTGGTAGAACCAGTGTAATTCGACCGGGGAAGTACCGATAGAAGGGTGTGCTTGCTTCCACACTTTCACATGAGGCGACCATCATAGTCCTCGGGAGTAGCAACGCATCTGTGATTGATTTCAGATGGAATCCATGTTCTGTATGTAGTGGATTACAGATGTCCATGGGCGGCAGTGACCACTTACCATCAGGTGGACTGCATGCTCGTTTGCTACTTCAGTCAGATAAAAAAAATACACACATCATAAGAGTGCAATAAACTAGCAAAAGTAAATGAATGATAACATTAGTTCATACGGTGTCAAATCTTAGGTAGAGTTTGATTAAAATACAAACATTACCTTGTAGTTTTATTCTACGCTAAACTAAACGAGTGAAGCAGCCTCAGGAGCCAGATACGAACTCATTAACGTAGGCATTCAAATTTAAATCTGATTTTTTGCAGATTGAGATCGGGTAGGTTCGACACGCCAAGCGTATACGTTAAGAAAATTTTGACAAATTTTAATTTAAATTTTAATTGACGTTTATATGTTTCCTAGTGATTGCACTATAAACATATAAGGTACATTGCGCACATAAATCTAATAGAGAGGAGATATATATTATACCAACGTACTTTTTTATAATATTGAAGTAACAAAATTAGCAAAAGGAGTTTGCCTGGTGAGCGGTTCAACCGGACTATCTAATTACAGATGCGGCGCTATTCTACAGGACTAAGATGGTCGTCTAATATGAAAGTTAGCCGACGACAACATCCTTCTGCCAAAACGCAAGAAGTGCTTTACACTAGAATTTGTGTAGTACCTGACAGGTCGAACCATGCCCGTGCTACTAACTTTTTTTTGTTTACGAGGGGGATACCTTCAAAAGGTTCCTGAGGTCGTGAGACTGAGGTGGATTATGTGGGATTCTTACCGCACTTAAAGCCCCACGGTGGCGGTCCTCAGAACTGCGTGGAGGACTCCGGGATCTCCAACGGAACACTGCCGGAATCCTCCAAGCACGATGCCCCTTTCGGGCTCTTCCCTGGTGAGCGTGAATTGCTCAGCGCACCTTCTGGTCTTTACGGCTTGTCGCTTACTTACTTACTTCTTACCCGTGATAAAACCTATTAAAACCACAAAAAACAAATATCTTAAAATAAAGTCCACAAAACGTTTTATGTATATGTTTAAATAATAAGCAGGAAATTTCCTTAGCAACAAAGTATTAACTGTGTCATTGGATGTTCATTTACATTTTTACAGCCACCAATTAAATACAGGTTTTATTAATAAGGTGGCGCTTACATTTCTGCGAATTATGTAAATGACATGATATTTACAATATCTTGCAAATATTAGCTAATTGGCGATCCGTGGGGCACTTGTCTACGTAAACAAGACGACATGTATCGTGATTTATTAACATTTTAGAACTTCAATGTTGTAAAGTATTAATCACACGTAGTAGTCAATTATAATAAAAGTCGGTCATTTACAAAAAGCAACTGTAAAGTAGATACACTTTGTTTTTAAAGGTTGTCGTCGTGGTAGCTACGCCGGGTTCAGTGCGATTTTCACCCACTGAAACGTCTACCTAGCTGTCGTCGACGCTATGAAGAGGACTCTGGGATCTTCAAAGGAACGCAACCGGAGTCCTCCGAGCACGTTACTCTGTCTGGCTCGGTCCACGTGCGCATTTATGCCTGCCACAACATTGATGTTTACGACAGTATGCGGCTATATATACCTTCAACCTTTCCAGGATCGCTAGTTGGACGCTTCGGTCTCACATTCTTGCTGTCTGCAACCTCAGCCTTATTTTAGAATCCTTATTTTACAGATGGTAGAACCAGTGTAGTTCCAATGCGGAAGCACTACCGCCACACCTATTTCTATCGTGAAGCATTTTTTTGCGTTTCGATGGAAGGGTGTGGTTGCCGGCACACTTTTATATGAGGCGACCATCATAGTCCTCGGGAGTGCTAACGCATCTGTGGTTGACTTCAGATAGAGCCCATGTTCTAATTGAAGTTGCTTACAGAAGTCCATGAGCGGCGTTGACCACTTACCATCAGGTGGACTGCATGCTCGTTTGCCACTTCATCAGAAATAAAAAAAGACTCCACTTACAACACGCAGAGGATACCATAACTGTTCTCTGGTCCCGAGACCACAGAGAAAAGTAGGTAGAGTAGATTTAAATATATTATTTTTGATATTCATAAAAAAGTCTCGCATTGAAAACATAAAGGATCGATCTCGAAACTTCGGCAATTTTAATTAAATACCCGAAACTGCTCTTTGCGTCTCTTTAATAAGCGATTATTAACCCTTTAAAAACTCTTCAAAATGCGAACACAATTTTGTTATGTGTTTGGTCATTTTCATTTAGTTTTTGCTTTGTTATGTAGAGCAGTGATAGCCTAATGGTTGAAACTTGCCCTCTCGATCGGGAGGTGCGAGGTTCTAACCCAGGCACGCACCAAAGATTTTTCTATTTCACATAGTTAATGTGCGTATTAGAAATTAATTATCACTGTTTTTCGGTGAAGGAAAACATCGTGAGAAACCTACACACCCGGGAATTCTTTAAAAAAAAAGTTCTCGGTGAGAAGTACACCAATTCGCACTTGGTCAGCGCGGGGGACTATGGCCTATAACTCTCTCATGCCGAGAGAAGACCCGTGCCCAGCAGTGGGAGAATAATAATAGGCTGACGACATGCTTTGTTGGTCTGACATGCCGAGGGTTCCGGGTTGAACTCAGGCCCGACAAATATCCTAAATATGAAGTATGTTTTCTGTCCTGAGTCTGGTTGTTGGTGTATTTGTGTGTACACAAGACGGAAGTCATTCTATAGGAGGTTAGTAGTGTAGAAAGCGCTGATGTTATCCTGTTATTATTATTTGGAGTTACACGACGGAACGGTAATGACCTCCGTAGTCAGGGGCACGGCAATGACGCGTCATTACACCGCTTTTTGTCAAGGTTACAGAGTTAACGTCAAATTACATAACGTTACACTCTATTGTAAGCTGTAACAAAGTAAAATATCTTACACAACAAACTAATCGTGTTTAATGATTGTACAAATAGAAGTTATAAAATATATTTTAAGTCCTCTTTCATATTATTACAGAAGTAGCAAACGAGCTCACAGTCCATCTGATTGTACGTGGTCATTGGTGCCTATGGATATATGTAATAATTTGGGGTTGATTAGGATAGGAGGTAGAACCAGTATAGTTCGACCGGAATGTACCACCGCCACACCTATTTCTAGCGTGAAGCATTTTGTGCGATTCGATGGAAGGTTGTGTTTGCCGGCACACTTTATTATGAGACGACCATCATAGTCTTTGGTAACAGAAACGTATGCATGATTGACTTCAGATAGAACCCATGTTCTGTATAAAGTTGCTTACTGCGTGCTCGTTTGCTATTTAAATCAGATAATAAAAAATGTCCCTGAGAGATAAGTTGAAACGCCTTGACACGTCGTGTACCTAATCCAAGAGAACTTATAATTAATTATAAATGGAACTAGGCAGATGGAATTAGGATCCTATTATCTTTGTCAATCAATCCGCAAGTGCAGCAAAATTATATATGTTGCTGGTCTCTGCCAATTTCGCTTTTTTTACGTTTATTAATTGGAAGGAGAATTATTGAATACTTCAGTAACTTTCTAACAGTTAAAACATAAAAAAGAAATGGGACATAAATGACAGTGTCAAATCGCATTACTGAAAATTCTTAAATTGTGAAATTAATGTTGCACAAAATCTTGTTTTGAGTGGTTGAAAGATCATAGAGAGCATCTATGGTGGCAAAAACGAAATCTGCATGGGAGGAGAAGAGTCACAAAAATATAAAAGCGGATATTATTGTACTGGGATGTAGTCTACCAGGTATCGTCACCGCTCACAAACTTAACAAAAAGTTTGGGGACACATTGAATATAGTTGTTCTTGATTTGGCTGGAAATCAAAAAGCCAACGTTGCGTCCCAGCGTAACGTTGGTTTCCAAGAAGACGAGTCCGCAGACCCAGAGGTTTATACATTTGACGGAACCGCGAGACAACTTATCGACAACGTAGCACGACACTATCTCGCTATGTTTGCTAAAGACTTCAACATGTCCCTACCAGAAACGATTATTATTCCGAGAAATGTCACTGCCCCATTTAACAAAATCTTCGAATATAGCAACGGTACTATTGTGCCATGTCCGAATGATTATCATGATTTTGATTACTTAAATTTTCTCGAGAGATTCGAATTAAATCAATATCAAACACTTTTAGATCAAAACATGAAAGATCTCTTTCAAACTAACAGAGTAGACGCCGCTTCCGAAAGATTAAAACTTCTCTACTATGATAAAACTTCTATGGAGCAACATATTTGTGAAGCGCTGCTTTTTCCAAATTCAAGACAAATAATGAGGACCATGGTTAGATTAGTATGTGGCGTACAACCGAAAACAGTTTCCGTTCTTTTCTATCTGCATCAATGCTATAGGACCAGCAGCACCAAGAATCACTTAGGTGGGTGCAACACGAGATTTCGTGAGAAGCTTCTCGGATATTGTAGAAAGCATCTTGCTAACAAACTGCAGCAAAGTATCGCTAAAATAACTCTTTCGGCAATAGCGATTAAAGAGATACGTACATATTCAGACAAGGAAGTAATTTTAACCACTATGAAAGGTGAAACAAATTATATATGTAATTTACTTGCCATGGCTTTGAAACCTGATGAATTGCATGACATTGAAGTAGAAGCTAATTTGCTATCAGAGAAGGAAGCCGCAATTGCAAAAGCTATGAAGCAAGGTAAAGCTAAGAAATTTATGGTACAATACGAAGAAAGTTTTTGGAAAGAACAAGGATATAGTGGAGACATTCTTAGTATGAGAGGCCCCATACTCTGGGCAATGCAACGGCCAAAACTATCAACAACAGGTGACTCAGAGCACTTCCCATCATTAGTTGGATATTTAATGATCAAGAACGATAAAGAAGAGGACTCGAAGGATGCAGTCATAAGTCAACTAGTTAAACTCTTCGGATCGGAAGCAGCTAATCCACGAAGCTACCATGAAACAAGGATAGCTGATGTATTTGTTCCTCGATGTGGTGATTACGTGGCGTTGCGCAAGTTAACCAATGGAGCATGTCCAAAAAATTTGGAATGGGGAGCATTCGACATATTTGCCGATGGCGATGTGGCTGCTGCCTTGGAGGCTGGCAACACGGCTTATCTTCACTTAATGAGCTGTTTGCGTCCCCAAGCGCAGTCGTATGAAGAAGCTGTTAGCGGCGAATGGCCGACATTTTTGAATGATACCCCCTACACGAAATGGTTTGCAAAATTAAATATTGTAAAAACCATGCGTCTTGTAGCTTGTACAGCAGCACTTTATGTCGGAATACGTGTAATACAATCATTGAGACAAAACTGAAACTAGTCCAGATACTTAAAAAAATAAAGACTCAAATTATTAAAAAAAGCAAGGGTTCAATGTAAACTTTGCTCTGCTGAACAGTGTGGTTACCAATATATATATCGCCTCTTGTACAAAATTCTCTGTGCAGTGGTATTCAACGAACGAGCAATTAGATCGGTAGACTCGATCGCATCACAGCATGAATCGACATCTACTTATATGGTAGACTTATGAGAGTGAACAAATTCCTGCCAAGTTTCTCTGACGCCATTTCAGACGCGTATACTTTTTGCGAAAGTGAATTGAAGCATTTTAGCAACGACTTACGGGTTTAATATTTATAGCATTTTGCATTTTAATAAATGATTTATTATCTTTGACTTTGAGGTCTTCTTGCATCGTAAATTTTGGACGTAAACGTCCATCAGCGCAAGTTTATCTGTGCACTTTGAACTGTTTACTATTAGCCTTCCGTAAAGACAATAATGTATGCTTTTATTAAGTAATAGGGATTACATAATTTAAAGTAATTACTTGTCTTGTTTTATAGTAAAAAATTCTTTTAACTTTCTATAGGATTAGTTACATAACTAACTCATACCTACCTCCTTATTTATTTTCATTTAATCGTAGTTGGAAACGTTTTAATACATATTTCCTTTAATAATTCTTAATGTAGTAGAACTCTTAGTATTTCGTCTTTGGAAATATATCTCATATACTTATTTCTATCCATTACCTACTGTTAAGTTGCTATAAAATAAGAAAGGGTGTGGTATGGTAGACACGGTGTTTCGACTTAGTATTTAGGGTGACGCATCTGTTGCCAACCTCTTAGATATGAATCTAGAGTTAGAGATCGCTTATGATTATCTGGAGTTGATTATAGACGTACATGGGTGGCAGTTGCCACTTACTATCAGGTGGATTGCAGCCTCGTTTGATGCTCCTGTTTTAAAAAAATAAAAAGATGTATTTATTTTTCCCTTCACATAATCATATTACACTAATATTAAAAGTATTTTAATTGAATTAAATTAGTTGCTGTAAAGTACGCTTAAATTAGAACACGCCATTAGGAATGCAACGGTCCACATCGAGGCAAGATTCTTAGGCAATCGTTCCTCGCTAACAAACACGTCCTGCTCTACTCGTGATCGCGTGAGAATCCTGTTGGGAATTTAATGAGGTCCTTGAAACAAAGATACCATGTAACTAGATAAAAAATTAACATCGTTAAAATTCACTTGATATGAATAGCAACTGCAGGTATGTTATAGACGTATAGACCCCTTATATGGATTTGATAATTTTTCTTCGTAACATAAAATATACAAAAAGTAACACAATAAACAATCATAACATAATGACGTAATAACATTAACAAGAAGAATCTATCGGTCATAGGATTCGCTAAACAAGAAGTTTTGTCAGTCACCCCGTTGTTGTTTATCATCAAATTGCCAAGAATGTTAGAAAGAAAGAAGAAAGAAAGAAAGAAAACTTTATTTCCAAACGCAACACACATACAACGTAAGAGAATATATGTGAAAGTATACATGTAACTTTTATACATGTTACCCCTCATCAAGAATCATTTAATAAAGAAAATAGCGTTTAACATTTATTATTCGGTTTAAAGATTCTTTATTGTCTTAAGAAATTACAAAATTTCACTTAAAAGACAAAACATATATTAAGTATACATAAATTAAGTGCAAACATGTAACGCAGTAAGCGAAATTTTACAATATTAATATAAAAGAAAAACATTTGTAAGCGTACCTACTTTACAATATTCTTACATATAGATACAGTAATACATAAAATAAACTACAAAAATAAAGACTGTTCTAATATCATTTGTGCTTTACGCAGAGTTTTCTGTAATATACTTTAAGACTTTTTTTTAAATATATTGGTCGATTTGCTAACTTTTATGGTTTTTGGCAACTTGTTGTATAATTTTGCACCATCTGAAATTAAGGGTTTTGAACCATATTGTGTTCTCATTAACGGTAAGCTGATGTTATCGGCATTTCTTAAGCTTTTACTTTGTATTTGACGATTTTTGGTAAACGTTAATTCCGAATGTATTTCGCCATTTATAATTTTTTGTATTAAAATTAGAGTTTTTAATTTATATATTTGTTGTAGGTTGAGTAATTTAGTTTCAGCATATAGTTTTTTCGTAGATGTTAGAAAGTCGTAATATTTTCTTAATGATTTTATTTTGGGCAATTTGAAGTTCTTTAAGGTTGGTTGGAGCTGCATTTCCCCATACTTCTGTTAAATATTCTAAATGTGGTTTAACACGTACATTTTTTAAAACTAAAAAAGTATAGTGCCGCTTTTATTCATCAACTGAATTCCATAGTAAGTATTAGACTAAAGGGGTCTTCGTGACCTCCACGTGTCAGTGAAGGTCAGACAATACTCATAACAAATAGGTCAAGTTCCTATGACGAACGGAATGAGGAAGGAAGGCATCAATCGATTGTGTAATGCTCGGTGCCCTTAAGGGGCATGGTGGCGTGTGATTGACATGACAGCGTAGGCTATGTTCTAGGTAAATATGTCTCAACCATGTTTAGTGTGCAATTCATGGCTGCAATAATAAAACTCATTAAACCTTTTAACGTTATTTAACGTTTTTATAGGAACCAGTGTAGTTCGACCGGGGAAGTACCACCGCCACACCTATTTCTAGTATGATGCATTTTTTGCGTTTCGATAGAAGGGTGTGGTTGCCGGCACACTTTTATATGAGGCGACCATAATAGTCCTCGGGAGTAGCGACGCATCTGTGATTGACGTCAGATAGAACCAATGTTCTATATGAAGTTGCTTACAGGTGTCCACGGTCGGCAGTCACCACTTACCATCAGGTGGACAGTTCAGTCATATATATAACTGGCGTAGGATACGGAATCGTGAAAATGAGAAACGGTCTCAGCTTAAAAGTTTATTTTTTTTTAATGCGAAAAAAATGGCTTCATCTCCTGCCATAAAAACAATATCATGGTCTACGGGTTGCCATCGACAATTCACAAATATGGAATATTAATTTCTTAAATACTTTCATTAATTATCATTTATATAAAATATTAGAATTTCAAAATGAATAAAATTAACATTGAAATTAGCGTCTAATTTTAATACAAAAATTAAGGATTATAGTGACGGTCTAAATGAACCGATGAACGGTCACATATTATGTATCAACTTAGCTTTTCTGTTTTTTGAGAAATGTTTCTGCTGGTGTAAATTTGGTTCTTGTCAATTCGCAAGAACTGCTTCACGCTATAAAAAGGTGTGGCGGCTGTGCCCTGATCAAATTTCACAGGTTCTTCGTCATGGTAAATCCTATTTCAATATTATTGTTCCGTGTAACAATTATGGCCAAACCCTATTTTAAGGTAACCTTATAATTTCTATTTCAGACAAGAGATGACTATGTACCTACAACTGCAATCTTAATATATAATAGCAATCTATTTTAATTTAAAAATAACTATTACTTTTATCAAGGCGCATAAAAATTTATTCAAAAACGTTTGAAAAGTAATAAAAATATGCTGCATTCTACAGCGCGCATTCTAAAACGATGGACCTTGGATGTTATTCTATAAATTATATTTAACAATTTTACTTACAAATTATAATTTTAATAATTTTACAAATACAATTTTATTAAAGAGATTTGTTATTTCTACCATTACGATTATTGCTCTAATATACTGCAAGGCTCATTCAATTTACTAATTTAATTGTTCAGATTAGAAAATTGTTACGCATTTTAGAATATGATTGCATACAAGTTTGTGACACTATTATCAGCAAAGGTATATAGTCCAGTTCACATGATGATAAGTCAGTGAATACGTCGAATTAGCTGTAAATAGCACTAGATAAAGCTTAGGCTCCTAGAATAGTCCTTTTTTTTGTTTTCGAGGGGGAAACCTTCAAAAGGTACCCAACGCCGTGGGAGCGACGCAGGGTTATGTGGGATTTTTACCGCACTAACCCCCCTAGGTGGCCGTCCTCGGCGCTATAAAGAGGACTCCGCGAATTCGGTCCGACCGCAACCGGAATCCTCTGAGAGCGTTGCCCCATCGGGCTCCTCCCAGGTGGGCAGCTGAGCTCACCGCTCCGTCTAGTCTTTACGACGGTATGCGACCACATATACCGCCGTCCTTCCCGGGGTCGTCTGACCGAACGGTTCGAGCTCCCACTCTAGCCGCCTGCAACCCCGGAAGCCCCTTTTACTCGCCTCTTACGACAAGCAGGGGATACCATAGCCCTATTCTGATCCCGGAACTACAGGGACGTCCTAGAATAGTCCTAGGATTAGTATTTGAATCAGGTAAAACATTGTGTTAGTGTCTACATATGTTTTACTACAACTTAACACAACAATTTTTTTAAATTAATAATACGAAACAGTTGTTTTAGTGGTAACTCCAACTTTTGCGAAAGGTTAGATAACCACATCTGTCATGAAAACCTTTTAAAATCTTCGCTTTTAACTGAGATTAAATCTTCTCATCAACACCGTTATTGTGCGGCTTTACGGTAATTTCTTTATTCATTACTTGCATTGTAATTATTCTTTTGTACAATGATTGTACAATCAGTGCTTGGATGGTAGTTGGCTATTGATTTTTAATGACAATCCTCGCAGTTATTTTTTGTTAGTTTTTTCTTTACTTCCGTATCATCAATGGAAGCCAGATACTAAGCGTTCATTCAATTAAGTATCGAAGTTGTATTATTTCATACAAACTGACTTCGTTCGTTGGAAAACATAAACGTCAATTTAAATAATTTTATAATCAGATTCAGATCAGTTAAAGCTATCTATCTGAGCATCTAGATTTGTGTAGTACCTACCTATCTTCACATTTGTGACTCGGTGTTACAATTCAAATTCAAATTGTTTATTTGTCATTAGATATAGGTATAATCAAGGTGGTCATCATATTGTAGACAGTGCCATTACATCTACTCATGTTCTGACATACAAATATTATAATCAATTAATTTTCCAAAAGAGATAATATCAAGAGAATACAAATTTAAAAAATGCGATGGATATATGTCACTATTTGTATTCAATTTTATATAATTTTGTGCATAAATTACTATTTATAATTATTAGCTATTTTAAGAAAGTTTTGAATTTCTATTGAATTACCTCAACATATGCATACAATATGTACACTAGTTGATAATTAATTATTATATTAATGATAATCTAAACGTAAAATATAATTTAATACCTACTTCAATCAAATCATCAAATTATTTTTTAAAGAAATAATCATAATCTAATATACAGAATATGTCAAGTTTTGATCTATTAACTCAGTATTAGATACGATAATAGCTATAATATAAAGAAGATTTTCGTAACATCCTTAAACAATTTTCCTCGACAGCCGGAAATGTCCACAAAAAAGAAATGGTATTGGAATCGGTGGTGAGTAGGGAAGCGGAAGACGGTTAGTTTTTATTAATTCCGTTTAAACGGTCGATAAGCACGCCACAAAAAACCTTTTAAACAATAATCTAGAGGTAAGATGGTAAAATATTGGAGGAGTTACACGAAAAACGTATCTTCCTTGAGTGACGAATCCTTCGAAATGTGGCTCGACTTATCACATAGAAACAACGAAAAAGGACCAAACACATAATTTCGAAATCAGGTCAACACTTCAATCTATCTTTTTTTTGTTTTCGAGAGGGAACCTTCAAATGGTACACGTCACAGTGGGAGCGACGCAGGGTTATGTGGGATTTTTACTGCACTAAAAACCCCCTCGGTGGCCGTCGCAATCGGGATCCTCTGAGCGCGTTGCCTCATCGGGCTCCTCTCAGATGGGCGGCTGGGCCCACCGCTCCGACTAGTCTTTACAACGGTATGCGACCACACATACCGCCGTCTTTCCCGGGATTGCCTGGCTGGACGGGTTAAGCTCCCACTCTAGCCGTCCGCAATCCCAGAAGCCCCTTCAAGTCGCCTCTTACGACAGGCAGGGGTTACCGTAGCTCTATTCTAATCCCGGAACTACAGGGACGACTTCAATCTTTCTACCTATCTAGAAAGGTATTACATCATTGTGTCTCTTTCTAGCGTGCAGCATTCCTTGTTTTTCGGTGGAAGGGTATGGGTCGCCTTATATGTAGGAGAACCGGCATAGCAACTCATATGTGATGGACTGGTAACCTGTGTTTTACAATAGACCATGCTTCGTCAACTTAAGAAGGTAATGAAGGTATTCAGCTAATTGGGCTGTGGTGCCATGCGAGCTCTATATGGTTCATGCCATGAGCATAACTTATATAATTTTTTTATTTTATTTATTTATTTATTTAAGAGATATAGATTCTGTATTATATAAGAGATATAGATTCTGTGATGTCACAGCCCAGTGCTGTAACATGGTGTTTCTGGGTCAGCCACGTTACGTGGTGACCGCCGACCGAATGACAATTAGTCGCACGGCGATATGTAATTGTATAATCACTTTCCACTAACGAATAGGCTTCGGCTTAGTTGCTTTATTAATTACAGTTCTCCAATGTGTACTTGAACAGTGACCTGGTGTATTCAGAGCAGTATTTTATATAAGATTGAAGTATCAAATGGACATGAGGGTACAAAGTTCTCTGATGTGTACTAGTTGCTTACATGGTATAGGTATATATAGATCATAGGGTGTATCTGATGTCAAACACAGATGCGTTGCTACTCTCGAGGGCTAAGATGGTCGCCTCGTATAAAAGTGTACCGGCAATCACACTCTTCCATCGAAACGCAAGAACTGTTTCATGCTAGAAATAAGTGAGGCGGAGGTACCTCCCCGATCGAACTAAATTGGTTTTATCTTCAGGAAAAGCTTAACGTGAGTTTGAGTGATCCACTTGTATATATCACGAATAACATTAGTGACATTACAAAGAGAAGATGATACGGTGGTAGAAGACTTTTACTAGGTACCAATAACGTTTATCTTGTTTTATCTTCAAACAATACTCTGTATTACAAGGGCATTAGCCTTAGCAGCCGAAGGTGGAAGCCCACCTACACTGCTTTAATACAATAGTGGTTATTTTTTAATTTCCCTTTTTTGGTAAATCCATTAAAGTTCTGTGGATATCTTAGGATTTTTCGATCGGTATATATTTACCATAATTTCTATCTAATATGATTTTATTCCTTTACATATTGCATTCTAGTACCCAAGTACACATATTCATACATATTACGTGTTCATTGATTTTTCTGAGATCTTATCTTATCCCTTAGGTTAATGCGCTCAGGTAAAAAACCTCATAAAAATAATATTTTTCCTAAAAGGGTTTTGCGAATGATGCTATACAATTCGATCATTTTCAGGTTAAGCAAATATTTAATTTCGAATTAAAAGTAACAGATTCAGTTTGAGTTCTAGTTTGTAGTGTAAAAATTGGTGCAAACAATTTTTACACTACAAACTAGAACTCACTACACTGACATTCAAATATACACATCTGAAAAGAGTCCTACCTGAAATGTATTACATATACGTGTATTACACATATCGTGTATGTAGGTGCATATAGACAAAGTATAAGTAAGTAGGGATCCTACAACATATTTTCTCAAAACAAATATATGATCGTTGCCACTATAGGCGATGCTCAATTACTATACTGATTTCATAATAATCTTGTATTTAGTAGTTTGGCAAAGGGAGATCTCCCGCCAGGCCAGGTGATCATGGGGAGCGGCCGTGCTCCGACAGTCCTTGTTCGGAACTTGTAGGTATATATACAGGGTATTGAGAATACTTCGATAGTGTGTTTCAGGTCGCCACAGTAGAATCCTTTATAGCCCGACACCGAAGGTACCATCACCATACGTATTTCTTCCTTAAAACAATTGTATTTAACCTTGGTGTTTTCAAATTTGAAGGATATGATAAGGAAGACATTCGAGATATGAATATTTAGCCTTCAAAGACAGCATCATATCAATGGCCGACCTCAGGTATAACTGAGTATCTGAGTACATATCGTTCGAAGGTGGTAGAACCAGTGTAGTTCGCCCGGGGAAGTACCACCGCCATACCTATTTCTAGCGTGAAGCAGTTCTTGCGTTTCGAGGGAAGAGTGTGGTTGTCGGCACACTTTTATATGAGGCGACCATCGTAGTCCTCGAGAGTAGCAACACATCTGTGATTGACTTCAGATAGAACCCATGATCTATTTGAAGTTGGTCACCAATGTCCATGGGTGGCAGTGACCCCTTACCATCAGGTGGATTGCATGTTCGTTTTTGTATTCTCAGTATGAGAGCAGAACAATTACCCCCGCGAATAATGAGCTTTTACTAATATATTGTTTGAACCTATATTGCAGTCACATGTTTACGGATCACTATACCCATTAAACAAAATCATATCAGCCATACAGATGCAGTTAATCTGATTCAGTGTTAACCTTGTCAAATAAAGAGGCATTGTCTCGCCAGCTCGAGCACACTTCAATTGTATCGATAACAAGCACCGTATACCAGTTCCATGAAGTTATTGTTTTGCATGATGCGTGGAACCTGCTATGAAAATAGTCATTGGATTCCCGAGTACCTTACATGTTTGGGAAAATAATTTTGTTGCCTCCAATCGGCGGAGTTAGCCCTGGATTTTACTTGTAAATGACATTATCTTTTGTATTAAATTATAAAAAAAAAAACATGCGTGCGTACAAAGTACACATGTCAGAAGTGAAACTTCTTTGGCGAACTAATTTATAAATCTTGTTTATATTTATACAAATCTAAAACTTTAAATTTCCAAGATTAAGAGGAAGGGAAAAAGGCGTGATACGACGTTCGCTCTGTCTCACTTATTCTCTCAATCTTTCTCACTCGCTTGCTCCCTACTCTCACTCCACGGCTAGTTGCTCATGCTACGTTCGCCCTGTCTTACTCTCTCTCAATCGGTCTCGATCACTCTCTCTCTCTTTTCCGACACTTCCGTTGCATACCGGCGTGACGTTTCATCTGTAAAAATTTTACCCTCATGCGCCTAAAGAAGTTTCACTTCAAAAACGTGAGAGTTTGGGTATGTTTGTTACTCTTAGCGCTAAAACTATTTTTTTTATTTGATTGAAGTAGTAAACGAGCATGCAGTCTACCTGATGGTAAGTGGCCACTGCCGTCCATGGACATCTGTGAGCAACTTTAAATAGAACATGGGTGCTATCTGAAGTCAATCACAGATGCGTTGCTACTCCCGAGGACTAAGATGGTCGCCTCATATAAAAGTGTTCCGACAACCACACCCTTCCATCAAAACACAAGAACTGCTTCACGCTAGAAATATGTGTGGCGGTGGTATTTCCCCGATCAAACTACACTGGTTCGACCACCTGTAAAATAATACTCGGATTTTGTCGTAATTAGACACACACGTAGTTAATAACCTAAATTAACACAGGATGCTCATTACCGTGATAGATGTAATCTACGATTTTCTTCTGGCATTCACCCGTGCCAAGATAGGAGTACACACAAAAACTAATACACAAACACCCAGACCTAGAAAAGATAGTATTTTAACATTTAGATACCAACCTGGCGTGGTTTCGAACCCGGAAGTGACCCGAACCAGGCCGTGTCAGGCCGGTAACCGCTCCGCGTGTCATATTTTATATGGGAACGGTTCCCTTTTTTATTACATTCAAACAGCAAACGAACATAGAGTCCATCTGATAACAATTGACCACTTCCGCTTAGATTTATTCAACCCTAGATAAGATTAGAGTCTTATCTTACGTTGGCCACAAATACGTGCTACCCTTGAGGATTACCAGCATTTTTCTAAGTCCTCGGGAGTAGCAACGCATCTGTGATAGGCTTCAGATGGAACCCATGTTCTGTATGAAGTTGATTACAGATGTCCATGGGGGGCAATGGCCACTTACCATCAGCTGGACTCCATGTTCGTTTGCTACTTCAGTCGGATAAAAAAAAACATTTTCTTTTTCTCGGAGTACCTTCAAAAGGGAGCGAAGCCAGGTAGTTACCTAATAAATAATTAAGAAATGAAACGCCACTGCCTGTATTTAGAATTAAATTCTTTTTTTTGCATAAACTACGGGAAGAAATGGGTGTCCTTTTTGAATCGACTCAGCATTCGTTATAGAAAGGATGCGACGACATATGCCAAATGTGAAATCGTTTTAATTTGTATAGCGTTTTATTAATATGTAAATAGTTGGTAGGTTAAGTGTTTGCGGCCGTGGTTTTGAACACTTGGCCCACATAGATCGGTGGAGATCTGTGATACCGATAAGACGGTCGCAGTAGGTACTGGCGAGTAAATCACGTGTTATTACACCTTAAGGTGCAAGGTCTGGTGATATGATGTTATCTCGCTTCTTCTTCTTAGCGTAGATAGAGATGGGTAGGTACGTTATTCTGCTAGATTTTATAAGATCGAAATAGCGAACGAGCATGTAGCCCACATGATAGTACTGACATGAATATCTTTAAGCAACTTTATACAAAACAAAGGTTCTATTAGAAGCCAATTAGGTATATATGTGCTGCAAGTCTAACATGCTCGCCTTTTATACCAGTGACTAGGCCTAAAAGACCTGGCAACCACACCCACCAAAACGCAAGAATAGCTTTACGCTAGAAATAGATATGTCAAAGTGGTAGAACCAGTGTAGTTCGACCGGGAAGTTCCACAGCCACACCTATTTCTAGCGTGAAGCATTTCTTGCGTTTCGATAGAAGGGTGTGGTTGCCGGCACACTTTCACATGAGGCGACTATCATAGTTCTCGGGAGTAGCAACGCATGTTTTTTTTTTCTTATACTTTAACCTAACGATAAGGCAGACGGGCTACCTGATGGAAAGTAGTCACCGTCGCCTGTGGACATTCGCAACAACAGAGGAATCGCCAATGCATCGCCGGCTTGTTCATGTTCTGTATGAAATTGATTACAGATGTCCGTGGGCGGCAGTGGCCACTTACCTTCAGGTGGACTGCTTGCTGTTCGTTTGCTACTTCAGTCAGATAAAAAAAAAATAGGCGTGTTGTGGAACCATATACGTTCTTCATCTTGGACCTACCACCTTATGGAATAAACTCTACCTGTGAATGTACCTAACTGATGAATGCGACAAATTGGTTGCCATTACTGAGGACGTTAGTAGTTGTATGACATACCTATAATTAGGGCGCCTTTGTAGGCTTTTGAAAAATAAAGTTTAAAAAGTGATGTAACTTAAAGAAAAATTCCCAGTATTTGGAAGTTCATACACTTATTTAGTTATATCTAGATAACCTTATATTTTTTCCTAAATTTTGAAAAAGATGTATGCTTGTGTCCTTCACCTTAGACCCAATACTGAACCGTACTAAAATGCGATATGTACCAGAACTGACGTTTCCATGAACTTGTCTAAATACGAATATCTTTAAAAAACTTAGTAGAAATATGTTACCTTCGCCGTACGCCTTATATTCTTATCATGACAGACATTGTTTGCGTTTCACACGTTTCCCATGATTTCTTGTTTGTGATATCCCGTCACCCGATATAATGAGGTTGAACACAATTGCACCTTATTTAAACATGATTATCATTAAATAACAATAAATATTAAGGACATCTGCACTCAACGAAGGCTGAATATGAATCATGTTATCGTAGGTACCTGCAATTTATTTAAAAGTTTATGCAATTTTATGCAATGAACCCAACGAAGATAGTGTAGCTGCCGCAAACTAGAAAAAGATATATTTAACATATTTATTATGCTATAAAGTCCACAACTCAAGTGTCACAATATTCACAAACTCAAAATTACACGTAATAAAACATCTTTTACCCTTAATTATATTTTTTGTTCATAGTGGCTGCTGTTTGAAGATCGTAGCTGCCATGTTTTTTATCGGTAGGTACCTTAGTTCTTTACTTTCATTTCTTCAAAGAGAACAAATAGTCCTGAGTCTTTAGATCTTGGACAAATTATTCATTACCATATCTTAACCTGTTTACCCTCACCACCCGATCATTAAAGATGGGAGAAATCATAAAGATATAGATAAAATTAGATTGATGGTTACAAGTCGGTGTTTATATTCATATAAATGAACTTCTAACTTAAGAATTATAATAATTTCCTAACTACGAATGTGTAACGAAATTGAATAGAATATTAAGCGCGTTTACACACCAATCAAATGGGCACAAAGCAACCTAACCGAACATCAATTTAATGCTTGACGTTGCAACTCAATTTAAAATGTGGCTAAGTTGGCTTGAGAACGGTATTTGAATGGACTATTTACTTTAATCATTTACGTATCTCTATTCAAATCGTACGAGATGGTGAAGTGGTTACTCTAGTTAACTGTGGGTTAGCTGCGTCACACCGGCTAAACATATATGCTATTAGGCAAATGACAATGGGTACGTCATTATGAACAATCTGTGGAACCTTCATTTGTGTGACTGCGAGGCACGTGTAGTATTTAAGTAGTTCAACTTACTCGTCAGCCGTCGCAACGGTCGAAATTCGACCGTAATTAAAATTAATAAACTAAATTTCATTGTCCAAAGTAGCACGAATATTTCTCAATAACTAAAATAAATCGATTTTATTGATTAATATCACCTGTTGAAGGCAAAAAGACGTTTTAATTAACTAAGCTGCATTTAAAAGCAATAGCGGGTATTTTGACAAAGAAATCTGACATTTTTGAGGTTATGTTTTTTCATAGTAAGACATTGATTTTAGGTATGTTTTATGCATTATTTACAAAAAAAATCTTTGCATTTGATAATCTTTCTCTACATCAAATATAAACGTGCATAATTTCATCCTCTTTAATCTGTCGAACGATAAACGTATCACAAGTTTTTGCTTCCCGTATTAATTTAAAGATGATTTCAAATAAGTATAGTAGAATATCGTCAATCAATTTTTGTTCACTGGGTCTACTATCAGAATGAAAATTTTAGGATAAAGTCCACCGCGCTGGCCAAGTGCGAATTGGTAGACTTCACATTTTTTTTAAAGAACTTTCAGTATACAGGTTTCCTCTCCACATAGTTTTAGTAAAGTCAATGACAAGTTCGATACTCGGATCCACGATTGAAAGGCCGAGTCTCAACTATTAGGCTATTCATTACCCATGAACATCTAGACTTAGGTTACCCACAAATGTGATAATACCTCTAAAGATTAAGTTGAATAACTATTTTCACTCTCACCAGCTCCTACAGGCTAGAACACAGCAGCGTAACACTGCTTCATTAGGTAGAGATATATGTGTCGGTCGTGCCGTGGTAGTGATAACATTTGAAGGTTTAACAGGTGGTAGAACCAGTGTAGTTCGACCGGGGAGGTACCACCGCCACACCTATTTCTAGCGTGAAGCATTTTTTGCGTTTCGATGGAAGGATGTGGTTCCCGGTACACTTTTATACGAGGCGACCATCTTAGTCCTCGGGAGTAGCAACACATCTGTGATTGACTTCAGATAGAACCCATGTTCTGTATGAAGTTGATTACAGATGTCCATGGGCGGCAGTGACCACTTACCATCAGGTGGACTGCATGCTCGTTTGCTACTTCAGTGAAATAAAAAAAAAGGTAGTGTTTTGACCGGCTTGACCGTGGGTTCTACTACCTAAATGCTATCTTGAATTACTGTACGTGGCTATCTATTTATCAATTGCTTAGTCTCAGTACCCCTGAGACTCTATTCTAAAGTCGATAATACTTGCCTTGCTTCCCTTGAGGATTATGTTCGGACTCCTTACATAAACGTCGGCGTTACGATGTCCTTAGAACCAGACTACGACATAATTATTAAAATACTTATTGTTAGGGGTCATTCAAGATTACATTAGATCCAAGGGCGTCGCCATCTGATGGTCCAGAGGGAAGGGACAGTTGATGCGTGGAGCAGCTTGGTCTTTATTGTTCTTAGCAATTGGCGATGCAAATTAGGTAGATACGTATAATACGTTTTTTGGATTTTTAGAGGGATGGGAAAAATTTACTGTATCCCCTGTTCTCCCTTGCTGACGTCCATGGTAAGCGCTAAAGGGAGAAAAAAATATGGCATTCTATGGCAGGTCTCGGCGGTTTTTTGAAGTCTTATGGCATCTATTTGCAATATCCAATTCAGATTCATTGATCTTTTTATAAGCATCTACAATACCTTCTGTGTAATCTTTATCACGGATTGCGTAATATCGATTTAACCGAATAATACCAGTTACAAGATATTAACATTGCCTAAATAAATAAACACAATCCCTCTTCACAATAAGGCAAAGTTATTAAAAACGAGTGCAGTTACATCGTACCTATGATAAGTAAAAAAAATATCAGAACAGAATATAATGATAAGTATAGGTAAAATGTATCATTATTATACTATCTACATAAGTATATTAAAAAAGATAGACGATTTTAAAACTTAAATTTAAGATCATTTTAAAAATAATAATTCATAACAATTTCACAACTTTTATATTTATACGCATCTTTTCATGCAATTAATACGATTACCAAATAATAAGATAAATGAATTTTAGTTTTTCTCTGTGGACTAAATTGACGTTAAGGTACTTAATAAGTTTGTATTGGATACTATAAGTAATAAATTACTTCTGTCATTTTAAACACATTTTTGGGTAAAGTGTCCTTTAATTAATTATGAGTGTTAATAGGCTGCATGTCACACAAATTGATTTTGAAGCTACGCACGTCCGTTTGAGGTCGAGTAGGTAACTAGCCTCGGAACGTCGGAACATAGCGCTCTCTAGAATGACAATTTCAAAAAATAAATTCCATGATCTGATTTTTATCGACTATTACTATATTAGTTTTATGATAAATCAACGATAAATACCATTTAACATTTACTAGTGCGTATCCGCCTTAAGTTTATAACTAAGGACTTAAAAATCTGCAAAAAATAATTACGTGTTATTTACGCTGAGTATACATGCAATGACTGATACCGAATCAGTGATAAATTCATAATGTAAGAATGTATTTTATAAAATGCGGTATTTTTTTTACTCTTTACACAGTTATGTATAACGGAAGTCGCACATCTTACTAATTTGGCTACCTGTTAATGGACTAGTTTCCTTTACTTTTTATTTATTTCCAAATCAGCACTTCCTCTGTTTTTCATGCGTTTTATTGAATTGTTTATTGTTTTTTCATTATCGGTGGGCGGTGCTGTATTCTGTAATCATTGCACAATAGCTCCGTTTTTACCTTCACCCTCGTTGCGCTTCGACATTGAAATAAACTGTCCAAATTTTTTAGTTGTCGTCACGAGCCCGTTACTCGACTAGGTTTAATATCGGATACAATCGACCGTTTACAATATAGTATCGTGGTGTCGTGAACTCGGCCGAGTAGCATTGTTTTGTTCGCCGTGCACTCGTTGGCAAAACGTTTGGTTTCTGTCTGCAAACGTCAGTTGCGTCGCGGCGAAGCTGTGATTGACATTTTGTTGACGTATGCGCTGTATTTGTTTGGCGCGAGATGTCATCCAATATAATTAGCGAAAATTATCAAAATGATACGAAGTTGAACGGTTTGAGTGCCGCGTTCGCGGATAAAAGCCTAGCGCCCATAAACGGGAGGTATCGGTCAAAAAGTTTGTCGAGTGATAAGTTAAACAAAACTAATGCGGACCGCGCTGCTATTTTAGAGGATGTTGAAGCTCAGTACGTAACGGATAAATCTGAAACTCCTGGCTGTTTAATTAAAAATAAAATTATGGAAGACGGAGCGCAACCGAAACTAAATGGGTAAGTAAATACAACAATTTTCGTTTCGTATTCGCAACGCACCCTTCACATTTCGACCTTTTGACAGATTTTGCAATGTTTTCGATCAACGGCTTAACTTTTGGTTTTTAAATATTTATAATATTACTTAACTTATTTATTATTACTCATGAAATTAAATAAATATATATTGATCTTTTTAGTACTGTGTTTACGCTATATGTATAAACTTTCGTCGTGATGCCCCACGTGTACGAAGAAAAAAAAATATTTCTTTTTATGTAGTTCGATTATGGTTTAAATAATCATACTGAAAATAAAATTGTTCGGCTTTTAAATTGTTTAAAAATGTCGGCGTTATTTTTAGTACATAAGTAGTAGTGTTAATAAAAATAGGTTTGTAGGTAATGATGTAAAACATTTGCGTAAACCATTAGCTAGCTGATAAAACATGACGCTCCATAAAATTCATATTATCAGGTAGTTTTATTTTGTTAGCATAAATGTAGATAAAGAATGTTCTATGAGCAGAGTGGCAGATTTATTATTGATCTTTTTTTTAATTTCATTGATTAATCATTTTTAAATGTTGTTTCGTTTAAAGGGATTCAGATTTCAAGCTACCTATCCTATTTAATATGTAATATGTGACTTTTTTTCATTCTGTTGGAACTTTGATATTTTGTTTTTTCATCCATTGAAAACCAAAATATTTTTTTGAAATAGGCAATTCTTCAATATTCTTTTACATACAGGTAAAATATTGTTAAATTTGAGGGTACCTACTTAAAAAGATACTTAAAAAACATCTAATAAACCATACTTGTATTTTTGCATGAAATGTGTTGCTGCAGTACGCATTAGCCATTTTGGTAACTAAATTTTTGATTTGCCATCGATTCACTAATAATTGTGTGCAACATTAGAAAATTAAGATAAAAATCTTAATATATTTTGGGGAACAGTGAAGTATTGAAATTTGCGGTAGTGTACGGGGTTGATGGGGAGATTTATAAGACTGCAATGCTATGCCTAATTAAAATCATGACCTTTTACTTCATTCATCCAAAATATATTTGCATCCCGCAAAACTAAATCTACCCACCAAAATAAAAAAAAGAGTTAAAATTTATTTTAAAAATAATAATAACATGATCTATTATTTTTAAAATAAATTTTAATTAATACTTTGTTTTCCGTTTAAAACCCTGTCTAAAAAATACAAAAAAAAAAGTACTATATAGTATAAAAACTGTCAGTGTTCTGTGCATTAAATAACATTGCTTGTTCTCTATTTTACCAAATAATTTCCTTTTAAACACTTTTGGTACATCATTTTATACATCAAGATACTTGGCGAATAATATTTACACAATTTGTGTATGATTGTATGAACTCATTTCTTTACCGCATTTATTGATAAAATGGGTATCTATTGAGCAAGTTACAGAATGTTTCTCTATACTTTGCCTAATTAATTTACACAGTCTTCCTATCTCAAGTAAATAATAAAGAACAAATCTTATGTAAACAATATTTAATATAGTGGTGAATGAAAAACAATATGCAAGGTTGAATAACACTACATTAATCGTTGCTGGTCCGATATTTGTACTTTGTTTTCGCTTTTTAATGACAATTTCATGTAATTTTTTTTTATTTGCTCGAAGTAGCAAACAAGCATGCAGTCCACCTGATGGTAAGTGGTCACTGCCGCCCATAGACATCTGCAAGCAACTTCAGATATAACATGGGATGCTATCTGAAGTCAATCACAGATTCATGAAGTAGTTCTTGCATTTCGATGGAAAGGTGTGGTTGCCGGCACACTTTTATATGAGGAGACCATCTTAGTCCTCAGGAGTGGTAACACATCTGTGATTGACTTCAGATGGGACCCATGTTATGTATAAAGTTGCAAATGTCCATGGGCGGTAGTGACCACTTACCGTCAGGTGGACTGCATGCTTGTTTGCTACTTTAGTCAGATGAAAAAAAAGATTAATATAGGTAGGTACCTAGTAAAAATTGTAAATGAAATTCAACTTAATATATTTTATTACATCTGTATTTGATTCCAACTTTTTCTTGTGGCGCCGCTCACTAGTGTCACAAGTGAACATTTACTGTGTTCATAGTGTCCTATGTGGTAACTTAGGCCTTTAACCATGAGTGCACTTAATTTAATCTAGGTAGATGTAGTCTGAAGTATTTAAGACTAATAAACATCAACAAATCATCACAAACTTTTTCCTATACAATATAAGAAAACATGCTTAAAAATCTCCTACTTTATTATCATATCCTTTTTTTAGATATATAATTAGAAAACTCAATTAGGATGTTTTTTAAACTTACTTATCTAAAACATAGTATAAAACAATGTCGGTTTCCGCTGTCTGTCCCTATGTATGCTTAGATCTTTAAAACCATGCTACGGATTTTAATGCAGTTTTTTTAATAGATAAAGTGATAAAAGAAAGGTTTTATTTTAATACATGCATATATAGTGGAGGAACACGGATAATTTTAGATTTTTTACTGTAAGGCGGTAGGAAGTTCGCCAGGCTAGCTAGTCTAAAATAAAATAAATCTACTAAAGAATAAATACGACATCAAGCTATGTGTTTTATTAGTGAAGAACAGGCATTCACTTCTATAAAACTAGTTGATTTGTTTTAAAATGTTGATTTAGTTGGCATTTACCTGATTTCTAGTCCCAGTTTGAGTCAATATAGGTACATGTTTTAGACAAGTGTTTGCGCTTATTGTTTTTATTTGCACTTGAGTCAGTCAACTGTCACTACACACTTCTAATGAAGGTCTAGGTTTTATTCAAGGAATATCATATGCTTTCACGCTTTATGCACTCATAGCCCCACACTAGGATTTTCTCCTGTATCGTGGGTACCATGGTACCATACTAGGTACCATATCATGAAGACGAACACATAAACACCCAGACCCAGAACATGAATCTAAACTCATCATTCAGATACCTGCCTGACTTGGAATCATTGCGCGTCATACCTGGTAACCGCTCCGCCACGCGGGTCGTCAGGAATGGTTATGATGTACTTACTAGGGTATTCCCGTGGCTTCGTCCGCTTTGGGCATTTCTGCCTTTAATGTACAGTAATACCTCGACTTACGCTACCCCGGCTTACGTGAACTCGGAGTTACGCGGTTTTCAAAATCGCCTCAATTTGTCTTTCAGTGAGTGCCAGCTGCGTCACATATTATGGATTACATAGCCTTACTATCCTACATTATTAAATAAGAGTGTGAAATAGTAAGACTATGTACTATGTATGACAGCTACATTTTATTTTGTGTTACGTATTTCTTGTACCCCGACTTACGCGAATTCGACTTACGCGGTTATCAGTCAGTCCCACGTATCGCGTAACTTCGGGGTATTACTGTAATGTAAATTTTATGTGTTAATTGAAGTCCCAAACTATGCGTGTATCTGAATCCTACCGGTAGTTTTTGTGTGCAAAAATACCAATATCATAAAATACATCTTATTTTTATAAAAAATAAATATCATGCCGTAAATAGAGACTGAGACTTATGGTCCTTAATTGTTCAATAAAATTATTACATTTTGCCACTTTTTGTTTAAATTAATTTATTTATAGTATTTGAACATATGATATGAGAACAAAATTTTTAAGACTAATTTTGAGCGAACTAAGGCTTTGCCCGCAACGATCACCTCTACTATGGTAAAGAGTATGTTACTATATTACGAGTTAATTTAGATCATAAACTATGTGTGTGCCAATTCGCTAAATGTGTATGCTAAATAACAAAAACACAAAAGTGCCCACAAACTTTCGCATTTATCATATTCATAAGATTTAATATATGCAAGTTTAATTGTACACGCGGCAAACGGTGCCACATGCAGGAGCTACTCATGTATTAAACATTAAGTGTTTATTTATTAGCAAACTCTTAGCAATCATTTATCTATTATCTAAGAGATAAGTCCGATTATCCACCGTTGCATGTACAACTCCATCATTGTCTTACAAGTGCTAAGAGCTTTTTAGACCTAGAGTTATCACGTGGTACAGATACACAGAAATTTCATTTTTATTATATGTATGGTGAATGTGAGATTGTAAGTATTTATTAATAGATGTAGAGAGCCTTTGCTGGACTATCGAACTGGTAGAACCTTTTGTGAATCAGCTCCGGAGGCACGCCCTCATAGTCTTTCTGTCTAGTATGTAACACTAGTTGAAAGCGCTTCTGTTTTTTAAGGCCGTATGCTAAGGGAGATATTCATATTCAAGACATTCTGTGTTATCAGCAAAGCATCTTTGGTCATCTTCAAGTAAGACTCTAATCTTATCTGAATTTGTTCATAGATGTTAAGTGCTCGTTAACTACTTCTTTATTAAATATATAAAATCCATTTAATGTTTATTTCAATTAACCTAATTAATAGCACCCAATTAACACTTGTACAGTTAAATTGTGCATGCGGGCGGTTGTTATATAATACTCGTGGCTAGTGTTACATTTTAATACGAAATTGAAGTAGCTAACAATCATTCGCGTGATCAATAGTAGTTATTGTCGCGTATGGACATTTGCAATCAAATAACGTTAGAATTTTACTTGTGGTCGGTCTCAGATGTGTCCTAACTCTTAAGTTCCTTTTGCAGCTTAGTGCATCTCCTGCAAGTGTCATGGCTTTACCATACGTTTCACGCTAAAGTTAACACTGCTTTTACATCCAAAATATCCGCTTAAAGCGATTTACTCTTGATTTGTTGCAAGCGACAGCGTTGAGGGTTAAACTAAGTTATATGTACAATTATACATATTTACCTTTCTCATAAGACTATGCAATTTCGCTGCAAATTGTAGCTCGTATTGCTGAAATTCGCTTAATGTCAGCGTTGAGCGATGTAGCGTCTTGTAGCGTCAACCGAATTTTGTGGTCATCGGTTTACAAAACAAAAAATAGCGAGGCGCTGGTCCCACTGGAGTCGTAGAATTCTAAGCATGACGTAGGATTCCACCTTACAAGTGGTAGAACCAGTGTAGTTCCACCGGGGAAGTACCACCGCCACTCCTATTTCCAGCGTGAAGCATTTCTTGCGTTTCAAGGGAAGGGTGTGGTTGCCGGCGCACTTGTATATGAGGCGACCATCAGTCCTCAGGAGTAGCACCGCATCTGTGATTGACTTCAGATAGAACCCATGTTTCATTTGAAGTTGTTCACCGTTGCGTCCATGGGCGGCAGTGACCACTTACCATCAGATGGACTGCATGCTCGTTTGCTACTTCAATCATATAAAAAAATATGGTTTACTATTATATGAGGCGGCCATCTTGGCTTTTGTGAATAGCAACGCATCTGTGATGGACTTTAGTCAGAACTGATATTTTGTATGAAGTTGCTTTTAGATATCCATGGTTGATAGTGACCACTTATCATCAGCTGCACGCTTATTTACTACCTGTATGTTATGAAGAATGGAATTTAATCTTATTAGATTTATTGTAGTTGTTATAAGATCAAATTACATAACTGAAATGTCTATTTGTAATTTTATAAGTGACAAAGTAGGTCGAATAGTTCATAGAAAATGTATTTGTAATAACAAAGTTGCACTGCTCTCGAACTATAGAGTGATGTGCTGCTCTAGAATGTAAGTAATTCAGAATTCGCGTTGTTTAAATCTGCTGCCATTTTAGACACTTTCAAATTTCAACAACAAACAAGGTCGCATTAAAATTGTTTACGCTTCGGATTTCTATATAGAGATTTTGTATTCACTCAAATTGAATGACAAAATAGTATGTAATATTTCATAGGTTTGGAATAACTTAATTGGTTGATACTAGATTCTTACCTATTTAAAAACAAGATGGGACAAAAATATACATACAAAGAAAAGACGAACCCGCTGAGTTTTTTGCCGTATATTCTCTATTCAGGCCGTGTTACGTTCCGGTGGTAGTGTAAGAAAAAAATGTAAGTGACAATTTCTAAGTGCCCTCATAGGCATATGCAAATAAAAACTTTTTAACAAAAAATATCTACCGACTTCCATGTCACAAAAAAGTAAAAAATAATTTAAATATATTTTGGTCTAGAACATACTCAGTACTTAGTACATAGTCCTGAAGTCGGTGCTCGACATATTTCGCTGGACGACGGTAACTACGTCCTATATGAGCACCGACTTCAGAACTATGTACTAAGTACTGAGTATGTTCTAGACCAAAATATATTTAAATTATTTTTTACTTTTTTGTGACATGGAAGTCGGTAGATATTTTTTGTTAAAAAGTTTTTATTTTACACTTTTTAGTGACTGTATTTTTATGTTTGTATTTAAATAAAGCCTCTAAGTTTGCTTTGTGCATCTACATATTCACAAAAATTAAACATAAAACACTTTTACAATTCATACAAACAGGGCGCCCCCTCTGGAAGTACCCCTCCATCATCAGGGTTGAGGAGTTGAAGGTCAAATTTTTCATCTTATATTGTTGCTTAGTAATCTTATAACATATACGTTAGTACCAGGTGGCTAACTTCTATGGCTCAGGCTTGCAGTACCCTGCATCATCAGGGTTTAGGAGTTGAAGGTCAAAATTTTAATTTTGTGCCTCTGTTTGGTATTATTTTTACATACCCGTAAGCACCAAATTGCCAACTCCTATGGTTTAGAATTGAAGTACCCCTTCATCATCAGGGTCGAGGAGTTGAAGGTCAACATTTTAATTTTGTGCCTCTGCTTAGTATTATTTTTACATAACCGTAAGCACCAAATTGCCAACTCCTATGGTTTAGGATCGAAGTACCCCTTCATCATCAGGGTTGAGGAGTTGAAGGTCAAATTTTTGATTTTATATTTTTGCTTAGTATTTTCTTTACATAACCGTAAGCACCAAATTGCCAACTTCTATGGTTTAGGATTGAAGTACCCCTCCATCATCAGGGTTGAGGAGTTGAAGGTCAAATTTTTCATCTTATGTTTTTGCTCAGTAATCTTATAACATATACGTAAGCACCAAATGGCTTATTCCTATGGTTTTGGCTTTAAGTACCCCTGCATCATCAGGGTTGAGGAGTTGAAGGTCAAATTTTTGTCCCATGAATTTGCTTAACAATTTCATTATATATTCGCAAACATCAAACGACCAACTTTTATAGTTCAGGCTAGCAGTACCCCTGCATCATCAGGATTGAAGAGTTGAAGGTCAAATTTTTCATAGTAAATACCTACATAGTAATTTTATTCTATATTTTACTCAATTGGACTTCTCCAGCTAAGGTTCGGCCGACTATCACTAATTTTATTATTTTGCTCCAAAAAGTTGAAGATCCTATGATTAGAACCTTATCAAACTCTTATCAGACTACCCCTGGAGTACATCCTTTCTAATAAAAAAAGAATCATCAAAATCGGTTGGCGGGATATTGAGTTATTCATACATTTATCGCGTACATTGAAAATGCAAATTTAAGACTTATGCGTTTTTCTTATGGATGCCCTAGTCAAAAAAATACTAAAAAAAAATGGGACCCTATGACACGCACTACCTTTCAAATAAAAAAAAAATCATCTAAATCGGTTCACCCAGTCCGGAGAAATGAGGTAACAAATATAAAAAAAAAAAAAAAAAAAAAAAAATACAGACGAATTGATAACCTCCTCCTTTTTGGAAGTCGGTTAAAAAAGACATTTCTTTAATGTCTTTAATCGCATCTTTATGATGTCTTTGGAGAATAACACGGTACATTCTACGTTTTTTCTAGATTCTGCGTACTCTGATATAACGCCAATAATATCGTTCTCAATGCAGCTTCCTGGTACGTAATTATCCCACACATACGCCTTGCAATGTGTACGGTACTGCCCTCGTAATGAAAATGCAGTAATTGTCATTTTTGCGAAATTGAGTTTTAGCGGTAATTACATCAGAAGAATGTTATCTACACGTAGGTACATGAAAAAAGTTTTTTTCTATTTAACGAAAAACTTGCACTAGATGGTCATTGTAAGGCGATTAGGTGATTATTGTTAACTTAAATGCAAGTAACTTAAAAGTAAATCTTATTTTTAGCAATAATAGGCAGCATTTACATCTTTTAAAAGAGCCGGTTATCGAAACAGGTATATTTTTACTACAATATGAAGTTTAGAGAGAAGAGTTTTATAAGTAACTGGCAAAGTGCGAATCGAACGAAGGGTTCCGTACTGTCACTACTACTAAAAATAACGGCAATAAAACACATTTGTATGGAAACCCTTATTTTATTCTGATATTAGTTTTTGTTGTTATAGCGGTAACTTAAATACATCATCTGTGGAAATTTCAACTGTCTTGCTATCACGATTTTATGAGGTAGAGCCTGGTGACAGACGGACAGCATAGTTTTAGTTTTTAAAACCTAAGTTTTTACCATTTGGGTACGGAACAGCGTTGCCAGTTTTTTTATTAAGTCAGGATTTAAAAACTTTTTCATTGAAAATAGTGGTATTTCATGGTCAAAAGCGGGACAGCAGTCCTCACAGTAGGTACAAAGCGCCTAGCGCCTCACAGACATGTAGACAAAAATTTTTGGTTACTTCTCGGTGTTAGGGGGCCGGAGGATTAGGCGACCTTTTTTGCCGACAAACCTGCAGTTCCAGTTATATTTGTAATTGGCAACCTTATTTTTAGAAAAAGTCCCGACCTTCTCGAAAAGCAGGACTAAGCCTCTCCCGCGCGAGACATTTAGAGAATTTTGATATAAAAATCGAGACGTCCCGCTTTTGGCGGGTCTCGTCGTCGTCGACGTCTGGCAATGCTGGTACGGAACCCTAAAAAAACACTTTATCTTAAAATTATAATATTGCAAATAGTGCATTTTCCATCACGACGGCAAACTCGAGAGCCATCTGTGGAGTAATTGGTAAATGTCGGCTGTTATTGGATAATTGCGTGTATCATTCTATTCACGCCTTGTTATCTTACTGGGGATTCTGGAGTCGGTTGTGAGTATACAGATAAGACATAGTATTCAACTATTTTCATGATTATGTATGATTATACATAGCTAATGATTATGTTTAATTTTTACTAGGAAACAGATTTCAGTTAACAAGGGCCAGTATGGAAAATGATCTTGATATAAAAATTATGGCAAGTTTAGGACAGTTAGGACGTGTCCCTGTAGCCTCGGGGTCAGAATAGGGCTACGGTATCCCCTGCCTGTCGTTAGAGGCGACTAAAAGGGGCTTCCGGGGTTGTAGACGGCTAGAGTGGGAGCTCGAACCGTTCGGTCAGGCGATCCCGGGAAGGACGGCGGTATGTGTGGCCGCATACCGTCGTAAAGACTAGACGGAGCGGTGGGCCCAGCCGCTCATCTGGGAGGAGCCCGATGGGGCATCGCGCTCGGAGGATTCCGGTTGAAGTCGTTTCGAGATCCCGGAGTCCTCCTTTTCAGCGCCGAGGACGGCCACCGGGGGGTTTTAGTGCGGTAAAAATCCCACATAACTCTGCGTCGCTCCCACGGCGTCGGGTACCTTTTGAAGGTTTCCCCCTCGAAAACAAAAAAAAAAGGACAGTTAGGACGTAGACCAATTAGACCATCACGGTGATTAGTACATTTTATACACGGTTATGTTAGCTATTTTTGGTGATAAATAACTTTTCACGCATGTATTAGAAAAATCTAATGTTATTCATATAAAAATTTTAACAACACAACTTATGTCCAACCCATAAAAATTAATGTTCCTATTTCACAAATAGGCGGGTCTAAGACTCTGTTCTAGAATTTAAAATTCTCTTTTATTAAGAAACCTATTCGCCATCTAGTGAAACAGTTCTTACGTTTTAATGGAAGGGTGTAGTTGCCGGCCTACATTTATATGTAGCGACCACCTGAGTCCTCGAAAAAAGCAATACAACTATAAATGACTCCAGGCGTTAACTGCCTAATCGGCGCTGAGAATTGAGGGCAGCGTGTGCCGATAACAGTTACATACCCGTCTAATGGTCAATTAGGCCTGATACCAGGTTTTGATATTGAAAACTTTCCAGATAGGCTTCCACGAAGTCGAAACAGCTGCATAGGCAATTTCTGATATTTTGCGGTTATAACTACTGACTGTCACTACCAGTAAATCCCCTACTTATGTATGTCTAATAGATGTACTTATCCAAGTCTTTCCAACTTAGAAGAGAACAGACAGTCCGACAGACGAGAGTCCACATGAACACCCACTGCGTGACCAACACGCGTGCCAGTGACTGAAAGTGACGCGGTAACTGGGCAGACACCTCTATTAGAGAAGCGACATGTCTAGCACTGGTCCTCAAGGGGCTGAGGGACTGCTAATATATCATCATTTACTTGTATCAAGCTGACTTGCGCGTCTTGGTTGTTTAATAAATATTAAAATCTATATGTTGAATACGTGAAGCAAAAACTAATGATTCTATTTTAAGATACTGGCGGCAGGCGGAGGAGTATGAAATAACGCACGGTTGTAGTTGGTTTAAAGAAGTGCGCAGTGCTAAAATTTTTATCAAATAATGCATAGAACATACCTAAAATCAACTAAAAACACAAAAACGAAATAGAATATTCAATGACTTATACTATGAAAACACATAACGTCAAAAATGCCATATGTCTTTGCCAAAATACCCGCTATTGCTTTTAAATGCGGCTTAGTTAATAAACCTGTTTTTACTTTTACCGAGTGCGTTCAAAATAACTTTACAATTTATTTAAATTAGAGAAATATTGGTGATACTTTGGATAATATGACAGCGGTCGAATTTCGACCGTTGCGATGACTGACTAGAATTTTTTAACTATGCCTAACAAGTTTACCTACCTTGTATAGTTACATAAGTATAGACACACGCTTTCTTAAAAGTATGTTTCTCGATTTACAAAGGCATTAACAATAGCCAAATAGAAATCCAGCTATTTTGAATACAATCTACATTTAAATAATTTGCATTGCATTTATGAAAAATTGGCATCCCTAACGAATACTTCCATACTCGGTCAAGGGAGGATAGAAGAAGCCAACTAGGTTTAGATTATAATGACTGGTACGCGCTAAATAATAATTTGCTTTTTCTATCATAAACAATGGCATAATCTCTATCGATGGATATTTATAATATAGAATGAGATATTATAATTACTGGTGGAGGAAAAGTTTTATATTTCCGATGTCGACATTGAACCCTTGATTCTTACAAGAATTACTTCAAAGAGGAAAAATATTATTTATACATTTTTTAGTTCATTTATATTGTAGTTGAACTTAAGTTATCGTTCGGAAATAATAAGGAAACATAGAAGTCTAATATTTATAGCTCACTAGGTACATGGTTTTGCACTTATGTTAACGTTTCATAAAAAATGTTATGAGAAACGTTACAATTTCATGTTGTGTCTTCTTACATCTCCACATTTTTATCAATTAATATTTTTATATTTTTTTAGTTAAAAACACACGCTTTTTATTACCCCACATTATGATTTTCTCCTGTGTCGTGAGTACCATGGGAAAACACATAAAATGAATACTCAAACACCCAGACCCAGATCATGAATCTAAACTCATCATTCAGATACCTGTCTGGCCGGGAATCGAATCCGGAACTCATTGCGCGTCAGACCGGTATGGTAACCACTGCGCCACGCGGATCGTCTAATTAATAATGTATGTCGATTAATAAGAAAGTTATGGCAGAGGTAAAACAGGCTGAAACGGTTCGTGTAGTAGTCCAGGCCGTTGCCTGAAAGAATTTAGTAAAGCACTATCGTGCCTTTCGATTATAATAAAAATTGTGAGATGTAATGTATATGAATGATATTTCATTTAAATGTATGTTAGCACCTGTTACTATAATTCATAATATCAACGAATATGTTAGTAATAATTAATATTATCTAGTAGTAACATTAATCCTTATCAAAATAATTGATTTCGTCATCACACGTATTCCATAGTGATAAAATCCGTCCCATACCTATAACAAATTAGTTGACCCGGCAAACTTCGTTCCACCTAAACGTCAAAAACCTAAAATTATCAGTATTCCTCCACTATATTATGCATGTATTATATATAAACAACTTCCTTTTGAATCACTCTATCTATTAAAAAAACTGCAATAATATCCGTAGCGTACTTTTAAAGATCTAAGCATACATAGGGACTGATCGCGGAAAGTAACTTTGTTTTATACTCTGTAGTGATACTTATTGTGTTACCAAACAGACAATCAATTCCGGAACATATATTAGCCACTGAATTAATCCATGGAAATAATCGATAGAATATTATCATTTACTTATATTTTATTTATGGGCAGTAAATTAACGCTGAGTACTAGGATTTATTATCATATCACACGATATATTTGAATCATATAAGTTCCAACGCATGTTTTTGATTAGAAAAAATAAATGTTTTTTTTTTACGTGAGTGCCTCATAACATTGGCTTGGCGCTGCAAGCGTCATCTTGAGGGAATTTCAGCAAGTTACGCAACAAATTCCCTGATGTACCCTTTTTGCTACACATTGGATTTTATTTCTTAACGCGGGCACTTGCCGCGAAAAACCGCTCGTAATAAATACTTTATGGGCCTTGGGTTAGTATTGTTTATAAATAATCATAAGAGCCACAACTCAGTCATTAACCTGATTTGGGTCTACTACTCGTATCTCCATACTGCCTTATAGCAATAGGTCTACTATAATAGAATCAGAACCAGATGCCTTTGGTTCTGGTAGAAGGTATATTCTATTTTATAATGGTTACGAAATGCCTGTAGGCGACAGGCATGGTGTTATAGGTACTTAAGTATACTCCCTGTAGTCGGGGAGTAGAATACGGCTACGGTATCCCCTGCCTGTCGTAAGAGGCGACTAAAAGGGGGCTCCTGGGGTTGCGGACGGCTCGAGAGGGAGCTCGAACCGCCCAGCCAGAGACCCCGAGGTGGCATGTGTGGCTGCATGTCGCCGTAGGCACCGGAAGATGCAGGGGGACAGCTACATGTCCACTAAGAGACGAGCCCATGAGGGGTGCTGCGCTAGGGGGTACTGGCGCGTTTTCTTTAGAGGTCCCGGGGTCCCCTACAAGCGCTGAGGAAGGCCACCGAGGAGGTTTTAGTGGGTAAAAATCCCACATAACCCGGAGTGAGAGACTCCGGGTTATGTGGGATTTTTCAAGGGATTTCTCAAGGCTCCGGGTACCTTTTGAAGGTTTCCTCCCCGTCAACAAAAAAAAAAAAAGGTACTTAAGTATAAATCAGCCCTTAAGGGCTGATTTGAGTGGTGAATAGGTGTACAACATTCGTCGTGGGTACCGAGGATGAGTGCTTTTAGCGTCCCCGTGGTCCTGATAAAAGATCGTCAACTACACCGTAGAATTTTAGGCGGTAGAAGTCCAGCTTCCTCTCGGCTACCACTTGATGGTAAGTGGTCACTGCCCATGGACATGCGAAAGCAACTTCGTATAGAATAGAGATTTTATGTGAAGTCAATCACAGATAGTACACAGCGTTACTACTCCCGAGGACGAAGATGGTCGCCTCACATATAAGTGACCCAGCAACCACACCCGTCCACCGAAACGCAAAAACTGCTTCACGCGAGAAATAAGTATGGCGGTGGTACCTCTCTGGTGCTATTTCCATGTATAAGATGGAGAAACATATAATAAGCCCTAATTGTATTAGTCTTTTCCTAGCAACAACGATGTAGGTCCATTCTAATAGCATTCAAGTCATATACGTTAGGCTGTAATAAATATTCAATTGACGACCAATGAAGGTTGCAATGACCATTTACTATTTAACATAAGGTAGTCACTACGGTATGTCTTTATTACACTGATTCATCCGCGTTATTGACCTATTCCAGTTCGTAAATATACTAGTTTAATTAATACTAGTATTATAAAATATAACTAGCCGATCCGTGCTCACTTATTTGAACGTTAATTATATTACGTCCAATCGTAACAAAATATAGCCTATAGCACTCCTGAATAGTGTAGCTTTCTGATTCTGAAAGAATTATCATGATCGGTTCAGTATTTCCGAAGATTACACCTTATAAACAAAGTTTTGGTCACGTTTACCACGTTAATGACTATCCTATGAGGTATGTAGGTCATAAACTATGTGTGTGCCTTAATTTCACAGAAATTAGACCGGTCTGACATTCCCTGCCTGTCGTAAGAGACGACTTAAAGGGGCTTCTGGGGTTGCAGGCGTCTAGAGTGGGAGCTCTAACCGTTCGGTCAGGCGAACCCGGGAAGGACGGCGGTATGTGTGGTCGCATACTGTCGTTAAGACTAGAGGGAGTGATGGGCCCAGCCGCCCATCTGGGAGGAGCCCGGTAAGGCAATGCGCTCAGAGGATTCCGGTTGCGTATCTTCGGAGATCCCGGAGACCTCTTTGTAGCGCTGAGGACGGCTACCAGGGGGTTTTAGTACGGTAAAAATCCCACATAACCCTGCGTCGCTCCCACGGCGTACCTTTTTAAAGTTCCCTTCCTCGAGAACAGAAAAAAAAGGTTTTGTGTGAATAAAATACACATACAACCTTACCAACTTTCTCATTTATAGTATTAGTAAGATCTATTTAATTTAAAAACATCCACAGCCTAATCAACTATGCATAATGAATGTTACTTATTGTTTATCTTAAAGCCAATAAGATTTTTTGTTATAAGTAAAAAATAAGTGTGTTTACATTACTTCCTAGGCAATTCAGGCGGAATGAAGCTCGTTAGTTCTGTAAAAACATTAGCAACGCGATAATGGTGTAAAATTAACGTAATTAAAGACTAATTAATACGTAACAGTTGATATATTTAACAAACAACCGATTGTTTTATAATTTACAATTATTTTAATTGCCGGTAATAAATTACGAATATGATAAAATATATTATATTTAAGAATAGTGATTCATATAACTTAGCTCTCACTCATCACTGTTTTGTCCGTCAGTGTTAAATAATAATGTGTAGTAATCAAGTTACATATTAATGTTATAGGATCACTAGCTGTGGTTTGGTTTCACTTGTGTTTAAAAGATGTAAAGATTAAACCGTTGTGACTTCTGATCGAGAGGATGGATACAATGTAAGTAAGCTATCTCAAGCTTCGATGAATAAATATATTTTACATTAAATACGACAGTTTAATGCGAATTCACAAATACACTGACAAAGATATTAAAATTTAAGGAAACTATTGGATACCTTATGACAACAACAACCTCATTGTATATGTATGTAATATCATATTGCTATATAGTTTAGAGTAGACAGCATGTTAAACTATAGTTATATTTGGGTAACGCTGTATGATTTTGTCCACCAATTCGCACTTGGCCAGCGCGGTGGACTATGGCCTAAACTCTCTCATTCTGAGAGAAGACCCGTGCCCAGCAGTGGGACAATAATGGGTTGACGACGACGACGTATGATTTTACGAGTAATTAATTTGCTATCAAATGTTGCACCAAGAAGTATTCGGTAACATTAGCCGCAGATAAAAAAATAATAAAAGTGATTCACACACGCTTTTTACTTTCATAGCCCAACACTAGGATTTTCTCCTGTGTCGTGGGTACCATGGACACACAAGACGAATACACAAACACCCCGACCCAGAACATGAATCTAAACTCATCATTCGGATGCCTGCCTGGCCCGGAATCGAATAAAAATAAAAGTGAATCGAATATGTGATAGTCTATTAACTTAACTGAATTCGAAAATATACTGTTTATTTACTTGTGCGTAAATCTAGCACAGTAGGCATATTATATTCGATAATTTTGTTTGTTAATTTGTAGTGTTGCAATGATATCATTGTGTGCTCGTGTAGGTTGAATTTGAGGAGCGTGTGCTTACACGACACATTCGAAAATATAATGATCTGCAATATAAACATTTGTGCATAGTGATCGATTTAGAAAGTAAGTTTTTAAATACTGTCTGTGATGCGCGGTTTCGGTTTTGAAAAATGTAACTTTAAATTGTGATAACTTTAATAGATTAAAAAAAGATATAGTAAATGTTACGAAGTATATGATATGAAGTATAAACATTTAAATTAAAATCCATAATTCCATGCGATTTCAAATACCCGGCCAAAAATCATAGATTTCTCTATTATAACTTATTCCTAGTCCTCCACAAGTAGTTGTTTTGAAAATAACTAAATAATAGCGATTAATTACTTAATTAGTTTCGTTGGATAAGTATCAGTTCTTTACCTCAGCCAGATGACAATTTCATCGTCAACCCTTTTCTGTCCCATTGGGACGAGTCTTCTCTAAGAATGAGAGAATTCAATGTCATAGTCAACCCCGCCGGCCAAGTGAGAAGTGGTAGACAATGATGACAATTAATACAGTAAAACCCGTACCTATTTTTTTTCCACTTATCCAAGGCGGCTTCCTCTGAAATCCTGCTATCGATTCTGTGTAGTCTTTATATGTTATGTTGATGGGAATTTTAAGGACAGATAAAAAATTAGGAAATAAATTTTACGAGGCGAGGAAGAAGGGGCACACGCTTGTGTACCGGAAAAACACGTCATAAGTCTAGTCACATATTGAGATTTTTTTAAATAAAAATACATATCAATCGCATGCCCTTAATAACTCCCCTATTTATCGGCCGGAGTCGCACTATTTGCGCATCTTATCAACGAATTGTGTGAAGTTAAGGAGCGCCAGACGATAGGCAATGTTAGATAACGAGTTATAGAATCGATTAGTACGCGTCAAGTGATGCACCCGGCTAATTGAATTTTCGGACGGTTTTCATTATTGACCTCTTATAACGAATATGGGAGTGTTAGCTTGATCTGTGCTATTGTACTGTTACTGATATTTGTGTTGCTGTGAATATGACTGAAGATAAGAAGCCGTTGTTGCAGTAAGTAACATTGTAGTACATTACAAGTTTCTGTGATATTAGTATCGCAGGAAACATCTTGGTTGCATGTCGTGATCTGTAACAAACAGAATAGTTATACTTGTTTCCCGCGTTTCACCTGCGGTTAAAAGGTATTATAGTAAATGATAGTAACTTTAAAGAGAGTAAAGTAGATTTTAATTAATTTAATATTAAATGTTACGTCGCGATTACAAACATATTTGTTTAATACACCAAATTTTATTCTTAAGGTTTGATATTCTGAAGATGTGCTTTAAATTTAAAACACGGTCGTTTGACTGCGTGTTTTAAATCATACAACAACAGACAAATATATACAAATGTCTCCTCAGTCCTTCATCGTGTTTTTTTTAAATATGTAAGATATTCTTACGAACTCTATTTCTTTTGAATCTACAAATTTTATACTGCCACGCTTTGACCATCGTGACCACGTGGTAGATCAAACTTCACGTATCAAAATCTTTGTCTAGGAAGTGCGTATTGAATCAAGCTGTCGTTTTTGAACCTTAAGTATACGTAATATCTATGCCTAAGACATTCATGTCTTGTCTCAGTAGTACACACCTACATCGTACCTTTCGTTTTATTTTTTTTTTTTTTCTCGAGGGGGGAAACCTTCCAAAGGTACCCGACGCCGTGGGAGCGACGCAGTGTTATGTGGGATTTTTACCGCACTAACCCCCCCGGTGGCCGTCCTCGGCGCTGAAAAGAAGGACTCCGGGATCTCGAAACGACTTCAACCGGAATCCTCGAGCGCGCTGCCCCACCGCTCCGTCTAATCTTTACAACGGTATGCGACCACACATACCGCCGTCCTTCCCGGGATTGCCTGACCGAACGGTTCGAGCTCCCACTCTAGCCGTCTGCAACCCCGGAAGCCCCTTTTAGTCGCCTCTTACGACATGCAGGGGATACCGTAGCCCTATTCTGACCCCGAGGCTACAGGGACGACCTACATCGTACCTACATGGTGAAATTGAATACGTATCCCTTGAGATATTTTTTTGAATAATGATGTTCGTTACACATAATCTATACACATTTTATGGGTGTTTTACACATTAAAACGAGGATATAAAGATAACAGAAATCTATATTTATCATTTAAAATCTACCTGACCGGGTATCGAATCTGGTACCCTGGGTGGCCTTGTGTGTTAGACTGGTACAATAACTTCTTCAGTGCGCGGGTTGTCCACAATTGTCTGCATTTGTCTTGTATATTCCTATGTTTTTTTATCTGACTGAAGTAGCAAACGAGCATGCAGTCCACCTGTTGTCCAAGTCAATCACAGATGCGTTGCTACTCCCGAGGACTAAGATGGTCGCCTCATATAAAAGTGTGCCGGCAACCACACTCTTCCTTCGAAACGCAAGAAATGCTTCACGTTGGTAATAGATGTGGCGGTGGTACTTCCTCGGTCGAACTACGCTGGTTCTACCACTTGCGTATTCATTAAATATTTCATTTAGAACTACTATGAAAGCATTATGCGAATACATTTCAATTTATTGCAGTGTTACTGCGTGTCAGGTAACATGGATCACATAACCAAGTGACAAGAGCTGATATGCAATTCAAACGACGTTCTTTAATTACAGAGTTGAAAATTGAGTAATAAAATATGCATTATTCGATGGGTCATCGTTAGTGGCTACACTTAACTGAGCTACAAGTAAGGTTTTTGAAAGTGGTAGAACCAGTGTAGTTTGACCGGAGACATACCACCGACACATCTATTTCTAGCGTGAAGCATTTCTTGCGTTTCGATGGAAGGGTGTGGTTGCCGGCACACTTTTATATGAGGCGACCATCTTAGTCCTCGAGGATGGCAACGTAACTATTCGAGATTGAGTTTAGATAGAATCCCTGTTCCATATGAATTTACCTACAGATGATCGCTCTTACCACTTACCATCAGATGAACCGCAAATTCATTTGTTACTTAATTGTATGGAAAAAGATTCTCCGATACAAAATATTTATTTTATGAATTTAAAACGCTTACAGTGGAAGGTTAATTTAATAGCTATATTTCTCTTGAATGATATTGCGACATCTTACATTAGGTACATTACATTACATTAGGGAGACGGTCGTTGGCGACAGACGGTGACAATGGGTGGTCGTCTACACGATCTTTCGCAAGTGTATTAGCTCATTCTCGATCACAATTCCTTCATTTTATGAAATGAAAGAAGCAAACGATAATGGAGACCAGTTAATGGTAAACGCATACTGCCGTCGATAGACACCTGGAGGTATATTTATGATTTTAGACTAAGAATATCACGGAATTAATACATTTTAATATGGTAAGGGCTCTCACGGTTCATTCTTTACTGCTATATTTTGGATCCCACGGTACGTGACAGTTTCGCCGATCCGTGTTATGGTATAAATATTGGCAGGAAATAAACGTAAACTGCCGGTATTGCCAGCTTTTTAAGAACTTTCCCTCTGAAACATTTAAAAATCTCTAAATGTCAACTGAAACCTCCAGATAAGATTATTTATTTGACGTGCAAAAGAAGATCGCTCAGGTTACATAATCTGCCGTAAACGACAAAATCTTGTTCCCGCTATTTAACGACAGAAACCAAACGAAACAATTAGTATCGGCATTTTTTTTGTTTACGTGGGGGAAACCTTCAAAAGTTACTCGACGCCGAGGGAGCAACGCAAGGTTATGTAATTTTTACCTCACTAAAACGCCCCCGGTGGCCGTCCTCGGCGCTATAAAGAGGACTCCAGGATCTCCAAAGGAACGCAACCTGTATCCTCTAAGCGCGTTACGACCGCGACCACACATACCGTCGTCCTTCCCGGGATCGCCTGACCGAACGGTTCGAGCTCCCACTTTAGCCGCCCGCAACCCCGGAAGCCCCTGTTAGTCGCCTCTTACGACAGGCAGGGCATGCAGTAGCCCTATTCTGATCCCGGAACTATAGGGACGAATTTGTATCAACTCTTATCGTAAACTTTACCGGGTAGTAAAATAAATTACCCTCCAAAAATTCTCAAAAGAATTTAGAGGGACACTCTCTAAATTTAGGGAGAAACTTCCGGAATTGACAGCACTGACCAGTGTATCCTTACTAACCGTTACATATTAAAATTAGGTAATTACTTAATTAGTATGACCACAATTTGTTACTATGAAATTTCATAATCAGTGCTTGTAATCAATCGGTTCGTCATGCACTCCATACAATGGATTGTTTATCGGCTTTGAATTTGTTTATCATACATTTTGTTTATGTAAGCGTTCTGTTACTGCAGCGGGATTATAAATTCTGAATTTGGTAGTTAGTTTCTTACTTATATTATGTAAGCAAGGGTAAGAGGCTTTTGTTGTGCACCTATTAGTAGTAACTCATTTTTATGGGCGACTCCGACATTCGCACGTCGAGGTAAGATTATCATTTCAGTAAAAAGATTTTTTGTGTTTCTTAACATTTTTATAGAAACGAGCTATTTAACAAACATTAGTATAGGGAAATGTTCATTGCAATAAAATAGGCATCGTTTTACTGCGAGCTTTAAAAGTTATACTTTGGAGGACTATTCAAAGACTAATTTGGAACGCTTTGTGTGTCTAAATATAAGAAAATATTAGCTACTATTCTATCGTGAAGCAGTTTTTGCGTTTTGATGGAAGGGTGTGGTTACAGGCACACTTATATAAGGCGGCCATCTTAGTCCTTGGAAGTAGCAAAGCATCTGTAATTGACTTTAGATAAAACTTCATGTTCCTTATGAAGTTGCTGACAGGAGTCCATGAGTGGCAGTGACCACTTATCATCAGGTGGACTGCAAGCTCGTTTGCTACTTCAATTTTATATAAAAATACTGTCTGTATATATTACAGAAAATAATATGATTCGTTTACATATAAGTACAATATTTTTGTCTATTCATACAATATTGCATTCTGATTGTTAATCACTTTATGTTTCGTAACTTTTAATCCGACTGCAAGGTTTAATAAAGTTCAATAAACCTTCAACTCTATCTGATACAAATTATGTGTATGTTAACGTGTTTTTAATCAAAAAACGATAAGGTATCACTCTCCGAAAGCCCCCATTAATTTTATCGGAATACTTATCAAGCACTTGTAATACGCACCGAATTGATGATTAAGTGGTAAGCAGGTAGATACAAGATTTTTGCACTATCTACTTGTCGTATCAGCCGATCTTGATGAGATGGTATGAGTTATGTATGTCAATTGATGCCTATCTCTTGTGAGCGAGACAATTATAAGATTACAATCCAGAACTATATGACAAAATAAGTTCCGCAGTAATGAAAATAAGTCGTCGTCAACCCATTATTGTCCCACTGCTGGGCACGGGTCTTCTCTCAGAATGAGAGAGTTTGGGCCATAGCCCACCAGGCTGGCCAAGTGCGAATTGGTGGACTTCACACACCTCCGAGAACTTTTTTTTATTTTTATAAAGAACTCTCGGGTGTGTAGGTTTCTTCACGATGTTTTCCTTCACCAAAAAGCAGTGATAATTAATGTATAATACGCACATAAATCAGTGGTGCGTGCCTGGGTTTGAACCTCGGACCTCCCGATTGAGAGGGCAAGTTTCAACCATTAGGCTATCGCTATGAAAATAAGTAATGATAGACATTTCTATATTTAACTGTTCGTCTGTTTGTTACATACAAAATGTGTGAAATTGCATCAGACTAAAACTACTGACATTCTTGTGAAGGAATCGTGCCAAATTGCATGTCTATAGAATTTTGATATCGAGTATAAATTTATACCTACTTTTACTTAATGTCAAGATGCCATTTAATCGAACCTACTTGTAAATCAAACGTTTGCATGCGACTGCATGCTCGTTTGCTACTTCAGTCAAATAAAAAAAAAAGTCACATATAATGAACATACATCAGGTGGGGAGTGGGTTCAATGTACCTTTTGCAAGGATTTACTTCATCATCATTACTTTGTGATCATTTACTTGTGTCAATTGTAACTCAGATGATGAATACGACTCTTCGGACATTACCTAAAATAGTTCCTAATCGTTTTTAGTTTTTGTTTATTTTATATTAAACGACATTTTATATTTGTATAAATACGTGTAATTAGCAATTATAAGGATTAATATTAGCTAGTTATTAAAATGAATACGTCCCATTTTGTATCTCTGAATCTCATGGCTGCTACTTACACAAGTAAGTTGTTTAGTTTAGTTGTTTGTCTGGTCACAAAAACACGGACGTGAGACTGATTAATATACATATAAAAGAGGAAAAAATACTTTTAAAAAGTATTACCGTTGACTATTTAAAACAATGTATGGTCTTTGTTCATGTTTAACTAATTCGTGACTATTTTAGTCACTTTAGAAGAAAACGTGTTGCATACAACTTTGTATTGATTTCATTTAATACAAAATATGTCGTAAATAAATTTGTTTTTATTTTTATCAGCCAGCATAACATTATATTAATTATACTTTTGTTAATACTTACCTCAGGGCTGTTAATTTTAGCCCCAAACGTAAGGTAAGTATTAACAACTACCATTTTTGAGAAAAAGAGGTATATCTACAACATCATGCTGTTATGTTTGATTTGTTATAATTATAACGATTCCTAGATAAAAAATGTGTGCGTGTACTAGCGTACACTCGTAAGAAGTGAAACTTCTTGATGACGTTATTTTTCAAAAAATAATTTACTATATGTAACTTTACAGAAATTGGTTAAATAAAGTTAAATTAGATAAAGTTTAATAAAAGGCTTTTATTAAACTTTATCTAATAATCTAATCTATAATAATCTATCTAATATCACGCGTGGTAGGGATAAGAAAAAGATGGCGCGTAACCGAAAAAGATGGCGCGTAACGGAAAAAGATGCCGCGTGACGAAAAAATGTTACACTATTTTTTTTCCAACCCCGATAAAGAAGTTTCACTTCAATAAAAGGCGATAATTAAAGGTTCGTATAACATAAAAATCTAATCTAAATGTTGAATAATTAATAAACTACAATCAAAAAAATGTTTTTTTGTTAATTGTGGCCCCGGTCTCCCCTACACGCAACGTGGTACCGAGCAATCTTAGTGTAAACAGACTGCGAGCAAATAATTCGTGTAAGCAATAAACGAACCCTACCGGAAATTGGCGTACAATCCGCTGTTTGACAACTGTGTATTTGTACACGAGGTGGAAAGATGAAACTAATATTTAATATAGCGTATTCTTGAATGTTAACTCGGGTTACTTATGTGTGTATAGAAATGTAATATTGCATGTAAATGTTAAGTTTAAATGCTATATCAACATAAATTGCAAGATTCTAATGTTTGATTTGCATTTGAGAATTTTGTTCCTTTCAGAAGTTATAATTAGTGGTATTGTATACCATATTTTCTAAGCAAAAAGTCCGACATTTTTTGACAATCATTTTGCGATGTTTAAAACCAACATTTACGAGTATTTAAATATTTCTATTTTTTTTAAATTGATTATTGTTAAACTTTCTAGACAAGTGAAGGACGGTTTTTAAAATATTTCCGGTCTTCCTTGGTTGTTCTTTTGTACACTTTTTTTATTTAAATAATGTTATATGTCGGCACATATACCAGTAAAACATATTAATTAACAAAGACCGCCTTATATACCTTCATTTTATTATAATTATATACCAGATATAAATAGATACCTAAAGATGAAATTTATAGTGCATTTTTCCAAGAACTCCAAGTTCCAATTTTCCATACGACTTAATCTGATGAGATAAAACAAAACACAAAAACTAATTGCATCACAAACAGGTAACCTTACAGCCATGGCCGAAACAAAACATCTTAAAATGGATTAAGTAAAAAGTTTATGTAATACCTTTTTATTTACTCAGATCGGTCAAGTGCAATAGGGTTGCTTCGATCGAGCAATGGGCAGTTATGCTTCAGTAGGTATAGATGATTGTGGGCAGTAGATTATATAAATGAAATAATACATTGGTGTAAGACTAGCTGATCCGACGAACTTCGTTCCGGCTAAAAGACAAAACTCTAAAATTATCAGTGTTTCTCCATTATATTATACATGTACTAGCCTTTGCCCGCGGCTTCGCTCGCGTGGAATTTAGTCTGCCACATAAAGTTTGCAAGGTAGAGCAATGGTTCAACCAGGGAGGCATCACCGCCGCACCTATTTCTACCGTGAAGCAGTTCTTGTGTTTCATTTGAAGGGTGTGCCTGCCGGCTCACTTTTATATGAGGCGATCATCATAGTTCTCGGGAGTAGCAACGCATCTGTGATTTACTTCAGATTGAACCCTTGCCCTACTTCCTAAAGTGATTAACATACGGTACCGCTCACTGCCACGGTAGGCGGTGTATTGGGGTCTAATAAATCTGTTGATGCCTCACAAACTTATACCGACTGGCCGCGCGGTCCAGCGGTGTTCTCATCACCACCGTGTCTCCGCGCGAACGACAGTGCGGGCGGTCGGCGCTTCACACACGGGCTGGCGCTTAACCGCGCGGATCATCGTTGAAGCAAAAATGCATTTCGATGTCGAAAAGTTTATTTTGATGATCGGTCCATCCGCGCGTTCAGGTGCGTAAACCGCCTTACCGCACGGGGCACCGTTATTCGCGGCGGTGCGCGGTGCCGTGTGTTGATCGCCTAAATCAGTGTTTTCAAATTTCAAATCACAGGCACGTATATTAATTTGAATTAGTTTTGTCGGCAACAGATATTAATGCTTACTCTGAAATTAAAAGTTTTAAGAAAGAGTCTCAAAACGCGTGACGGTTACCAACGCGCAGTTGGCTAGCGTGGTCAACTACGACCTAAACTACTGCTAATCTGACATATGTGCCGAGTTGTGTTACATTAAAAGGTCGATGACGATTGAATAACATATTTAACCTTTCCGCTATTTCATTCTCATTCACTTTTTTTCTTTTTTGTCCAGGGAGAAACCTTCAAAAGGTACACCGTGGGAGCGACGCAGGGTTATCTGGGATTCTTATAGCACCAGGACTCCGGGATCTTCAAAGGAACGCAACTGGAGTCCTCTGAGTGCATTGCCCCATCGGGCTCCTCCCAAGTGAGCGGCGGGGCCCACCACTCCATCTGGTCTTTACCACGATATGCGACCACACGTATGCCACCGTCCTTCCCGGGATCGCCTGGCTGGATGGTTCAAGCTCCGTCCATGCTGGCTCTCACGATAGCATGCGACCACACATGCTGACATCTTTCCCGAAGTTGCTGACCGGGTGTTTGGAGCTCTCCGTCTAGCCGCCCGCAACCCCGAAAGCTCCCTTTTAGTTGCCTCTTACCACAGACAGGGGATACCGTAGCCTTATTCCCGGAACTACAGAGACGTCATTGACCTTTCACATTTAGCTCCGTGTTTTATAACCATTCAAAAATTAATATCATACAACTTCGTTGTATACGGCAGCGGCGCACGGCGCGTACTGCCGGTCAATCAATTGACTACGCAATATGTTATACTCGTAATATCTTCTAAACTACTTATCCAATTTACATGGTGTAAAAGGCAGATTCAATCTTAATTAGATGCTTGATTTTTTGAAATCATTTATTTTGATAAGGATTAATATTTAGTTTGTATAAAACCCATGGAAACATCAACTTGATATTTTTAAAATTTTCAAAGTATAAAAAGAGATATTGTGGGTTATACATAAAATATAGACATATGCTGTCGCGGACTTTTATTTAGATCTATGTAAGCCAAACAATCCCACGGTACATTATATTTGGATATCTCCAACGGTTTAGGCAGCGTACGCGAAGATAGCTCTCAGAGCACAACTTTTTTTCCGACTAACCTGATATTTTTCGTTATATTATAACCTTTTAAAAAGAAAACCATTACAAATTATAGCCCATGTGTTATTCCGATGTATAACCTATACTACTGTAAAGTTTCAACCTAATCCGTTGAGTAGTTTTTGCGTGAAAGAATAACAAATACACATACATCCTCACAAACTTTCGCATTTATAATATTAGTAGGATAGGATTATACGTAAACACCAGCTCTTAAATCACTCTATCTCTTAATAAAAACTGCATCAAAAACCGTAGCGTAGTTTTAAAGATCTAAGTATACAGGGACAGAAAGCGAGAAGCGACTTTGTTTTATACTATGTAGTGATATAGCAAAAGTATATAGTTCAGGTGATATTCTGTTCATTACAGGGTTCCATCTTTTTTTAATTTCATGTTTCAGATCGTAACCCTTACAATATTGCGTCCATTTATCACAGATAATTTCTTTCGAATCTACTGAAGCGATTAAGTTGTATTTTAATATGCATTTTCAATTTATGTGACCTTAACACGTAATATAACGTAAATAAATTAAATCTTGACTATAAGAGTGGGTTCAAGGGACAAATTAGGAGATAAAAAAAAACTTCACAAAATTTCGGAATGTTCTGTGCCGACTTAATATTATTAAAAAAATACCAAAAAAAATAACCCATAGTACCTGCAATGGATTTTTGCCCACAATTGGCTAGGAGGGGAGGGGGGGGAGGGGAGGTTGTTGTTTATTGTTGGGAAGCTCCATCGTGTATAGACTATCATCTGCTTAAGCGGTGAAAGGTTTGTCTTCTTAGTGTCCAAAATATTATATAATATGGATCTGGGTACAACCCATTATTGTCCCACTGCTGGGCACGGGTGATTGAGAATAAATGAAATAAAATAAAATAAATAAAATAAAAAATAAATCACTCAGAATGAGAGAGTTTTAGTTTTAGGCCATAGTCCCCTGTGCTGGCCAAGTGCGAATTGGTGGACATCACACACTTCCGAGAACTTTTTTTAAGAAGTCTCGAGTGTGTAGGTTTCCTCACGATGTTGTAATATATTGATCTAATTAACTCTCAATATGAATCTACTAATCGGTAATTAACCGGACTGATAGATAATATTAGACTCACGTGTTCCTCAGTCACATTATCGCTTGGGAGTACAATACATCAACACATTCAGTATGTAACGACTTTACTATAGACAGAAAGGAAGTCGATTAAAAATAATCTTAGACAGAAATGATCCAATAACTGTACAATTGTCTGACAAAAACAGAAGTGGATAGACACATCACGATCACGTTTGTATCGCAATGTGCACAAAGTGGCCACCTAACAACGTAATGATAATAATGATCGTCATTACAAATAGTTACGCGAGCGATTGTTTGTTGATTGTTGTTAAAGCAATCTGTTGCATGTTTGTTTTCATAGCACACGAGGTGTATGTTTTTTATATATGACTGAAGTAGCAAACGAGCATGCGGTCCACCTGATGGTAAGTGGTCACTGCCGCTCATGGACATCTGTAATCAACATTATACAGAACATGTTTTATTTGAAGTCAATCACAGATCCGTTGCTACTCACTAGGACTATGATGGTCGCTTCATATAAAAGTGTGCCGTAACAGTGCATCATTGGTCTACCTCAGCTAGGATTCGGAATTGATCACAGATATCCATGGCCAGCAGAAGAGCAGTGATAGCCTAATGGTTGAAACTTGCCCTCTCAATCCGGAGGTCCGAGGTCCAAACCCAGGCACCACTGATTTATGTGTGTATAAGAAATTAATTATCACTGCTTTTCGGTGAAGGAAAACATTATGAGAAAACCTACACACCCGAGAGTTCAATAAAAAAAAAATAAAGTTAAAAGTTCTTGGAGGTTTGTGAAGTCCACCAATTCGCACTTGACCAGCGCGGTGGACTATGGCCTAAAACTCTCATTTCGAGAGAAGACCCATGCCCAGCAGTGGAAAAATAATGGGTTGACGACATCCATGGCCAGCACTTACCTGGTCCTTCACCTTCACCTCATCAGGTGAACCACATATTTCTTTATTTCTATAATAAAAAAACCGTATACGTTGTTACAGGTTCAAAGATGGCAAGGCGTCGTATGGCACAGAGAGCCCGGCGCGCGGCCGCCGCGTCATATTCTGCGTGCACGGGAACCCGTCCACGGGGTGCTGCGCGGTCATCGAGACCACGGCGGATGGGGACGATGTCGGGCGTAACGGCAGCATCAGTGACGCTGAGAGTGAGTACCCGTTCTGGACGTTCCCTTCGTGATACTACTTGGGTGACCGCCTAGTTGGGCTTTTAGACTTAAATGGTCACCTAAGTCTGCAAGATTCTGATCAGGTTTTGAAGGTGGTAGAACCAGTGTAATTCGACCGAGGAAGTGCCACCGCCACACCTATTTCTAGCGTGAAGCAGTTCGTGCGTTTCAATGGAAAGGTGTGGTTGACGTCACACTTTCACATGAGGCGACCATCTGTGATAGTCTTCAGATGGAACCTATGTTCTGTATGAAGTCGATTACAGATGTCCATGGGCGGCAGTGACCACTTACCATCAGGTGGACTGCATGCTCGTTTGCTACTTCAGTTAGATAAAAATCCTAATATTTCCTTTCTTGTTTTTCAATTCTATCCGTTATTACGGAATAATGTCAGAATTTTATTGTTGAGTGGTAGCTTTCATAATTATTTTCAAAGTTAACTTTTCTTAACATTTAAGTAAAATACTTTTATTTCCAGGGCATTGTCACAGATCGAGAAACGAAGAAATAGATAAACGGGCGCGAAGAAAACTAATAATTGCCAGTATCTTATGTGTTATATTCATGATAGGAGAAATTGTCGGTGAGTTTACCCTGTACATCTACTAAGTTCTGTCAAATCCCTTTCAAGTATTAACGCTTAACATTCACTCAACAAACCCATATAGTTGGAGTTTTTATAATTATTTGGCCCGATCAGAAGCAAAGGAAGAGTAAGCAAGAAAGTAGTAGATTATTTTTAACCGACTTCCCAAAGGAAAGAGGATTCGTCACGTATTTTTTTTTATGTATGTTCGGGCGAAATGGCTAGAAATCGTCGACCTACCGACACGATTCATACGACATTGTGCGCGGCTAGTTTCACAGGCAGTCCCATATTGAGGAAAATGAAAACCTTCCGGCGGTTTTCCCGGAAAATTGGAAAATATCGGTTTCTTAAAATCTTGGGTAACTTGGGTGTTTCTAGACCGATTTCCATTTTCTTTCTTTCATTTGATAGGAAATTTCATCACGCTACTTTTTTATAATAATTAAACGTTTTCAAGGCACATTTACGTCCCTAAGATGATGAATTACGAAAGACATTTATTGTCCATGTACATACTTTTAAACTGAACTCCTGTTCTAATGTATATGTCTATGTTCTCTGTGGCTATAGGATCATTTATATAGGATATTCGTAATTTAATAATAGACTAGGTGTGTATATCGTATTTTTCCTCCACCTGAAGTTTAAATATGTTTTTTATTATTAGTATTTACATTTATTCTTCTTCACGTGTTTATAGACTTAAAGTTAAGGTATTAAAAGGTAAAAATAAGGTTAGAGAACTTTTTTTTTTGTTTTCGAGGGGGAAACCTTCAAAAGGTACCCGACGCCGTGGGAGCGGCGCAGGGTTATGTGGGATTTTTACCGCACTAAAACCCCCCCGGTGGCCGTCCTCGGCGCTGAAAAGGAGGACTCCGGGATCTCGAAACGACTTCAACCGGAATCCTCCGAGCGCGTTGCCTCATCGGGCTTCTCCCAGATGGGCGGCTGGGCCCACCGCTCCGTCTAGTCTTTACGACGGTATGCGACCACACATACCGCCGTCCTTCCCGGGATTGCCTGACCGAACGGTTCGAGCTCCCACTCTAGCCGTCTGCAACCCCGGAAGCCCCTTTTAGTCGCCTCTTACGACAGGCAGGGGATGCCGTAGCCCTATTCTGATCCCGGAACTACAGGGCGAAGGTTAGAGAACTACGAGTAGTATGGTTAGACTGGGGAGGCGACAACGCCAAACTCACTCACCTTCATACAATGAGAACATCTTAGTTCCCGGCAGCAGCAACGCATCTTTATCCCATCCCATCCCTGTTCTATATGAAGTGGCTTACGTACGTTCATAGACTGTAGTGAGCACTTACTATCAGGTGACTTGCATGCTCGTTTGCTACTTTAAAACATTGAAACAAAACCCGTTCAATTCCAGGTGGTTACATATCAAACAGCCTGGCGATAGCGACGGACGCGGCGCACCTTCTCACAGACTTCGCCAGCTTCATGATATCGCTTTTCTCGCTGTGGGTCGCCAGCAGACCCGCTACAAGAAGGTAGGATTTTATTTAGGGATAACATATTGATGGGACATCAATTTAGTTATTATACAATATAGAAAGAAGAGGTAAAATTGTATTCTTATCTGATGATCATTACAGTACCATAAAGCAAGTCTTTACAATACAAGCGTCGTCGTCAACCCATTATTATCCCACTGCTGGGCACGGGTCTTCTCTCAGAATGAGAGAGTTTAGGCCATAGTCCACCGCGCTGGCCAAGTGCGAATTGGTGGACTTCACACACCTCCGAGAACTTTTTTTTTTTTAAAAGAACTCTCGGGTGTGTAGGTTTCCTCACGATGTTTTCCTTCACCGAAAAGCAGTGATAATTAATGTATAATACGCACATAAATCAGTGGTGCGTGCCTGGGTTTGAACCATTAGGCTATCACTGCTCCTACAAGCACATTTTTTGTTATTTTACAAAATGCCAATTAAGTATTATGTTTCTTATATTTCCATTACGTATCGTACCAACCGCGTACCTCTGATTTGTATGAAGTTGCTCACAGACTATGTACATGGGCGCTGTGACCACTTACCATCAGATGGTGTGAACGCTCGTTTGTTCCTTGCATCGGATAAAAAATACCAGATTCTCCTCGAGGATGCCGTTCGGTTGGTTTCACGTCAATGTTATCGGAAATGAAAAATTGGTACTTTAATGACAAATTGCTACATCGACCAGATAAAATTTAATAATAATTATTATATTAATACGTGAAGCAAAAATTTGTGACGGATTTTTAAGTAATATGCCGCGGACGGATTAGTATGAAATTTTGCACGGTTATAGTGGACGTAGAGAAGGAGTGCAGAATGTTAATATTTTTTTCAAATAATGCATTTTTCATACATAAAATCAACTAAAAACACATTACACACACTGCCTTGCATTTGTCACAAACACATATGTACTTAGTAAATGAAATAGAACATTCAATGTCTTACTATGAAAAGACACAACGTCAAGAATGTCAGATTACATTTGATTTTAATTTGGACAATATGAAGTTTAATTTTTTAATTTTAATTACGGTCGAATTTCGGCCGATGCTACGGGTGACTAGTATTTATTAATATTATTATTTATGATTTGCTAAACTTGTATATTAATATATTTCTTAATTTGACATTGTAAATAATTTTTAATACTGGAAAAGTTGCACGCTGTGACAGTATATGGCTGATTGTATAGAACTATATATTTTATTATATTATTACAAATAAATATATTCTATTCTATTCTTATTCTATTCTAAAAAAAAATACATCCTGTACCCAAGATGCCATCAAAGTGGAGGAGTGGAGCGCGTGGAGGCAATCGGTAATGCACGATTGCTATTTAATCAGAAAAAAAATATATGAATCCCTACCTTTTCCACAGAATGCCTTTCGGGTGGTACCGAGCTGAGGTGATCGGCGCCCTGACATCAGTGCTTCTGATCTGGGTGGTGACGGGCGTGCTGGTGTACATGGCGGTGCAGCGCGTCATATACAAGGAGTTCGAGATCGACGCCACCGTCATGCTCATCACGTCCGCTGTGGGGGTCGCTGTTAACCTCATGTGAGTTCAAATTAAGTTATTCTTTGCTAAGGTAATATTGGTAATGTTGGTTGTCATATTTTTATTAACAATTTTGCTAGAACAAAGTTGTCCAAACCCAGGCCCACGGGTCACAACGTGGCCCGCCAATGTATTTGATTTTTTTCGCCAAGAGTAGCTCGCCGGTAGTCGCCAGTTGCATTAAGAAAGATAGAAAGAAACGTTTATTCCAACTATTAACAGTACTGCATGCTACTACCATACATTAAAAATATAGAATATAGATGTAGAACATACTAGATACAAACTAGCAGAATATAAAATATATTAAGAAAAAAAGGATATATTGTAAATATTGAATATAAATAAAAATAATGAACGATCTTCATCGTACATTATTGTTATTACATCATTAAAATTACCATCAAACTTATGCATAGTAGCACAGAGACAGCTGGAAATGGGCACACTCAACATATGTCGCAGAGAACTGATAGTAGCTGATACTGGTTCCAAATTATTCCACTGGCATGTGACCAGCAGAAGATCTTTGATGCGAATTTACGGTTAGACATGACAGCGACCAAGGCGCCTATTTTTTTAATGAAATCTCAATCAGAGCGCCGATTTTTAAAAAACCGGTAGGTACTACATACATAATTAAAATTGCATGTATTAATTGCCACGGAAAACGATCATAAATAATAATTATACAAGGTTTATATTTTTATGATTATTGTCTGAATGTCTATGTGTTTAAAAACCTTTGTAACCAAAGCAAATTAAATTTTAAGGATTAGTAATTATGTATTGAATTATGTATATGGATCAAATGTATTTTTAGTCCTTAATTCGAGGAAATATTTAGTCTTCATTGGGGCCGTTCAAATATTATCTCCCCATCCCCCTTGTCAGCAAAAGTAAGCAAAGCTCTAGTCCCTCTCCCATGCTTAAGTAAACATTTTTCAACTAAAAATGTACTGTAATGTAATGTTGTACAGTATTTAAAAAAAAGTAAATAACTAATCGTAATCATCATCTAGAACCCCCTACCCCCCATGTTACCCAAAATAATCAAAACAAAGACCCCCCTACCTCCCAATAGTGCTTATGTAATACTTGAACGGCCCCATTTCATTAAAATCCACCAATTCTAGCAAACGCTATTACAATGTAAACATAAGCAACATGTTTAAAATAAAACACGTATGTTTCCAGCATGGGTCTGACTTTACACCAACACGGCCACAGCCACGGCGGCGGCGGCCACGGACACAGCCACGGCGGAACCAACCCTGTGCTGAACAATAAGGTAAACTGCTTTCTAAAATTTTCAATTATTATTATTAGTAACCCGAGTTAGTTAAACCGTTGGGATCAGAAGACTCAGGACCGGTTGGAGTGCCGTCATTTAGGGGAGGCCTATGTCCAGCAGTGGACCTCAAAGGGCTGATGGATGGACGGATGGAGGGGTGGAAGTTTTTGAAGAAGTACTTTTGTTTGTTACTTTTCGATGTAGAAACTACTGGTAGGATTTCGCTGAAATTGGCACGCACATAGCTTGTGACCTAGATTAACGAATAGGGTATTCACATCATCATGGTACACGTGACCGAGTTCCTGGGAATAACCACATTTATACTAATATTTTGAAGAGGCAAAGTTCGTAACTTTGTTTATAAGAGGTAATCTTCGGAAATACTGAACCGATCATGATAATTCTTTCAGAATCAGAAAGTTACACTATTCAGGAGTGCTATATTTAATTACGATTGAACAAAATATGATTAATGCTCAACGAAGGAGGCACGGGTCGGCTAGTTAAAATATAAAGCTCTTGCCTCTCGGCCATGGACGTCGTCGGCTCTGATCTTATCTACGCTTAATTCACATGTCTATTATAAACGCTTACTTAGGTGGACAGTGTGCTGTTTTTTTTATTTTCATATTACAAAAAAACTCATTTTATGTGTTAGTATATCAAAATCATAAAACAAATTGATTCAAAATATATAATAATGGAATACCTAGGTATTATTACATTATTTTTAATAGGTATTCCATTTTATGAGGTAGACCCAAGCATCTATATGCAGACGTTTTTGTCACTTGTTTTTTAGGGTTGCGCTAATTCTTCTAACTTGTAAATTCATAATTTTTTGCACCTCTCTCCTCTAGCTACTGTGCTTTTAAGGAAAAATTGGGAGTATATATCTTTAATTGTGTAAAAACATAGCTTTGGGAATAAAACGTGAAATTATATATTCGATATTCTCGATTTCCTTTCCTTGAAGGCACTGTGCCCCCCGACGTGCTATCGCAAAAAGTTTTGCCTATACTTATAGTGGCACTTGTAAATTATACAAACACCTACAATATGCTAGTTAATACTATAATAAACATAATTGTATGAGTTTATTACAATAAACATGTTTGTGCAGCAAAAGGAGCGCGCGGACTCGGACGCGGAGAGCGCGTCGTCGCACGGGCACGGGCACGCGCACGCGCACGCGGAGAACATCAACGTGCGCGCCGCCTTCATACACGTGCTCGGCGACTTCCTGCAGAGCTTCGGCGTGCTCGTCGCCGCCATCGTTATATACTTCCAGGTGAGCTCTCGCATATCATACAATTATTCACTTACACTCACTCGTGTTAAGTTCTCAAAATACCGATATTAATATATAATATACATTTACGATAATTTTTGTATGGAAACTTATTTAAAGTATTACAATAATAAAAGCATTAAAAAGAAGAGGAGATAAGTTGTCATGAGTTGTCAATGGTCGGTCGGTCATGCGAAAAATAATAACTAAGATTCCGATAAATAAATAATATAGATAGTTGTAAACTAAGAGTTTGATATATAAATAGTTGTGTTGTGAGAATGATAAATAAATAATATAAATAATTGTAAACCTATGAAAACGTATTGTAATTGTAACGATGTGAGAACGTATATCATTGGAACTCTAGGAAAGATCCGTTAACACTCGCTACCCATTTGCTCACTCACTCATCACTCACTTATTCGTTCACTCATCCGCGCATAATCAATTATTCACTCACTCATTACTTAACAATTAACTCAATCAATCAGCTAATTCACACCTAAAAGTGAGTTAGTCATTCATTTTTCAATACCAACGCTCAAACAAGGATCAGTCAATCAAATACTAAACACTCAAAAGATACAATCATATAACATTTACGTACAATAAATCTTTCAATATACATATCAATCCTGCAATGAAACGACGCCCAATCACGAATTACTCCTTCAACTTTCAATACCAATGATCAATCAAACATCAATCATTAATTCAAACATCAATCAAACAACGTATCATCCAGTCTAGCAATCTTACAATGTATTAGCAATCACTCACTCATTACTTCAATCAACTTTCAATATCAACACCCAATCAAACATAAATCGTTCAATCTAACAACGAATCACTCAATCTGTAAATTAAGGTAATCAATGTTATATTTATTTTATATTTGTATGGTATTTAGTGCAGTTGTTGAAAGTACAGAGTTGTTGAACATTTACTTGCATACCGCAAATAAACTTTTAATTATTAATAAATTATTAATGACGACCCGCGTGGCGGAGCGGTTAACGTACCGGTCTAACGCGCAATGGATCCCGGGTTCGATTCCCGGCCAGACAGGTATCTGAATGATGAGTTTAGATTCACGTTCTGGGTCTGGGTGTTTGTGTATTCGTCTTGTGTGTGTCTATGGTACCCACGACACAGGAGAAAATCCTAGTGTGGGGCTATGAGTGTAGAAAGCGTGTATTACATTACTTGTGTTATTGACATCTTAATTTTTATTTTTAGTCGAAATACGGTAGTACTTACCATTTATATTCAGACATTAAAAATCATGAAACATTTCCAGCAAATCACGTGAATATTTGTAAATGCTGTTAGGACTTAAAATAATACATAACCCGCATATATATGTGTCCCTAGTGAAAAGGGGTATAAGCCTTCGATGATATCTGCTTTTTCTAAAGGTCGAGTGGGAGAAAATGCCTATGGCAATAAATCCGCCTTTGTACCCCTTTAGGTATATAAGTATAAATAAATAAAGTAAGTTAGATTTTTACAAAATTGATAGTATACCGGAGATGTTTCGATCTATTTTGCTTTTCCTAGCACGGAGGTTCATTGATATAAAAAATCTATTTAACAAAAATCTGACTTATTCAGTTTTTATCAGGGGCAACACTACATAGTATGAAACTGTATGTATGCTGTATGTCCCTATGTACGCTTAGATCTTTAAAATTACGCTACGGATTTCAATGCAGTTTTGTATAATAGATAGAGTGATTCAAAAGGAAGGTTTTTATGTATAATATATGCATGATACAGCGGAGGAACACTGATAATTTTAGATTTTTGACTTTTAGGCGGAACGTAGTTCGCCGGGTCAACTGTATAATAAAAACTTTAGGTTATAATCCAATGTATGTAACAATCCGCAGCCGGAGTGGAACCTGGTGGACCCCATCTGCACGTTCCTGTTCTCCATCCTGGTGCTCATCACCACCTTCAACATCATCAAGGACACGCTGCTCGTGCTCATGGAGGGCTCGCCGAGAGGCCTCGACTTTCAGGTCAGCTGCACTCCATATAATTGAATAATATAAAAACAGTTCAACAATACGATAATGTACGTAGAAGGTGGTAGAACCAGTGTAGTTCGCATTGCATGCGTTTCGATGGAAGGGTGTGGTTCCCGGCACACTTTTATTAGAGGTGGACTTCTTAGTCCTCGGGAGTAGCAACGCATCTGTGATTGACTTCAGAGAGAACCCATGTTCTGTATGAAGTTGATTACAGATGTCCATGGGCAGCAGTGTCTACTTACCATCAGAGGACTGTTTGCTCGTTTGCTACTTTTGAGCTATTGCATAGCTTTTATCACGGGCTTTGAGCGCGGCAACCGAATCAATAAATTCCGTAACGAAAAATCCTAACACCCCCCACACCGCCTACCTTGCAGCACGGCCGCATGTACGCTTAACGTGTATGTATATGGTACGACAGTACAAAACTCGCACGAATCGAGACTAACTGCTCGGAAATCGAACGAATATGTAAGCAGCTGTTTGTGAGAATATATTTAGTATCAAAGAAAACAACTTGAATTAATATCAAAGAAAAAAAATACTGCATAAATAAATAATTAATTATAATTGCATAAGTTGATAAAAATGCTATAGCTTTACCGCAGCATTCCCCGAGTGCCGCTTCTTTTTTTTATTATAAAAAATATATATTTAATGTGTCCATCAATTTCAGGATGTGGCCAATACATTCCTCTCCCTGCCCGGCGTGGTGCGGATACACAACCTGCGTATGTGGGCGCTTTCCCTAGACAAGACTGCCTTATCCGCGCATCTCGCTATACGTAAGTTTAAATAAATCATTACCGCACGATTTACTCACTGCTGTCTTCAGTCAGCTTACATCTTTCAATTTAGAAATATATTTCCAACAAATAAAATAAAACTCTTTAACACGCTTTCTACACTCATAGCACCACACTAGGATTATCTCCTGTGTCGTGGGTACCATGAACATACACAAAACGAATGCACAAACACTCAGACCCAGGACATGTATCTAAACTCATCATTCAGATACATGTCTGGCCGGGAATCGAACCTGGCACCCATTACGTATCAAATCGGTTTAGTAACCGCTCCGCCACGCGGGTTTATATTTATGGTAACATTGGTATATTTATGGTAACATTACATTGGCGTATATTTATGGTAACATTGCATTAAAAATATTTAATAATCCGGTTAAATGGCTAATAATTAACCAATTTAACAATTGCAGGCAGCGGCGTCAGTCCCCAGAAGGTTCTAGAGGAGGCGACCCGGCTGGTCCACGAGAAGTACAACTTCTTCGAAATGACGCTCCAGATCGAGGAGTTCAGCGACGGCATGGAGGACTGCAGCCAGTGTAAGATGCCCCAGACATAGGTAGACGTTGCTGTAGTTGCGGGTTCACTTGAGTCTGGTCGATATATAGCAATTGTTGATAAACTTATTAATTATAAAGTGTAATTGGAAATGTGGAAGTGTAACTCGATGTGTATTGTTAAATCAGTTGTCTAAGATTTTTTTATTAATAACTTTGAAGTAGCAAACGAGCATTCAGTCCACCTGATGGTAAGTGCTGACTACCACCCATGGACATCTGTAAGCAACTTCATACAGAACATGAGTTCTATCTGAAGTCAATCACAGATGCGTCGCTACTCCCGAGGACTGAGATGGTCGCCTCAGATAAAAGTATGCCGGCAACCACACCTTCCCGTCGATATGCAAGAAATGCTTCATGCAAGAAATAGGTGTGGCGGTGGTACTTCCCCGGGCGAACTACACTGGTTCTACCACCTATAAGATAGTGTGGCTGAAGTGTAAAAGTGTAACAGGTAAAGGCTTACTTTCACTTTAATAGCACAAAAGTGTCTATCTTAATAGTAAAAAACTTATATTAGTGTAAAATGTTTCCATGTCTTCCATGCACATCGAAATTTCCAATAACACTTTTAGTTCGAAATAACGCTAAAACAAATTGAAAAGCCACTTATCGAACACCCTTTACGTATTAAAGAGTTATATTTCCACTTTCTATATTTAAAAAGCTAACAAAATGTGAACCACGGTACACAATTTAACTCGTATCCAAAGTATTTTTTCCGCATTGACCAGAACTCTAGTAGCTGTGAACTTAGATAGTATTATGTTGAGGCTGATACGTAGTGTTACGTTTGTGAGGTGTGAATGGGGTGATACGAACAATTTTACATTCAATCAAACATACAAACAAACATGTTTTTTTACTCATAACGGTAATAATGTGGTTATGTGTTTTGGGCGTTTAATTACTAAACCAAAGACGCAAGCCTACCAGTAAAGGTGGGCATTGACGTTAGGACGGTCGCACGGACTGTCGCACGAACTACGGCCGTATGCGACAAGTTCGATCGTGAATGGCTTGGTCCTAAGGCGGACTGTACGACCAAGGTCATGTCGCAGGTCCGTTGAAGTATTCAACTTGAACTGTCGTTGCGACAGTCCGTGCCACCGTTGTAACGTGAATGCCCACCTTAAGACACAAATTATCGCGTCACATGTGCCTTTTACCTTTCATTTTCTGTCGGTTTCTGTACTGGGAGAACTGTTCCGTCTATCACTTGGATAATTTTTCATTTAAAATGTTTTTGTTTTACTGTTTGTTGTGCTCAAATTACAAGTAGCAATATATTAATACAATTATGGTGTAGTAAATCAATAAACAGAGCAGTGATAGCCTGATGGTTGAAACTTGCCCTCTCAGTTGGGAGGGCCGAGGTTCAAACCCAGGCACGCACCACTGATTTTTCTAAATTATGTGCGTATTAGAAATTAATTATCACTGCATTTCGTTGAATGCAAACATCGTGAGGAAACCTACACACCCGAGAGTTCTTTAAAAAATGTTCGCGGAGTTGTGTGAAGTCCACAATTCGCACATGGCCAGCGCGATGCACTATGGCCTAAAACTCTCTCTTTCCAAGCCAGTGCCCAGCAGTGGGACAATAATGGGTTGACGATAAATTAATAAACAACACTTTCTACACAAAAATAAACACAACCAGACCCGGAACAGAAATCTAAATTCATTCGGGACTTCATTCATTCATACAAAAAATTATTCCAAATACCCATTCGTATCTCCATAGAAATAACATAACCGAATGTTACAAATATTTATATGTATTTAGTTCACTAGATATCAGTTATATAAAGTAGATATAGTAGATGTTATACTCGTTTGAATTTAAAAAAATGTTAACTGAATTCTTTGAGTTTCTGAATTTTAGTGTTATCTGATATTACCTTGTTGCTTCTGTGAGTATTAATATCGTTTATATGTATACGTATTTAAATATATATCGTAATATCAGTAAAAACTGTTATTATATGTAATGTTAATCGAATATTCTGTTTTATGTACGTATTGACATGATATTATTTTGATTAATATTCTCGATTTTTATTCCATATAAAATATCGATTATTGTTCAATGCAGGTAATGATTTAATAAAATTTCAAGTATTCACAAGAAGCAAAACACTCCTTATACGGGATTCAGATGATAATGAGAATAAGTAATGCATTAATTATATTATATGTATAAATTATATTATACGGTACGAGATTTTTGTATAAGATTATTGTCTCTGTATATTTGTGTCTATAAAGAATGTAATTGTAATTCGCTGATTTTATGTTTCTCATAATGTGGCATACGTATAAGGGCTTAAATTACCCGAGACTTTCTAACTTGGTCCTATGGGTTAGCAAAAGATCTGCAGCCAATCTCGGGTCGATCATCTAGGGCTGATCACAGATTTCCATGGCCGATAGTGGCCACTGACCATCACGTGCACTTTATGCTCGTTTGGGGTACACCAATTCGCACTTGGCCACCGCGGTGGACTACGGCCTAAAACTCTCATTCCGAGAGAAGACCCGTGCCCAGCAGTGGGACCATAAAAGGTTATGCTAGTTTGCTAGTTCCATATTTACAAAATTAAACAAGCGATAAATATGACCAATTTCGATTGCAATATTTATTGACACAAGTTAATACAGACCTGAAAAAATTGACGCACATGCAAACATACAAACTCATCAAATATAAGTCGTCCAATTAACAGAACGTGGTATGCCTTGATCAATTTTAAATTATATGTTGGTATGAGGTAATTCATAAAATCATTTTTTTTACAAATATACAAGTATATAGCATAGAAATAACTTGTAAACCGTTCTATGTAGTCTGTATGTTTGTAATATTATGAAATGTTTTTACTCGAAATGATTATAATGTATTTCTTATAAACAGGGTTAATCTTCAAACAGTATCTGTTATGAGTACGTCTCTTTCTCCTATTTATATTATAAGAGACGATATGATATTTAAGAATAAGTAATTTTAAAATGTAACAATATTAAGAATTTATTTCTTTAATATTCAATTTTATTGTGCCAAGACACATATCATTTGATGGTTAGTAAATGTCTTATTATTAACTATATACTATTAATATTGGAATATTGATAATATCGAAATAAAAAATGTATAAGTGTAGTCAAAATATAGATAATAACTATTTTAACTACTAACAGTAAATGTAAAGTATTTGTTTTGGTTTGAAAGAAGCGCCTAAATATACCAATGAGGCGTATATAATTTAAAGGATTTTATGGGGCTTATGATTGATTTTAAAGTGATTTCTTATTTTTAAATAATCATTATTAATTCCATTTCAAAGGATTTGTTTGAACTTTTCGATATTCTAGCGTCATAGAAGCTCAAAAACCAAAAACCTCCAATATTCAAATTTACATCACGCATTCTACACTCATAGCCCCACACTAGGATTTTCTCCTGACACAAACACCCAGACCCAGAACATGAATCTAAACCCATCATTCAGATACCTGTCTGGCCGGGAATCGAACCCGGGACCCATTGCGCGTCAGACCGGTATGGTAACCGCTCCGCCACGCGGGTCGTCAAATTCATGTTTTATTTCTATATTATTCGTATTAACCTCGATTTGGGTAACTTTGAACATTTTTTACAATATTTGTGATATTATAATCTGTTTTATATTTATTGCACCTTGTTTTTATTAAATGAATAGTGTCCTTTTTAGCTGGTTTATTAATCTAACACAATAAATTTACGGAGAAAACAATTAAACTATCCACAATTACCCCTAAAACTCAAATTCAAAGTTATCCTTAGTTTTGGGTAACTTTGAATATAATTTTTTGAGGATATAAAATCCGTCATTAATCGAATACTTTAAGGTCTGAGTAAAATTAATTAACATATTTTTGTTAATTAAAACCAAATCTATAAAAAATACATTTATTTTGTTAAATAAATACAATAGACAACTTGGTCTTGCCATATGAATCAAGGTCGATCAATTTGGTGGTAAACTAAGATACTGGTATTTTTTTGATTATTTATTCCATCCATCCATAGGACGGACGGAACATCGGGTACCTTTGGAAGGTTTCCCCCTCGAAAACAAAAAAAAAAAGGATGGACGGAACATGGACATAACATAGGCCTCTCATAAATGGCGCCACTCCAACCGGTCCTGTGTCCTCTGAATCCAACGGTTTCCCGCTGTCTTCTTCAGGTCACCGGTCCATCTGGTAGGGGGGCGACCGGTACTCCTTTTGCCTAAACATGGTCGCCACTCGAGGACCTTTCTTCCCCATCGGTTATCGGTCCTACGAGCGATGTGGCGGCCCATTGCCACTTCAGCCTGCTAATTTTGAGAGCTATGTCGGTAAGCTTCGTTCGTCTACGGATTTCATCGTTGCGAATCATGTCTCGTAGCGAAATTCCGAGCATAACCCTCTCCATAGCACGCTGAGCGACCCTGAGCCTCCGAAAAAAATATTTTTTTATGATACAGGTAACTTTGAACCGTTCAAAGTTACCCATATAACATCCAATTTCGACGTCGTCAAAAGTTTAACAGTTTTACGCAATATTCAACATGGGATACGGATAGTACAGTTTCAAAATAATAATATACAATATACATTTTAAAGATAAACACAAAAACACACCTGTTTACGGTAAGTTTTATATTATAATTGCTATTTCAAAATGAAGCATCAAACACTTGCAAAAACTTCACTACGGAAAAGGCGGTATTTTTTAAAATTATGACATTGACAGGTACCTTTTTTTACTTTCATTGCTATTACAACATTTTGGCAAACCATTTTACGCAGGTACGATATTGAAACAACAAGAAGTTTCCATGTAATAAATTAATATATTTTTTTCACAACTTTGTTCAAAGTTACACCGCTGTTCAATGTTACCCAAATTGATTGTAATGTTTTTAAAATATTACTAAATATATCGAATTTATAATAAACTATGAAATCTTATTGTGATTCCTTCGCACAAGAATATGTACATAACTTATTATCTACATGCAAACTATATTTTTGTATAAATGCCTTATTAGAAGTAATACGTTATTTGTATTGGTATTTTAAGTAGGAAGTAAATTATGTTCAAAAATAAGTGTCCTTAGGAAGCGAAGTCTTCCGAATCGTAGGTTAAGCCAAAGCATGAATATATTTGCAATAAAATATCAGATTCTGTTGAATAATGTGTTTTATTATTCTGTTACCTAAAATAAAATATTGTATATTGAAATTGAGACCTATGTAGGTTCGGTGAGTATGAAATGTATTTTCATTTGGCTTACAGTTCAGTTTTACAATAACCCAACATAAGATTTTCTCGTATTTTATGGGTCTGACACCTACATAGAGAGCAAACATCCAGACCCAGAACGGAATATCTAGTTGATCATTACGATATTTCTATGACCGGAGATCGAAACTAGAACTCTCTGCGCATCAGACCAGTTTATGGTGACTGTTTTGCCATGTAAGAGCGCTTTCACATGAGGTCGTAAGTAGCGCGGGATTTTTTTTTATTAGGCCACCCTAATCAAAAGCTGTAGTAATCTAAGGCTTTACTTTTTTAATGGATATAGTAATAAAAACTGAAGAATTATTTCAATAATAAGAAAGCATTCGGTGACGCGCTGCGGCCGCGCTACTTGCGGCCTAATGTGAAAGCGCTCTAAGTCATCGATTTTATGGTCAATCTAAATCGTTTCATAATTAAGTATTATTAAGATGAGATTATTTTATTATGAGATACAATAAAAAAAGTAAAAAAAAAAAAATCTGTTCTGAGCATGTTTTCAGTTATCACCTAGAATTAGAATTAAATAAGTGGTTATTGATCTAAGCTTAGCGATAAGGTAGCGGAATTATCATGTCGATTTAAAGGTGAAAAATGTAACATCGAGAAAGCCTACATATAACTATATAACAACAGTGCAAGTGATAGTTTTTTGAGTCTCTCTGTGTAAATTTGTTGTTTTTTTAGTACATATGTTCAAGTGCTTATCGGATTTCTATAATTAAAGCTACTGCTTTACTTGTAAGTTAGCTTTTTAAGTTTTTAATCACAAAAAATATGTCTTAGAACACTTAATTTAGATTTCAGACTTTACCCTTAACATGACAGAAATACCGCTGCTTTTCCTAAATAACCGCACAAAATCAAAATTAAACAAATAAAATAAAAAAAATTAGATCAAAGAAACAGTTTTATCCAAAAAAGATTTAGATTAGTAAACTTGCCGCTTTTGTACTGGGGCTAATGGCCTTTAAATTTATTATTATTTTTTTCATTGTTTAGATTTCCCCTTATTCTTCTGTGGAATAAGAGGTTTTGTGTTAGTATTTAATACAAGCAGCGAATTATGAGTTCAATTTTCGAGCTGCGCAAACCAATTCATTGAAGGCAGGCAGCCGGTCTTGGCTATGTGGCTGTAGAACTTCGCAGAGTCCCGCGCTGTCCTGGTTTTGTTTGGCGATGAGTAGTCCACTTCGTAGAGACCAAATCTCTCTCTGGAAATTGTGATAAAAGTTAGTATTTTCGCTGAAAGCTCGCAATAAAAGCTATGCTATTGTATAAAAAAAAAAAAACACCGTTAGAATCCGTTGCATATAAATACTTACGAGAATCCCCTCGTCCACTCGAAGTTGTCAATGAGACTCCAGTACGTGTATCCCACGACCCTGCAGCCGTCCACCGCGATGGCCGCGTGCAAGGCGCGTAGGTAGCTCAGTATGTAGGCGGTGCGGCGCCGGTCATGGAGACCAGGGGGAGTGGACACCCCGTTCTCCGTCACCAGGACTATTGGGTTGTTGTAGGTCTGCTTGATCCAGTTAAGGGCTTTCCTGAATCCCCAGGGGACCACCTGACGATTGTTAATATAACTTTAAAGTGAAATGAAATCAAACATTTTTATTTTAGGTCTACGAGGCCACTTATAATTTATGAGTCATGAAAATAACGGTTTTAAAGTACTACGTTTTTGTATATAATTTGATTTGAACGTGGTACGCATTCGTCCATAAAATTTTTGAAACAACAAAAATACTAAAGACATTCCTATCACTTTAAATGGCGTGAATGGGTGTGGGAGTCGTTTTTCTGATAGGTTCTACTCTTTAAAATCATTTATAAACATTATGTCTCCCGGCGAAACGATGATGCCATCGACCGTTTGGTCGTGCAAGGAAGCATAGAACATGGAACTAGAGCACGTGGCAGGTCTCCCACGTGATGGACCGACCAAATCAAATCTGCTGTGGGCGGCCCATTGAATGAGTGTACCAGGTTGTCTGCTAACCGTGAAAAATGGCGAGACATCGTAAGGCACGCTACATCAGCCAACCAAAAAAGGAGTACTTGATGACAACGACCGCTATGTCAAGAGCGTAACTACTAAGAAGAACATTTTGCATTGTACCCGTTCTGCCAAACCTAGACGATTCCTCTGGTGATGCAAGTCCGTAGACGTCAGCGACTACTTCCTATCAGCTTTACCACGATTCCCATATCATTAGGTTCGACTTAAAATAATACTTACTCTCAACCAAGTAGAATTGCTTTTGGGCCAATCCTCTTTTTGCGTAGTGTTTGTCCCTGCGTCCTGTACGAAGGACGGCTGAGGGGTTATCTTGTTCTTACTCGGAGACACCAGCACCGTGGTATAGTGGTTGAAGCCCAGAAAGTCAGCGGCGCCGTGTATATACTCGACTTCGTCTCTCGTGAACGTGGGTAATCGGGAACGAGTGTACTTTTGCTGTCTGGAAGCCTCGTCGACACGTTTACGCATGACTGGCGGATAGTCGCCGTGTTTCGAGAAGATTGGATGAGCGAACCAGCCGAACTGTAAAGTAACACAAAATCAACGTAAGTATTTTTATCAGATCTATCTAGGAAACTACGATTTTTTGAAGGACTTTGACGACCCGCGTGGCGGAGCGGTTACCACACCGGTCTGACGCGCAATGGGTCCCGGGTTCGATTCATTTTCTGGACGAGTTTAGATTCATTTTCTGGGTCTGGATGTTTGTGTATTCCTGTTGTGTGTGTTCATGTTACCCACGACATGGGAGAAAATCCTAGTGTGGAACTATTAGTGTAGAAAGCGTGATTACAAAGAAAAAATATGAACACCCTTAAAATCCTTGTTCCTCATATCCTGTTATCCTATGGTATTACTTACATTGAATTGTCTACTCGTTTCAGCAGCTTCCTGATCTTCTGGTGAGGTGGTGGCAGGCTCCTGCCATGCCATGTCCAACGTGATCCCCATAGCACCTGGAAACATTTATTATTACTTTGAGGGGTGTTCATTTATTGCGTGAGGTGATTTCGACGATTTTCTTTACCACGCTCATTAATCGCACGTCAAGATTGTTATAGAGTTGGTGAAAGAATTTTTACAAACTGTCAGTTCTTTTCACAAATTTACACGGTTTTCTTTTAATTTAACCTGACTAGTAGGTAGCTCTTTGTTTATTTCTTTGGTTGGTTATTTTTATATGTACTCGTACTATGTAATTGTAAAATTAAAGTGAACACGGTCCTCATCCACGGGAACGCTGCCGATAAACTGTTGCACAGTTTGGCAGACATTAGTGTATGCGTTACTGTATTTTTGTGAGAAAAAAAAAATAAAAAAAAAAATATACGTGATATTTAGTCGAGATAAAGTAAGTAGGGTAGGGACACACGACACTGGATTAGATTCGACTCTAAAAATGTCTAGAGTAAGTAATTAATTGATTTCCATGTTGTAAAATTAAGTCTTATGTAAGAATTATATCTCAGGATTAAGCAAGTCTGAGCAGTAGCATAGTTACTTTTATCTATAACTGTTTAGATTGTTATTAAAATCTGCACCAACTCTTTTGAGTCTTTTCGTTACTCCTCATTCTTTCGGATTTGGCCATGTATTTCAGTTAAAAATACATTACGAATATATTATTTTGGGAAGTTAGTTATAAATTCATCCTGTAGGTATATAGGTATTAACATTAGCTGGAGATAGAGTGGTCTTGAATGATTTACGCCCGCTACCGAGACGCGTAATCGACAGCTTGGTACATAATTAATTGGATTCTAAATCATAGATTTATCAGTTTATAAATAACCTTTGAGCTCGTTGTTTATTAATAAATAAACGAGACTTCGCCATGCAAATACATTATCAATGATATATGTACCTATTACGTGAAATTATGGACCTACTACCACTATATACATAATATGCCGTCATTATTAAAGCAATGAACTTCAGATTCAAGTTTATGACACAAAACAGAAAGTGGTTTGGTTGTCAGGACACGGATTGCGCGACTGAGGAGACTGCCAAGGTTCTGGGGATACTGCTACGAAATTTTTTTTGGGAGCGATGCAGGGTTATGTGGGATTCTTACCACACTAAAACCCTCGTCGGCGGCCGAACTTGGCGTTACAAAAAGAACTCCAAAAACGCAATCAGAGTCATCTGAGCGCGTTGCCCCATCGGGCTCCTCTCAGATAGGCGGCTGGGCTCACCGCTCCGTCTAGTCTTTACGACGATATGCGACCATGTATACCGCCGTTCTCCCTGGGATCGCCTGGCTGGACGGTTCGAGCTTCCATTACGACGATATGCGACCACGTATACGACCGTTCTCCCCGGGATCGGCTGGCTGGACGGTTCGAGCTTCCACTCTTGCCACCCGCAACCCTGGAAGCTCCCTTTTACTCGCCTCTTACGACAGGCAGGGCATAGTAGCCCTATTCTGATCCCGGAACCTGTAGTTCCGACTGCTATGATGGGAAAACGACATGTCACCGAAAGTACGACAGGCCACACATAGGAACAGCTACCAGGAATGCAACGTTCAGAATGAAATTATACCAAATAGTAAATAAAAAAAGTATATACTTAGTGTGCGTGCGTAATATAAGTCTTCAAGAAGTGAGTCGTATTATAACAGACAATAAAAACATGTCGTCAGGATTTTATTAAGTCCAGGACCCAAATCTCAAATCCGGCCAAGCCCACTCATGATTATAGATGATTTAAATATGTAACAATGACCCACGATATTTCTTCGAAGGGGCATGGATTGTGATCACGTGGTAGTGGTCATGATCGATGCGAGTTATTTATTAAAAACAGTGCCACTATAATAATGGTCTATAACCATGTATACGAATCACCTCTCTCTCCCTTATTGACAACTGCCACTTACCAATCAAATGCGGAAACTCCCGTTTATACATGCGGTATGTCATCCCGTGCGCCCGTAGCATGTTGTGGCCACACAGGTAGTCCTCGAAGCCGCTGGCGTTGTACCCAGGCGCGTCAAATCCGCCGTACCCCGCTTGGCAGAAGGATAGCGGCTCGTTGAACGTTATCCAATCCACCCGTAAGTCCCCAAAGGATCTTATTAACACCTGAAAGGCAATTTTTGTATTATTAGTAGCATTCGTATGTAGTCACATCGCGTTGGAATCAACGAGTGAACTCTTAGGACGTTAGACAAGAGGCGCGAAAAGCCATTTTTTTTTGACAACAATGTGTGAAACCGTGAACCAAAGAAAATAAGCTGGTAAGTGGTTGCTTTCGTCCATGGACTGTTTCTAAACTCACTCATACTTAAATCACAACTACTTGGTGGTGGTGGCAACCCAATATTGTCCCACGGCTGGGCACGGATCATCTCTCAGAATCAGAGAGCTTTAGGCCATAGTCCACCGAACTGTCCAAATGCGAATTGGTGGACAACACAGCTACTTACTAACTACCAATCTATACGAGATCGTTATTATTTTTAGGCACTAGAATAAATATACCTAACCTAAAAATATATTAGTCAAAAAGTCAGCGATAGAGGAAACAACCTTGGAAACGTCTAATCTAAAGTAATAATTTCGAATTTCTAAAGACACTCACTCGGGCGTAGTCTACGAAGTAATCCGCCATGATGGGGTTGGTCCAGCCGCCCAGGTCCTGCAGGCTCTGCGGCAAGTCCCAATGATACATGGTCACCAGCGGTAGTATTTTGTTCCGGTGCAGTTCTTTGATCAAATCTCTGTAGTACCGTATGCCATCTTCATTGATTTCGCTGTAAAATGTTTTTTTATAAGTTGTAACAAATAAGTCTTTTTGATGCTAACTGACGTATTCTTGAGGATTGGGTTAAATGGATTCATACGTTTACTAATGGAGGTGAACTTCCAGTATATGACATATGAGATTTTTAAAAATACATCATTACTTGACTTGGCAGTGAAAGTTATGTGAATTAGTGAAAGTAATCGTGAGGAAAGTTTCAAGCTCAAGACTTCTGTGAAAATAGTTCTTAAAGGAAATCTAATTAGCCCTTAATTGGTCAGTGTACCTAAGCCTTTTTATCCTTTACGTTAAAGCAACTAATTTGAACTCAACGTACTTAGTGAATCCAGAGGGTAGAACCCTCGGCCAGGAAATAGAGAAGCGGTAATACTGAACGCCGAGATCTGCCATCAACTTTACATCTTCACGGTACCGGTGGTAGGAATCGGCCGCCACGTCGCCGGTCATGTGGTCGAAGATCCGCTCCGGATGCTCGTGGGTGTATCTGTCCCAGATGCTCTCGGATTTGCCTGAGAATTGACGGTGAAAGACGTTTTTGAAGATCAGAAATACACATCGACGATGCGTTAATGTGCATTTCCAATGTTTTAAAGGCAAAGAGTTTTTCCATCTATTCCGGACTCTTATTAGCATAAAGTCCGAAGACTTTTAAGATTAGCAGAACATTTTTTATAGCAGGTCACAACAAACTAGTTTTACAGCTCTATTGGGAGTAGATAGTAGTAGCTGAGTAGGTAATTAGGCCTATGGGTTCTGCGAATAGGTACTATAAGAAACAACTAAGTATTTTTATATCGGTTTACTGGACTATAGTTATTCATTTCTAGGTACTTAGTTTACATTTGTTTTGGGGTCTAGCCAAGTTGCCAACACTGCCAAGCTTGCAAAGCTAACGCTCTGTCAAGAGAAGTGTAGTGCCAACGCTCAAAGTGTGCACATCGCGTTTTATATGCAAATTTTATTTTGTTTGATTAAATGAAAACTTAAAGACCTCATAGTTTTGGTTAAACTAAATTATACTTTACATTAGATCGCACGTTATATAAGTATTTTATTTTACTGTAATTTGATTTGAGAACTACCATTTTCTACGGAGATTGGATTGGTATGAAAATCAAAAAATATATAAAATAATATAGGTTTTTGATATCGACGAGTAAGAGGTATATAAATAATCGAATACAAATAGATACTACATATTTTGGCTAAGGAGTCGGGTTGTCAGATACTTTCAGCATGTAGATAAAATATTTAAATGTAAAATAAAGATTTTTTGACCGGGTCAGGTAATTTAACTTTAAGAAAAAATTAATACAATGTATGATCATCAATTCAACTTATAATAAAATTACATTGTAGTAATGATATCCAGGACGAAGTAGAAATAATACTGATAAAGTTCGGAACGACTAGCAAAATCTGAGCAGGTTTCAAGGTGGTAGAACCAGTATAGTTCGACCGGGGAAGTTACCACCGCCACACCTATTTCTAGCGTGAAGCAGTTCTTGCGTTTCCATGAAAGGGTGTGGTTGCCGGCACACTTTTATATGAGGCGACCATCTTAGTCCTCGGGATTAGCAACTTAACTGTGATTGACTTCAGATAGAACCCACGTCCTATTTAAAGTTGCTTACAGATGTCCATGGGCAGCAGTGACCACTTACCATCAGGTGGACTGCATGCTCGTTTGCTAAAAAAGCTGGTATTAAATAACTCTTACCTGAAACATTCCAGGCACCCTCGATTTGGTAGGATGCTGTGGCCACGCCGAAGAAAAACTTCTTCGGAAAACATAACTCCTCGTTCCGTAACACAACGCCGCTTTTAACCCTATATTTTTAAAACGATTAGTAAAATTGCACTTCTATCTCTCTAGATACGTATTTAGAAATATAATTTAAATAAATTGACAATTCTTCTTTTATATCTCAAAACATAATTTGCAATCAGATTTATATAAACAAATAATAAATAAACCATAAGAACTTATGAAGATTATGTATACCTAATATTGAATTAAATATATATAGGCAGGGTGGCCTATATATATTTATAGTTGTGGGCGTAAGAATTACGGGCTAGGGAGATAATTATGAAACTAATTTAGTCACTATCATGCAATAATACTATAAGCAATGCGTTTGCAGCCGAATTTAGGTAAGAATAGTTTTATCTAGAGTCTATGAGCCACTTTTCAATAGGTGGACTCGTTCATACTGCTTGTTCATAGTCAATCGAAAATAAAGGTGAGATACGCACCTCTAACAATTTAAATTATTTTGTAATTATAATTTGCATAAATAGTAATGGAAAGTATAGATAGGATTCTAATCGCCTGTGAGTAATCATGAGGAAAAACGTGTGATCATAATATCCTGTAATTATGTTATTATCAGGCGTTTCTTCCATTTGTTTGTCTTTTTTTCACCCGGCATGCTCTAAGAATATGAAAGTTAGGTACATATGCCTATATTTTTCTGAAGTTATGTCGGCCTGTTTAAGTCATTGTTTTAAATCGAATCAAACCAAAATATCTCAATCAATTTTTTTAGGACTAAAATATATTGATAGCCCATATCTTTAGGTAATATTTGATATAAAATATTGGGTAATGAGTATCCAGATAAAACTTCCCTACAAACATGTTTATTACGTTCGGCGTTTAATATAAACAATTCGATGGGTAGGTACAGATCTTTAAATTGTGTGTAATAACTATAACATTCGCAACACATTACATTAAAACGAATAAGATCCTCGTTACAAAACATTTTAATTCATTTTAATATGTACTGGGAACTCACGATTTGCGTTTTTTTTAATTTAATTCTATAAGCCGATTTGTTTATCCTGTTACATGCATCGTGGTCAAGGTTATAACGGAATAATATTATTCTAAAATAATATGATTGAATATGACTTACCCTTGAAATACAGCAAATATTATGACAATAATTGGTATATTGCTCTTCATTTTGCCGCTAGGTCGGTTACGTGGCCCGCACAGAGATATCCTACTGACACTGCAGAGGCGTACGATACAAAATCTATTCATAACATTAGGTACCTACAAAGATGTAATGAAATAATGAATAATTCTTATCACTCATTCGCAGAATGTCAACGTTCGGTCGCGGCCAGTAAAATATGAACTTACCACCCGTGCGCTATACCTACCAGCGTTTACTATTAACTATAGTTACTTGAAACCGAATTTAATGATGTACCAGCATTATTTTTAATCCATTTAAAAAAGGAGGTTTTAAAAATCGACGACCCGCGTGGCCGAGCGGTTACCATACCGGGCTGCCGCGCTGTTTCCCGGGTTCGATTCCCGGCCAGACAGGTGTCTGAATGATGAGTTTAGATTCTTGTTCTGGGTCTGGGTGTTTGTGTATATCCATGGCACCCACGACACTGGAGAAAATCCTACTGTGGGACTATGAGTGTAGAAAGCGTGTTTAAAAAAAATTACGGTTATTGTTAGATAACAACAGCATGACTATTTGGTTTGCTTTTGGAGTTAAGCCATGTTAGCCCCTCTCTCCTCTTCCTACTGTATTCACCACGGCTAGAAACAATTGATATCTGGTACATAATATAAACTACACTATTCACTTGATTTTTGAAAAAAAGTTTGTGGTTAATTGCAAATTTTTATTTTATGTTATTTTCGTTTTTTTTTAGTAATAAGTTTACATATATTATACACTTTTAAGGAAGATAAACAGACAAGCAGACGATAATATTTAAAAGCAGTTTTTGAGGAAAATAGAAAAAATAAAGTTTTAAAACTTACTTAATTCTATTAATATCTAATTTATTTATATATAAATTATACCTAAAAAAAAGACAAATCGGCTGAGTTTTGCTGAATATTCTCTATTGAAGTCGTTTTCCGATCCGGTGGTACGTAAGTAGTGTAAAAAAATGTAACTGTCAATTTGTCAGTGCCCGTAAGCCTATAAAAACAAAGACAATTCTATTAATTTTATTTCTTATTATGTAGGTACATATTTAATACACACCTATATAATTTTATAGTAGGTAAGCATTAAATTAATAATAATGTAAAATGTATATTTTTAATATTACTACCTATTTGATCTTCTTTTCAATCTTAGCTCATATTTATGTAAGTAGTTTTGTTTTGTTCCCTCACAATCGCGATTTACATTTTCGATACACGGAACACAAAACTCATACGACTCTATCGCAAAAAGCTCCTCATTTAAAAAGCTTTATTTACTGTCACATTTAGTAGCTATATACAGCGTAAGTACAGTACATTCAATACTAAGCATGTGTATTACTATTCTTCGCAAAGTTACTTGCTACTCATCGCTAGATAGCGCAAAACACAATAAATTTCTAGAACGCCGCGCCGGTTAATATGAAGAGAACATTCTCGATTTTACGTTTGACAGGGAGCGGTCGCGAACATTCACGATCTTTCGCGCAGCCCCTAACAGGTGGCGCTGTGCGGACTATATAAAGGCCCCTGTTGTCGTTCCGTGTCAGATCTACAAGTAAACGCGCCAAAGTTAAATCACTAAGAGAGTGCAGTGAAGTGAACAAGTTCTTTACAATGTCTCTGCTTCCATATTTATATGACGTTCAGCGTCCGTTCCGTGGTGGTCGTGATTTCTTCAGACCTGACGATATGTTCCCGTTGAACCAAGTGGTTCCCCGTGAGTTATTCGACCCTCATCAGTTTATGAAGCCCTGGGAAAACATGTTTATGCCTTTGGAGCAAATAATAAGGCCTATGGAGCAATTGGCGAATGCAATGAATCAGTTAGCCGTGACAGAAGGAACAAAAATATCTACAAACGGCGAGAAGTTCCAGGTGAACATAGATGTGCAGCATTTCTCTCCGGACGAAATAAGCGTTAAAGTCGTTGACCGCCACGTTGTTGTCGAAGGAAAACACGAAGAGAAACGAGATCAACACGGCTATGTTTCAAGACAGTTCGTAAGGAGATACGCCTTGCCGGAAGGATGTTTGCCAGACACAGTTGAATCGAAATTGTCTTCGGACGGAGTGTTATCCATCAGTGCGCCGCTGGTTCTGGCATTGCCGTCAACTGGTGAAAAAATCGTTCCAATCGTACACACAGGACCCATCAAGAAGCAAATTGGATCTCCTGAGTCAAAACAAGCTGTGGAGCAGTAAATGTTATTTCATGTGTAAATAATGTGAATTTTACTTTTTTTTTCTAAGACTGAATCGTGCTATTAATTGTAATTTTAAGTTACCTAAATATATGTCCAAAGCGTATATGTGAAACTGTTGTTTTATTCAACTTAACCTGTACGTACCCGGTTGAAGTTTTTTTGTAATTTTGAGTTTAATAAATAATACGCAGCTTTCTCATTGATGTTTTAGTTATTCTGCTGCTGCTGTTTAGTTTCTGTTCACTAAAATTCATTAAAGAAATGAGTTAGTTTTTGTAGGAAATAATTTTACTCGGCTATCAAAAACATTCTAAAAATAAGCTTGTTTACATTGGATAAGCGTTAGACCGGATTCAATATCACATGAATTATCCAGAAATTTAGCATGTGGGTAATGTTTATACCTAAAACTGAGCCAAAATACTATTCTTATGTTCTAGAAATTGCTAGAATGTACTATGCTTTTATGTTCTAGAAATCGTGGATATATAATCGTGCCTTGAGCATAAATATAAAACAACTGATAACAATTATTTTTATATAGCCCTGACTATACAAAGTATTATAATAGGTAATACAAATAAAAAAGAAAAACAAATACAAAATCTTTCTTTTACTATCAATAACTACACTTTTTGTATTTGCCTCTTCAGTTTATAGGTTGTTTATTACTTGTTCAAACCGATATTTGGCATATTAAACTAGATAAGATAATTGAGATAATGTTGCAAAACAAATTGAGCACTGCAAATATTTATGCATGCTTTTAAAACTTCAACATTAATTTCATTTAAATTTATTATCAATTTTTTTGCATTTGCATAATATTTCAGTATGACATTTTCTAAACCTTTCATAGCCTGAGACAATGGAACTAAGGCTACCATGAAATTTATTTTAAATTTTAATATTACTACATTTATAAGAGGTGCCTTTAGATGGATCTTATGCTCCGTATGAAGTTGCTCACAGATATCCATAAGCAGTAGTATTACTATTGTGGACAGTATGCCCGTTTGCAATTTCATTATATACCTATACTAGCTGTACCCGCGGCTCCGCTCGCGTTCAAATCAATGTATTACAAAGTTTTACCCATTTAACCCTTAACACGTTCACTGCCCACCGTCTACCGCAGGTGCCCGCCGGCTAGTTTACAGAGTTCGTAAAGTAAAAAATCATATTAGAGGTGCCCTCGACGCAACTGTGCGTTTGTTGAAGCGCTTACTATCTTATCTGTGATTTTACTACAAAGTCGGGAACAATAGAAAGGCATTTTTCGAGAAACAATAGCGTAAGTTTATTCCACTTGGGTCTGCCGACATGAATATACTTATTTCAAATTTTGTATATGATTAGAAATATTTTGTTCCATAATAATATTAAACTCAAATTTAAGATTTATGTCTTGAATATAATAGTATATGTAATAAAATCTGGAACTGGAAGTGTTGTTGGATAAAATTCGATATCGATCGTTAAAAGTACATCTAATAAAAAATATTCAACTAACTATACCATAAAAATGTGAAAAATAAAATACGTCAAAGAATTCGGTTGTACTTTTTATTAACATCGAGCAATATTACGCGAATTAATACACCAGTAAATTGCTAATTGAAAAATATTAATTTCACATGTGCATAAGTCATAATTTACAATAGACAAGCGCAATGTAAATCTTTAAGCGCAATGTTTAATATAAAAATCTAAATGAAACAAAAACAATGATCCATATTATTATTCAATGTTGTTACAATAACAATAAATAATTTTACGGCCATATAATAAGACTATGTACCTAATGTATGATATCCTATAACATATATAACAAAAACAAAAAAATACGAAAAACGCAAACCCTGTATTTCTAATTTTATCATTATAAAGGATTACGCATATACATTATAATTAATAATATACGTGACCACACAAACTAACTCTATATTGCTCAGAAAATACACTTTATACATTTAGTATACATACATTCTTCTTTGAAATCGGTTTACAGTTCGCGGAGAAATGGGCGAACATACAAACTAGTCAATAGATAATTTTACAAATAATAACAACAACACCGTTCACAATGAAAAAAACATATACTCCATATAACAAAAAAGTTAAAAATTCCTCCGAATGAGATACGTATTAAATGACGACATTCTCCGACAATCAATTAGGATCCTCGCGTCCCATTAGCTATTCCGATTATATTCTACGACGATTTTGAAATTTGCGGGCAATCCGCTCATAGCACGCTCCTTCAGACATGTTGTATCATGTCGATAAAATAAATCGAAGAAAATAAACCACGTGCTTCTAGCACAACCGAAATGACCTGCAAGAAAATGTTATTACGATATAATAACGCCCGAATTTATAGGTATATAGGTACTATAATTTTTACAAGTATCGTGGCGTTTAAAAGACCACAATCTTATTAGGTTAGCTAGGTAAGCATATTTAATACTAACAATAACTGCTCCTGCCCCGGGAGTCGAGCCTAGAAGACTAGCCGCCGCCTGGCGCACGTGCGCGACCAGCGGCAGTGCGGGCGACGGCAGCACGGTAGGTGGCAGTGCCCCGTGAAGCACCTGCCACTGCTGTAACCGCGGCAGTGTGATCTGCCGCAGTTACGGCGGTGACAGTGGCCACCACGGCACTCAGGCCTTAGGGGCCGCCATGCCCTCGGGTCGGTCTTAATGATTTCGGGGGAGTATTGCGGTGCCATGCTGTTAGTCAAAAGCTTCGTATTAGTGCAAAGCGAGGATCAAACCATCCAGTTTATTTACAATTTATGCAATATTAGTTTATCTGGTTAATTATTTTTTAGGTAAGGTCGAAAAAATAACAACATATGATTAAACTTACTTGTAATTTCTCCTAGCTCGTTAAGTATCGGCTTCGAAGTTCGAACTGACTAACTCGTTAGAAAATTTGGTAAAATTGTTTTGATTTTATATGTTGCCCGATCGATCAATATTTGCCTATTTTTATAATTCAAAAAGCATTTAATGACTTTAATGTCATTATTTTTAATGTCGAACGACCACTAACAAACAAACAGAAAAATCTACAATTTTAAACTAAATTTTAGAGTGAACTTACAATATACCTCAATTAAAATATATAAAAAATATTATTAGTACATCGTTTACAAACACAAATGTGAAATAGGGTAAGTATAGTCTTAATGTGGCAACATTACAAGGGACGAATGCGGAAGTGAGGCCCACTGACATTAAGATTGTCGCTAGGTTGACACTTGTCATTTTTGTTTAGTAAACACAAACATGAGTTCGGCGGACGATATTCGGTAAGTAACTTTTTATTAAAATTACCATATATACAAATGTTATTAATGAAATTTGCATATTGATATTATCATAACTGGTGTCTTTAGCTTTTAAATTGAAGTATGAAAGTAATCTGATTGGTTGCAGATGTCAACTACATACATAAGCGTGTTATTACGATAATATTAGTACTATTTACTAATAGATATATAAGTGCCTGACGATCTAATACAATATATTTTATAATTATGTTACCGAACTTGTATTTTGAATGTATTGCATGTGTATGTGCTGAGCTTGCAACAAATGCTTTTTATTTTCAGAGCTCCCCTGTTGGGTAATCCAGAGAGGCCCTGGTGGTCTATCTTCTTGTGCTGTATGTGAGTATTATCAACTATCAATTTTCATACTTAAAGTTCAAAAAGTAGTTATTTTATAATACCTTGATATTAAATATTAAGGGATTCTAAAGCCATCTAACCATTGTGTTTTTGTGAATATTTCATTCAGGAACTTAGAATCAAGGTATAAGTACCTAGTTTCTTGTAATTTATTTTCAGTAGGTATCTTAGCTGTTAGTTATAAGTGTATTTTATAAAATGAAAATAGTTAATACTCATGTATTTTAGTATACAATATTGACCATGACATTTCCAACCAATTAGAAATAAGATTATAATTTATTGAGGAACTAACCTCAAATGCATTGCTATCACTGTAAACTACTTTGAAAAACCTCGTGTATTTCTGACATTCAAACAAATGCAAAGCAAGACACAATACTGGTATACAAGGTACATGGCTGTGTGCGACAGCAAAAAAAGTCTACTTTGAAGAATAATAATTACAATATTTACTTTTTAGAACAATTATATCAAACTAGAGCATAATGCACATAATAAGAGTACATGTAACATTTCACCCTCAATAATTAACTTATTACTAAGTATGAATTTATTACAAGCAAACCTGACTCGAATATATCCATGATATCAGACAGGCATTTACTTAAATTTTATGTGTATTGTTTTAGAAAAAGAAGAACCGAGGCTCCGGCTCCCTCGCCGCCGCCACCGCCTTCGCCTCCACCTCCTTCTCCAATATATTGGAGTAACCGGAGGTGGATCCAGCGCCTGGGACTTCCTGAGGGGTTCGAAAATAGGAGGCCGCCCCTTAGCAATGAAGAACTTCAGGCGCGACAGGAGGAGTGGCGGCGGACCTTCGGGAGACGCTGACTGGGGAGCTCTGCTAAGTTAATTTGATTAGCGGAGCTCCCCAAAACAAAGTTGATTCGTGATTATTAATTATCTATAAAAGAATAAAAAATCTAAAAAAAAAAATTAAAGAAATCATTAAAATTGTTTTGATTTTTTTTTTACCTGACTGCATTAATAGGGTTTTGGTTGGGTTGGTTATAAAAGTAACATTTCAAAATAAAGGTAGGTATTAGACATGAGGTAAGTATGTCATAGAAACATGAACCGACTATACAACATGGCATCACACATGACTCGACCAGAATAAGCATGACGCATGACAGTAAAACATTACACCACACGCACATCACAGGCAGGCGAGTGAGCAGCGCGCGGCGGCAATACAATGCATTGCACTGTAATGTGTTCGGGTATGTTCGAATTATTTTGATGAGATGTTGCTAAGCAACGAACATTTCGCGAAGGAAGACATTGTGTCGCTGCCGGGACTCTCTACCAGCAACTGTAAAACTTTTATTTTGGACCATAAGTCGAAGGCAATAAAAAATACGATCTTTTGCTAATACTCTATTACACTGAACATTACATTGAACGCGCGCACCGCGCTTGAGATGATCATGTTATATAACATTACTTTGAAAAGCAGTTTTGCGGACGTCTAGTAGGTAGTTTATAGAATTCGAATGTGTCTATAATGAAAAATATAACCAGTAGAATATGAGTTATGAAACCATGTCATGAGTAGGTATTAGATCAATAATGATAGATATTTGTATAACCACTAGGCTAAAGATAATTTGAGATAATAGACGAGTTTTATAAATAATTTTATTTTGTAAAATATACGAAATTATTCACTAGCGCAGCACAGCCGCTCCCCAGGAATGATCACTTAGACTGCCACATCTTTAATGAGATGTTGTCACTCTAAGCAATCATGCCTGAAGTGCGGCCGTGCTCCGATAGTCCTTTTTCGGAACTTGTATATATACTGAGTATTGAAAAAACTTTGATAGCGTGTTTCAGGATACTCTTGACGAGTTGCGGGGGGTCGCTGCAATAGGTTTTTTTTCTAAATTTTATACGAAGTCTTAGAGCAAATTCTATTGTAATAAAGTGTTGAAATAAATTTCTTACTTTCCATATTAAATGGAAAATATGTCTTTGTAAACAAGTGTGTTCTCATAAATAAGTGTGAAGGTAATAAAACGCAAGATTATATTATTTACAATTTCATTTTCATTATTATTTTTGGGAGCCCTGGTAACTTTTATGCCCAGGGCTCCCCATAGTAGCATAATCGTTCCAATAACCACTCCACGTACGGCGACGGCGGCGTCGGCAAGGCAGGCAGTTCTCTTCCGCAGCTAAAAAAAGATTAAAATTTTATAGTTATTTGCAAAGGCATATAAAAGGGATAAAATGGGCATGCTGTTATCAATTGTTATCAATTGATATAATGTTATTTAAATAGGATCAGGGTTTTAAGTTTAGTCACTGCTAAGTTGGAATGCACTCCATACCATGCCTCATCTTTCAAACTGAGTACATCAGTTTTTTTTTTTATAATGAATGTAGCAACTGAACATGCTGATGGTAAGTAGTGGCACTCATCCAAGTATTGAAGATGCAGTCAAGAAAGTAAGCCTTCACACAAACAAATGTGCATGCAGTCCACTGGAGTATAAGTGGTCATCATAACTTATGGGCATTATATTATCTGTAATGGTCTCTAAATGAAGCATACCTAAAGTTGGATGGATACATTGTACAAAGAACTTGTTTGAACATTACAAGGGTCAAACTTTTAGCATTGCTTTCATGTCAAATAAAGTACTGTGTAGTGCTATTAGAAAGCAGTAAAAGGCGTGGAGTGGTGAAAAGATGTAATCATATAATACCTCATATCCATATAGACGGGCTCCTGCTGCCGCTGGCCATGCTGCCGTAGAAAGTCTAGGTCCTCTTTGATTTGGCTCAGTTCGTTAGTCACCTGTGTAACATATTATTTAGTCTGAGAGAGAGTTGATAGAAGTAGGGTTTAGTGACTTATTACAATTAGGTAATTGAAATAATGGATATATTTAACATATTGTAATAAATAATAGTAAAAGTTCTAATTCAGACAATAATTTAAGTTTAAATAAATCAACTGTGTATGTTACTGTTTGACAAAAGCCTTTCAATTATTGCCATTTCTCTCTATAATTACTCAAGTCTCTTACGTGTATAACCTGATATAGCTTTGAACTTGTATTTTCTACAAATTCAACAGTGTTAATTGCTGGTGTGTTCTGGTTGTGTTGTTGAAGGATGTGGTAAGAGAGAAGTATGTTGCAAATTAGTCATCATGTCACACTTACCCCCTGCAGCGCCGCCTGCACCACTCGCCAGCGCTCGACCGCGTCCGGCTCTTTAAGATTTTCGTAAATGCTGCAACGAAAAGATGAATATTCAATCATTACAATTAAGAAGTTTAACATGCGGTAGCGTGGCTTGTAGGCAACTGAAATATCTTTATATAGATACATCGTTCATTAAAACCGACATCCGAAGATCTTTCACTGTTGTAAGCACAAGGACACCTATTCCAGATCAAATTCGATTTTATTCTTTACGAAACTTAATTAAGCGCATTACATCTGAGCAAGCAGAACGAAAACAACTTTGATCAATAAGATAATTCTGATGCAAGTCTGAAAACGCAGGTAAATAAATTATCGAAACGAAAGGATATAAGGTAGGTACTTACGGTTCCTCCACGCCACAACAAAAAAGGCGCCGGACGCGGCGGCCCCACTGCTGCAACTTGTTTCGGTTCCTAAAAAGATATTTTATATAAGTTTTCTAAAGTAAAACATTAATTAAAAGTAATATTAAGTTCATAGAAACAAAAATACTTACATGACTTGTGGAGAGATGCGTACTTCAGAACTTCTAAATTTGAATGAGTAAAAACTTCCCGTATAGAGATGTCACTATGTGCACGAGAAGTGTCAATATAGGTCAATTTTGTCAATAAAAATTAGTTCACTAAGAATTCTTACGAACATCATCACATATATCACGGTATAGAAATAGTTATTGATAACATAAATACACATTTCATTATTCTTTGTGCGGAATAATAATTATTTTTTTCTCTGAATATGTATTAATTTTACTTAGCTGTTATCATGTATACATACTTCACGCGCGCCAATTATTTATTTATTTATCATTACTTATTTATTGTATGTATGTGTAAATGAATAATAAAAAATATGACTGGTACGTAAATGAATGATCAAACAATTCATTCGGTTCAGTCAATTGCATCATACGATCGACGGGTCAACCACTAATGATTTCCGTTTAGTTTAACAAAAATTTTGATTCGTCAAAAGGAAGTAAATGCATGTCGTTTTACACGATTGTTTTGTAAATGAAACGATCAATGTGCATGTTTCAATTCATAAATTGAATTTTGTGTTTACATATTTTATTATATTATTATTTTTGTCATACATAAATACTTTTTTTTTGTTTGTTCGCATATTATACCGCGTGACCTTGACGGTTTATAGTGTTGCATACGGAATTGTATACGGATAATACTGGTTAACTTTACAAAGAAATTAAAATACTAGACGAAAACACTCTTCTTCCTCGACTGGATTAATTATTCAACATATACAACGTATGTTATATAAGCATGAAATGTAAAATTCCTATGTTGAGTTCTGTCGATACATTTACTAACAAAATATAATTTTGTTTATGTTAAATAAAATAACAGTCCGAGGCTCCAAGTGAAGTACACCTATTACCGATGATAAATGCCTTTCTACATTTTTCAAATACTTAACAATAAACTCACAGTGGCGTTTATTGCACCCCGTTGCAAAACAATGGGCGCACTATCGCGCCGGGGGCACTGGGCTATAGGAATAAGCAATTTGTATGGAAAACGACAAAGTGCGTTCAGGGCACACAGAGTTATCGTAAAAAACGCACAGTCGCGTTAGGGGCAGTGAATGTGTTAACTAGTTGAATTTCATAAAATCCCTTCTTAGTGAGCACTTCCGTCCTTAAAAGAACCCGCATGCAAAATTTGAAACTCCTAGCACTTGTAGTTTCTGAGATTTCGTGATGAGTGAGTGAGTGAGTGACCTTTCGCTTATATATATATATATATAAAAAAAAATAAACAATTCAATTATACATTTATAAATGCTTAAGACTGGATTTTAACACATTTGTTTCTCTGCTATTTCCTCGTATTACTATATGAAAGTCTGATCTCCCATAGAGAAATAATCATACATATAACCCACCTGGTGGTGAATAGCCAGTGTCCTCCGGTCCAATGGACATCTGCATTAGATGAGATTTAAGGTAAAATCACCTGCGGTTGGCTACACGTGCTACCCTTAATGAAATGCCTCGAATAATTATATCCCCCTTACCACACTCTTCAAAACAAAACAACAGATTTTCTGCGATAATATCGTCAACCCATTATCGTCCCACTGCTGGGCACAGGTCTTCTCTCAGAATGAGAGAGCATTAGGCCATAGTCCACCGCGCTGGCCAAGTGCGAATTGGTGGACTTCACACACCTCCGAGAACTTTTTTTTTAAAGAACTCTCTGGTGTGTAGGTTTTCTCACGATGTTGTCCTTTATCGAAAAGCAGTGATGATTAATTTCTAATATGCACGTATCAGTGCATATTAGAAATTAGTCATCACTGCAGTGCCTGGGTTTCAACCTCGGACCTCCCCATTGGCAAGGGCTCCCCAGAGGGCAAGTTTCAACCATTATACTATCACTGCGTTATTAGGCGGAATTAAATAAATTACCCATGGTGCTTCTGTAGTTAAACTACGAAGTTCTTAAGTCACTAATGTTTGCGAATAAGTAAACTTAAAGTCATGATTTTAGGATATGTTTTACTTTTGTTACACTTCTGTAACCGGTTTTTTTTCATGCGTTCATTATCTCAAATTAAATTAATCTTGGCAATGTTGACTTTGGGGTGTGACTACAAGCAGCAGCAGCTAAACTTTAAATAAGCTACACGATTAAAGATCTTATTTTAAACTGCTACAAGCTCTACTACACGCTACTTTCTCTGGCCGATCAAACATGTCTTCTATGCTAAACAATATAAGGGAATTTAAGTCTTTTTGTGTCTTCACGGGCAAAAACTTTTAATGTCGTTCCTTTTGACTATCCTTCTTCTAGTCCTAGAAATCGGGTAGACATGCTGATGAATAACTACCTAATATTAATAGAATTTAAAGACAATCAAGTAGAAAAAAGTTATAAAAAGACTTTCAATCTTCGTATCTAGATGCGCTCTGGCATCTACTTACTTTAAAATGTAATGGTATTTAGAATGTTGCCGATCTTTTATATTTATATTTATTTGCAAAAATACATACAATTTTTACAGGTGGAAGATTAAATAATACAATGTCAAGCGTATTTACCATTTCTGGCATTCAAATATTTACAATTGTCAAAATTATCAAATTATTATCAATAGGTATTCATAATTAATTACAATAAATTCAATGTCAAAAGTACTAATGTCACATAAATTTAATCAAATACCTATTTAATTACATATTCAATCTATTACATTAAATTTAATACAAAGTAAACAATTTATAAATAGTAATAATAATAATTTATGTAAAAAAAATAATGTCACATCAAAGTAATCGTTATGAGTGTAGAAACATTTGTCATTAAGCCATTTTTTTATTTCCAACTTGAATTTAATATAGGTATACTCTTTGATTTTTTCTGGTAGCTTATTATATATATTTATGGCGATCATGTAGCTGTTACTGGACGGTAATGATAGTTTGCTTAAGGGCCTAAAAAGTTTATTAATGTTCAGAGTTCTTACTTCACGTGGATATTTTTTATTAAATAAATAAGATGCCTGCCTCCGCAATTTAATTATAGCCTTATTTAAACCTTCTAACTTTCTTTATTATGACATTTAATTAAACCAAGGAAGCATGCAGTCCATTTTATCATAATTGGTCACTATATCCACGGGGACATACAAGCATATAAAATAGAGGTTCTATTCAAACAGGACCCCTGTTATACGTCGCTCTGTGAATGACTTCACAGGTACCCAATGATTTTTTTAATACTTTAACCTATATAGATAAGGTAGTGGGCTACCTGATGGTAAGTCACTGTCACTGTGTCACTGTCGCCTATGGACATTCTCAACACCAGAGGAGTCACCAATACATCGCCAGCTTTGAAGGAGAGCTCTTGTCGCACCTTTCATGAAGAGCCCCATGTCATACCGCTCCGGGAACACCCCTAAAAATTCCAATAGTGATTATTTGAAGTAATATTTTTGAAAACTAAGTGAATAATATATTACTCGTTAAAAATATACCATAAGAAAACAACGATTAAGTTTTTGATTATTGTTTTTCTTTTATTTACATAAAAAAACTAATATCGGATGCATGGTGTTTCTCAATATCGGATATCCGATTTTTGGGTATCGGAATGATCGAATAAATTGCTTTATTTATATTTTTAAAATTTACTTTTTAAATATAAGCTGGAACTTGCGGTTGAAAAGACAAACAAGTGTCTTACAAATATTAATTAGTAAGAGTAAGTCTGAAATATTTGTTATACTTTGAGTAATAATTTGAAAATGCTGGAAAATATGAAACATATTTTTACACATATTTTTTGTTGTAACTACCGTATTTTTGTAAATAGTTCCTTAAGCATAGAACCCATATTTGTGTTTTTGTTTAAAGAGATTACCTGTTATTTGTTACAGATATTAGGAAAATTTTAGCTCATATCCATGTAGGCTACATGGTTAAGAGCTAAAATTTTCATTAAACTGAAATGCTATAATTATGTGTATTATTTAATTCTGCCACAGCCTAAATAGTTAAAGTTCATATAGCATATGGATCTAAGATTACATACACCGACTTTTATTCAACTACGACTAGATTTAATATTTGTTTATCTTATTTTCAAAAAAATATCCGATATTCGGGTCCCTACTCTTATTGATTTTTGAATGAAGTTCTTGGCATTGGTGCGTGACTGAATTGAATATGAATGAAAAACCGTTTTCAAATAAAAAATGCCGATAAGTTAAGATAACTTCGCATAATATATTTAAATGTCGTGTAAAAGTAAAAATGTATGTATGTACTTAATTAGTAAACATGAAACAAGATTTTTAAGCCAATTATTCAATTCTAAAAATACTAATGTACCTATTTAATACTTTATAGTGAATATATTGAACATTTTGTTATTCTAAATGTTTTTCAACATTGGATGAAATTTAACCCAGGTTCAAATAATGTTATTGTGATCAATGAGGCTTTTAATATACTGTATTGAATTTCTAGTTTAGCTGGGTAATGGATAGATCATTATTTCATTTAAATATATAGGATTTTTTACTCCATCAAATTAGGTGTCAATTATATAACTCCTATACAATGTTTATATATTCGTACAATAAACGTGCAAAGTAGGTACTTAAATTGTTCGTTGTGTGTGCGTGTAAGTTGTGTTATTGAGTACCTATTTACTTAAGGTCTCTTTACGACTGATATTGTTACGATTAAAGTTGAATTGAGACAATAAAAGTTGAATAAACCTAACTTGTGCTTAAATTATTATAAAATAAAGAAGAACTTAAAAAAGAAAATATTAACCAACCTAACTTTAATATAAAAATTCGGTAGTACATAAAATGAAAGTCAAAAATGACGAGTAAAATTTATTTAGTCACAATACAATAAGAATATCATTTTTGATATCAAACATTAATACATTTATTTCGAAAAAGAATAGGAAAGATAGAGTTAGTAGACGAGCTCGAGGGACATTTACTCATTGATAGTGTTAGGATCCATCTCTGCAGCATAGATGTATTCATTTCTGGGGACCACGTAATACGTGTTGTATGGTGCAACGTTCTCGTAATCGTTGTTGTAGTCTGGAGCGTATACCTCCTGCGTGTATCTAGTACCTTCATATTCATAGTTGGCTTGGTTATAGTTATTGGCTCTTACACCACGCCTCACATATCCTCGTGGGACCAGCACTGGAGCATCGCCCGAAGAATATTCGTCCTCGGTAGCATACACAGGTGCTAAATTGCCAGGTGCAGCGTACATATTTACGGCTTGACCTTCAGTCTCAGGATACATATTTCGGGGAGGTTGTCCTTGATAAACACTCATATTACCTGCTACTCGGTTATTGCCGGCTGAAGCCCTTGTATTGCCGGCTGGAGCATGAACGGTGTAGTCACGAGTAGGAAGTCCGGCTGAGGAATGTACATTTCTGGCTGGAGCTCGAACGTTTCCATTCGGCGCGCGCATATTACCAGTTGAAGAATACATCTGTCCAGCTGGTGGTCGCCTGTTGCCGGCTGAAGGATACGCATTTTCGGCGGGGGGGCGTGTTTTTCCGGGTTGAGACTGTGTAGGAGCTGATGGACCCTTATTGTCTTTGGTCTCGAGCTGTATGAACATTTGTTCAAATCGAAATTCTTGTACACAATTTAGTGTTCTTTTCGCAATATCACTGATAGTCTTGGAGTTGGCACAAGGATAATAAATGCTCACCTGACCGTCTTCGTTGGGCGAGGCATCGATAGGCGCCAGAATGTTCAGAAAGCCGTCCTTAGAAGTCCAAGTGTCTACGTTTTTCATGTCGACTCCCTTCGGAAGCTTGAGGCGCCGAACGTTTTTGAAGGATGTATAACACTCGTATCCTTGCTCTTTCTTTTCCTTGTAGACACCCTCGATAGTTAGGTATTCTTTGTCATACTTCATAGATATATCTTCCGCAGAAATATATTTCACATTGATGAGAACATGAAAGTGGGACTTGTTCTTGAAACTCCTCCTGATTTGTAATTCGGGCACCAATTGAATGGACCAAGGTTTGTAGAATTCGTTCGGGTCGTAAAGAACCCAGGGATAATATAGACTTTTATCCCGCTCAGGCTCCATCATCGCGAATGGAGGACACTAGTTGCACTTCCGCTGTTTAATATACGAATGACGGCGCATGGCGCATCGCGCATCCGAAAAATAAAAAACCCAGACACCCTAGCTAGTAGCGGGAGAAGCGATCAATACTTTAGAGCTACCTATATGTAGGTGTCAGGTTCTAGATTCATGCTACACCTAAGTTCCTACCTATACACTAGAGTCACGGGAGGAGTCCCGATAACATCGAACAAATCATGGGTTTCCATATAATTTTGTTTGAGTATGCTCATTTTACATAATGTAATAATTTTATTACCGAAATAATGCAGTTTCATCCTCAAACAATATGATCCAAACATAAATTTATTACAAGCCAATCATATACACAAACATAATATTGTCTATAGTTGTTATATTAAGTTATGTATTTTTGCGCCATCTATTGGCGAGTAGCATGTACTTAACGTGAAACGATCCTTTTCTAGAAATCTAATTACATTGATATAAACGCCATCTGTATTACAATAAGAACGTCAAACAGAAGTATAAAACATTTGGCACTTATTTATACTATATCATAAGTTTAATAAAATAGTATTTTATTTTACTTATTAATAATTCTAATGCTCATAACAGAATAAAAAACAAGTAACATGGGAATATTATTAAATTTGGTAAAAAAGTCGGCAGTTAAAACGTATCTTTTTTAGTTTTTTGTAATCATTTTATTAATATTTTTCATTTTTTTTTTTTTTTTTCATTTTAATTTTCATATTTTTTGGATTTTGCGTCAAAATAAAATTATAAAAGTGTTATAATGCTATAGCTGTATATTTGTAATCGTCTACCGCTTTCATTTGATACCCCTTTTGTTTCTAACCTTAGACGCCATATTTGAAAATGATATAGCCTATGACATATGTTACGATCTGTCAAGCCGTTTAAGCTTTAGCGCGTGCCAAATAAATGGACATATGTACATACAAACACGCCTACATAGATACATACAAACGCTGGAAAAACATAACTCTCGTTCTCAGGTGGAGTAATAACGGACCTTCTTAACAGTAATAAATATATAAGATATATAAATATTGGTTCTTAACGCACATAGCAAGTAAGGTTACGTAAATGTAACATTAAATTGAAAAAAAAATCTGCGAAATCCTACCGAAGGCTTTTGCGTGAAAGAATAACAAATACACATACATCCTCGCAAACACATTGTAAAAAATATTAGCAACAATATAGGTATTTGTGCTAGTTAATTATCATATTAGTTTTCATGTAAATATCCTCGCTTTAGTATTAATAAAAAACTAGAATGTTCTAAATTTGGTATCCAAATCAAAAATGTTTTTCACTTCTGGCGTTTCAATTGACGTCATTCTTCTAGATTTTTCCATGTCGTTCTACTCGTCACTAGATGGTGCTTTAGTGTATAAATACAATGGCCACATTTGCACGTCAGTTTAGTATACACTACACAGCAAACGATCGAGTTGCCAATTAATATAGCGCGTTACTATTGCAGTAATCCGGCATTCTAGAATCTATTGAAGTTCTTGCCTTTGATAAGCAATCGTCTGTAAATTTCGGCGTCGAAAATGGATCTCCTACCTTTTCTTCTTGAGAATGAATATCCACGATCGTGTCGATCGAGTCGTTTGGCGGACCAACACTTCGGGCTGGGTTTGACACCTGAAGACTTCTTGACAACGATTTTAGCCCTGCCGCAAACAAACAACAATTATTACCGACCCTGGAGGAATACACGAGCGTCGAATCTGGACGTGGGATCGACGATTAAAAACGAGAAGGACAAATTTCAAGTCAACATCGACGTTCAGCATTTCGCTCCTGAGGAGATCTCCGTGAAAACTGCCGACGGGTTCATGATTATAGAAGCTCAACACGAAGAGAGACAGGACCAGCATGGTTTTATTTCGAGGAAGTTCACCAGGCGCTATCCGCTTCCCGAAGGCGTGGACGATAGCTTAGTGTTGTCGAAATTGTCTTCGGATGGAGTGCTCACCATTACGGCGCCTATGAAGCCTCCCCCGAAGTCCTCGAACGAGCGCATCGTTCCCATTGTTCAGACGGGGCCAGTGCGGAAGCAAGTTGAAGGCAATTTGAAGGAAGAACAAGCCGAGCAAGGTTGAATTTGCAGTAATGATTGCGTATATTTTTGATCATTCCGTGAAGTGGTTAGCTACTTAGGAAAAACTACATTCCCTTGCTTCTCGGCATTAAAAAAACATGAGTAGCAATATACAAATTCTTGTTGAAATTATCTGATACTTAGCTAATAGAATATTTTATTGTTACACTATTATTTTAACTTAATAAATGAATCTAGTCACAAAAAATTGTCCAATTATTTGAGCCCAACTAATTAAATTATAATACGACAGGTTTGTCATTGGGAGTTTAAATAGTATCCGTGTAATTTTATATTTAATTGGCTATGATTGAAATTTATTTTGCGACCTGAAGGTGCTAAATATATAAAATTTAACAGAATTGTAGTTGTACAATTTTATTCTAACTAATATGCATGTTTCGTAAAATACAAAATTGGGAAAAACAAAATAGTAGTACCTGAAATTCTGAAGATAGTGACATCTAGTTTACATAGTCGAATGGTCGTTTTAATTCTAAATAGAAATCTAGATGGCGCGCAAATCGCAAGGAATTTAGACACTATTTTAATTTAAACTCTCTGCCTCTTCTGACAGACAGGGGATGCCGTAGCCCTATTCTGATCCTGGAACTAAAGGAACCACATTAAGTACCTACGAGTGGGCTTAGGATTAAATATATATTTAGGAATTGTTTAAGCCCATGATTATCCTTTTTAGTTTTAGATTTGAGTTTATCCACCGTCACATTTATTTCTAGCTCGAAACACTTCTTGCATTTTGATGAAAGGATGTGGTTGCATGTTAACTTTTATATGAGGCGACCATCTTAGTTTTTGGGAGTAGCAACGCATCTGATTGACTTCAGATAGAACTCATAGTCGATGGGAAGTTGCTGATGTCCATGAGTGCAGTAACCACTAACCATCAGGTGGACTGCATGCTCGGTTGCTACATCAATTTTAAAAGAACTAGTCACCCGTCGCAACGGTCGAGATTCGACCGTAATTTAAATTAAAAAACTACACTTCATATTGTCCAAAGTAGCACTAATATTTCTCTAATTTTAAATAAATTGTAATAATTTTCAAAGTTGTTTTGAACGCACCCGATAAAGGTAAAAAGGGTTTTGTTAATTATGCTGCATTTAAAAGCAACAGCGGGTATTTTGACAAAGACATCTGACATTGTGACGTTATAGTTTTCATAGTAAGACATTGAATGTTCTATTTCGTTTATTATGTATGTTTGTGTCAAATGCAACAAGGTAGTGAGTGTAATGTGTTTTTGATTTTAGGTATGTTTTATGCATTATTTAGAAAAATATTAGCATTGCGCAATCCTTTTCGACATTAACTATAACCGTGCGTAATTCCACACTCCTCCGCCTGCGGCAAGTACCTTAAAAACGAATCACAAGTTTTTGCTTTACGTATTAATTACAAAACATTCATTATCACGATGGGTGACAAGTGCCGGTGTTGAGTGTAAACGTGTCCACACATGCACCGCACCGACGGTACCAATTAATCTCTATTGATTTCCCCATTGGACTTGCGCAGCATCCCGTCTGATGTGATATATATGTATTTATTAATAATTTTCCCCCGCGCGTCACCCACGTTTCTACCTTGACTACCTCCGCCTATTCCGGCCCTCGCATTGGAAAATGCATAGATACATTTGAGGTATACATTTTTTAAATCTCTACTTCAATTTCAATACGCAATAAGAACAGTGATAGCCTAACGGTTGAAACTCGCCCTCTCGATCGGGAGTTCCGAGGTTCGAACCCAGGTACGCTGTTTTTTCTAAAATTATGTGCGTATTAGAAATTAATTATCACTGCTATTCGGTAAACGAAAACATCGTGAGGAAGCCTACACACCTCGGAGTTCTTTAAAAAAAGTTTTTAGAGGGGTGTGAAGTCAACCAATTCGCACTTGGTCAGCGCGGTAGACTGGGGCGTAAACTCTCTTATACTCAGAGAAGTCTCGTGCCCAGCAGTGGGACAATAATGGGTTGACAAGACGAGAGAGAGTCTAAATACATATCTGGGTTGATTGAACCGGATATATTTTTTTGTGCGTTTTAGGTATCACTGCCGACTTCCCATAAAAAAATATCTTTTTGCAAGTGTCAAGTGAAGAAAACATTCTTCTTTCTGATGCAATTACCGCAACTACTACTATGCGTACTAATATGCGAGTAACCCTCCTCCCACAAATCTGGTTTTTGTAAAGTATTGATCTCTCGTCAACCCATTAATGTCCCACTGCTGGGTACGGGCCTTCTCTTTTTTTTTTTACGTAAACCTAACGATAAGGCAGACGGGCTACCTGATGGAAAGTAGTCACCGTCGCCTGTGGACACTTGCAACACCAGAGGAGTCGCCAATGCATCGCCGGCTGTGAAGGAGAGCTCTTTTCGCACCTTTTTTGAAGAGCCCCATGTCATAACGCCCCGGGAATACCTCAGAAGGAAGCTCGTTCCACATGTTGCACGTCCGTGGCAGAAACGAGCGTGCAAACCGAACCGTGGAGGACCGCCACGGGTCCAGTTGATGTGGATGGAACTTCATCCTTCGGCGAGTGGTGCGTTGGAGGAAAGGTGACGTAGGCACCAGGTCATAAAGTTCCTCGGAGCACTCACCATTATATAGACGGTAGAACACGCAGACTTGTGTCTTTGCGGGGTTGAACGCTCCAGAGAGTGCTCGATTTCAGACACAAGTCGGATTCTGCTTTCCTGCACGAGTATCCGAGAGGTGTTTGCACGGCCTGTGTGCAAAGCGTCCCCTGTGCTGTCATCTGCATAGCAATGCATGCTACCGGTTTGTTGCAACATTTCATTGATATGCAGAATGAACAGCATGGGGGAAATAACAGACCCTTGAGGGACACCGGCATTGATGGACTTGACTTGACCGAATAGCAACCATCAACCACGACCTTAATTTGCCGCTCAGACAGGAAAAGAATTCTCTCAGAATAAGAGAGTTTTATGCCATACCTACCAATTGATGAGTTAAATATTGATTTACTATTTATTAATTACTAGTTTGCTGCATGTTCGTTTGCTAACTTTAAGATGACTTAATGATGATATTGCATAAAATGTTGGCGCTTAAAACACCTAATACTCTGTAAATCTGTCGTGCAATCGATATTTGTGGGTGGCTACTGTGTTGGTGTGCTACGCGTAGGAGTAGTGCGTTGGCATCCGGGTGCTTGAGAGGAGGGAGGAGGGAGGTGGGAGGTTATTTGCGGTGAGAAGTAAGTTTTAAAATAACAGTCGAATTGATTTTTTCCTTATGTCTCATGTCTGTGTGTCTTAAGAACTTTTTTTACAAGATTGAAGTAGTAGGTAAACGAGCAGTCCACTTGATGGTAAGTGATCACTGCCGCCCATTGACATCTGTAAGCAACTTCTTATAGAACATGGGGTTCAAAGTCAAGCATAGATGCGTCGCTACTCCCGAGGACTTTGATGGTCGCCTCATATAAAAGTGTGCGCCAACCACACCCTTCCATCGAAACGCAAAAACTGCTGCACGCTAAAAATAACTAGAGCATGACCGGCAAGACCTAAAAAATTAACAAACCAGCCAAGCAGACTTAACTAAGGCTGCCAGCTGTTTGGGTTTGGCTGGTTTGTTTATTTTTTATTTACAACACAAAATATTTGCTTTAAAGTAGGTAATGGCGACCACGTTTAGGCAAAAGGAGCACAGGTCGCCCACCCACAAGGTGGACAGATGACCTGAAGAAGACAGCGGGAAACTGTTGGATTCAGAGGGCACAGGACCGGTTGGAGTAGCGTTATTTAGGAGAGGCCTACGTCCAGCAGTGGCCCTCAAAGGATGGATGGATGGAATGGCGACATAAGGTCATCATATTCATCATTTATGTGTAAAAATATATTTAAATATACCTTTAATTATTAATGACACCTTTAACTATTTGGTTAATTTATTTACTTCTCTTTAGAAGTGGTTGTCTATTTTGACTGTAATATAATATACTTTATCAATATTTTTAATAAAATGGATTAGTTTTGGTTTGATGTGACTTCTAACATATGAACAAACAATTTAAAAGAGTTATTATTAATCATCGTGTATTTATTTGTAATTATGAGAAAGTTCTTCAGTAAAAACATACATAAAAAAACAGTTCATATTTTTTAAAATCGCAATCAAAACTGCAAATGCATAACAGCCAACAAATTAAATAGAAATCGCTAATTAATAATATTCGTTTATTTACTAATTAATAATCTGTCAATAAAACACCGATGACACCAAGAAGGATTTATTAGAATAGTTTCAATAGAGAAGTACAGACATAAATATTTCTGTTAGTAAGTTCGTTCAAAAATAGAATTATATTAATAAAAAAAAGATTTAAATCGCGAGATGGGTAACACACATGATAGGTAAACGCACAGACAAGCAATACATCTACGTCTTATCTTAGACGACAAATTTGTTATTCAATTTCACTTCAAATATTTATTCGCAACGTTCACATCTGACAATTTAAATCCTTAGACATTTCCTTAGACATTTATCATTAAATATAGAGTATACAATAGACACGCATAGCAAAAGAAGTGGATAGGGTAGCGTGGATTTTATTATTGGACTTCATCACTGCTGCAGTTTTTGGAGCAGTAGTCCGTTTCTGCATCATCATCCTCGGATTGGGGGGCGCTCAGCATCTCGTAAGACTCCACAGGCGACAACTCCCGCAGAGGAGCCAAGCGTCCAGATCGCATTCCGGCCGGATTGCCGTTTTCAATTGGTACCCTTTGCTGGCTCGGTGGGTGGCCTTGAGACCGCCCTTGTGGGTAATCCTGAGGGCTATTGTAGCCTTGAGAGCGGTCTTGTACATAGTCTTGAGGATGGGCTTGTTGATAGCCTTGAGGCCGACCTTGTGGGTAGCGGAATTGTTCCTGTGGGTAACTCTGAGAGCGGGATTGTGGGTAGCCCTGGGGTTGGTGATTTGGATAGCCTTGAGCATTTCCTTGCGGGTAGCCTTGAGAGTAGCCCTCAGGACGGCCTTGAGAATCTTCTGGGTGACCTTGTGGGTTACCTTGCTGGTAAACTCGGACGTTTTCTGGATAATCTTGTGGGTGGCCACGGGGATATTCTTCAGCGTAGCTTTCTGGATAATTTTGAGTGTGGCCTTGAGGGTAACCTCGAGAGTATTCTTGAGGATAGACTTGAGAATGGCCATCAGAATAACATTGAGAGCGGCCTCGTTGGACTTCTTGGGATTGGCCTTGTACATAATCCTGCGAGTGGCCTTTTTGGTAGCTTCGAGACTGGTGTTGTTGGGGGCCTTGATAGTAGTCTTCTGGATTACCTTGAGCATAGCTTTGAAGGCGGCCTTCAGAGTGGCTTTTACGACGGCTTTGACGATGTCCTTGAGGGTGGCCTTGCCCGGTAGGCTTGTACCCGTACTGCATCTGTAGGTGACTAAGCATGTCGACGTAGTTATCCGGATACATGCTCCAGTAGGAATAGCCAGGAGCAGCCATGCTTCTGTAGGCCGCTTCCATTAAACGCTGGGAAGTTTGCATGTCGTACATCCGAGGCTCACGCACCACATTCCTCGGATATTGTTGTTGTTGTCCGACTGGACGAATGCTCATCGTTATTGGAGCGTTTCGTCTTGGTCTGGGCATGATGACGCCCAGAACGGATAGAGTGTAATCGTTGGATATTCGTGTCTCCAGGAACCTCAGGTTGACCGAGTCAGGGACCACGATCCGGCGTACCACGACCGACGACATCCAACACCCGTCCACACAGCGCTCCGCCTGCTTGCACTCGAACGTAATGGAGCGACCATTCTGTTTCACGGTGATGTTTTCGGGAAAAAACATGATCGCCTTGAGAATCAGATGATATATGTTTCTGTCATTGCGGTTCTCGGCCGTAAACAAGTCCGGCGCCGTAATGATGTTGCGAAGAAAGCTGCCGTTTGAGTTAGACTTTTCACCGTAATCCCACGGCGCGTACTGATGCGGCAGGAGTGCATCTTCATCGGTGTCTTCGTAGCTATCGGAATGGTTTTCGATGTAAACGGTTTCCGAGCTCATCGTGGCTGGACACTAGTTGCACTTCCGCCTGTCAGGAGGCGAATGCACTGCGCATAACGCAGCGCGCATCTGGAAGTCCCAGGCACCCTAGCTAGCAGACTTGATCAATACGCCCTATTTGTGGAGGGAGTAACATTGTAGTCTCTTTGATTATCGTTTATTGTGAATGTTCGAATTGGAATCGTTTATGATTTTAGTCATATTTTTATTTATTTAGCTGTTTACTAAATTATTATAAACAGTAGATAACATAAACCTAATATTTAGAAAATCCTCTTTTAAAACGCACTGAAAATTTTAAAATAAATAAAATTTAATTAAGTTATGTTAGATACATAATTTAGGCAGGATTTACGCGTCTTGTCTACACAATAGTCTAACTCTATTACGGAGTAAATGTAAACATATCATTCAAATTCTGTGTTATAAGATCACATATTACATATACCGAGGGTACCTTTTAAGATACCCTACGTAGATCTGATGTACCAGTAATCAGTAACAAGTACCAAGGTGTGTGTAGTTATCATTAAATGTAGAGCGCGTAGAGAAATTGACTTAAAGTAAACTTAAAGCAAAATGCCTCTTATAATCAGATGGATGGCGTGCTACGTTGCTACTTCTATATTATACAAAAAATGAGATCCACTATCCACCCTATTTTAATTCTTAGATCATCAGTACCATAGCTTAATGTATTATGTAGGTTAGTTAATCCTAAGTCCTAAATCACTACATAGTATAAATCAAAGTAGCTTTGTTATGGATCCTATGATCAGAACCTAATCAAACTCTCATCAGAGTACCCTTGAAGTACATTCTTTCAAATAAAAGAAAAATCATCAAAATCGGTTGGCGGGAAATTGAGTTATTCGTCCATTTATCGCACACATCGTTTATGCAAATATAAGACTTATGCGCTTTTCTTATGGATGCCATTGTTAGAAGTGAACTTAAAATCCGAATCGGTTCACCCAGTCCGGAGAAATCGAGTAACAAATATTAAAAAAAAAATACAGACTAATTGATAATCTTCTCCTTTTTGGAAGTTGGTTATAAATGGTTCATGTAATGATCTTAAAACGACTTCTATATACATTATTTCCATTAATATTTATTTTTCATATTATCATTTTAAACATAAAATGCCATCTGTGGTTTCATACCGGAACTATGTGTTACATGTAGGAGCTTGGGAGGGATTTAGTTTGGTAGAAACATTCAAGATGGCATTAAATATAGTTAGTACCTAGGTATATTACGTAAAGTAAAAAAATGCAGTAATCTATATTTTTGCAAAATTGATATTTTTACAGTGATTGAACCTAAAAAAAAATATCAATTAAATGTAAAAATTAAAATATTAAAATATCAATTATAAATATCACCAAAATCTACACATGGAGGGAACAAAAAAATATTTTTTTCGTTGAAAATCAGTTAAAACTTATCGAAAAATGCTGTACTTGTGCTAGATTAGGTCATTATTGTTAATTTAAATTAAGTTAAATTTAGAACAATAAATTCCAGATATATTTTTGAACTTGAAACTTAAAAGTACAATCAATTTGGGTAACATTGAACAGCGGTGTAACTTTGAACAAAGTTGTGAAAAAAATATATTAATTTATTACATGGAAACTTCTTGTTGTTTCAATATTGTACCTGCGTAAAATGGATTGCCAAAATGTTGTAATAGCAATGAAAGTAAAAAAAAGGTACCTGTTAATGTCATAATTTTAAAAAATACCGCCTTTTCCGTAGTGAAGTTGTTGCAAGTGTTTGATGCTCCGTTTTGAAATAGCAATTATAATATAAAACTTACCGTAAACAGGTATGTTTTGATGTTTAATCTTTAAAATGTATATTGTATATTATTATTTTGAAACTGTACTATCCGTATCCCATGTTGAATATTGCGTAAAACTGCTAAACTTTTGACGACGTCGAAATTGGATGTAATACGGGTAACTTTGAACGGTTCAAAGTTACCTGTATCATAAAAAAATATTTTTTTCGGAGGCTCAGGGTCGCTCAGCGTGCTATGGAGAGGACTATGCTCGGAATTTCGCTACGAGATATGATTCGCAACGATGAAATCCGTAGACGAACGAAGCTTACCGACATAGCTCTCAAAATTAGCAGGCTGAAGTGGCAATGGGCTGCCACATCGCTCGTAGGACCGATAACCGATGGGGAAGAAAGGTCCTCGAGTGGCGACCATGTTTAGGCAAAAGGAGTACCGGTCGCCCTCCTACCAGATGGACCGGTGACCTGAAGAAGACAGCGGGAAACCGTTGGATTCAGAGGACACAGGGCCGGTTGGAGTGGCGCCATTTAGGGGAGGCCTATGTTATGTCCATGTTCCGTCCATCCTTTTTTTTTTTTGTTTTCGAGAGGGAAACCTTCCAAAGGTACCCGATGTTCCGTCCATCCTATGGATGGATGGAATAAATAAACAAAAAAAAACTAGTATCTTATTTTACCACCAAATTGATCGACCTTGATTCATATGGCAAGACCAAGTTGTCTATTGTATTTATATATCAAAATAAATGTATTTTTTATAGATTTGGTTTTAATTAACAAAAATATGTTAATTAATTTTACTCAGACCTTAAAATATTAGATTAATGACGGATTTTATATCCTCAAAAAATTATATTCAAAGTTACCCAAAACTAAGGATAACTTTGAATTTGAGTTTTAGGGGTAATTGTGGATAGTTTAATTGTTTTCTCCGTAAATTTATTGTGTTAGATTAATAAACCAGCTAAAAAGGACACTATTAATTTAGTAAAAACAAGGTGCAATAAATATAAAACAAATTATAATATCACAAATATTGTAAAAAATGTTCAATGTTACCCAAATCGAGGTTACAATTTAGAAAATATTCTTTTTTTAATTACGTCGAAATAAGTTTGCTATAATAATATGTATCTTTGCGACAGAATTCGTCGATTTATTTCCTGGGTAGCAAAAAATCACGAAATCTCTCTCTTATGGTTAAGGCTAAAAATAACCGTCTGAATCGAATAGTTGAATAAATAGTCAATGAATTATAAATTTATTAACATTCGGTAACAAAGGTAATTTCATCCCCCCTAACTCAAAGATCAGTCCATAACTAATATGACCAGGAACAAAAAATCCATGACGAAATTCCCATCAAGTAAATAAAAGGGACTGAAAAGTATCGCATTTCTGTAAAGTTGATCCGATTTTGAGCGATACCACAAGATTCATCTAGATTTATCTAGTGGCAGCGTGAAATAATCGCGGAATATTCCTAAATATAAAATAATGTACAGATATTTGACCTACAGATAACCTACTTTCTTAGAGAAGTCAGTTAATAAAAAACAAAGAAGAGGAAAATATTCATTTCAATTCGTTTTTTTATACATTCTCATAGTTATCATTAAATGTAGACTTAACTCACCAATTCTACGTTATAATGTTTATCAGTATCAAGTTATAATGGAGAGCAAAAATGTTTTCATTAACTGACTTAAATATTGCGTGTATAGCAAATTTCAAAGAACTATCTATTAAACAAAAACTTGACGTGTAATATAGATATATAATCTATTAGCGGGTGGTAGAACCAGTGTGATAGCATAATGTTTGAAACTTGCGCTTTTGATTGGCAGGTCCGAGGTGCAAACCCAGGCACGCACTACCGATTTTTCTAAAATTATATGCGTATTAGAAATTAATTATCACTGTTTTTCGGTAAAATAAAACATCGTGAGGAAACCTATATACCCGAGAGTTCTTTAAAAAAAAGTTCTTGGAGGTGTGAAGTCTACCAATACGCACTTGGCCAGCGCGGAGGAATATGGCCTAAACTCTCTCATTCCGATAGAATACCCGTTCCCAGCAGTTGGGCAATAATTGGTTGACGAGGAGAACCAGTGTAATTCGACCAGAGAGGTGTAACGGTGGTACCGTTACACCCATTTCTAACGTGAAGCATTTATTAGTTTTTGCGTGTCGGTGGAAGGGTGTGGTTGCCGCTTTACTTATATTTGAGCGGACGATTTTAAGCCTCGTGAGTAGACACATCAGTAATCGACTTCAAATAAAATCTCTGTTCTGTATGAAGTCGCTTACTGACGTCATGTGTGTGTGATTGGCGGCAGTGACCACTTACTATTAGGTTGACTGTGTGTTTGTTTGCTAGTTGAATATGATCAAATTTTTTGCTAAAATAATATGAATGCAAAACATAAAAACACGCAGTCGGGTCGTAGGTAAAGTAGATAACTTAAGGAAGACAAAGTATGTGTATACTCGTTATCCAAATATTTATATTTTTTTGTTGCAAAACATTACTCATTCCTAGAACGAAGTTCAGTATGACAGAATTTATATGATTATACGTTACTAGGAACTGAATCATAACAACCGCCTTTGTTTTAATGAGGTTAAAATATGGAGTTGGGAACCATTTTATTTTTATTTATTTTATTTTATAATTTTTGTACACAAACAATACATAAAAAAACAGACATTATAAACTTAAGTACAAAGGACTACTTATTTCAAGATGAAATTTCTTCCAGCAGCCCTGGGATCGGAGTGTGCATTTGTAAGGCAAATTAGGTGTGCACAACTGGAAATTAATATTTATAGTTAAAATATGATATAAATATATAATATAAATATATAATTATAATTTTATTTGTTCTCGAGGGGGAAACCTTCAAAAGGTACCCGACTCCATGGGAGCAACGCCGGGTTAAGTGGGATTTTAACCTTACTGAAACCCCCCCGGTGATCGCACTTACCTCAGCGCTGCGTGGAGGACTCCGGGATCTCCAATGGAACACAACAGGAGTGCTCCGAGCGCGATGCCCCTTTGGGTTCTTCTCAGTGAGCATTGTACTCACTGCGCCTCCTGGTGTTTACGACAGCATGTGGCCACACATGCCGTCGTCCTACACAGGGTCGCTTGGCTGGACGGTTTGAGCTCTTACTCTTACAGCCTGGAACCCCGGAAGCCCCTTTTAGTCGCCTCTTACGACAGGCAGGGGATGCCGTAGCCTTATTCGGATCCCGGAACTACAGGGATAATTTAGTTGAGAACCTAGAAATTATTTGCTTGCATCGTCTGTCTATGAATATTAACGTCAAATACCTAGTGTCTTATCAATGGCCTTTTATGTATCACTATTCAAGTCTGCACTAGTGATGTAAGTAATATTTTCATTAAAGAATATTCGCTTAATTTAACACCCTTGTCAGGTGGGCTATATACTCGTTTGCCACTACAATCTCATAAAAAATATGTAGTGGTATTTGGTATAAGTACATATGTTTAAATTTTATTTTTTCTATTTCACAGTATGTAGTAAAAGCAAGTTTACGTTTCTTTTATTTAAATATTGTAATGAGCTATGTTACTATTGATTCATAAAAACTACTAGAAAATTCCGATAGGTACAACAATACGAGTCACCAACTGTATAAACGAAGTAGGTATGGTTAATAAGTTAGAAAATGTACATTGTACATCCTCCATGACTCCTCGCCTTATTACTTTTGCTTTGTTATCAGTTACGGCTATCATTAACGACACCTCGCGCAGGCAAAACAAATTCCACTAGTCGATAAAGTATTTAACGTTTTGTCTTTAATTATAAATATTCGAGGGGCAGTACCCGGTGAGATTAAAGGAAATTGTCGCTTATTGCTCCCGTCATAGAACCGTATCGCACGTCATTAGTGAGCCACGTTCTAAGAAAACGATCGACTAACCAACACACTTTGTTTGCACAGTCCAGAACGTACAGATAGTGCGATAAACTGTGACCCGTGCGACGTATAAATAGAAACGGTCGGTCCGCGGCTGCAGTGAATGATAGCTACTTCAAGATGAAACTTTTAGTGCTTCTCGGTTTGTTGGCCGCCGCTAGCGCCGCCCCGCATTACCACCAAAGACATGGACCGCCTCCACCCTTCCCCCGCCACGACGACTACTTCCACCAGCGGTTCTTCCAGGACGATATCTTCGATACCCGAGGCTTCTGGGACGAATTGAGAAAGGAACTGTTAAGCTTGGACACAGTGGTTGATGACTTCGTGAAACACTTCCCCACCAGCGTCTCCACCGAGGCGATAGAGGGTGATATTTACAAAATCACAATCCCAATGCAAGGCTTCGAGGAAAAGGAAATTGCTGTGAAGGCGAAGAAGGGTCTCGTCATGATCCAAGCTGTTCACAAATACGGCGAGGGGTCCGAGAAATCGTACATCGATATGAGGACGCTGCCGGCCTGCGTCAACGAGAATGGAAAGTGGACCTATGAGAACGGGGTACTGAAGATTGAATTCCCATTGAATGAAAAACCATCAACTCCCAGCACGGAGATAGTTACACAAGCGCCGGGCAGTCGCGAGGAAATGGAACCCGTGACCGGAGGTCCTGATGACGACAGAAATGCTGATGTTGGCGCTGAGAGAGGCGACGTGGACTTGTTGACTAACGAGATACCAAAGCACTACAATGGGGTAGAAGCCACCACCTATGCTGTGGATCTAAGAGATGAAGTAGAATTTGTGCCCACACGTCAAGTGAAGTAATTTCATTTCGCCCTATGTATCTTTTGTTTTATTTGTGATACATTGTGCATCCGTTTTGTAATCATCGTAGTAATGAGTAATAACTAATGACTATGTATTTGGAGTGAAATAAACAACAATTATTCAATATTGTTTAATATTTGTTAGTGATAAACTGGGGTCGTTTCGATAGAAGCACAATTAGTTTTAATAATTTATATACAAATTTTAGCAATAACCAAACTTTTGATACAGTGTTTCGGTTTTAGATATTTGTGACCGGCCCCAGAAATTAAACTTATCACCAAATATATATCTCGTGAATAACATTACAATAATATTCCTTGATTTGAATAAATGAGATGTTATGTTTAATTATTATTAACGCAGTTTGTTTTTACAAGAGTTGCTCAATAAACACCAAATGTTTTTCATCATTTTGATAAGTATACAAATGTAATATTTTTGTTTTTTTACTACAGATTACTTTATTTATTGTCTGGTAAATACTTTAGACTAAAAGTTGTTTATATTAAAGACTATTTGAGGCAGCGAACTTCCTTCCGCCTAAAAGTAAAAATTCTATAATTATCAGTGTTTCTTCACTATACTATACATAAAAACTTTCCTTTTGAATCACTCTATCTATTAAAAAACTGCATTAAGATCCGTAACGAAGTTTTAAAGAAAATTTCTATAATTTGCTTAGTATTCTAAAATAATTGTACGAGTCATCATTAAATATTATTATATTAAGATAAGACTGGATTTTCCAGCTATTTATTATTGTTTTAGGTACCTACACATGTTTTGTTTTCATATTGATATTTCATTGCAATAAGAAAATGATGCACTTTGGTCATAGGAAGAAAGATTCCTTGAAATATAGTCTGTAATAAAATAAAAAAAACCTGCAGCACTCGGGGATTTCCGAGTCAGCATTTTTTACCAACTTTATTTACTTATATTTGTTGTACCTATATTAACGAAAGTAACGAATGAAAACACCTATTTCTAGATTTAAAACTATTCTGCTTTTCGGTGGAGGGTTTAGATACCAGAGGACTTAGCCCCCTTAGCCCCTTACTCTTAGCCCCACAGTAGGATTTTCTCCTGTGTCGTGGGTACCATGGATACACACAAGACGAATACACAAACACTCAGGCCCAGAATACGAATCTAAACTCATCATTCAGATACCTGTCTGGTCGGGAATCGAACCCGAAATCAATTGCACGTTAGACCGGTATCGCTCCGCCACGCGGGTCGTATGTTACATGGAATTTATACAGATGTGCATTGACAGCGGCCACTTCCTGTCAGGTGGACTGAAGGTTCATTTACTACTTCAATGTTATAAAAATGCAAAAATTACAACAATAGCTAGCGTGTTGCAGAGGACCGTCTAGAAAGGAAACTCCTATCAGTTACATAAGTCTAGGAATGTATAATTGACAATAGCCTCTAATGGATACCGTTTACAGTAAATCCCGAGCTATAACAACCATTATGGATTTATGCAACATCCGCTCGAATGCAGTTATCGTATTAACCAGTAATTCAATATTTTAGTTTCTACGTTTGAAGCCGACTACGTCAGCAGAAAGATAATGTTTACCGAGCGTTTGTATGTTTGGATCAGGGTTGCCAGACATCCTAATTTTGGCGGGACGTCCCAAATTCTTAGCCAACCTTTGAGGCACCCTTTGTACCGAGAGGACTTCGTGAAAAACGTGAAATGGCAAAATAATTTATCATAAACAGTTTTGTGTCTGTTTATTAAAGTTAGCAATATCTGAACTTTATAGCAGACAGAAAATATGAGTTTTTAGTATTTTTATGACGCCAACATGCTGATTTTTTTTCAGGATTTACCTGAAAAGGTAACAGCCTAAAAGGTAACACGTTTACTTTATCAAGTATTTCATATTCGCTATAAAAGCTGTTACTCATATGGGGCATATAAGCTGCTAATAACCACTCACTTCTTATAATTTAGGTAGGTGCAGACAGTCCTTAAAAATATGATTATTTTCTGGTTATAGCGACATCTATCATTTTGTTGCGACACTATGTGAACGTTCACGTTTCATCACATCGTCATGTCTCTATCTGAAATGGGTTCTGATACTTTGCAATAGATGGCGCATCCTATTAGTTAAAAATAAGTGCCATACATAATTATTTACAGCTCCTCTTAAGCAAGTTTATTTTTTATAGGTGTACCTAACGAAAAGCCAGATGGATTACCTGATGGAGAGTCATCGTCGCCTATGGACATTTGCAACAACAGAGGAATCGCCAATGCATCACCGGCTTTGAAGGAGAGCTCTATGTAGCTTTCTGGAAGAGTCACATTTCAGAGCGGTCCGGAAATACCTCCAAATAAGGTATACTCCCTCTGGATATAACTTAACATATCAGTAGTGGATTGCAGTTTCTAAGTAATAATTAAATACCACCGACTACAAAAATGTACACTAATTGAAGTTGAACATATAAAATTGAGTTAAAGTAAAAAGGTGGTAGAACCAGTGTAGTTCGACCGGGGAAGTACCACCGCCACACCTATTTCTACCGTGAAGCAGTTCTTGCGTTTCGATAGAAGGGTGTGGTTGCCGGCACACTTTCACATGAGGCGACCATCATAGTCCTCGGGAGTAGCAACGCATCTGTGAATGACTTCAGATGGACCCATGTTCTGTATGAAGTTGATTACAGATGTCCATGGGCGGCAGTGACCACTTACCATCAGGTGGACTGCATGCTCGTTTGCTACTTCAGTCAAATAAAAAAAAAACCGATTATCTATATGTATACAATATTTCATTAAATGTGTTTGTGATTAAATAAATAATTAAGGCAATTTATACATATTGCATTAAAATCCGTAGCGTAGTTTTACAGATCTAAGCATACATAGGGACATAAGGGATAGACAAAGTCAAGCGACTTTGTTTTATGCTATGTAGTGATTTTTTTGTTTGAGGTTATAAAAGAAAATGAAGTATACACACATACATATACAGTTATACTTTTTTTTTTTTGTTTTCGAGGGGGAAACCTTCCAAAGGTACCCGACACCGTGGGAGCGACGCAGGGTTATGTGGGATTTTTACCGCACTAAAACCCCCCCGGTGGCCGTCCTCGGCGCTGAAAAGGAGGACTCCGGGATCTCGAAACGACTTCAACCGGAATCCTCGAGCGTGCTGCCACATCGGGCTCCTCCCAGATGGGCGGCTGGGCCCACCGCTCCGTCTAATCTTTACAACGGTATGCGACCACACATACCGCCGTCCTTCCCGGGATTGCCTGACCGAACGGTTCGAGCTCCCACTCTAGCCGTCTGCAACCTCGGAAGCCCCTTTTAGTCGCTTCTTACGACAGGCAGGGGATACCGTAGCCCTATTCTGACCCCGAGGCTACAGGGACGACATATACAGTTATACTAGACGTTGCAACGATTTCAAGAGTAACAATGCATCTGTGAGCGATCATAACACTAATCCTAACTAGAGTTAATTTATAGATGTCCGTAGGTGACAGTAGTCAATTACCATCGAGTGGACTGCACTGCAGTGGACTGTGGCTTTTATTTAATGCAATAAATAACCAGTCAGATGTGGTGGTCAAGATGGAAGTGGGCGCATTTTAGTTTTATAGCTTTATACTAGCTCTTACCCGCGGCTTCGCCTGTACGGTCAAGAAAAATTAACATTATTATTCTAACATTTGATAGCGTGATTCGAACTCGCAAGAGAATTTTACTAACGCCATCTATTAACAAAGTCTGGAACTACTAAATATGTATCATAACAAAACATCGATATTCTCATGGGAAAGAGCGCGGTAAAAATAAGCCTATGTCACTTTTCGCCTTCCTAACTATCTCCCAGCATATAAACCATACCATATAATAGATATGTGGCACTTTCACATTTGTAATATTAGTATGGATAGTATGGACTAGTACGGAAGTATGGATTAGTGTGGATTTACAAGCTGCTTCAAATCCACCGACACCGGTACTAATCTGTACTTTCTTGCTCTGAGAAGTGGCATGAGAAATAAAACGGCACATACATAGTACATGAAATAGTTTATGCTACATATATTTTATTTATATATGATATTACAAAATACACTTGGTGATTGACAGATTTTTTAACATTGCAATATTAATCTTTAACATTATTTACCATCTAGTTATTCCTTTGTATTTCTTCTTCTTCATCTTAACATATTGCAGAAAGCATTACAATCGCTTAAACTTGAGAATTTCTGATATCAATGTCCAAGTTTTCGTAGTCAGATGGAGAAATTATAGACCAAGCATCATCTATACTAATTGTATCTGCTTCATTATTGATGGGAGTTTTCGGTTGAGTATCAAGTGTAGAAGTTTGAACCTTCTCCGTCGTCGGCTCTAGTGATTCTCTGGGTATAAAATTGGATTTCATCGAAGGGACTTCTATAATAGCATCGTTAACATTTCCACATTCATTCACGGCTTCCCTCCTGAATGGGATATTATACGGTATCACCACTTTTAAGTACTTGTTTGCTAACGACCAGGAAGCCAGCCGGGTGTTTAAAATGTTTGGCAACACTCTCAAATCTTTAAAAGGCATCCACCCAGGTCGATTAGCAGTTACGTAAATGACTCTATGCTTTATTCTGACATTTATATCACTTTCTCTGAAATCACTAAGTCTATATTTAAGTATGTAATGGTCTGCACCAAAAACGTCCTTGACGTCTCCGTTAGAATTGTCTTGACAATACTTCCTAATGGCTGATTCCGCTGTGGCCAGGTTCTGGGCTAGGTCTTCAAACGTGTTTGCTGGTGGCAATGGTTGCACGGTGGGTGGGCCTGATGTGTCTGTTTCTGTCTGGCCGTTCCCATGGTAATAGTTGTGCGGTGGACCATAGTAGCGAGCATTACTCGGCCGGCAGTATCTTGATACATCACCTCGGCATAGTGCTCGTGATAGCAAATCGGCACTATTGGCGAAATTTAAAAGCGCGAAAATTAAAAACCAACGATACATCTCGGCTCGATGAACTGGTATAAAATGATATATATAATTTTAATACTTAAGTAGCTTTAAAAATATGATAACCTTTGATAGCATTCTCTGTGATTCACGTGATGATGTAAGGGTTTCTTAACGGTATTTACCCAGTAGAAGCTTCGCATAGCATTATCGACTGTAATTGGTAGATAGCAGAACTAAAGTCCTGTATATGTGGCTAGATATTATATCAATATTAATGCGTATGATAACCTCCCTTGTTGATGCTAACCTTTATACACTACTTTAGTAACAAGTAATGGTATTATTTTAAGTGGCGTATGAACTACGTGTTAACGGTTTGGATATATTTCGTATTTGTCTTTGTTTTATTAGGAAGATTGAAAAATACTTAGGTCATCATTACACATAACGCTATGCATATAGATACTTCAGTATGTTTTCATCGTGAAGCAAGTGATAATAAAAATGTGTCTATGTAGTCGTATAGCGCGTGTGATACTTAAAATAAGCTTTTTTTAAAAATACATATTCTTCTTTATTTTAATATAGTGGGAGTAAACAGCATGCCGTCTATTTAATGGTAAGTTGCCACTGCTATCCATGAACATCTGTAATTTACCCCGGATAAGATCAGTCTTACCTGAGATTAGCCATAGCCGCGCTGGTAATTCTGAGAACTGATTTGAAATGCTTTGGATAAGTACATTCCCTTACAAACTTTTGGTATGGTACGAGTATTGCTATGACAAAAATGTTTAATATACAAATTCACATAAAACGACAGTAGTAGTAGTATCATGTAGACAAGAAATCTAATATTTAGTGGATGGAAAAAAAGGTTTTGGTCAAAAAACAGCTAAGGGCTTATGACGCAAATAGTGCGGCCGCAGTGCGTTAGCCGCGCGATTGCGGCGGTTGCTTTCTTATTACTGAAATTATTATTATTAATTATTAATTATTTTTAATTTCCATTATTAAGGTGGCGCACTTTATCCAAATAAAGTGCGCCACCCTAATCTAAAATTTCCCGCGGATATCATTGTAATAATAAAGCATTTAAGTTTGTTAAATTTAATACAAACTTATTGCGCTATTGAGTTCTTAGTACATAGTTCTGAAGTCGGCGCTCATATAAGACAAAGTTTCATCACCGTCATCCAGCAAAATATGTTAAGCGCCGACTTCGGAACTATGTACTAAGTAGTGAGTATGTTCTAAACCAAAATTAAAAAATATTTTTTACTTTTTTGTGACATGGAAGTCGGTAGATATCTTTTGTTAAAAAGTTTTTATTTCTATAATAATTGAACTCCAAACTTATAGAATATTATAACAATTATTAATATCCAATAATTTTGTTCACATCTATGTTATGTTTACTAAATATTTTAACAATTCACGGATAGATATCGTATAATTATGACGTCATAGAATGTCACTGACACCATCGTGTTAGTTTTCCTTCTAGCAATAATAGTTCAACGTGCCTAAAGATTTTATTCCTTCAAAAACTGAGTTACTAACTAGTTGACTATTTGAAGATATATCACTTTTCACAGGATGCACTGGACTTATTTTTCGAGTTGGAAGGTGAGAAACACCAATGACAATCTTATTTATTTACTTTATGCTCTTTGCCTACAGCATATCTGTATCTACCTACTCATTATGAAAATCCCGAAAGAAACTTCTGTCTACTTACTATTTTGTTTATTCTATCAGCTTGTAAAAAAACATTATCATATTCCTTCTAAATTGCGATCATATTTTGTTGGGTTAAGAGAAGTTAGTCTGATTTCATTTCTGAGTCATTAAAAGAGCACACTGGAAGGTTAAGAATAAATGATAAAATAAAAATATTGTTCATTCGCAACGTTTCACTTTAATAATGTGCTAGCTCTTATCTCCAGCTATTTATATAGATTGACGAGCGTAATTTACTTTATTGTTGATGGAAATCCCATTGAAGATGTATTGCTGCCGTTTGCTTCTGATACTGGTCCTCGTGAGCTTTGGCGAGTGTCACTGGAATCGTGGTTACCGCTACACAAACCGCGCGAGAAGATGGCATTATACGGGACACGACCGTCGCTTCGACAGACTCGCCACACACGTCATCGCAGCCGACCGGTACCTCCGAGGATTCTGCAAGGCCAATACGAATTGCAACGTCCGCGAACTTTACGAAGACCAAGGTTACAAGCTTGTGTACTCATTGCCACAATGCAGCACGGACTACATATCAGTGAGGATTAAGCACAGGGTGCTATACATGTCTGCTCAACAGGCCACCTACCGCCATCCGAAGACTTTCGTCGACATGAGAATATTGCCAGACATGCTGAAACTGGACGAGGCTACGTGGTCCTACGACCATGGTATTCTGGAAATAGTGATTCCCTATAAAATGGTTTTTAGGACGGAGTTGGAAAAGACGTGTGGAGAAATTAGCACCCGTCTTATACGTGTACCGCAGTTGGGCTTCCAGTTTGGTTTCAGGATGGGCGGAGATGATGAGGAATCCGAGGATGGAACTGAAGTTTACGATACTAGTAATAATGCGACCACCGATTCCTACGATTCGCCGGATATAACAATAAACGAAACTGAATTCACAGATGCCCCTAAGCCGAAAGAAGAAAGTGATAAATTGATTTTTTCGTCTTAAAAAAATAATTTTAAATTGTGTATCTGTGTTCATGAATTTAAAAAGTTTTGTATGAATAGAACAAGATAACTTAATTATTTGACCAAAATTACATATCATAAACAATCCTCTTTAACGAGAATAAATTAAATTACTTTCTATTCATAATTACACTTTTTTAGGAGAAAAATGAAAAACTACTGACGACTTTTTTTTATTCTTGCGAATTATGTTGTTTAAAAGAAAACTCTAACCTCTAATATTTCTATAATAAATATTTAACTTTCTTTGAACATTGTGAAAGATATGTATAGGAAATTTCTTCGAGTGTATTTTTTTAGTTCTTCTGCTTCTGTGTTCAGTATATTGATAGTATCGGTGACTTTGTTAACGTTTGTATATTTTATTTTTCCACTTACGAATTCTAAATTGTTATTCATATCATAATAAACTACTCTACTCCACTCTACTCAATAACCCGTCTTAAATTCAGTTAGAGCTCCGTCCGGAGTTGCTCACATAGTATGCAATGCTATTCATTGAATTGCGTTTGAAGTTTAATTTATCTCACCATATATTTCAAATCAAAACAGAACAGTTTAAAAAGGATACATACATACAAAAAATATTAGCATACTTTTACTGATAATGTTTTAAGACACATACATACTGACACGTTAAAATATAAATAAAAGAAACATTATTATCTTATTCATAATTTACTCTAAAAACATTCAATAATTTTACATTATTGTATGGTATGGATTCAAGATAATTCACTGTCACAAAGAAAAACAAAACACAATCAAAAAACATTACAGCGAATATTTGAAAAGTGATCTTGTTTTAATTGTTTTATAAAGTAAAAAAAATACATAATATTATCGAAGAAAAACATTCGTGATAACTAACAATAACAACTGAAAACATTCAGAGTTATTAATTTTCTTTTTATTGTAGTCGTAATCCGTTACAAAGCACTAAACTTACAAATTATTAGAATGTTACTTTCTTACAAATTAGCGTTGCTTGGATCGAATTTGTATATAATCTGTGGTTTCTTCGGTACATCTTTAACGTCTCCATTAACGTCAACACATACTTTCATTATTTTTAACGTAAGCGCGTTATCGTACGGAATGAATATAGTTAGTAGATCATCGCCGTATGACCATGAAGCGTCGGAAAGTTTCAAAGTATCAGGCAAAACTCGGACGTCGACATAAGTCGGTGAGTCCGGACTGTCTGATTGCCGTGCGTACATGTACAACACTCGGTGCTTGATCTTCACCACGATGTTATCAGGGTTCAACTGTGGCATCGTGTATCCGAGGGTGTATACTGAGTTCCCATGAGATTCTTGAACATTCACGGGGGCGAAACGGTCACAGAAATCCTTAGAGTAGCGATCGGCGCGAATGATGTAAGAAGATAATCTCTCAAACCGTCGATCAAACTCCGAGTGCCAGGTGACGTTGTGGGTGTGTCCATGTCCGCAGCCGTGATGTCCGCGACCGCCGTGGTGGTGGCTCCAGCCGAAGCCGTGTCCGTGGTTGTGGTCGCCGGGCCCAGAGTCGTTATCGTCATCATCGGGGCCGCTGTCGTGGTGGTGATATCCCCACATAACACAGTGCGCCACTCCTAAGAGGGCTAATAGAAGTGTAACCCGAAACATTGTGACAAACGTTCGGTCTGACTTCCTACTGGAGACTGACCGTTCTATGTGACGGACTCTAATTTTATACATATAATTATCAAGTAGCAGAGGAACCCAGTTCTTGTTTATTAAATGCATTGCCAGTGTTATCACTCACTGACCTGTACCCTTAGTATGAACGTTTCATTAAAACAATAATTGTTTTCGTGTTCGCCCGTCATTGCAAAGTACATTGCAAGTATTGCGGTTTGGCGAAAACGAAAACAATCATTATTTAGGGAAACAATAAACTCGTAGTACATACAGCATTTAGTGCGCATTTGAATTTTTATACAAAATTATTTTGTTTATTATTGTTTATGTCACCAACTGTTACGTACACTATATTGCTTTATATTGAAGTAGAAATTGTTCAATAAGGCTAACTAGAGAAAATATATGTTATCTTTTTTTATTACGTCTTGGGGCGGCTTCCACTACTTAACATACCCACGAAGTCGTAACAGACTTTTACAAATGATTTTTTTTTACTTTTTTTTAACAACTTTTAATTTTATATGATTCTCTGAAGCATTTTACGAGTTATCGACTTGGTCATGAAAGCCTATCGCTGGCTCATAAGCCTTTAAATTGAGAAATAAAAAAAAAACGCTCGGAACTTGGGGACTACCGCGGTAATGCTATTGCGTAGCATTTTTAACCGACTTCCCAAAGGAAAGAGGTTATGTATTCGTCAAGTATATATATATTTTTATGTATGTTCGGGTGAACTGGCCAGAAATCATCATGCGGCTAGTTTCACAGGCTGACCCATATTGAGGAAAATGAAAACCTTCCTGCAGTTTTCCCTGAAAATTGGAAAATGTCGGTTTCTTAAAATCGTGAATAACTTGGGTGTTTCTGAAACGATTTCGATTTTCTTTCTTTCATTTGATAGGAAATTTCATCACGCAACTTTTTCTCTTGGATACCCATGATATGTTGTGATGCTTAACTCTTCGAGATCTGGGATGGAAACCACCACCATTCCTCAAGTTTTTTAGATAATTTGAGATAACTGGACTGCTGCCGAATCGATTCTTATGAAACTTGGAATATGTATTACATATCTAATCTTATATCGGTTGACGAAAAATTTGATCTTCAACTCCTCGATCCTGATAATGCAGGGTACCTGCTAGCCTAAACTATAATAGTTAGCCATTTGGTGTTCACATGTATGTAATAGGATTTCTAAGCAGAGGCATATGATGAAAAAATTGACCTTCAACTCTTCAATCCTAATGATGCTGGGGTGCTTCAAGCCTAAACCATAGAGATTGGCCATTTAGTGCTTATGGGTATGTAATAACATTACTAAGCAGAGATACATGATGAAAAATTTGACCTTCAACTCCTCAACCCTGATGATGCAGGGTACTGCAAGCCCAAGCCATTGGCGTTGGCCATATGGTGCTTACGTGTATGCAATGTATGCAGTGTATGTAGGCCTCATTCGGAGACTCAGGGTCGCTCAGCGTGCTATGGAGAGGGTTATGCTCGGAATTTCGCTTACCGACGTAGCTCTCAAAATTAGTAGGCTGAAGTGGCAATGGGCCGGCCACATCGCTCGCAGGACCGATAACCGATGGGGAAGGAAGGTCCTCGAGTGGCGACCACGTTTAGGCAAAAGGAGTACAGGTCGCCCCCCTACCAGATGGACCGATGACCTGAAGAAGACAGCGGGAAACCGTTGGATTCAGAGGGCACAGGAGCGGTTGGAGTGGCGCCATTTAGGGGAGGCCTATGTTCAGCAGTGGACATCAAAAGGCGGATGGATGGATGGATGGGTGTATGCAATGAGATTACATAGAAAAGATATAACATTATAAATTAGAACGTCAACTTCTAAATCCCTATGATGCAGGGTTACTGCATGCCTAAAATACAAGTAGCTATTTAGTGCTTAAGAAGAGATGACTTATGAAAACCGTTATCTTTAATTTGGCTTTTATTCAGTGGTACTGCCTATCTAACCAACAGGCGATAGTAATATACGATTAACAAGGTGACCTTCAACTCTTTAACCCTAATAATATAGATATACAGCCTGCCTAAACTATGTGAGTTTAGTACTTATTGTTCACAATACAAACAATAAGTTCCGGAGAGGACATAATTATGATGAAAAATTCTACTTTGAATACAATTACATGAACGATGCAGGAGTACTGTCAACCTTTTTACATAGGATGGGTTAGGTTAGGTTGTAACTTGTAAAAAAAAATAAAAAAAAGGTTGTAACTTAAAAGAAAACATAAAAACTACGCGAGTGGGTGCGCTCAGTTCATACGCATTATGAGTTCATACGTACGCATATTAAAAGTAATGTAAGATATTGCTTAGGCTTTTGTTTAACTTGTCATATAAGGTTGTTTGAATTAACGTTTCTATTTATGCATGCACTATGAAGTTTTATTGATACCATGTTTTGTGTAGAAGTGAACTTATCGTTACTAAAAAGCATGAAAAAAATTTTTTTTAACAAAAAATACCACATTATGTGCCAAGGAAGTCTCCTTGCCACATAAAATTAAAAAATAATTTAAATATATGTTAGTTTAGAACATACTCAGTACTTAGTACATAGTTCTGAAGTGTTTTGTTTTGTGTGTATTCTGAACCACCCAGGGAGTTTTAGTGCGGTGAAAATCCCACATAGCCTTACGGCGTCGGGTACCTTTTAAAGGTTTCCCCCTCGAGAACAACAAAAGGGGTTGATTCTCCAAAAATGGTCAAATAAATGTTTCTAATATTAAGCCACAAAGCTAAATACTAAGTTTTATTTCAGTTTCATCGACGACTCGCGTGGCGGAGCGGTCACTATAGTGGTCTGACACGCATTCGGTTCTGAGTTCGATTCCCGGCCAGACAGGTATCTGAAGGATGAATTTAGATTGTGTGTTTTTGTATTTATATTTATTTGTCCATAGTACCTATAATACTGGAGAAAATCCTAATGCGGGTGAGTGAGTGTAGAAAGTGTTTTTTCAATGAATTTGAATCAAAATTGGTGGACTTTCATATAAACTTGCATTCTCTATTTTACCCTCTTTTGTTAATTTTCGTAAAACGGTGAAATAGATTTATCATTATAATAAACTACCAAGGCAAATAGTAAGTGTCACTGTGTCAGTTTGCTCAGCAGGGAGCACGGGTAAAACGTTTTTAATAAATTTACTATTGACGAAAAATATCAGATCTGATAGAAAAATAGCTATTGCAGTAGCGTCGTCCAGAGTTGCGGCCACACTTTTAAAAATCGGCCATAGTGCCTGCCAATTCCATCTTTGAGCGTCCACTCAAGATTTGTAGCGACGATTTCTCTAATATTTGTAATATTTCAAATCAAAGAAATATTTATACCGCGGAGAATGCTTATAGCACTAAGTCCACCTTTGTACATTAATGATAAGGTACATAAACAATAAATAAATAAATAAATATTGGAAATTCAATGCGGGATTGTGATTTGACTATTTGGGATGAAGATTCTGTAGATACAGCGATCGAGATGGAGGAAATTATCCAACTAAATATTTGAATTCCTAGAACCCGCCTCCCGGAACTCCTCCACACAAACTTTATTTTAGTAAAAATACGCTTTCTACACTCATAGCCCCACATTAGGAGTTTTTCCTGTGTCGTGGGTACCACGGACACACAAGACGTATATAGAAATACCCAGACCCAGAACATGAATCTATTCAGATACCTGTCTGGCCGGGAATCGAACCCGGGACCCATTGCGCGTCAGACCGGTATGATAATCGCTCCGCAACGCGGGTCGTCAAGGTTGTCAAACTACGGGTCGTCAAGGTTGTCAAACTAATGTTAAAAGTAGGTTAACCTATAGGTTATCTTACTCAGAAATGTAAATCGACCAAAATTACTTAAATAGTATGTTTCAATTCAGAAAAGTTAAAATCAATCTTTATAATCGATGCGCTTTGGTTTAAATGTGGAGGCGTTGGTTGAAAAGATGTATCCCGATAGCTTTAATGTGACCACTAAGACTGTAAATTGGTTCAAAAAAGGTTTACGATAATCTAATTTGTTTTATTTTCAAAATATTTTACATAACAATATGCACCTACCCCACAAATAGGTACACACTTAAAATTCGTTTTTTCACTCTGTGTTTGTCCGGGTAATCCTTGACCTTCTAAACCGATTTTATGGGAGTTTTACTATAGAAAATTTTATAGAACAACATATGGACTACTTTTATCGTAAAATTCCCACTGAGTCAAGATTTGCGCGCGAAAATCTTTGCGATACTTGATTGGCATGCGGGCGAAGCCGCGGGTACAGCTAGTAGTATATAATCGGCGATCTCTTTGGTACATACTTAGTGTCTCCATTCACGTTAACACATACTTTCATTATCTTTAAAGTAAGCGCGGTATCGTACGGAATGTGTATAGACAGTTGATCTTCGCCGTATGTCCATGAAGCATCGTCAAGTTTCAAAGTGTCCGGCAATACTCGAATATCGACATAAATCGCTGATTCTGGATTGTCTTCTTGCCCTGCAAACATATATAGCACCCTGTGCTTGATCTTCACAGCGATATCTTCAGGGTTTAAATGCGGCATCGTGTACGTAAGCACATATACTGAGTTCCCTTGAGATTCTTGAACATTGCGGAGGCCGTAACGGTCACAGAAATCCTTAGAGTAGCGATCGGCGCGAATGATGTAAGCAGATAGCCTCTCAAATCGTCTATCAAATTCCGAGTGCCAGGTGAGGTTGTGGGTGTGTCCATGAGGGCCGCAGCCGCGATGTCCGCGGCAGCCGTGGCGGCTCCTGCCGAAGCCGTGTCCGTGGTTGTGGTAGTCGGGCCCAGAGTCGTTATCGTCATCATCGGGACCGCTGTCGTGGTGGTGATATCCCCACATAACACAGTGCGCCACTCCCAAGAGGGCTAACAGAAGTGTAACCCGAAACATTGTGACAAACGTTCGGTCTGCCATCCTGCTGGATACTGGCCATTTTATGTGACGGACTCTAATTTTATACACATAATTATCAAGTAGCAGAGGAACCCAGTTCTTGTTTAATAAATGTATTGCCAGTGTTATCACTCACTAACCCTTAGTATGAGTTTATTACGTTTCATTAAAACAATAATTGTTTGCGTGTTCGCCCGTCATTGCAAAGTGCATTGCAAGTATTGCGGTTTGGCGAAAACGTAAACAATCATTATTTAGGGAAACAATAAAGTTGAATTTTTATACATAATTATATTTTTTATTTTTGTTTATGTCATCAACTGATTTATGCCACCACTTTATGATCGCTGGCTTACAAGACATTAAATTTAAAAATAAAAAAAACGTGCGGCATTAGGGTAATGCCGCGGTAAAGCTATTGCATAGCATTTTTATCAAATTATGCAGTTATAATTATTTATTTGTCCACCAATTCGCACTTGGCCAGCGCGGTGGACTATGACCAAAAACTCTCTCATTTTGACAGAAGACCTGTGCCCAGCAGTGGGAAAATAAAGGGTTGACGACAATTATTTATTTATGCAGTATTTTGTTCTTTGATATTTCAAGTTTTTTACTTTGATACTACATACTTTCTCACACACAGCTGCTAACATATTCGTTCGATTTCCGAGCAGCTCACCTCGATCCGTGCGAGCTTCGTACTGTCGTACCATATACTTATGCACGTTAAGCGAATGCTCTTCCACGCTTCATGGTAGGCGGAGTGGGAGTGTTAGGTTTTTTCGTTATGGAATTTCTTGATTCGGTCGCCGCGCTCAAAGCCCGCGATAAAAGCTATGCGATAGCTTAAAAAGGAACTATAATTATAAAATATACGGCAATAGAAATTGTGATATATTATATGGTAGTGCATGAGGTGACGAAATTATCAGTTATAGATTTTTCTGTAATGTTTGTTTGTTTCCGTCTGCACTGCCTTATAATATGTACATCATCATTTTTGTGTTAATATATTTTATGTTTGCTATTTTTATCTTTTCACTTTAGGCAGTCGGGATTTTTAGGTTTAATATAAATCTTTTTTTTAGTTTTAATAAAGTGTCCTCAACCCATTATTGTCCCACTGCTGGGCACGGGTCTTCTCTCAGAATGAGAGAGTTTAGGCCATAGTGCACCGCGCTGGCCAAGTGCGAATTGGTGGACTTCACACACCTCCGAGAACTTTTTTTTTAAAGAACTCTCGGGTGTGTAGGTTTCCTCACGATGTTTTCCTTCACCGAAAAGCAGTGATAATAAATTTCTAATACGCACATGAATCAGTGGTGCGTGCCTGGGTTTGAATCTCGGACCTCCCGATCGAGAGGGCAAGTTTCAACCATTAGGCTATCACTGCTCACTTTAGGCAGTCGGGATTTTTAGGTTTAATATAAATCTTTTTTTTAGTGTTAATAAAGTAATTTATTCTATTTAGGTACCTCCGTTTAAGAGTTGGATCAAATTTGTGAGAAAAGATTGTTATAGGTATATATATTTTTTTAACTGACTATTTAGATTTTATTTAATACTTATATTGTTATAATAATAACAAAATTTGAAACCTATGTTACTCTGACAATTGATTATGGGTCGATTCAGTAGATATGATTGTTAAAAAAAACAAAAAAAATCTCTAAGTACAATTTAGATACACTTTTACTCATTTCTAAAATTATGCTGCCCCCTTAAATTGATTAAGTTCTTGATATTAAATATTTTAAAAAATATATAAAAATGTTTACACTTGTCTGTTAAATTTGATAATATTTCATATTTCTGGTCCATATTTCAATTAATACTAACACAAATGAAACAACTCGTATCATGAACACATAAAAGCAATATAATTGTTCTATTACATTTTGCAATTATTTATATGGCAAATATAATTGTATTAAAATAATTTATTAAACAATAGCCGTTTATACTAAATTATCTTTACTATAGATATATCAATAAACACTATCAGGAAAAATTATAGCGTCATTTTCTGTCCACGTCTTAGTAGTAGTAGTAGTAGTAGTAGTGGATGTCTCAGCCTTATCTGTTACAATGTCTCCTTCATCGTTCGTTCTGTATTGCAAGAAATTATTCGGTTTCATCGAAGGGACCTCTATGATCGCATCATTATTATCTCCACACTCATTCGTAGCCTCCCTTCTAAATGCCACATTGTACGGTATCACAATTTTTAAGTATTTGTTTCCTAATACCCACCAAGCTAATCGCGTATTTACAATGCTTGGCAAAATTCTTAAGTCTTTAAAAGCCGCCCCGTCAACTGGATTTGCGGTTACGTAAATGACTCCGTTCTTTATTCTGACATTTATATTATTTTTCTTGAAATTACGTACAGTATATTTAAGGGTGTAAGAATCTTCACCAAAAATTTCCATGACATCTTCGTTAGAGCCGTCGCGACAATATTTTCTGACGGCTGATTCCGCTGCAGCGAGGTTCTGTGCCAGGTCTTCGAACGAATTTGCTGGTGGCCGAGGTTGCACAGTGGACTGGCCTGATGTGTCCGTTTCTGTCGGGAAGTTTCCATGGTAATAGTTGTGTGGTGGACCATAATGGCGGGCTTTACTCGGTCTGCAGTATCTTGACACAGCTCTTCCACATAATGCTTGTGATACAAAATCGGCACTGTAGACAAAATTTAAGACGGCGAATATTAAAAACCAACGATACATCTCGGCTCGATGACTTGACGCTAAGTGACATACTGATATGATATATTATATATACCTAAACGGTTTTAAAAGGGAGATAACCTTAGATAAGATCCATAATTCGCTGTGGAAATTACGTTTTCTTTATAATTACTGTGATGGGTTTAGAGGTTTTTTTAATAGTATTTCCCCCTCAGTTGATTTGCATGAAATTATCAACCTTAACTGGTATATGATTGACTTAAAATCGCATATGTGAGATTAATATTATATTAATATTAATGCTAATTATGACCTTAGTTGTCAGTTATTACATTACATTATTATAAACAGTTGCTTTTAGTGTTACTTCGACATTCTCTTTTCTTATCGTTTAATACACATATAATGATGTCACGCTATTACTTAGTTAAATAGCATAATGATTTTAAGAAGTTAGGTAAACTGTAATAACGGAATCCATTAGTGAAAGAAATCAGAATGCAAGAGTAACTTAAGATGTAAATAAGAGAAATATTTACTATTTAGAAATGATAATATCTTGAAAAATATAATTAGGTATCATTTTAGAAAGTTCTAGCTCTCGTATACATTTTCTGTAGTTTACAGAAGAAGAAGAAAGAAGAGATTATGAAAATAGTTCGAATTAATTTAAATTCAAACTCGAGGTTTTTTATTTTAAAGATTGAAGTAGCAAACGAACAAGCAGTTCACTTGATGGTAAGTGGCCAGCCATGCCCAGCCAGTAAGTAAGTGGCCGCCCATGGACATATGTAAGCAACTTCACATAGAATATGGGTTCCATCTGAAGTCAACCACACATTCTTTGCTAGTCTCGAAGACCAAGATGGTCGCCTTATATATAAGTGTGCCAGCAACCACATAAAAAGGCATTGTCTTAAATCATTTTATGATATCAACGCTCTGTGTTCGCCTAGTTTTGTATTTCCGTTAAATTCCTGCCAAACCTCATCCTTTACATATAAAATGCTACAGTTAAACGTAATTATAAGCCAAAACACAGATAGCACCTACTTTTTTTTATCTGACTGAAGTAGCAAACGAGCATGTAGTCCAAATTTGTAAGTGCCCCCGCAGGCCTATACAAAATGAAGACATTTCATTTCATTTAATTTCAAGTGATGATAAGTGGCCACTGCCGCCCATGGACATCTGTAATTAACTACATACAGAAGATGGGTTCCATTTGAAGTCAATCACAGATGCGTTGCTCCTTCCGAGAAATATGATGGTCGCCTCATGTGAAAGTGTGCCGGCAACCACACCCTTCTATCGAAACGCAAGAAATGCTTCCTCGGTCGAACTACACTGGTTCTACCACCTTGCAGTACTTCTGCATCATCAGGGTTAAGAAGATCAATATCAACCTTGTCATCATAATTATTTCTCTATTCGGAAATCTGTTATTATAATTATTTAATTAACAAATGCTACTCATATAGTTTAATTACGCAGTATTATAGGGGTTATTATGAGAGTCAATAAACTTATTAGGTACACGTAAGTGCCACGTGATTAACTTTTATAGCTTAGGCTTGAAATTCCCCTGTATCATCAGGGTTCAAAAGTCGAAAGCATGCATCGTGTATCTATGCTTATCAATCTTATCATGTGTACTTAAGCACCAAAACATGGGAGTTAGTGGTTTAACAAATTAATGCTACTTTATGAAGATTCACGGATGCAAATATTGTTTTTTTTTTAGTTTTTGGTGTAGGGGGCCGGAGGATGTAGATTTGACAACCTGTTTTTCTTTTTGGTCGACAAACTTCAGTTCGACGTAATGTGATGTCCTTTTTTGTAAAACACTGAAATTCAGTATTGAAAGAACATTTGCACATTCTTGCGAATACGAATGCCTAAAAACACGTTACACGTTACACAACTAATAGGAGTTGTTTATGGTTTGTCGTCCACAAATTCGCACTTGGCCAGCGCGGTGGACTATGGCCTAAACTCTCTCATAATAGGTCATAATGGGTTGTACCCCCCCACCTCCTATGGTTTAGGCTTCTAGTACCCTTGCATCATGACCCTAGATTCTTATCTTAGATATCTAATCAGAGTTTATGTAAAGTTTCATGACGACCGGAAGAACCGTTGAGAAGTTGTAACTTCCATCATCAGCTTAGCCATATGAGACTTTGGAATATATATGAAATGCATGCCTAAATAAATCGAGGGTAGCCCACGACTTTACTGAGATTCCATCATCAGATCCTGCCTCTTTTTGGTTCTTGAGGGGAATGTGGGATTTTTACCGCACTATTAATTCCCCGGTGGCTCTCCTTAGCGCTACAAAGAGAACCCCGGGATCTCCAAAGGAACGCAACCGGACTCCTCTAAACCCGTTGCTCCATCGGGCTCCTCCCAGGTAAGCAGCTGGGTCCACCGCTTCGTCAGGTCTTTACGATGGTATGCGACTACACATACCACCGTCATTCTTGGGATAGCCTGGCTGGACCGTTCGAGGTCATACTCTAGCCGCCCGCAACCCCGGAAGCCCCTTTTAGTCGCTTCTTACGACAGGCAGGGGATACTGTAGCCCTATTCTGATCCCAAAACTACAGGGATGATCAGATCCTGACTTGGTGACAGTAAATTGTATAAAACGCTTTCTACACCCATAGCTCCACACTAAGACTTTTCTCTTGTGTCGTGGTTGCCGTGGAGACAGATATACTCGTAGATGAAAACACAAACACATAGACCCTAAACTGAAATCTAAATTTATTATTCAGACATCTCTGTCTGTCTGTCTGGCCAGGAATCGAATTTGAAACCCATTGCGTGTCCGACCAGTATGATAATCGCTACACCACCCTTTTTTTTTAAATCAAATCGCCGATGGCGGAGAATCCGGCGAACATATTTATATACAACCTCCTCTTCTTTTCATAATGGTTATAACTTTTGTTCTAGCTTTATGATATTAGTATACAAAGTAGTGAGTTGTCCAGCAACTCGCACTTGGCCAGCGTGGTGGACTATGGCCTAAACTCTCTCATTCTGAGAGAAGACCCGTGCCCAGCAGTGGGACAATAATGGGTTGACGACACATACAAAGATAATAAAAATAATAAATAGTAAACGAAGACAAAACAATTCGAGTACTTTCTTCTCTTACGCTAACAAGTGATTTAAATATTTTAAACACACTGTCTAACCTTACAACCCCACAGTAGTTGTGTCGCGGGTGCCATGGAGATATAAAGTCGATGAATACACAAAACACCCACAAACCCAGAACAAAAATCTTAATCAATCATTCCGATACCTGACTGGCCGGGGATCGAACGCAGAACTGACTGCGTGTCAGACCGGTGCATGCCACGCGGGTCGTCGGATTGCATTTTTTATTTGCTTATTATGAATTAGGCTGAGTGTAATAAAAAAAAATGATAACTCATACATATTTCTCTCCAGTAATGGTTTTTTGATCGCTGGTTGGTTATTTCTAAAAATATATTTGTTAGTTTATACTGTATTTAAATAACACTTTACCTTACTTTAATTAAGTATTTTATTTTGCATAGATTTTTGAACAAAAATGTAAAGTGTGTTATTACTAAAATATCTTTGTGTATGATAAAAACTGTGATAATACGAAATCACGTTATTAAGAAATTAATTAAGAATCAATAACAACAAATAAAATAGAACACGCATATACATTCAAATTTAATTAAAGCATTTTTCATATGGTATATTCATTATTATTTATACAGTAAGATTATATAGATAATTATTTATATTTGTAATAAATAACGTGTTAGTTCTTTGTTAATCGAAAAACACCTGGGATACCCAATTAATTAAGAGCGTATATAAAAATCAAAAGTAAAATATCCACCTATTGAAACACTTCGTAACTTATTTAATTTATACACATTACTAGTAAATACTACATACAATGCAGTAAAGATAAAATTTATTTTACATCCACACTTATACGCCTATTTACACTCTAATACATTATTTAGTTGTACTTATAATTATTGCACTGGTTAATTTCCTGAGCCAAATTTGTATATAATCCCAGATTTCTGTGGTACATCTTTAATGTCTACATTTACGTCATCACATCTTTTCACTGTCTTTCTTGTAAGGTCCTTATCGTACGGAATATTTATAGTTAATGTATCTTCGTCGTATCTCCAAAAAGCATCGGATATTTTCAAAGTATCAGGCAACAGTTTCACATCAACATAAGTCGGGGAGTCCTTACTATCTGATTGCCTTGCATACATGTACAGCACCCTGTGTTTGATCTTCACTGCGATGTTCTTGGGGTCCATCTGCGGCATCGTGTATGCGAGCGAGTATATGAAGTCGCGAGATTCTTGTACATTATTGGGGGTGAAACGGTCGCAAAATTCTTTGTAAAAGCGATCGGCACGAATGACGTAATCGGATAACTTCTTAAATCGTGTATCATGTTGCGAGTGCCAGGTATAGTTGTGGTGGTGTTGCTCCCCATGACCGCAAGGGTGAGATTCGTGACTGTCGGGGCCGCTACTGTCCGGGCTGCTACTATTGGGTCCGCTACTGCCGGGGCCACTACTGTCCGGCCCGCTACTATCCGGCCCACTACTATCCGGCCCGCTACTGTCTGGTCCGCTACTGTCCGGGCCACTACTGTCCGGGCCGCTGCTGTCGGGGCCGCTACTGTCATGATGATGATGAAATCCCCACACGATGCCGTGGGCGACACCCAACAGGGCCAACAGAAGTATCACCCGGGACATTATCACCAACGTTCGGTCTGCCTGTATCTTGAACACTAATTCGTAAAAGCAATGTACACTATCTTTATATAAAAAGCGTAATTACCTATCAACCAGTCGGAAGAACCCAAGTTATAACTTATTATAACGTATTGCTCATTATGTTATCATTTATTGACTACATTATTTTCCCGCTGAATGTAAACGGATGCATATCATTTTAGTCGATTTAATTTAGTACATTTTAGATACAAATGCATATATACAATGTAGTCCTGCGAGTCTTTACGTAACATTTATTTGCAAAAATAACAACTTACAATAGGTAAAAATAGTTCTTTTTTATTTTTGTTACAATTTATGGCCGTCTGTGTGTTTCAAAACACAACAAACAAAAATTATTGCATTTTTTTTTAATTAAATTATATTTGCATTTGCAAGTGCACATGTTAAGGTATAATTTAGCAGTTAGATTTTAGAAAGCAGGTGATACCGCAGGGAAATGTTAGTCATCAAATAAAAAGACTAGGTGGTAGAACCAGTGTAGGTAGTTCAATCGGGGAGGTACCAATGCCACACTTGTTTATAGCGTAAAGCAGTTCTTGCGATTCGATGGAAAGGTGTGGTTATTGGTACACTTATATGAGACGACCATCTTAGTCCTCAGAAGTAGCAAGGCATCTGTGATTGAATTTTGGTAGAATCAATGTTCTATATGAAGTTGTTTACAGATGTTCATGGGCGGCAGAGACCATTTGCCATCAGGATAGCATGTTCATTTGCTACTTCAATCTTATAAAAAAGAAGGCTAACCAGATACTGACATGTAATTATTGATGGGATACATTCCGAGAAAATCTAAAACCTAGGCTCTAGAGGGCATGTAGGTGCCCTCCAAAATCTAATCAATGATAGCTGTCTATCCGAATTTCGACGTCACTCGACCTTGTTTCAATTTGAAGATCACTGTGTAAATTCCAAGTGGTCATGTTAAGCGTAAACATACAACACATATCGCTGCTTAGTTAAAAAAAAACAATTTCTACACTCAGATCCACGCTGTGGGATTTTCGCCTGTTGTGGGTGCCATGGACGTACAAAGACGGATACATAAACACCAAGACCCAGAATAGAAATCTAAATTCATCGTTCAGATACCTGTCTGCCCGGGAATCGAACTCAGAACCCATTGCGTGTCAAAGCGGTCACCATACGACCGCTCCGCTGCGTGGGTCATGGAAGATTGAGTAATAGCACAACAAACGCTTCCATAGGAAGGCCAGGCCATAAAAGATTACTTTTTGTTTTTATTTTTGCCTAAAGTTAAAAAGGCGCAGTGTGATTAAGTTACTTATTTTGTATAAAATACATTTTAAACTGAACATTGATACATTTTCGCATGCATTCTATGCGGCTGTTTGAATTATTTAACCACTGAATCACAATCTCTAAACCACATTTTTTATTAAATTTGAAATGTGTTTACAAATACGTGTCGCCGCAACACCTCAAATTCACATAAAGTACACATTACACTAATATTAGAACGGTAACATAGATTAATGTAATAATTTTTTGTTTCAAATTCAGTATTTTATAAATATAATAGTAGAAGAACTAATTTCATTTGTGAGATTTTTGTAGTTAATTTTGTACATATATTAAGTGCTCTTTGTACATGATCACTTTGATTTTGTGGTATTTGTTGTTAGTATCATTTGATATTTTTGATTCAGCATTCATATCTTTAGTTCCAAGTCTTCATTTAATATCGGCACGGAAAATATCACACTTCCTTATCTAAATATAGGGCGGCGTTTTGTACTTAAATTTTATTTGAAGTCCTTTAACCGTCATACAAGTATCTTAATACGTGAAGCAAACTCTTGTGATTAGTTTTTAAGATATTTGCCGCAGTCGGAGGAGTATGAAATTACGCACGGTTATAGTTGATGTAAAGATGGATTCCGCAATGCTAATATTTTTCTCAATTAATGCTTAAAAATACCTAAAATTAACTAAAAACCTATTACACTCACTACCTTGCTTTTAGCACAAACACATACATAATAAACGATATTAAACATTCAATGTCTTACTATGAAAACACATTACGTCAAAAATGCCAGATGTCTTTGTCAAAACACCCGCTATTGCTATTAAATGCAGCTTAGTTAATAAACCTCTTTTAACATTTAACGGGTTCGTTCAAAACTTGAAAATTATTACAATTTATTTAAATTAGAGAAATATTGGTGCTACTTTGGACAGTATGCAGTTTAGTTTTTTCATTTAAATTACGGTCGAATGTCGACCGTTGCGACGGGTGACTAGTTAAGATTATTAGGCATAGTCTTAATGTCCGTAATGTCTTGCAGAATCACAGTGATCAGTTCAATTACATGAAACAAAATATTTTTAGGTCTTAACTTAAACACTTTGCAGTGGCAAAAATATGTATGCAATTCACAATGACTGAGTAAATATATTGTCTTCAAATTGTGTTCTTGTTTTTTCCTGCTAACAAAATATGTACGTTAATGTTATCCAAAATAGGTCATACTCTTTAAACTTTAGTGATAATGTCTGAAAACACATGATGTCATGACGTATTTATGTGTAATACACTGTCATATACAAGGAATGTATCGAGCAGTGATAGCCTAATGGTTGAAACTTGCCCTCTCGATCGGGAGGTCCTAGGTTCAAACCAACGCACGCACCTCTGATTTATGTGCGTATTAGAAATTAATTATCACTGCTTTTCGGTGAAGGAAAACGTGAGGAAATCTACACACCCGAGAGTTCTTTAAAAAAAAGTTCTCGGAGGTGTGTATAGTCCACCAATTCGCACTTAGCCAGCGCGGTGGACTATGGTCTAAACTCTCTCATTCCGAGAGAAGACCCGTGCCCAGCAATAGGACAATAATGAGTTAACGTCGATAGAAAGAAATGTACATAAATACTTGTTAAAGTGTGTATACTTGTTAAAGTGTGTATAATTATTTTAGGTTTGTGTGTGTGATTTTAAGTCTATTATTGTCCCACTGCTGGGCACAGTACTCCTCTCAGAATGAGAGTGCGTAAGGCCGTGGTGTACCGTGTTGTACTGGCCAAGTACAAATCGATTGTTAGAACTCACAATTTTTTTGATTTTTTTGAGAGCTACAAGCATTACTTGTAGCTTTCCACACCATATTCTTCTTCGGCATAACGCAATGATAATTATTTACTAATATTAATATTTGGTCTATGAGCGATTGTATTGCATTTTCCTTAGAGAAGTAGTCAGTTTATTTGATTTTGCAATCGTGTAGTCCGTATTCACTGTTATTTGCGCTCATAATTTAAGTCATTTATTTAATCAACAAAAATATTTGTTTAATCACATATATTTCTAAAGCAAAATAATAGCAATATGATATTTGTAGGTTGTACCATATATGTCACATATTTATCAATATCTATCGCTTGAATATCTTACACCAGAGATAAAGGTTAAATGAAGATATTTACTTTTTTTTGTTTTCGAGGGGGAAACCTTCCAAAGGTACCCGACGCCGTGGGAGCGACGCAGGGTTATGTGGGATTTTTACCGCACTAAAACCCCCCCGGGAGCCGTCCTCGGCGCTGAAAAGGAGGACTCCGGGATCTCGAAACGACTTCAACCGGAATCCTCCGAGCGCGCTGCCCCATCGGGCTCCTCCCAGATGGGCGGCTGGGCCCACCGCTCTGTCCAGTCTTTACGACGGTATGCGACCACTCATACGGCCGTCCTTCCCGGGATTGCCTGACCGAACGGTTCGAGCTCCCACTCTAGCCGTCTGCAACTTTTAGTCGCCTCTTACAACAGGCAGGGGATACCGTAGCCCTTTTCTGACCCCGAGGCTACAGGGACGAAATGAAGATACTTAGGACTTACTTTATAGTAACTAATTTTTGTCATATTATAACTGCATACAACTCTATGAAACACAATTTATTTATTTGTGAAACAAACAATTCACTTTTTAAATAGATAATATTTCTTAAATATTATACTTAGGTATAAAATAGTTTCCACTGTTATATATTACATAAAAACAGAACAAATGTTAATAGAACCCACAATACTTAACAATTATTTACAATCATGCTATTGGATGGGTAAGGGAGTGTTACGTAACGTAATTTTAGATTTTAACAAACACATTTTTTTTTGTTGTACAGTAAAATTAGTGAAAGGTTTTAGACTAATATTATTACGGAATTGATACATTTTAATACTTAACGGGTACTCACGATTTTACGAACTTAACGAAATTCATTTCACATTAACGCTTCTCGTCAGAAAGGTTCCAGGTTCCAGGTTAAAAAACTGTCTAGGTTTTCCCTGTTTCCCAAACTAGCACTAGGGAAAAAGTCATGACGATCTCGCGTTGTGAAAAACACGCTTTCTACACTCATAGCCCCACACTAGGATTTTCTCCTGTGTTGTGGGTACCATGAACACACACAAGAGGAATACACAAACACCCAGACCCAGAACACGAATCTAAACTCATCATTCATATACCTGTCTGGCCGGGAATCGAACCCGGAACCCATTGCGCGTCAGACTGGCATAGTAACCGCTCTACCACGCGGGTCGTCAAACAAAAACTAATATCACGAGAGACGTCTTGTTTTTCGGGATAAAAATCGCCTGTATGTTGTTCCAGTCTATCTCTTTGCCTTTTATCCAGATCCAGTCATCCGTTCTAGCGTGAAACAGTTACAAACATCTATTCCCACAATCTTTCGCTTTGATAATATTAGAAAAAAATATGACTAGCTTCTTCCCCTAGCTTCGTCCGCTTTGAACACGGTAATGATAATCCACCTGGATTAAAATATGGGATACGTTTACACAGATAGTTTGTGACCTAAAATGTGTGTCAAATTCCTGTGAAATCCGACCAGTTATTTCGTGAAAGAGTTACAAATAGACAGACATACCTACTTCCTCACAGAATTCTCGTTTATAATATTATTAAGATTATTTACTTTTTTTATCTGACTGAAGCAAAAGGGCATTCAGTCCACCTGATGCTAAGTGGTCACTGCCGCCTATGGACATCTGTAATCAACTACATACAGAGCATGCGTTCCATCTGAAGTCAATCACGGATGCGTTGCTACTCCCGAGGACTATGTTGGTCGCCTCATGTGAAAGTGTGCCGTTATTAGAAGTTAGTCACTGTACAGTTCAATTAAGTTTCCACATTTACTACTGCGTGAAGCTGTTCTTGCGTTTCGGTGGAAGGTTGCGTTGGTCCGCTCACTTTCATATGAAGTGACCATCGAAGACCTTTTTTTTTTTTGTTTTCGAGGGGGAAACCTTCAAAAGGTACCCGACGCCGTGGGAGCGACGAAAGGTTATGTGGGATTTTTACCGCACTAAAACCCCCCCGGTGGCCATCCTCGGCGCTAAAAAGAGGACTCAGGGATCTCCAACAAACACCACCGGAATCCTCTAAGCGTGTTGCCCCATCGGGCTCCTCCCAGATGGGCGGCTGGGCCCACCGCTCCGTCTAGTCTATACGACGATATGCGCCGTCCTTCCCGGGATCGCCTGGCTGGACGGTTCAAGCTCCCACTCTAGCCGCCCGCAACCCCGGAAGCCCCTTTTAGTCGCCTCTTACGACAGGCAGAGGATACCGTAGCCCTATTCTGATCCCGGAACTACACGGACGACCATCGTAGACCTTAGTCCATAAGCAGCAATGACAAGTAATAGGTGGACTACATGCTCGTTCATTACTTCGGCTTTACAAAAAATGGATTTAATCTGCTATTCAGTCATCACAGTTATTCATAAATTGGTAGGTACCTAAGTAACATTTATTTTGCTGCCGTCGTCCTTTATTTTCTACACTAGTTGACCCCGCGAACTTCGTTCCGCCTAAATAATGTTAACTTTTTTAATAATGGATGACTGAGAGTGTTATAAACGTAAGAGTAGACGTTACACGTGTTATTGTGAGTCAATCATAAAAGATAGATATATGCTGTCGTGGGATATTTTTTATATAATTTTATGGAGAATATTTCCGTCATACATGATTTCTATGTAGCTTTAACCATTATGGTTGCTCACTCAACGGAAGCTTAAAAAATTGAGTAATTTCTCCCGTTTTCCCAACGTTTCCCTTCACTGCTCTGCTCCTATTGATTGTAGCGTGGTAAAAAGTATACTATAACCAGCTCAGGAGTATGAAGAATAATCGTACCAAATTTCGTTAAAATCCGTCGAGTAGTTTTTGTTTCTATGACGGTTATACAGACAGACAGACAGACAGACAAAAATTTTACTGATTGCATTTTTGGCATCAGTATCGATCCCTAATCACCTCCTGATAGTTATTTTGGAAATATATTTCATGTACAGAATTGACCTCTCTACAGATGTATAGATAAGATTATTTATAATCTATACTTATAATAAAGTTGTAGAGAGGTCAATTCCGTACATGAAATATTTTTCCAAAATAACTATCAGGGCGTGATTAGGGATCGATACTGATGCCAAAAATGCAATCAGTAAAATTTTTGTCTGTCTGTCTGTCTGTCTGTCTGTCTGTCTGTCTGGCTGTCTGTATAACCGTTATAGAAACAAAAACTACTCAGTGGATTTTAACGAAACTTGGTACGATTATTCTTTATACTCCTGGGCTGGTTATAGTATACTTTTCATCCCGCTACAATCAATAGGAGCAGAGCAGTAAAGGGAAATGTTGGGAAAACGGGAGAAGTTACTTTTTTAAGCTTCTGTCGCGTGTGCAACCTTAATGGTTAAAGCTACACAGAAATCATGTATGAGGGAAATATTTTCCTTAAAATTATCTAAAAAATATCCTACGACAGCATATGTCTATCTTTTATGGTTGACTCACAATAACACGTGTAACTCCCGATAGCTTAGCAGTTCAAAGCTTTCTGATTATATTTGTCTACTCTTACGTTTATAACTCAATCATCTACATCTACGAAAATGAACTGAATGAAATGAATGAAAAATGAAAAATGAAATTTTTAAAAATGAAAAATGAGAAATGAAAAAGAAAATGAAAAATGAAAAATGAAAAATGAAAAATGAAAAATGAAAAATGAAAAATGAAAAATGAAAAATGAAAAATGAAAAATGAAAAATGAAAAATGAAAAATGAAAAATGAAAAATGAAAAATGAAAAATGAAAAATGAAAAATGAAAAATGAAAAATGAAAAATGAAAAATGAAAAATGAAAAATGAAAAATGAAAAATGAAAAATGAAAAATGAAAAATGAAAAATGAAAAATGAAAAATGAAAAATGAAAAATGAAAAATGAAAAATGAAAAATGAAAAATGAAAAATGAAAAATGAAAAATGAAAAATGAAAAATGAAAAATGAAAAATGAAAAATGAAAAATGAAAAATGAAAAATGAAAAATGAAAAATGAAAAATGAAAAATGAAAAATGAAAAATGAAAAATGAAAAATGAAAAATGAAAAATGAAAAATGAAAAATGAAAAATGAAAAATGAAAAATGAAAAATGAAAAATGAAAAATGAAAAATGAAAAATGAAAAATGAAAAATGAAAAATGAAAAATGAAAAATGAAAAATGAAAAATGAAAAATGAAAAATGAAAAATGAAAAATGAAAAATGAAAAATGAAAAATGAAAAATGAAAAACGAAAAACGAAAAATGAAAAATGAAAAATGAAATATGAAATATGAAAAATGAAAAATGAACAGTGAACAGCAATCGGTGCATTTAACTATAAACATGCGAGTGAGAACTGGAGATAACCCGGATGATCGTCAATTTTCTGATACGCTGTTAAAGATTGGCGAAGGTACCTATCCACAACTACACCAAGGAAAAGTTATTCTGACGCCTGAGTTATGTTGTATAGTGCAATCCCAACTACATCTTATATCGTCGGTTTACGGTGACGTAACAAATATATTAAATAGGGACAATTCTTGGCTATGCGAAAGATCCATCTTAACTCCTCGCAATGACCAGGCATTTGAGATTAATAATAAAATACTGTCGAATATACAAGGGGAAAGCAAAGTTTATAGTTCAATAAATAGAATGGTCGATGAACAAGACGCCACTAACTACCCGATAGAATTTTTAAATTCTTTAAATATGCCCGGACTTCCTTCTCATGAAATTTGTTTAAAAATTGGCATTCCGATTATTCTGCTCCGAAATTTAAGACCACCACAACTTTGCAATGGAACTCGGCTAAAAGTAACCCGGTTGCAACAAAATATAATCGAGGCTCAAATTTTAACAGGTTGCGGTGCAGGAGAAACCGTCTTTATTCCCAGAATTCCCTTAGTACCTAATAATTTTCCATTCCAATTTAAAAGAACGCAATTCCCAGTATCGGTGTGTTATGCAATGACAATTAATAAGACTCAAGGGCAGACTTTTCGTGTTGCTGGAGTAGATCTCGGTGTCAGTTGTTTCTCGCATGGTCAGTTGTACGTCGCTCTTTCCCGGGTCAGTAGTTCCAAAAATCTTTACGTTCACGTGCCGGATGGATCAACATTCAACATAGTTTACCCGGAAGCTTTGCATTGAAGTATTTTCGTTATATAAGTACTTAAGCCTTCGGCAGGATCAGAATAGGGCTACGGTATCCCTGCCTGTCGTAAGAGGCGACTAAAAGGGGCTTCCGGGGTTGCGGGCGGCTAGAGTGGGAGCTTGAACCGTCCAGCCAGGCGATACCGGGAAGGTGGCGTGGTCGCATACCGCCGTAAAGACTAGATTGAGTGGTGGGCCCATCCGCCCATCTGGGAGGAGCCCGAGTCCTCTTTATAGCACCGAAGACGGCCACCGGGGGGGTTTTAGTGCGGTAAAAATTCCACATAACTCTGCGTCGCTCCCACGGCGTCGGGTACCTTTTGAAGGTTTCCCCCTCGAAAACAAAAATAAAAAAGGTTCTTAAGCCTCATGTGACCGTGATCTAAACAATATTACCAATACATTAACTCAATAACACACAAGGAGTTACTCGCTGGCGGAGTCGCGGGCAAAGCTATTAACAATAATATTGTGCGGTTCCGTATTGCGATATTTTTCAACAGTATTGTAGATATGACATATTATATTTCCCTACTAAAATACGAAAGTTAATCTGTCTGTTACATCAAAACCACTGAACCGTGAGGAAGGACATAGGCTACTTTTTTTTTGGAAAAACAACGGAAACGCGGACGAAGTCGCGGGCAACAGCTAGTTTAAAATACAATGACAACAGTTTAAAAATGCACCTATTTAAAATCAGAGTACACCTGTAGCGTCGTGAAAATGAATGAACTATGTTATTGTAGGTCCAGCTAACGAAATGGCCTGCAATAAATCTTCCACCTAGTACGTGTTTACGCCGTGTCCAGCTGCGACTCAACAGAACTAGCTACCAGGGATCCGCGCTCTGTGTGGAATAAATTTACTATGTATGTGCTTTTACATAAATAAATTTTAAGCAACTCAAAGTATTAAGCATTCGATAGGTGGTTTTGTAATATTATCATGTGATGATTTCATAAGTAATAGTTTTTAATATTATTTTTATGTTATAACGCATAAATTAGTTCGGATATCAAGTGTAGATGTCGCTAGTAAATTAATTCGGATATCATTGAAGATGTCGCTAGTAAATTAGTTCGGTAATCAATTGTCGGTGTCGCTAATTGTTGCAACTTAGATTTTACGAAGAGTTGATCGAGAGACGGCAGAAGGAGTCTAGACACGGAACAAGAAGGTTGTTTAGTGATAGCTCTACTGAGTGAATTAAGTATTACAGTTGAAGTCAGACGAGAAGTGTATATTGTGAAGGTAAATGAATAAACCTACATATTATTACAATGGAGGTGTTTGATTTTATTACAATCAGAAGTATTTTAATTTCTCATATCGCACAATGAGAACGCAAGTAGAAATTTAGGAAAGCAAATAGACCAGTACTAAAAATATATTATAACCCTTTTAAGCTACTATACCTATGTATTGACAAAACCCAAAAAAGCGTTTAATTAAATAGATTATAATAAAAACAAAATAAAAACACCTAACTGCTTAAAAACAATCAGATCAAACTAAATCTATCGTTATTAAGTAATTGGGATTATTGTTGCAATAATTTAACTATGTTATTCGATGTTATGTTATTCGTTTGTCGACCCGCATGGCAGAGCGGTTACCATACCGGTCTGGCGCGTAATGGGTTCCGGGTTCGATTCCCGGCCAGACAGGTATCTGAATGATGAGTTTAGATTCATGTTCTGGGTCTGGGTGTTTGTGTATTCGTCTTGTGTGTGTCCATGGTACCCACGGCACCGGAGAAAATCCTAGTATGGGGTTATTAGTGTAGAAAGCGTGTTATTATACTTCTTATATATTTATTATGCCCTTTTTTTTTAACGCGGAGAAATCCTCATGGACCCACTTTCGCCTGGGGGAGCGCTAGGGGTATGTCCGACATATCTTACCGACGAAAACTCCGCGGCGTTCCTCTGGACGTTCGGTGCCGGGTCACCAGTAAAGCGTTAGCATTCCATTGGCGGCCCGGCAACGTCGGCCGGCGCTGATGTTAACGCCACCCACATCCCGAGAGGGAGGGGCCCCTCTCAGTGGCGTCCCTCATGACATGTGCATGCAGAACGTACACACGACATCTCGAACCCTTGTGACCAGAGGCAGGATCCCCCGATTCTGCCCCTGTGGGCTCATGGGACTGAGAAAGAGTGGCAAGTGGCAGTTTCTGCAAAAGCCACTCCCCGGCGTCCCAAGCGTCTGCGACGAAGCGGCGCGGAAGATGTATAGTCCTCCCTGGCCCGCTCCGCCGCCTCCTTCGCGAGCATCACTGCTTCGCAGAAGGATCGCACCGCCTGCCACGACCTGTCACTTCCAACCATGACGCGTACCACGGCTGGAAGCGAGAAGTCGGCCCCTAATACAGAGCTGAGCGCGCGGTGGTCCGCATTCCACGCAGGGCATACCTCCAGCGTATGCTGGGACGTCTCTTCGCGGCAACCGTCGCAATGATGGCGCCTGACAGTCGGCTCCCGCTCGATCCGACACAGGTAGCTCCCGAAACAACCATGTCACGAGAGCACCTGCGTCAGACGGAAGGACAGGATGCCAAATAGCCTACCCAACCACTGCTTAAATATTGGACGAATTGCCTCGATAGTCCCCAAGCCGGCGCTGGGATGCGCCAGCCTGGACATCCACGTTTCGATAGCCCTTTGGCGCAACTTAGCTCTGTGCCCCTCCAATTCCTTCTGTGTGGGCGGGTGGCTCCGAGATTTTTATTATGCCCTAAGGATGTGCAATTTTTAAAGTTACGAGTATGTCAATACACGGACAATTCTAGCGCTTTTATTCTTTGTTATTTTTCCCTCATACATTTCTCAGTAAAGATACCAAAAATATGGTTAAGAATAGAGAACTAAATCATATACAATACTAAATAAAATACAATACTAAGATATTAGCGTTTAGGACAACAAAGGACAGTCAGAACGTTTCGTTCTATCAACGTCGCCTAACAAAAGACCGATGTCTCCATTGTAGTGGCCATTGAAGAATTCCGATTGATGGATGTATTTTCGTCTAACAGAATTTTCGCTGTTCCTAATATCGCCATCAATCTGTTACTGTCTAGTCTATGAGACTGGAAGGTCATAAGGTGAATCTTTCATACGATAGCGAAATGTGACTACTTATATCACTTTTACAGACGCAGACAACATTGTCGTATTTTATTTAATGTATTTATATAGTCAGGGTTATGTGGGATTTTTACCGCACTAAAACCCCCCCGGTGGCCGTTCTCGGCGCTGAAAAGGAGGACTCCGGGATCTCGAAACGACTTCAACCGGAATCCTCCGAGCGCGCTGCCCCATCGGGCTTTATGTATCTACCTATCTATCTTCGAAGGTGGTAGAACCAGTGTAGTTCGCCCAAGGAAGTACCACTGCTACACCTATTTCAGCCTGAAGCAGTTCTTGCGTTTCGTTGGAAGGGTGTGGTTGCCGGCACACTTTTATATTAGGCGACCATCATAGATCTCGGGAGAAGCAACGCCTCTTTGATTGACTTCAGATAGAACCCATGTTCTATATAAAGTTCCTTACAAATGTCTATGGGTGGCAATGTCCACTTACCATCAGGTTGACAGCATGCTAGTTTGCCGCTACAATAAAAAAATATATCTATTAAAATAACTGCATTAAAATTCGTAGCGTAGTTTTAAAGATCTAAGCATACATAGGGACAGAAATAAGCGTAGCAATGGTACTATCGACCCATTTACACATTTTACCACCTTGCTTTGTTCTGGTTTGGTATTGTACTTTGGTGTCTGATTCAACTTATATGGAATTTAATCTTAAGGAATAGCAATGCACTTGTGATCGTCTTCAGGGGTTCGGGCCTTCGCTGAATATAAATTTTAGCGGCGGAATTTTACGGTTAAAATAAGGCATGTATTTTACTTTAAAGTTTGCCCGATGGCTCCGTTTTGACCTAATTAGAATAGTATAATTATAGATTTTCGGTCTATGACGCTAGATATAGATTTACCGTAGCCTAGGTAAATGACAGGGTATTCGAGGGTTCTAGGTCAGCCGCCTAATTCGAGCGCGCTCCGGTGAGCGGTGCGGCCGGACCGCAATTCGTTTATAATTGGGCCTGTCCTTATTGCCTTGCCGATGTTTATTACTTTGACACCAGGGATGGCTTAGTGGAATTATCTTTTCAATCTCACCCAAGAACCTCAAATTCAAGATATCCACTATTAAGTGTAATAAATTGTTCGTGTCAGAAATGAATCATGTGTGTGTACAATCATAGAAGATGTTGAAAAATCTTAAAAGAATTCAGGTTGACACTCTTGTGAACTAAGATGATAGTTAACTAAGTCTCATAATTAAGTCAACTACCATTCACATTTTTTAACTAAACTCATGAACTACATGTTCAAAATAGAAAAGATGGTGGTTCCTCCACGTGGGTAATCCTCATGGATACCCAGCCGCCCGGGGCAGCAGCTGGGTTATGCCGGACTCTTACCGGCTAAACCCCCACTGTGGTTTCACCTCCGCACCGTTTGGCGTGAACACGGGCGCGCTTTCACATTCATCCGCGAACCCGCCGGTGCCTGGTCGCTTCCGCAACCCCCTCCCGCGTGTAGCATGGAGCTCCCCTCCAACAGGAAGGCGCGCCAGAAAACACAAAGGCGCGCCTTACCTCCAAGGCTCCCATCCGCAGGGCGACGGACCAACCCCGAGACTGCCACCCAGGAGCCGTGGGCATGGGCAAGCCGACACCCGCAAAGGCACCACATGGTGGTTCCTTCCTGGTCGAACCCATTGCTAACATCTTACCTATGGAGTTATGAACAAATGGCTACGAAAACGCCTGGCAGTCGGTGTGAACACGAATTGTGTGGTCCGACGCGACCGCAATCGCACCTACGCCTGCAACTTCTATGTGAATAAGCACTAACTCGTCAGCGAACGACTTTGCTTACTTTGTAGAACGATGTACTCGTAAGACTATACAAGCCTCGTAGCTTCACGTTTCTTGTTTTGTTTATTTAAATGCTAATGCAGTTACACATGAAAGATAAAAAACAAGTAATATTTATAAAGTATATGTAGCTGTGAACCAGCACCGTTAACAACATTTTACTAAATGGTTCACGTTAAAAGTGACGAGATTATTCGTTTACTTACATTTATTTATTTGTGTGTAAATATTACATAGGTACGTGTTATACAATACTATGCTTGGTATGCAGAATTGATCTTTTATAGTTTAGCATTGTTAAAGTGCCTTATTAATTATACTAACATTATAAAAACGAGTGATTATTGGTGTGTATGTTACTCTTCCATGCAAAAAATGGTGTGATTTCGCTGAAATTTGGCACAGATAGTTTATGACCTGGATTAACACTCATTACAGCGGTAAACGTGACCAAAGCGGAGTAGCAGGAATAAGCTATAAGGTAAGCATAAGGTGAATCTTTCATACGATAGCGACATTGTGACTTATATCACTTTTACAGACGCAGACAACATTGTATTTTATTTATTGTATTTATATATCACTAGTTGACTCGGCGAACTTCGTTCCGACTAAAAGTCAAAAATCTAGAATTATCAGTGATTCTCTACAATATTATTCATGTATTATACATAGAATCCTTCCTTTTGAATCACTCTATCTATTAAAAAAAACTGCATTAAGCGTAGCGTAGCTTTAAAGATATAAGCATACATAGGGTCAGACAGCGAGAATCCACTTTGTTTTATACTATGTAGTGATGTTAAATTGTACAGTTTGTGAGAAAACTGTTCCAATCTTGAGCAAATATTTATATTTGGGATTGGGAAATCTTTTACAATTTGGAAAGCGTTGCAAACAATACTGGAAGTGGAAGCTGCGCTGAAAGCATTGAGTGCACTCTGCAGCAGCAGATTGGGTTTCGATCAGTTTGCACAGCTCCTTGTGTGCGGGAACAGACTTGGCTTGGACATTAAATGACACGGTTCAAGGAATTACTTACATACTAGCTATTGTTTTAAATATCAACGGAATATACAGCAGCCAGCGGCTTGGGTAGAGCCTTACTCGGTGATTTTCAATTGACGAATCGGCACAACTACATCCATCCATCCATCAGCCTTTTGATGTCCACTGCTGAACATAGGCCTCCCCTAAATGGCGCCACTCCAACCGGTCCTGTGCCCTCTGAATCCAACGGTTTCCCGCTGTCTTCTTCAGGTCATCGGTCCATCTGGTAGGGGGGCGACCTGTACTCCTTTTGCCTAAACGTGGTCGCCACTCGAGGACCTTCCTTCCCCATCGGTTATCGGTCCTGCGAGCGATGTGGCCGGCCCATTGCCACTTCAGCCTACTAATTTTGAGAGCTATGTCGGTAAGCTTCGTTCGTCTACGGATTTCATCGTTGCGAATCATGTCTCGTAGCGAAATTCCGAGCATAACCCTCTCCATAGCACGCTGAGCGACCCTGAGTCTCCGAATGAGGCCTACAGTGAAGGACTACGTTTCGGCGCCGTAGGTCATCACTGGCAACACACATTGCTCGAATAATTTCGACTTCAGGCACTGAGGAATTGTGGACGAGAAGATACTACGAAATTTCCCGAACGCAGCCCAGCCGAGTTGGATTCTTCGAGTGACCTCCCTCTCAAAGTTGTACAGTTTGTGAGAAAACTGTTCCGATCTTGAGCAAATATTTATATTTGAGATTGGGAAATCTTTTACAATTTGGAAAGCGTTGCAAACAATACTGGAAGTGGAAGCTGCGTTGAAAGCATTGAGTGCACTCTGCAGCAGCAGATTGGGTTTCGATCAGTTTGCACAGCCCCTTGTGTGCGGGAACAGACTTGGCTTGGACATTAAATGACACGGATCAAGGAATTACTTAGAAACATATAGTTTTTTCTTCTCGAGGGGGAAACCTTCAAAAGGTACCGGACGCCGTGGGGGCGACGCAGGGTTATGTGGGATACCGCACTAAAACCCCCCGGTGGCCGTCCTCGGCGCCATAAAGAGGACTCCGGGAACTCGGAACGACCGCAACCGAAATCCTCTGAGTGCGTTGCCCCATCGGGCTCCTCCCAGATGGGCGGCTGGGCCCACCGCTCCTTCTAGTCCGCCACCGTCCTTCCCGGGCTCGCCTGATCAAACGGTTCGAGCTCCCACTCTAGCCGTCTGCAACCCCGGAAGCCCCTTTTAGTCGCCTCTTACGACAGGCAGGGGATGCCGTAGCCTTATTCTGATCCAGGAACTACAGGGACGACTTATTAGCAGCCAGCGGCTGGTGTAGAGCCATACTCGATGATTTTCAACCAAGAATTTGCACAAGTAGGTACATCCTATTAATTCTACGAGTATAAATGTGGGAGTTTGTGATGGTGTATGGGTGTTTGTTATTTTTTCTCAAAAAGAATAGTGGTCGATTTCACCAAAATTTTGCACATAAAAACGTGGTAAAAATAACGGAATTGAGTGAAGCCGACGAAATAAGCTAGCGCTATATGTATGTCTACGTGCTGTTGAAATGTACAGTTAAATCTGACAAACTTTTACGATATTTGAGATTTGGAAATCTTTTACAATTTGGAAAGCATTGCAAACAACACTAGAAGTGGAAGCTGCATTGAAAGCATTGAGTGCACTCAACAGCAGCAGATTGGGTTTCGCTGAGTTTGCACAGCTCCTTGTGTGCGGGGACAGAGTTGGCTTGGACTTTAAATGATATGGATCAAGGAATTACGTGGGAAGATACTAACTGTTTATGAGCACATTGTAGGATAGACAACCGATGGGTTGAAAAGTCCTTGAATGAAGAACACAACTGATCAAAAAGATACCTTTTGCCCAGGTGGATTGATGACCTGGAGAAATTTCGAGTAACTGCTGGATTTAGATGGTAAATGCTGGTAGAAGTGGCGCAGATTAGAATAGGCCTATGTCCAACAGTAAATTTTAAATGGCTAATGGATGGATCTGTTTTATATATCTACGGAGCATATGGCGGCCTGTGTCTTGTAAAGTGACTCGGTAATTTAAAAAAGACTTATCTGTTTTACCTGATAAGCGAAAAATAAGTGCTACAAGCATGAAATCAAATTAAAATGTAAGCTGTATGCAACAAGGTGTACAAGTATAGTTAAGGTAGATTGTAATGTTAGTTCCAACTTTTTGTATATTTTTTTCTTAAAATAGTAACGTAAATTAATTGGTACTACCAAAATTTTTATGACCTTCTTAACAAGTAGATTTTGTTAGTAGGATGAATTTCTTTTAGCATCATAGAATAATATGATAGTACGCTACGAAAATAAAAGAAATTCGTCCTATAAATTTCGTACGGGCTTTGATTATGTATTAAGCATTACATTTAGGAGCAATCCCTAATTCAAAAGGCAGTGGTCGTTCATCCGCGGCAGATACATTGAAACGAATAAATCCCTTAAAGGGACTTTACGGTACAGATGGCAAGTTTTCCATTTATCTCTCTTATATTTAATAAAATTTGCCGACCGCTCCGAGCTCCAATTTTAGCGGACAAAAGTGGAATTAACCAAGTGTTATGATTTTTTTTGGTTGGTCATTATGACTTAGGCGTAAGTTATAAAAGAAAGAGAATCTTATTAATAGACTCAGCTTTGACCTCTATTTGTAACTAAAATGTAAAATAATCTTCGAGTATCTATTTTAATGTACTTAATTTCCGCATCGAAGCGAAACTTTGTAATTGTAGCATCAGTGATAGCCTAATGGTTGAAATTTGCCCTCTCTATCGGGAGGTCCGAGGTTCAAACCCAGGCACTCACCACTGATTGATGTCCGTAGATATAAGAAATTAATTGTCACTGCTTTTTGGTGAAGGAAAACATCGTGAGGAAACCTACACACCTGAGAGTTCTTAAAAAAAAAGTTCTCGGAGGTGTGCGAAGTCCACCAAATCGCACTTGGCCAGCGCGATGGACTATAGCCTAAATTCTCTCATTCCGAGAGAAGACCCGTGCCCAGTAGTGGGCCAATAATTGGTTGATGAGAGAGATTTGTAACACTCAGATAACAATTTAATAATTTGGTATCTAATAATAATCAGATTTAAACTAAATATTTTATAGGTTTAATCAATATTGTTTAACTTGTGACTACAATGTCAAACCCTGTTGTGTTATCATAGGACATGATTTAAGTATGGGTGTACCGTTCGTTTATTATGAATTTGGTAACAATCAAAGCCCGGGTAAATTGTCACCCAGACGTTAATTAAATTGTTAATTCGAAGCATTAGTCTGTTAATGTTATTTAGAATTGGAATCACTCTACACATAATACCCACTAACCCACGGTAATTGTTGTTGAATCCTAAAATGGAGTTTTGCGAGTCGTCTTCCCGGTTCACCTTGGTACACTTTAGAACAAGCACGAAAACATACAATAAACACCTCACTTTTAAAACTGTGATCACTAAGTAATCATTGGAGTCAATTCGCGATCCTTTTTTTGACTTCTTAGCACGGCGAATCGCAAAAAAAACATTTTTATACCAAACCTATTTTTCCAATCTATCGTCTCCGCTACCGTCCATCACTTGACCACCGTACAAATTTAAAACCGTACTGAATCTGCCTGTCGCAACGGTTGGACTAGTTTGTTGGAGCGGTTTCCTGAGCGGATTTTGAATTTAAAATGTTAAATTAGAGGAAAGGCTTATTCTTTTACAATTCACTTTGATGCGGCTGGCAAATGATGGTAAATTTTAGTAACAAGACAACGAAGGTACGTTGAATATAGTTTCCAGAAATAAATTTTAAATTTAAATAACTTAAGACTTGCTTTACTATTATATACAGATGATTTGTAAAAAGTTTAAAAAAAATAAGCGTAGTGCTTATTTTTTTTTCGAAATACGAATTTTACAAATTTCTTTTTACATGACAAAAACGTAATAATTTTTTTATAATAAATATTTTTTTACACTAAACGAGCATGTAGTTCATTTGTAGCCCTTATTACAAGTTTATTATGTTCTTTAAAACAATTATTTTAGGTATATGTTTTTGCTCATCGTTCCAAAATACATTGCAAATTATGCCCAAAAGCGATGTAAACTTGCAATGTCGTCGCTTTAGTTCTGTGATCAGAATAGGACTACGGTATCCCCTGCCTGTTGTAAGAGGTGACTAAAAGCTTCTCCCAGGTGAGCAGCTGGGTCCACTGCTCCGTCTGGTCTTTATGACGGTACGCGACCACGTATACCGCCATCCTCCCCGGGGTCGTCTCATCGAACGGTTCGAGTTCCCACTCTTACCGCCCTCTACCCGAAAGTCCCCTTTTCCCTCTTACGATAAGCAGGGGATACCGTAGACCTATTCTGGTCCCGGAACTACAGGGACATGATAACGAGTCTTATGTGTTAACCCTCATAAACTATACGTGTGTAAAATTTCAAAAAAATGGGATCAATAGTTTTTACGTGAAACATTTATAAACATAAATACATTGTCACAATATTTCGCCTTTGTTATGAGTATGACTTTTTCCTAACTTATTTTCCTTGTTTTATCTCTGCTTCTTGGAATTTACGCGTAATATGATGCAGTTTATCATTAAGGTAATTAATAATACACACACATTGGAAGTCGTGCCGATTGTGTTTAGTATCTATTAGTGATGAATATTTACATTTGCAAGAATTTGTGCAAATGTTTTGCGAATATTGATATGCAAGTCTTTGCAAAAAGATCGCCAAATTATATCGCCAATGTAGGTCCTGAATAAATAACTATCATTATTTTACATTTTTATTTAAATGTTAGTGGTTTATGCGATGTCAAATATTTGAAAATTCCGTTCCTTAAATTTTATCAAATATTTGACATCACATAAACCACTAACATTTAAATAAAAATGTAAAATAATGATAGTTATTTATTGATTCATTGTACACCATGACACAAAAATCTTGTTTGAGGCTGTGAGTGTAAAAGCGATTATTTATTGTTGTTCAAGGTTTCCCGGACAGGCATTTCCAGAGGATTTTTCTATTATTTTAGACTATGTCAATGGTAAATGACCGAAAAGTTAAGGCAAAATTTTGCGCATTCGAGGAATAACAAATCATACCTAGAGATAATGTACCTATAGATAATAAATACAAAATATAACATACTAGCTGTCCCGGCAAACTAGCTGTCCGGCCGATTCTCAGACCTACTGAATAAGCATATAAAATTTGGTAAAAATCGTAAAAGCCGTTTTGGAGGAGTTTGGCAACAAAAACTGTGACACGAGAATTTTATATATTAGATATTGTCTACACATGTTAAACCTATTGTAATTACTACAGTGAATTATCTACTCTTACAATAAGGTGAACTTACCATCGATGAACTTATTTCTAGTGTAAAGCATTCCCTATTTTTCTGTGTTGTTTATGTGACGCGACCATCTTAGTCAGTGACAGTAGCAATGAAAACATGTTCTCATGATGTTGATTTTATGAAAATAAACATCTGTAAACAATCAACGTGCGTCTGGGTGTAAACAAAACTATTCTGTGTTACGTAATTTACCTTCACATAATCCGTCACGTCACACCCACGTTCATATAGGCAAACGGGAATAAGCGTGACGTTCAATCATCCCGTGATCGATTGAGAAAATAGTATTCCGAAACGTGGCGACTCTGTCCTAAATAGATCGGAATGAGATAAGGTATTCCTTCCGTGGAAGGTATCAGCTCCGTACCAACACTCCAATCTTCGGCTTCATCTGCACACGATATATTGCATACAAAGTAGTTCGTACGGATGTACGAAACGTTGACAAGGGAAAAGGGAAAAGGGTTTTCTGTAATAAATTAAACACACTATGTAAACTTAATACTATTTTTGGCGAAATAAATAAATACTCATAATAACGTAAAACTTGACTTTATCAAAATCTTCATCAAAAATATTTAAAAAGGAAAAATAGGAACTACAATTATAAAAATCTCTGCCTCTACTGACAATGGATGTAACTAATAATCGGGTATACGGTTGATTTTCGATTTTTTCAAGATTGAAGTCAGAAACGAGCAAGCAGGTCACCTGATGGTAAGTGGTTACTGCCGCTCATGGACATCTATAAGCAACGTCATACAAAGGTTCTACCTGAAGTCAATCGCGAATTCGTTAGCAATGCACTCCTGAAGACTAACTCATAAAAATGACCCGGAAACCGGACCCTTCCACCAAAACGAAAGAACTGTTTCAAGCTATAGCTTGAAGCAGTTCTTTCGTTTTGTTTATTTATAAATAGGTGTAGCGGTGTACCTCTCTGATCGAACGTATGCAGCACTACGTGTGCGACACGAACAAGTAACGCCGCGCAGAGAAACTTGTCTTATAAATTGTGCATCATACGTATCTCTTGAATACAAAATTACAATGTTTGCATAAAATTGGCTCCGCTTACCCTTTGGATTTTGGGATTAGTTTTGGGGGTGTCGGTATTAACTCGTTTGCTACTTCAATCGGATAAAAAATATTGCCGCATCCAAAAAATCACACGATCCATGTGTCGTTCAAGCAAACTGGAGCCGCGTGCCCAAACGCGTCACTTGGCGGCTGAGAGCAACGTGTCAAAAATCCAATAACAAGAACTGGAGAGTATTTGACGATAAAAGGATTCCGTCCATTATTACATTGCGTTTCTCTAGGTTTTACAATTTTCCAAAGTATATAGAACTAAAATAACTGCCTAGATGCTTATGCTAGATGCTTAAATGTAATATATCTTGTTGCTACTTGCAACAAGACACATTTCATTTGATACCCATATCATTTCATCTATTGCTAGTAACCGTTCTTGCGTTTCTCTGAAAGGCTGTGGTTGCCGGTTCACTTTCATTAAATCATGATAGTCTTAGGGAGTACCAACGCATATGTAATTGGCTTCAGATAGAAATATTTTTCTGTATAAAGTTGCCTATAGATGTGTATGCTCGGCAGAAATCCTACACTTCGGTGGAATCTGATACCCTGGACAAACATTTTATTCATAACTCAAGAAAATAATAGTTGATAACATTAGGCACTTAGCAAAATGACACTAATGAATGAACTTTCTGAGAACGGAATTTGTTAACGATGTAAGATGAGGACTTCTTCTTCAATAGTTTGCATAATTACGCCAAAGTTCAAATCAATTTAAGTTTAGAGACCGAGGTTTCCTGTTCGGTCTTTTTGCTGGCACCGAGAAACGGGTCTGTGCGTCCGATGGAATTGGTGCAAAGCATGAGATGATAGCGGAAAAGACGGTCTAAATAGGAAGATAATTGACTCAAATGATCCTATCGCATTCTACGATACACAAACAGCGACAAATGACACAGGCAATGAAGTGGAAATGTGTAGTGCTGTCAATGCTGTACAATGTCGAAATCTGTGCTCAGAAGTGAAATATGAGAATGAAGACAAAAAGATAGGATTATGTTAAATGTAATTAATATTCACCAGGTGGTAGAACTTGTGTTGTTTTTTTATTTTTTTATTTTCAGCTACGCCTCCACAGACAGATCGTCCGTGCCCTTTTTTAGCATGGTTTTATTTTTGTCTTCACGACATTATTACAGCTCCACTATGTGCCTTCGCCGTCGACATCGCCCACAACTCGGAACAGTGTAAGCTGGGTCCCAGCTGTGTGCGGTGGCGGCAGCGGCGGCTTTACAGAAAACCTTACCTATGCCTATGCTTACTATATAGGACCATTTTTTTATTTTTTATTATGTTTTATACATTTGTTTCTTTTGTTACATACATACATTTGTTTTTTTATACATTTTTTTTATTTTTTTTTATTACGTTTTATTTTTTGTATTGTTGGGGACATTTTGGGATATCTTAGGACTTGCTTTCTTTATAATTTATCGCACGTCAAGCCATTGACGGTTTCGACTCCAAAAATATTTTTAATTCACAACGAGTGGAACTTGTGTTGTTACACAGGGGAGGTTCCACTGCCAGGTATATTTTTAGCGTGAAGGATTTCTTACATTTTATATTATCATGATATAACCACGCTGATCCTTGGGAGTAGCAACGCGTTTGTGGTTGACTTTAGATAGAACCCATGATCTATATGGCGGCATTGAGCACTTACCAGCAGGTGGAACTAATGCTCGTATACTACTTCAATCAGTTAAACAAATAATTATTATCGCGAGTTAAAAATATCGCTTGTTCCTCTAACTTGGGTCGAGCGCAGACATTAAAGTCAGTTCGCCAAATCGGAGAGCCGGCACTCAGTCGAAGGCGATAATGACATGTGTTAAAGTTTGGAACGGCCGCCCGATAACAGCCAAGTTTGGTAACTAAGGCGTTGTGGTCAGCCATTTGTCGTAGATTGTCGGAAAATTGAAGATAGGGAGTTTTTCCTTTCTCACTTTTTTTGGTCAGATTTTTATTTTTTTATTTTTTTTTTATTTTGACTGAAGTAGCAAAGGAGCATGCAGTCCACCTGATGGTAAGTGGTCACTGCCGCCCATGGACATCTGTAAGCAACTTCATACAGAACGTGAGTTCCATCTGAAGTCAATCACAGATGCGTTGCTACTCCCGAGGACTACGATGGTCGCCTCATGTGAAAGTGTGCCGGCAACCACACCCTTCCAACGAAACGCAAGAAATGCTTCACGCTAGAAATAGGTGTGGCGGTGGTACTTCCCCGGTCGAACTACACTGGTTCTACCACCTTCAATTGTTCTTGGATTTGTTATAAACCGCACTGGATAGACTTTATGCATCAGTCCGCAGGGAAATCTGAGCTTTGTAGTGAGATATGAAAATTAAGATAGAAATATGAGATTGTGGTGATTATTAATGTTATACATCTAAAAAGTTTGTGGGGATGTACCTATGTGTGTTTGTTAATCTTTTATGAAAAAACTGCGAATCTCATTTTGCTGAAAGTTGGCACAAACATAGTGTATGTCATGAAATGTCTTTATTTGCATAGACCTAAGGAGGCACTTACCAATTCTCAGTAACATATTTTTTTTATACTTCCACCGGATCGGAACTCGACTTCACCTGAGAAGATCCGGCAAGAAACTCAGTGGGATTGACGTTTTTGTTTGTATATCTTTTTGTTTGCAATGTTGTTTTCACATATTCTTCTTCTTTCTTGTTCTTTATAAAAAAAAATATTTGTCTGTATGTCCTCTATATAATCGTAAACGATATATAACGTGCGCAGGGTATACCTAGTTCGTTATAAGAGTTAGGGGATGAGGTTGTAATAAATATATTTAATTTATATGGAACAGCGATGGCCTAATGGTTGAAGCTTGCCCTCTGAATTAGGAGGTCTGAGGTTCAAATCCAGGCATGCACCTCTGCTTTATATACGTATTAGAAATTATTTATTACTGCTTTTCGGTGAAGGAAAAGCATGGTGAGGAAACCTACACACGAGAGTGTTCTTGAAAAAAAAGTTCCCGGAGGTGTGTGAAGTCCACCAATTCGCACTTGGCCAGCTCGGTGGACTATGGTCTAAAACTCTCTCATTCCGAGAGAATACCCGTGCCCAGCAGTGGGATAATAAGGGGTTGACGATATGTAATCATTATGTCTTATATAACTAGTTTTAAATTAGAAAATACGTCGTCGGTGCCGGGACGTACCGCTGTGAGTTCTGGCTTCAGCGTCAAGCCAGGCAAATATCCAAATAAAGATAATTGTTTTCTGTCCTTTTAGCGGTTTAATTGTACTTTGTAAGTGTCGAAAGCATTATTACGAGTAAACCAGCAGGCATCAACCAGTAATATCTAATTACTAATAGCCTAATGTAGCCTAATTAAGTATTTGTAAACATTATTTATTCATTTAGAACACCATTAATGCTTTGTGAAGTAAATCCAGATTCTATTAACTAATTGAGATAGCCTCTCGATGATCCGTGGGTTATTAATTAAGTGCAAACATAATAACACATGTATTATTAATAATGGTCGACCGATCATCGGGGCTCAGGGCTTTATTACGAATTGGTGATAGAAAGTGCTTGATATCAACTATTGAAACATTTTTTTGGTTTTGTCAATGTAGTTATATAAAATATTTAATTATATATATACACATATATTGTAGGCGACTTGTGGAATTTATCAAAAAATGTAATGAATTTATTATAAGACTAAAACTGTTTGGGAACATGCGTTAAAATTAGACATAACTGATATAATCATCCACTAAACCTAAGTTCTCTACTACTTTTAGCTACGTGTAGAAGTTACGCATAAATGAAAGTCCTAAGTACTTTAATACATAAGATTTTTATTATTTACCAAAAATTTTTTTTTGAAGTCAATCGCACTAACCTACCTACCTACTCTTATGGACTAAGAGGGTGGTCACATATAAAAGTAAGAAAGTGCGAGAAATAGCTGCTTGATATTTGAAGAAAGTACGATTTTGTTTTACGATAATGTCCATCACGACACGTAATGGCATTTTATATGTTATAATGTTACGTTGGCTTTGCGCCGAAACTAATTTTGATTTAGGGTAGTACACGTTTTCTAATATGTAGGAGAATCCTATTACGTGTTTGTTTACGTGAATATTTGTCGGCGAATATTACAAACTTAATGTTTTGAAAATATCAGGGTTTGATTGATTAAAGTGAGACATGTTGGATGGGTTTCCGTACAAACTATGCGGCTTTTTGTTTAGGACAGAAGAAATGTGTTTAATATTAAATATGTAATTATTATGGCATCTGTGATCATGGAGACCTTAATTTGAGAGGCTTAATCTTTAAGAGTACTAATGCATCTGTAGGTAGTTTCATGTGTCCCCTGTAGTTGGGGAGTAGAATACGGCTACGTTATCCCCTGCCTGTCGGAAGATGCGAGTAAATGGAGCTCCTGAAGAGAGGACAGCGGTTAATGCGGCTGCATGATGTTGTAGACACTAGAAGGTGAAGCATGGAAGGCGCAGGGTGACAGCTACACGTCCCTCAAGAGACGAACCCATGAGGAGTGGTGGGTTCCATTGGAGATCCCGGGGAGATAGTCTTCCCCTGCAAGCGCAGAGGAAAGCTACCGAAGAGGTTTTAGTGGATAACAATCCCATATAACCCGGAGTATCTCCAAAGGCTCCGGCGTACTTTTCCAGTAAGATTTTCTTACCTGGTTGATTACAAATGTCGTAGTAGTAGCTACTTACCATCAGGTAGGCTGCATGTACACACAATGACGTTTAAAACTTAAAACTTAAAACGCTTTCTACACTCATAGCCCCACAGTAGGATTTTCTCCTGTATCGTGGGTGCCATGGACACACACAAGACGAATACACAAACACCCAGACCCAGAACAAGAATCTAAACTCATCATTCAGACACTTGTCTGGCCGGGAATCGAACCCGGGACCTACTGAGTGTCAGACCGGTACGGTAACCGCTCGGCCACGCGGGTCGTCAAGCTCCTTTAATGATATTAATAACAGCTCCATTTTTGCCACTCCGGACTGCACGTTGGATGTTCTTGGCTTTATGTATTCTCGTCCCATGGTCTTCGTACGTAGCTCGTTCGGCCAGCTCCTAGCTACGCAGGCATATTTGATAAATTAATTTAAACTTCTGTTCCAGTTTCGAGTATTCATGTTCATTGTAATCATAATGCAAGGTTCTAATGTTAAGAAATAATTATATGCTTGTTGAAAGTGGGTAGACATGAGGTTTTGTATTCGTATGTGCTAATATTTTCAGTGCAAAATGTGTTTGCCAAAGATTTTAATTGATAAAATTGAGTTCATTTAGATTTTCACAATTCGAAATAAAGTGAAGGCTGTATGTGCATCAAAAAATTTATAAATCCATTAAAGCTTTTTCGTTAGCCGGCGAATGGAAGCTCGCATCAAAGCTGTTAATCTGATTTGGGAGCGTTAGTTTAAATTGTTAGCGTTGATCTCAAAAATATTTACGATTCTATCAAAAATACTGAAGCTATTTTCAAATTTAACTAGTAAAGAGTAGTTAATCCACAACAGGGAATATTCAGTTTTTAATTCAGTTTGTGACAACATGTGTTTTCATGAATAATAAATAATATTATTCGTTCCAGTTTGAATATTTTGATTGTGTAGTTAATATTAAAATAACGACAAGAAGAATTACAGGTTAGTGAAAGCGTAAGTTATATAATAATAAAATATAACTTCAATTTTCCTGTAGCATTAGAAAGAAATATATAAGGAATTTTATTTTTTTAATATTTAGTCGAGGCGTGAATCATGTTTTTCACATTGTGGGATGTATAGTTAAGAAATAATCAAAATCGTCGTTTAATATGAAAGTTTATGACATGTAATGAAATGAAATGTCTTTATTTTGTATAGGCCTACGGGGGCGCTTACAAATTGTCAGTTACATTTTTTACTTACACTACCACCGAATCGGAATACGACCTCAACTGAGAAGATCGGGCAAGAAACTCAGCGGGTTCGTCTTTTTTCTTATTTATATCCATTTTTTTTTAAATATAATTACAATCATGTTTTTTTTACATGGTAATGAAAGTTAGCTCCAGTATCTTATGTATAAAATACAGTTATTAAGAGTATCATTGCACTAAATTAAAGGTTGTACTTGGAACTGACTAATTGATTAATTATTGACCTTTAATTTTTCATTCTTAATTTTTTAACCCGACTGCAATCAACTCGATGAATTCTTTTTTAAGTAGTCGACTTTTTTGTATTCATAAATTAACGATGTTACTTGTATATATTATAAATGAAAGGAGGTACGAATAGAGTATACCTGTAACGATGTTACGACTTTATTATATCCAAATCATATATTCAGGGTTCCCTTATATAGCGATCGTATCCGATATAAATCGTACACATAGAAGCAAACCGTCTTGCATAGTTTAAATTACTTCAGATGTAGTTTATTACATTAGAAGTGTGCTGGGACGTGACTTCTCCATTGTTTGCAATATCCGGAGAAACTTGCAGCTCCGTACGTACCCCTGAGGGGCGCGAAGTGGAATTTCAGGTACATCTTTGAGATTTTACACTTGGATTCAGTACTTGAATTTGGCTTGGAAAATAAGTGTTTATAAATATGTAGGTAAGCAATATTGTAGTATTTAGAAATACTAGTCACCCGTCACATCGGTCGAAATTCGATCATAATTTAAATCAAAAAACTAAACTTTATACTGTCCAAAGTAGTACGAATAATTCGCAAATTCAAATGAAATGTAATTATTTTTAAAGTAATTTTGAACACACCCGTTAAATATAAAAAGAGGTTTAATTAGCTAAACCACATTTAAAAGCAATAGCGGGTATTTTGACAAAGACACTGACATTTCTGACGTTATGTGTTTTCATAATAAGACATTGAATATTATAATTGTTTATTATTTATGTGACAGTGACAAATCCACGGTAGTGTGTGTAATGTGTTTTAGTTGATTTTATGTATGTTTTAAGCATTATTTAAAAAAAAATATTAACATTCTGCACTCCTTCACTACGTCCACGTTAACCGTGCAAAGTTTCATACTAATTCGTCCGCGGCATATTACTTAAAAACGCTTCACAAGTTTTTGCTTCACGTATTAATATTTAGAAGATTAATATTTAGATTATGAATTTAAGTTACACATAAAATCAATACCATAAATCTTATAATGTTTTCACACATAAGATATTATAGTTTATAGTTTACTACTTGACCCGGCAACTTCGTTCCGCGTAAAAGTCAAAAATCTTAATTTAAGAGTGTCTCTCCACTTATTATAATACTTATACATGTATTATACATAAAACCTTCCTCTTGAGTCACTCAAAAAAAAACTGCATTAAAATCCATAGCGTAGTTTGAAAGATCTAAGCATACATAGGGACAGACAGCGGGAAGCGACTTTGTTTTATACTATGTAGTGATAAAATAAAATATCAATTAGTTACAACATCACACACACACTCGTCCACACACATACATACATACACACACGCACGTGTTTACTTAGTTTTGTTATTTTAATAAAATGTAAATCCTATGGCGCCAAGTCAAGCCTATGTGATAAATTTGTGTTATTTGTAATGCTGTGGATTTTGTATTATAAATAAATAAATAAACATAAAATAACTAGTAGACTGTCTATTTAATAAGTATAACTTTTTTGCTTTTTTGCTCTACTGTAAAAATTGCATTTTTCAAACGAGCATGTAATATCTGATGGTAAATTGCCACTGCCGCCCATGGACATCTGTAAACAACTTCATATAGAACATGGGTTCTATCTCAGAGAAGTCTCAGAATGAGAGAGTTGTTGGCTATAGTCCACCGCGCTGGCCAAGTGCGAATTGGTGGACTACATATGTAAATGTATACATATATATACATTTACAAAGTATTGTTCTAGAAGTAAGCGTAAAATCTTACTTTTCACATACATACATATAATAATCACAATTTAAATTTTTGCTGCTGGAAAAAATACATATATTATATGTATTTATAACTGTGCAATAATTCTCTATACAAAGAAATACTAACATGCAGTTAGCAATTTATCTTTAAAGTTCAGTGATATTTTAGTAAACGAGTTTTCATCCCAAATTTGGTTGTGATCCGTTAAAACCGACGCCCCCGAAACTAATCCCGTAATCCAAAAGGTAAAAAGGTAAGCGGAGCCAATTTTATGCAAACGTTGTAATTTTGTTCAAGAGATATGTATGACGCACATTTTATAATACAAGTTTTTCTACGCGGCATTACTCTGTGCCGCACAAGATTTTTCTGATTTAATCCTATGAATATTTTATATTTTTTTTTCGTATTGGTATCAAAAAGGTAACCTCAGAGGCCATTTAAATTATGTTACTGGTATTTTAAAGTGGTCACCACGCAACCACTCAATTCAACTCAGAAGTGTATCAGGTACAATGACCACAAAATATCTGGAAGTTTAAAGGCTATATGTAAATTTGTCATATGCCCATAACGAATATGTTTTGGACATAAACAAAAAATAGTCAGACACTTCAATTTCATTTATTTGCATAGATATCGAAACGGAATTTAAATCCGCATGCAAACGCAATCCCACAAATTGTATCCGTCCATTAAACTTTACTTTGGGTTTCAGGGCACCGCTTCTCCGTCCCCGGTTTCCCCGTTCCCACATTCCGCATTCCCACGTTCCGATCTCATTTATTCTCCATCGGTTCAGTCTTATCGAACGGTTTGAGTCTAATAAAATTTCCGCTTTTTTGGATGTGACAAAAATACTGGACGGCGATAGATTATCAGGATTTAAGAGAGAGAACACTTTTTAGCTCGGTTTGTGTTACGGTACTTGAAATGTTTATAGGTAGAACCAGTGTTATTCGACCGGGGAGGTACCACCGCCACACCTATTTCCAGCGTAAAGCATTTCTTGCGTTTCGATGGAAGAGTGTTGTTGCCAGTACACTTTTATATGAGGCGACCATCTTAGTCCTCGGGAGTAGCAACGCATTCATGATGACTTCAGATGGAACTAAGTTCTATGTAGAGTTACTTACAGATGTCCATGGGCGGCAGTGACCACTTACAATCGGGTGGACTGCATGCTCGTTTGTAACTTCAATGTTATAAAAAAACGTGATAGGACTAGTATGTTAGCTCGGATGATACCACCGTTTTTTCTAGTATGAAACAATCCTTCGTACGAGTTTATAACATTTCGAGTTTAACATATCATCCTTACGTTTTTATTTTCGACTAAAACTTGCAATGTACTTTGAAATGATTGTAAAAAACATAAACAATCATCATTTTAAGGCAACAAACCAAATTCATACCAATAGAAATTGTTTTACCTTCAGTACCAATGAATACCACACGACTTCAACTGAAGAGAAGAGAGAGAGAAAGAAGTACATTTGTCTGACTGCTGCGTTCAAACATCCGTTCTGGGTGAGTGTGTACTCGTCTTTGTCTATGGCAATATGTATGGCCATTATAGGAAAATATCTAGCGTGGGACTGTCCTATTCGGAGCGCAGAAGCGTTAAATGTCAGTATTTATTTATAAGTTTTTGTACACGGAGACATTACAGAAATTATACATTTACAAAAATACTTAGTACAAAGGGCTACTTATTCCAAAATGAAATTTCTTCCAGCAGCGCTGTGATCGGAATATGTATGTGAGAAGCAAATCTAGCGTGCACAAAATAAATTATACATAAATACATACGTAATAAATATATAAGAATATATATATAATAATAAATAAAGTGTTTGAATTTGTGCTTTAAATTGAAGTACTTTCAATTGAATTGAATTGTGTTGTACTGTAGAGTTTGTATCGTATTGTATCATGTCGTATCGCACAGAGTTTGTTCAGCTACATTGTACGCGTGTCGTTCTAAGCGACCAAACCTCATTTTAACTGCGGAGAATATTTCTTTTATTGGCTTGATTCAACATAGTTGAGCAGAATGAGTGTACTTTACTGTCAATGTGTTTACAAAAAAAGGTAATATGCTAGAACGAGGATAGTTCGACCGGGAATGTACCACCGCCTCTCATAATTCTAGCATGAACCGGATAGTGTGATTTCCTGTACAGGTGATCTTAATCTGTGGTGTGTTGATTATTATTTTATCTGGGGTTGGCCGCAGTTGTATTGGCCGCAGTACTCAGATATCATCTGATGGACTGCATTATTGTTTGTTCATCCATCCGTTAATCACTACATAGTATAAAATAAAGTCGATTAACGCTGTCTGTCATATGTATGTTTAGATCTTTAAAGCGCTACGTTTTTAATGCATTGTTTGAAATAGATAGAGTGATTTAAGTGGAAGGTTTTTATGTATAATACACATGTAATATAATAGAGAAACACTGATCATTTTCGATTTTTGGCTTTTAGGCGAAACGAAGTACTTCGGGTCAAGTAAGTACTATACAATTATATATATTAAAATTTATTTTATTTCGTACTTTGAAATTAGTTTCACACAACTCAAAGCGATCTATTTGTATATGAAACGGGTCCTTACGATAAGTGGTTTTTCTTTTTTTATTTTATTTGGCCTATTCTCTCGTCAACCCATTATTGTCTCACTGCTGGGCATAGGTCTTATCTCAGACGCCCTGTAGTTCCGGGATCAGAATAGGGCTACGGCATCCCCTGCCTATCGTAAGAGGCGACTAAAAGGGGCTTCTGGGGTTGCAGACGGCTAGAGTGGGAACTCGAACCGTTCGGTCAGGCAATCCCGGGAAGGAGGGCGGTATGTGTAGTCGCATACCGTCGTAAAGACTAGACGGGGCAGTGAGCCCAGCCGCCCATCTGGGAGGAGCCCGATGGGGCAGGGCGCTCGGAGGATTCCGGTTGAAGTCGTTTCGAGATCCCGGAGTCCTCCTTTTCAGCGCCGAGGACGGCCATCGGGGGGTTTTAGTGCGGTAAAAATCCCACATAACCCTGCGTCGCTCCCACGGCGTCGGGTGCCTTTTGAAGATTTCCCCCTCGAAAACAAAAAAAAAAGGTCTGATCTTAGAATGAGAGAGTTAAGGTCATAATCCACTGCGCTAGCCAAGTGCGAATTGATGGACAGTGCGAATTGGTTTTTGCCTATTACTTGACCCAAAACCGTATATCCTGAGAACATGTTACATATCACAACATACCGATTGAAAATCTCCAAATCCGCGATAATACTTTACAATTATACGTAACGTCTTTTGCTGAGGAGAAGTCTCCGTGTCTATTAGAACGATGTCAATTGTACCCACGTCCTATCGTTATAACCAAATGTCTTCCATTAAATATCGCTATCGGCGAGCTTATCGCGCCTCCGTAAATATCGGAAAGGGTTTGCTTTATAACTGTACTTAAGATAAGCTTTAGTGATTAGTTTGCTTCATATTTTGACTGATGATAAAAGTATAAAAAGGTTCTATTTTCCTTTAAAAATAATTATAAAAAACAAGTTATAGTAAAACATTTTATTTTCCCATCCTATTTACACTCGTTTCATTTGATACCCATATCATCGGTGTCCATAAAAATAATAGATCCGATTTTTTTTTTGTTTTCGAGGGGGAAACCTTCAAAAGGTACCCGACGCCGTGGGAGCGACGCAGGGTTATGTGGGATTTTTACCGCACTAAAACCCCCCCGGTGGCCGTCCTCGGCGCTGAAAAGGGGGACTCCGGGATGTCGAAACGACTTCAACCGGAATCCTCCGAGCGCGCTGCCCCATCGGGCTCCTCCCAGATGGGCGGCTGGGCCCACCGCTCCGTCTAGTGTTTACGACGGTATGCGACCACACATACCGCCGTCCTTCCCGGGATTGCCTGACTGAACGGTTCGAGCTCCCACTCTAGCCGTTTGCAACCCCGGAAGCCCCTTTTAGTCGCCTTTTACGACAGGCAGGGGATACCGTAGCCCTATTCTGACCCCGAGGCTACAGGGACGAATAGATCCGCCTTAGGCTCACTATTATGACGTTTATGTGCCTCATTATAAACCTCTTATTATTAGGCACAATAATATGAGGTTATTTAATCTTTATATGCCTTAAATATAGTACAAAGGTGGACTTAATGCTATAAGCATTCTCTGCCAGTCAACCTTTAGGCAGTCCAAAACCCAATGAAGGTGCTATAAAGAAAAAAAGAATAATAATAACCGAGAAACATATGAATATATATTTATATCTATAATAAAACCTACATAAATACACAAAAAAAATATAAATACTATATAATAACATATGTACACATACAAAATATTTTTTTTTAAAGGAAAATAGAACCTACTTTGATACAAAACGATACAAACTTACGAAGCATGTAGACATACTGAGGCATGTACGCGTGGCTGTTGCCCGAAAGCTCGCCGCAAAAAGCTTCCGGGCTTTCACACTGAAATGTAATGTACGGATCAGGAGGAAAACTCAGTATGTATGAGTTTCATCACATGTCTCTGCTTAGTAGTCTTATTACATATATGTAAGCACCAAATAGCTAATGTTATAGTTTAGGATAGCTGTAACCCTGCATCATCAGGATCGAAGAGTTGAAGGTCAAATTTTTCGTCAACCTATATAAGCATAGATATATAATACATATTCCAAGTTTCACAAGAATCGATTCGGCAGAAGGCGAGTTATCTCAAATTATCTAAAAAACTTTAGGAGTGGTGGTGGTTTCCACCCCATAACTCAAAGAGTTAAGCATCACAGCATACCCATTGTCCAAGAAAAAAAGTTGCGTGACAAAATTTCCTATCAAATGAAAGAAAGAAAATGGAAATCGCTTTAGAAACACCCAAGTTATTCAAGATTAAAAAAACCAAACCAAACCAATTTTCCAATTTTCCGGGAAAACCGCCGGAAGGTTTTCATTTTCCTCAATATGGGACTGCCTGTGAAACTAGCCGCATACAATGTCGTATGAATCGTGTCGGTAGGTCGACGATTTCTAGCCAATTCGCCCGAACATACATAAAAAAAAAAAACGAGACGAATAGATAACCTCTTTCCTTTGGGAAGTCGGTTAAAAATCACATATCGTGAGTAGCCCCTAAGTAATAAAACGTAATGAGCTCGTACGTAGGGCCAAGTGTTTTTCTCTGATCGCAGCCGCCATTTTAAACATCGTAAATCCTATGTCACTCTGACCACTGACTGATATACCTAAGCTATTTGATTTTGGAAATTCAATCATATATCATTTTGCAATCCGTTAATTGGTTTTTGGTGTAATGCGTGCCACAGAATGATTCATACATAAATAGGTATAACCATGTATACGCTCATAAAATATTACCCTATTTCTGATGCAGACGGGTAACTAATTTAATTTTAGTTAAAAGGCAAAAATAAGTGCCATTTTTTGAGCTTTCAAATAAAATGTAAATAAAACCATTCTCTCTGGAATACACGACGCGTGTAGCCAGCCGCAATGAGCCTGTGCGGGCGGAGGCTGCCCGGAAACTCACCGCAAAAGCTTCCGGGGCTCAACACCGAAGTGTAACAGTGTTTTTTGGAATTATTTACACTTAATTTTTGAATTAAATTTCGACAGTCGATCGGTAAATGTGAAAGAGATATACATTTATGTTTATTGAAGCTCACGAGGGTATATTGGAATACGCGACGCGTGTAGCTGCAATGAGCTGAGGGCGAAAGCTGCCCGGAAACTCACCCCAAAGCTTCCGAGGCGCAACACCGAAGTGTAACAGTGTTTTTGGATTTCTTTAAACTTAATTTTTGAATTAAATTTCTACATTGCGATAGGTGAATGTGAAAGAAATATTCATTTATGTTTATTGAAGCCCAGGAGGTTATATTGGAATACGCAATGCGTGTAGCTGCAATGAGCTGAGGGCGGGTGGAGGCTGCCCGGAAACTCACCGCAAAGCTTCCGGGACTCAACACCGAAGTGTAACAGTGTTTTTTGGTAAAATTTTATCACGCTTAATTTTTTATTTAAAATTGGTAAATTTGAAGAGGATATTCAAATTTGTTATTGAAACACACGAGGTTTTATTAATTATGTTATAAAAGTTGTCTGTTTGCAAGGTTTTATTTCACTTGCCTAGTTATTTCGTTAGGATCTACTTATATCTTGCAATTTAATATAACCTTAACTGTTGGATCAGATTTTTTTCAGTTTGAATGAGAAATTTTGATTGATTAATATCTAGTATCGGAATCTTTTCAATGAAGCGCACGCACATCTTCTCGCTAGAAATAGATTCATCCAATATACATAATGCTGTAAATAATACACTTTATACTTGCTTGCTTTAATTTTATTTAAACTAACTTAACTAGCCTTGTTTTCAAAAGAAGTAACTGAATAAGTATAATTTTATTCGGCTGTTGAATTGCAACCATAATGTTAGATTACAGACGTTTAATGTAAGTAGTAAATACACTACCTGAAAGAAATTTTGAAACTAATTGGCAGTAGGAATAACGTATTCCGGCTACACTAGTAATTAGGCGGCGGAAATGTGGCTGTGCTGAAAATGCAATGCTAATACTAACTGTTCATATGCTACAACGTTAAAATTGGGCCTTTGGCTTTTCCTATTTCTAATTCAAATCAGCTGTTAAAAGTAGATCCCGATTTTTTGTATGTGACTTTCATCTATTTATTAGACTTATGAGTTCAAATGGGTATAGCTGGGTATAGATTTTATGAAATTTGTTTTGCATTTTCCGGATCCACCGGTTTCTTTAGTACATAGTACTACCTGGTCGCACTTCCGCTTGCTGATTACCAGCCACGTTGGTTAGCTAGTCTGCTGATTTTATTTTTTAATTTTGGGTTAAATAATAGAATGATACTTTTTGGTTAGCTCAGAGATTTTGATATTTTTAAAGGATCAGATGTAGGGGGCCGGGGCGTTAATAGTTATAGAAAATCGCATTATATACTATTTAGTTACTTTTGAAATTCTAATAAATTTAAGTATTAAATAATAAATTAATTCAATCATGCACTGAGTATCGACACACACCTTTGAAAACTTTTTACTTTAAAGAACTCTTAGGTGTAAGTTTTCTCTCAGATTTTTTTCATTGGCATATAGTTTAGAAGAATTAAAGATGCGTGCTTTGAAATATAAATTCATACGGTTTAATATAATATAACGCGTAATAACAGATTATTCTTAGCAGTGTAACAGGTTACCGGTACTGTTTTACCCTCACGTTCGCCCTCACATCTTTAGCGGGAAGAGACAGAATACATCAGAATTGTGACAGCAGTACTCTTAAGTTTCTCATAGCAAGTCACTTGGGCAATGTAACTTAAATATTGAATGAAAATTTGAGATGGTGATGTGATGAAGAGTGATACAGTAGATCGAGAAACTTCCTGTTTTGAATGCGTCACCCTTACCTATTTATAGAAAACAATCAAGCAAGTGCAAGGCAAGCAAGGCAGTGGCAACTAACCATCTGGTAGATTCTACCAGATGGTTAGTTGCCACTGCCGGTCATGGACATCTTCAATTCTAGGCCATACAAGGCCTAATTTAGTTTACGTTTAGTAAGTATATGTAGATATTATTTCTCTTACTATAATACACTTTTAAGCAATTTAGCCGCGTTTAACACTGTATTATTAAACAGTGCACTCATTACTATTTGCGGTGGAGCCGTTGAAATGGAACCACATAAGGTTTGACTTTATTTTTTAACTTCAATCAGTTAAAAATAAATAAGGTAAGTGGTGGTATATAAAAGTGTGCCGACAACTACACCCTTTCATTAAAACGCAAAAACTGCTTCACGCTTGAAATAGGTGTGGCGGTGATACTTCCTCGGTCGAACTACACTGGTGCTGGTAGCACCAGTGTAGTTCCTACCAAACCTACCTTCTTGAGACCTTCATTTGTGGGGTGTAAGACGTATACTAGTCCTATAGATATCTCATATCGGATTAAAATTTTGAAATTAATTAATTTTAAGTATTTGTCAATAAGTGTAATTGGTTCTAACGTTCTTATTGACATTAATAAATAAATAAATTAATAATAAATCAATTTAGTGCTTAGGTGTAGCGAAGTATGTATCTGACAGTTCGTCGAGCTGCCTGAGCCAATATCCGACGATATAGTCATCAAGCTTGGATGAGAGGCAAGACCTACACCACAGATTTGTAAAAACGACATTGATTTAATTACCGTTGCGACCGCAATGTATGTTTGCTATTTCACAAAAAAAAAAAAAAACACCGGTTGTATCAACACTAAAAGCAAGTTATCAAACTGATCGTTGTTTGTCTATTAAAATTTCAATTTCCTGAAGTGTTTATTTTACCTGTGATACATATAAAAATGTAAAGGATTAAGTTACGTTAACGCAATTGGTATTCCGTACATTTTATTATGTCCACAATTTGCATTTCCTATATAAAAATTATTTTGATATAATCTTCTATTACCTGTTTATCATATTAAAAATATTTATAAAGTTTCTAGTAAAAATCAATAATAGACAAAGTAGGTATATATAAGACACTTCAAATTATTGTATTTGGAAACATGACAACGTTTTATTGATAGTAATTTTTGTAGCTCGGCAGACTTCGGAGGAACAACTGCATTGCTCTTTTCGTATTAATCAAAATCAAAAAATCAAAATATTTATTTCTTTAACAAATTTTTGTTCTTTTTTACAATTTAGTGGTTTGGAAACGCCTAGTAAACAAAATTAAGACAGCAGTATTGTGGCTCGAAGAGTGTGATGAGGGAGATCTACTTATGGCATTCAAATTTAATCCTCAAGAGTAGAAACGGAATTGTAGCCACCTTCATGTAAGACATCTTATCCGGAGTTATATTTAAATGCCCATTGGTGCCAGTAGCCACTAATCATCAGATGGCATGCTCGCTAGCTAAATATATAAAAGAAGATAAACATACGACAGGACCTTTTTAAATTGCCCAAAGAAGATAAAAATGTTTACAATAACTTTTTATCTATGGCATTTTTAACTAACTTTGAATTTCATCTCCGACATTTGAATAAATTTCAAAGTTAATGAAATTTCATCAACCCATCAATCATTCTCTACACGGAGATTAATTTCGAAAACATCAAGTGAGATTGTAAAAAATCTGTTACTCTGAGCATAACCTTAGTCTTTAATTATGAAAATGTCGTTACGGATCCTTAAAAATCTGTATACATGTTTATATAATTTTGAACTAGCGCTCACTCCGAGTGAGGACACGCTTAGGCCATTAGTAAATTATTTTTCAAAAGTCAGAATTTATTTAAACACTGTAATGTACTGCAACTTAGGTACGTAAATTATTTTTAATACAGTAACAGAACTTTCTAAATGAAAGTACTAATTTTGTTTATAAAATGTTGGTGATATTTAATGTTCAGTAATTTTTAGTAAATTTAATGATTAAATTTGTCTCTCAAGAGGGGTCCGGGGTTTGAGTCCTGGAAACGTTTCTAACTTACATCTCTTTTAAAAGCGATATGCATGTGACAGATTAATTATCAATTGTGATACCTAAGCTTAATATAGGAGGGTTTTGTTATTTTTTTCTTGATAAATTGCGGAGTCTAGTATATTCTGTATATGTCTTAACAGACATAAAGAAAAAAAATTAGAGACTGAACGACCTAATTTTTTACGCGGTCCGCCAAATTCGGACCTCCAGACCTTAGACCCCAGGAATAGAAAGGCATCTGTTTAGTTCAGTCAAACTTCTGTGTCCATGGATGGCCCTGCTCACTTGTCATCAGATGGACTGCGTGCTTGTTTGATTCTTCGGATTTATGAAAAAATATACATTATGCCTGATGTCGGTCACAGACATTGCTACTGACGAGTGTGTCTCCTTATCTTAAAAACGGATCACAAGTTTTTGCTTCACTTATTAACATATAGACACAGGAAGTTTTTCAAGGCTTACAATTTAGTTTTAAATTATACACACGTCAGGTACATCAGGACATGATATGGAATATTTTGTTCCGATACAAGAAAAACAAAGTTTAGGTAAATTTCCTGAGATGAAAGGGAGAATGTTCGCTCTAATATTATCCTGATTCCTCGTTCCTGTGATTTGATGTGAGTTTGATGTTTATTAATACACTAGCATTGATTTATAGTTTTGCTTGTGATGTTCATAGTTATTGAAAGGAAAATGCATCGTATGTCTTATTAATATAATACAATATTTTTTTTATCGTACAAGCTTTACGCTATACTTCCATAAAAATAATGAAATTCGTTAATAAATGACCTTCTATATTATTGTTAACAATTGTAATAAAATTAGGTAATGAATAAAAATATGTATAAACATCTTGTATAAAAAAAGACAATAGAAACAAAAAAAACTTCTATATCAATAGGAAGTAGAATTAAAAAAATAAATATACTTTACCAAAAGTGTAATTAACCGACTTCCAAAAAGGAGGAGGTTATCAATTCGTCTGTATTTTTATTTTTTTTTTTTTTTTTTTTTATATTTGTTACCTCATTTCTCCGCACTGGGTGAACCGATTTAGATGATTTTTTTTTTATTTGAAAGGTAGTGCGTGTCATAGGGTCCCATTTTTTTTTAGTATTTTTTTGACTAGGGCATCCATAAGAAAAACGCATAAGTCTTAAATTTGCATTTTCAATGTACGCGATAAATGTATGAATAACTCAATATCCCGCCAACCGATTTTGATGATTCTTTTTTTATTAGAAAGGATGTACTCCAGGGGTAGTCTGATAAGAGTTTGATAAGGTTCTAATCATAGGATCTTCAACTTTTTGGAGCAAAATAATAAAATTAGTGATAGTCGGCCGAACCTTAGCTGGAGAAGTCCAATTGAGTAAAATATAGAATAAAATTACTATGTAGGTATTTACTATGAAAAATTTGACCTTCAACTCTTCAATCCTGATGATGCAGGGGTACTGCTAGCCTGAACTATAAAAGTTGGTCGTTTGATGTTTGCGAATATATAATGAAATTGTTAAGCAAATTCATGGGACAAAAATTTGACCTTCAACTCCTCAACCCTGATGATGCAGGGGTACTTAAAGCCAAAACCATAGGAATAAGCCATTTGGTGCTTACGTATATGTTATAAGATTACTGAGCAAAAACATAAGATGAAAAATTTGACCTTCAACTCCTCAACCCTGATGATGGAGGGGTACTTCAATCCTAAACCATAGAAGTTGGCAATTTGGTGCTTACGGTTATGTAAAGAAAATACTAAGCAAAAATATAAAATCAAAAATTTGACCTTCAACTCCTCAACCCTGATGATGAAGGGGTACTTCAATCCTAAACCATAGGAGTTGGCAATTTGGTGCTTACGGTTATGTAAAAATAATACTAAGCAGAGGCACAAAATTAAAATTTTGACCTTCAACTCCTCGACCCTGATGATGAAGGGGTACTTCAATTCTAAACCATAGGAGTTGGCAATTTGGTGCTTATGGGTATGTAAAAATAATACCAAACAGAGGCACAAAATTAAAATTTTGACCTTCAACTCCTAAACCCTGATGATGCAGGGTACTGCAAGCCTGAGCCATAGAAGTTAGCCACCTGGTACTAACGTATATGTTATAAGATTACTAAGCAACAATATAAGATGAAAAATTTGACCTTCAACTCCTCAACCCTGATGATGGAGGGGTACTTCCAGAGGGGGCGCCCTGTTTGTATGAATTGTAAAAGTGTTTTATGTTTAATTTTTGTGAATATGTAGATGCACAAAGCAAACTTAGAGGCTTTATTTAAATACAAACATAAAAATATAGTCACTAAAAAGTGTAAAATAAAAACTTTTTAACAAAAAATATCTACCGACTTCCATGTCACAAAAAAGTAAAAAATAATTTAAATATATTTTGGTCTAGAACATACTCAGTACTTAGTACATAGTTCTGAAGTCGGTGCTCATATAGGACGTAGTTACCGTCGTCCAGCGAAATATGTCGAGCACCGACTTCAGGACTATGTACTAAGTACTGAGTATGTTCTAGACCAAAATATATTTAAATTATTTTTTACTTTTTTGTGACATGGAAGTCGGTAGATATTTTTTGTTAAAAAGTTTTTATTTTTTAATTTTACTTTTCTGACTTCACTATTGACAAGTAAAAACGGAATAAAAAGTAAAGTTTAGGTTTTATATAGTGCAATGTGTATATACTTTATTTTTTATTTTTTTATTTGGTTAAGGAGAGGGAAACCTTCAAAAGGTACCCGACGCCGTGGGGGCAACGGTGCGTGGAGGACTCTGGGCTCTAATGGAACACAACCGGAGTCCTCCGAGCGCGAAGAGCCCAGTGACGTATCGAATGTTATTATTTTAACATTCGCAAATGCGAATATCCATCGAGCACGTTTAGGCAAAAGTTTTTTTTTAAATGAACATTACTGACAGACGAAATCTCCAATTATTCCTATAGATAAATATCCTATATATCAATAGAAGCTCCTGATATAAATAAAGCCTTTGACAATTTCCGGCAAACAATTTTGCTCGAGTCAGTTGATTACATTTATTCGATCACGTCGCCTCTTGATTGTAATGGGGTCTCGTGCGGCTGGGGGACCCACGGACCCATATTATATAACACCCAGGAATAATCAGGGTACAAAATCTTCATATATGTTTGATTGATAATTTCTGGATAAATTGATTGGTTGAGGCCACTTATATATTAATACGTGAAGCAAAAATTTGTGATTTGTTTTATAAGATAGTTGCCGCAGGCGGAGGAGTATGATATTATGCACGGCTATAGTTGATGAAGAGAAGGATTGCGCAATGCTACTTTTTTCAAATACTGCATAAAACATACATAAATAAGTAAAAACACAATACACACACTACCCTGCTGTTTGTGTCAACAAACATATACATGAACATGAAAATACATAACGTCAAAAATGTCAGATGTCTTTGTCAAAATACCCGCTATTGCTTTTAAATGCAGCTTAGTTAATAAACCTTATTTTATCTATAACGGGTGCGTTCAAAATAACTTGAAAATTATTACAATTTGTCTCTGGCATAGCTCTCTTTTAAAATGGGAGACTTTTAGGCCACTGACAACCACGCTCGCCACATACCAATTGATAGGCTTCACACACCTTTGAGAATTTTTGACGTGACAACGTCTTATAATTCAATGGAGCCGGCAGCACGCGCCAAAAAGCGTGACTCATGCGACGTTACTGCGCTCTGAGGCGTTCCATTTAAGGCTTGAAGTGCAAGCGAGAGCGCGGAACGAGCGACAAAAAGGCGCAATCGGCCTCTGCGTTCGGCAGCGTTTGACATCTGTCTCTCTACTACTTGAGTGAGCGATGTGTCCGCGTGGACAGCTACTATACAATAATAATACATTTACATGTTTTCGTCAAGTATGAAACGCAATGGAAAGTGAATGTGATGTCAATTGTTTATGAATACATACAAAATTTTCTTTTGAAAAATGCGACAATACCATCAGTACTTTCTTATGACGTTGTCACGTTCAACTATCCATAATAAACCAACTTTACAGAATACCGATTTTTTTAGGTTTAATGATTTTTAGACTCTCAGGAGCGTAGGTTTCCTCCCTGTGTTTTATTTTACCGTAAACCTACTCGTCCCATATTATCTAGTTCACATTACAAATTAAATTGATAAATTCCTTTATATATTACAAATTAATTAGATTTCCATTACATATTACAAGATATTTAGCTCAATACAGAGATAATAATTATGTATTCGTCTCAAATCATCCAATTAATTATAGCTTCATATAAATATAGTCTCTGCATGTGGTTTCGGTCACGACGCCCTACGGTTGTGAGGCCCGGAAATAAGAGTTTTGCGGAACGCGTAACGAATTGACGAATATTAATAAAATTGCTTATGAACAAAATATATTGGATGTTTCCGAAAATTGAAATACAAATTGTATTGGTAATGGTTTCCGACAAAGGATGGGGAAGCTATATTGAAATATGGGAAGGTTCTTGTTTCACGAATGTAGAATTTTCATTATTGAAAAATGTAAGACGAATGATATACCAGACATATAACTTACTAGCAGAGTCGACGCGACTTTGTTTGCGCAGTCTATAATGTAATTTGTCCAATCATTATATATTAGAACACCACTCCTGGACATGAAACGTAACGTCAGAATACCCGCTATTGCTTTTAAATGCGGCTCAGATAATTAAAATTCTTTTTATATTTAACGGGCGCGTTCAAAATTACTTAAAAATTATTTAATTTTATTTGAATTTGAGAAATATTCGTACTTTTTAATTTAAATTTAATTTTTTAATTTAAATTACGGTCTAATTTCGACCGACGCGACGGGTGACTAGTTCAAAAAGTTCACCCTTCCGGAAATAAGGGTTTAGTTGCCATGGGTCCAGAAATGGAAGAGTAATAGTACTTTTCTACTCCTGGCGCCATGCACCAGAAGTAGAACAGAAATGGATAGTAGGGCAAGAGAGAAATTTACAAGCATTTCCCTAAACACAAAGTAATGAAAGTAATTAACACCATAAACACAATTCACGATACAATAAATTTTAACAACAATTTAATCCCAAATTAATTTAGATAATGGTAAATAATAGCTCATTAGCAACCAACTGTAAATCGAGTGTAACGACTATTTCATCTCTTTCGCACTCGTTAATATTGTCGTAATCTATCTTGTTCACACCTTTATAATCTAGGGAATTTACTTGAGAACGAAAATAGTATAAATTACGATATTAAATTCGCGTTCCCTTTTGTTTGAGTAGAATAATAATGTGACTTGTTAAAATTATCGTTTACATTAATAATGAGATAATTGTAAAGATGAGGTCTCGGATGAGAAAGGTAAGTTTGCCCTATTGTAACTTTTTGTAAAGGTGCAATAAATATATAAATAAATAAATAAATATTCAATATTTTTACTACATAGACTTACTTTCTCTTACATATAAATCTATTTCATTTTCATATTTCACTGAAGTTCTGACGGCTGATTTTATATATAACGAAGTGAATGATGGCGTGAAATGTGACCTCAGGAAGGCTCGGGGTCTTCATTATTGTTCTTTCTTGAAGATTTTAAGTAAAACACAGCAGTAAACTTCTTCGATTTATTCACAATTGCGGAGGTCCGATCGTTTTGACGGTTAAACAAGAATCTTTTTCTACCGGCTTTCGCTCGCCTTTTTATAACAATGTTTTATGGTGTGGTGTGACAATAACAAATTTATGGAGGGTAAACTAAATTACAATTCTAAAAATCATTGAATGTTGGTAACTCAATAAACAAACAATTTTCGATCTTTAAACTAACTAAAATAAGTATTATCGGCGACGTGTTTTTCATAAATACGCGGTGTCGCGCCGACATATATGTCTTGTAAAACGATGTTACGAAATGATGTATAGCACTTTCAGACAGTGATCCCGACCAAAATTAATATTTGGTATTAAAAATATATTTGAACATCACTTACTCAGTTTGACACTTAATCTAAACATATTACTTTTGGGACTATTTGATTATTATAGTTGCTAAGCGAGACAAATGCTGATCGAACATTCTCCAAACACAATAAACTAGCCGCAAATATGCACTGGTACGAGTAGACGAGTATGTCCAGAGAATTCGTAAATTGGCTGTCTACCTAATTAGGGTATACAGGCGTTTAAAGTATATATCGTTGCTAGAATGATAGCTCGAATGGCACAAATAAAAAATGCAATGCAATTTGAAGGTGGTAGAATTAGTGAAGTTCGACCGGGGAAGTACCACCGCCATACCTATTTCTAGCGTGAAGCATTTCTTGCGTTTGAAGTGTGTGGTTACCGGCACACTTTTATATGAGGCGACCATCATAGTCCTCGGGAGTAGCAACGCATCTGTGATTGACTTCAGATAGAACCCATGTTCTGTATGAAGTTGATTACAGATGTCCATGAGTGGTAGTGACCACTTACTATCAGGTGGACTGCATGCTCGTTTGTTACTTCAGTCAGATATAAAAAAATGCAAATTTTACAAGAGAGTCAAAATTAAGCAATGCTTTTATGTTTGGTTTTTAAATTAATTTGTTAAGATATATATAAAAAAAACTTTTCATTCTGGGTCACATTCTCAAGGAAGATTAGGTTGTAGTTACAATCGGCAAGTTACCACGGCTACACCTATTTTTTAGCTTGAGGCAATTCTTGCGTATTCGTAGAAGGGTGTCGTTGGCTCTCTTTTATACGAGACGACACCTTAGTCCACGGGAGTAGAAACGCATCTGTAATAGATTTCAGATGGAATCTTTGTTCTGCATGATGTCAATGTTAGGCAGTTGCTAATACTTTAGGTGGATTGCATGGTCATTTGCTACTTCAATATTTTAAAAAAGGTCTTTTTTGAACTGTAGTTTTAACTTAAAATGAAAGGGAGTCGTTGCTTATTCTCTTTTATATAAGGCGGCCATCTTAGCCCACGGGAGTAGCAACACATCTGTAATAGATTTCAGATAGAACCTTTTTTCAGATAAAACTGTAGCTTTACCTTAAAATGAATTTTGAATTGAGCGGTTATTTATGCAAAGCAATATGTGCACTATTCAATATAGCAAACGTATTTTCAGAAAATATCTACGTCTAGGAGCCTTGTATCGTCTAATACAATTACAGTCCGAAATTGGCACCAAAGCGATATTTATTTAGAAGCCAACATATCACTTGTGTTCAAACATAATTGGATTTTAAGAGACATCTCGCTCCGATGCGGGCTCGTGCTGGTCTCCATTGTATGATATATGGTTATCATTTATCGAATCTGGTATAGAAATTCTATTGTTATTATGCTATATTGTTCGAATATAAGATTTTTATTTTTGGTTAATAATAAAAGTATTTAGCTGCTGCTTTCATGTTTTATCTGTGTGATTTATTTATTTTTTACTACAAATAAAACGGTATAAAAACAAAACCAATTATATTAATTGTACACCGCAGTTATACTTCACACTAAAAAAAATTTCAAGCATTTAGATAAAATTTCCGACCATTCATCCGCAAACAGATTGCTCTCAGGGTATGTATCCAGAAGAGCGTTGAGTGAAGCGAGATCACGAGGAATAGACGAGAGCGCTCTCGCGGTGGTACGCGTTATTGTTGCAGCAAACAGTGTATGCTTACGGTAATGAAGGTAGTTATTAGGCGCAAATAATCGACACAGCTCATCACTTAAGTTTAGTGCATCTATATTTCCGCGAAATATTTTACACGTTGTGACCAACTGACGGCGCTCCCGCCGTATCTCTAAGGAGTTATAATTTAAATAATCGAATAGGAAAGCAGTTGGATACAAGTAGGGATAGTAGCTATAAACACGCTTGTACAGGTATCGCAGAGAGTAAAGTCATAAGTGAGATATACTATATCAGCGATACTTAAACAAAAAAGACTTATCTAACGTTAATTACAGATATCCACATGGGCATATATGCTCATTTGAAAATAGACGTACCATTTCAAACTCGCGTTTATTTTCTGTAAGATCACCTTAAAATCGGCAGTCATTTCCGAAAAGATTAATGTATATACAAATATTTAAATATATAGTATGTTTCGATAGTGACAAACACGACTAATATATTTAATGACATCAATTCAGACATTTTAACAACGTTAAGGGTGAAGTTTCTAGGTGGTAGAACCAGTGTAGTTCGACCGGGGAAGTACCACCGCCACACCTATTTCTAGCGTGAAGCATTTGTTGCTTTTCGATAGAAGGGTGTGGTTGCCGGCACACTTTCACATGAGGCGACCATCATAGTCCTCGGGAGTAGCAACGCATCTGTGAATGACTTCAGACGGAACCCATGTTCTGTATGAAGTTAATTACAGATGTCCATGGGCGGAAGTGACCACTTACTAGGTGGACTGCATGCTCGTTTGCCACTTCAGTCAAATAAAAAAAAAATTAGATTTAGACTCTTAATTATCTCTGGGGAAAAACCTTAACCTTAACCATGAGACCACGTCAGATATTTAAATTTAAATCGAAAATTGAGAACACTTTATATAAAATTTGATCAGCATAGTGTGGCAGTGGATACGCTTTCTGGCTAAAGGCGCTTCTAATTACAGCTCGCATATGGTTCCCTCGGGTTGTTTGATTTTAATTCCTTTGACTAACCTAGGGAACGTAAGGTCAGTTTTTCAAATTAAATATACATATTTTTATAAATTAAGACTAGTCTGTATTTTTAATGTATATTGTGTAGGATATTGATAACTGGTTTTCACAGGATGAGCTATTTATTCAGCTTTATCTTACTAGCAAATAGTTAATAACCTACTATTTATGTAACTAATACTAGTAAAAGCATGCTGTAGAATTGACAAGTCGCGGTTAATGATCTTGATAAATCTACTCGAAAAAACACATCAAGCACGCTTAAATCAAGGCGATGTAAATAATAAATTTATAACAAAACTTATCGATCATCTACGTAAAACAGACGTTAGCATGATTCATAAAGTGGTACAGCGCCATTTATTGTTACCTAGCTTAAATAATCTATCAGCCCGTTACAGTACGTAAAATAGTTTAACACAGGTCCCTGTAGTTCCGGAATTATAATAGGGCTACGGCGGTGGGCCGCCCATTTGGCGCGGCTGGACCGGGCTCCTGCCTGATGGGGCACCCTGCCTGTTGCGTTCCTTTGGAGATCCTGGAGTCCTCTTTGTAGCGCCGTGGACGGCCAACGGGGTTTTAGTGCGGTAGAAATCCCACATCATTCTGCGTCGCTCCCACGGCATCGGGTACCTTTGAAGGTTTCCACCCCGAGAACAAAAAAAGGTACTGGAAAAAATGTTTGTACGGTTTAATTGACTGTTTCATTATATTTTAATTATACTTTATATTTACCTCTTGTTTCTTGTCTATAATTCAGAAGCAAAATGCAAAACTCGTTATTTTAAGTTACATTCCCTTTTAAAACCAGTTTTGCGTGTATTTAAACGAGTATACTAAATTGAGGTAATCTGCAAACTAGTTAATGTCAGTTGTTGTCTTTTAACCTATTCATTTTAATTCTCTTAAAAGGCTTAATTTGGGAAGTTTCTTATACTCGTAGCTACCTTAAGCCTAAAACCCAAGGATAATTTGCTAAAACCCCATTATGTCAATCTGTGAGCTATTAAAACTGCTATTCAAACTTTCACATACAAGTTCTAAATGGCAAATTCTGAGAACCCGTAGACTAATTTTCCGCAATTATAAAAGCATACGCCAGAGACAATAGAGCGCGGTTAATACAAAACGCTTTGTGTGTGGTTTTGCTTGAATCGTAAAATTTTCTTCGGTTTACTTTTGCTATCCTTTCATCATAATAGTTATTTTAAATCTTCCTTTTTATGTTTATACAGGGCATAATTAAAAGGGATATTAATCATCCATCCATCAGCCTTTAAAAGTCCACTGCTGGACATAGGTCTCCCCTAATCTCCGCCACTTCGACCGGTCCTGAGCCATCTGTATCCAGCCGTTATCCACCTGATGACCTAAAGAAGATTATAAATTATAATAGAAAAGCTTATAAATTATTTGACAATCATGAACATGAGCTTTTTTTGTTGGTAAGCAAAAACAGAACGCTTAGGTGAAAAACATTTACCAAAAATATTGAACCTATTTGATCTCAATCTTACTTAGCGTTACGAGATTTTTATGAAGACTACAAGCCATTTCAATAACATATATGTATATCGTATGCCGAAAAGCTCTGGTTGTTAACTAAGTTAATGTGTTGCTAGAATATTGAGACTGGTCGGATTAATTAGACCTGAAACCAAGAATGGCACAAAATTATGAATACAAAAAATTTATCGACTTGCGTAGTATACAGGAAATATGCATTTTTTTTATCTGACTGAAGTAGCAAACGAGCATGTAGTCACTGCCGCCCATGGACGTGTAATCAATTTCTTACAGAACATGGGTTCCATCTGAAGTCAATCACAGATGCGTTGCTACTCCTGAGGACTATGATGGTCGCCTCATGTGAAAGTGTGCCGGGAACCACACCCTTCTATCAAATTCTATCAAATTTTACATGAAAGAAGATTGTTTTAGGTAGAAATTTTCAATGACATGTCCAGTTAGGGGAGGATTGTGTTTTATAAAAGATCTATAATTCTAAGTTACTATCTTTCGTTTATATAATCTAAATCAGTACCTATATTTCTAAAGGTCATCTCAAAGTCTTATTTGTCAATTTTTTTTTAACTGACTGAACTAGCAAACGAACATGCAGTCCGCCTGCTGGTAAGTGGCCACTGGCGTCCATGGATATCTATAATCAACTTCATACAGAACATGGAATCCATCTGAAGTCAATTTTAAATGCGTTGCTACTCCCGAGGACTATGATGGTCGCCTCATATAAAAGTGTGCCGGCAACCACACCCTTCCATCGAAACGCTAGAAATAGGTCTGTGTAGATCTTTATCAGCAACGACCATCTGACAATGGGATTGCGGACATATTACTTACTTGAATTTTACTGGAACGACTTATTTACCCGTGGCGATACGTCAGGTTACGTCACCTGCTTTTCGACATAATCTCAGGTTGCTTCGGAAGTTCAGCTGACGGATGTTTTCGAAGTGTTAGCGAAGTTTCGACTGTAAGCTTTTTGCTGATGAAACCGAAGCTGATTCGACAATTGAGACACTGTTTCCATTGTTATACGGTAAGCGACGAGCTCGAAGAACGAAGATTAATAAAACAATAATTACATTATTCAATATATTTAATAAAATGTTCAGTATTATATTCTTCTCATATGTTCTTTATGGACATTAAAATTTACTAGCTGAACCCAGCAGCTTCGCCCGCGTTATAAAAATCGATGTATCCATTATCCCATGGGTATAAGATATTTTCCTACACTAAAAAGTAGCCTATATGTTAATCCAGAGAGTCAGCTAACTCCCTACAAAATTTTATAATAATCGCTCCAGCCGTGTACACGTGAAGAAGTAACAAACATACAGACTCACAAACTTTCGCTTTTATAATATTAGTATAAAAGTATGAATAGTATTATTAAAAAATAAAAACATTTTATCTAAAAATTATTTGCATAGATTTTATAGTTTTAATAATTGCCACTACTTAGCGGATTCTACAAGTTGTAAAGACTGCGATACTGAGAACATATAGAGAGAATGGACAATGCCAGAACAGTTAAAACCACCAGTGACTGGACTCTGCAGCAGAAATGATACACGAGGAAAGCCTATGAATTGTTGATAGAACTGTACGAAGAAGATTTCAAGACAACGAGCAGGAAAACAGCATGGAAGATGGTTCATAGTTTATGAATAGAGCGAAGTCAAAGGAAATCGTTGAGATAATCAAGACTCGCAAAAATTGCCACCAATTCGCATGGTTTGCTTATGTACAATAAGCGACATAAAAAATCTATAACATACACTTGTTCCATAAATATAATATAAAGTTCCGTAAAATAACTTACGCTAATGGATAACATGAAAAAGAAAAAAATCAAAGTAAACGTTTTTGTCGTTTAAGTAATCCTTTCTCATCCATCCATATATCTCATCTTATAATAGAAACCTACGCTTTTCACACGGTATTCGTTTAGGGTACAACCCATTATAGTCCCACTGCTGGGCACGGGTCCTCTCTCAGAATGAGAGAGTTTAGGCCGTAGACCACCGTGCTGGCCAAGTGCGAATTGGTGGACTTCACACACCTCCAAGAACTTTTTTTTAAAGAACTCTCGTGATGAAACCTACACAGGTTTCCTCACGATGTTTTCCTTCACCGAAAAGCAGCGATAATTAATTTATAATACACACATATCAGTGGTGCGTGATTGGGTTTGAACCGCGGACCTCCCGATTGAAAGGGCATGATTCAACCATTAGGCTATCACTGCTCTAAATATTGCATATCGTGTACACTCACACTATGTTTTTCTTCTGTTCTTCTTCTTCCACATTATGTTTTTCTTCTGTGTCGTGGGTGCCATGGAGTTACAATGACTGGCACAAACACCCAGACCCGAACAGAAATCTAGATTGATCATTCGGATCATTGACTGGCGGGGATTTGAACCCAGAACCGACAACGATAATTATTTTTTTTATCTGACAACGTGTCAGACCGGTATGGTGACCGCTCCACCATGCGGGTCGTCATTGCATTCATTGACAAAATTCATTACTAATTCTAAAGCCAAGTTATTTACAAGTATACGTAATGAGTTTTAAGTTGAATTATTACAAGCATTTGACGGTTAGGTGATGATTAGACATACACATATACATGCATGAGGGCCAAGCCATGGGGACAATGTTATAAAATTAAAAAAGAAAATCAAATTAAGAGAATTGCAATGCCGAAATCCGGGCTCGAACCAGGGACCTTCAGATCTTCAGTCTGACGCTCTCCCAACTGAGCTATTCCGGCTTGTGGAAATAGGTTGAATAAAAGTATCGGTATAAGTATTTCATGATCTCATTTTGTTATTAAACTGTAATACGATAAAAAATACTTTTTATCTGATTGAAGTGGCAAATAGGCATGCAGTCCACCTGATGGTAAGTGGTCACTGCCGTTCATGGACATCTGTAAGCAAATTCACAGATGCGTTGCTACTCCCGAGGACTAAGCTAGTCGCCACTCGCCTTACATAAAAGTGTACCAGCAACCACACCTTCCATCGAAATGCAAGAAATGCTTCAGGCTAGAAATAGGTGTGACGATGGTACCTTCCCGGTCAAACTACACTGGTCCTACCATCTCTTACCATTTAAATCCATAATAAGTATTCAATTATAGTGTTTAAATTTATAGTTATAAGTTCTTATTTCTGCAGTGTCCCAAATTTGTTGGATTAAGCAATAAAAACATGCGAATATTGCGAATGCAAATGCAAATATTCCTTACATCACTAATACCCACGTCGGGAGCTCAGCAATGGATACAAGTCAGGTAAGTTAGCAGTACGGAGGTAGAGTTTTCGGTGAAACGGTAGGACGTATTAGAATTGACGTTTCCTTATGTGCCCATTCGTTTGCATTTCACAGGAATTGTCCTAAATTGATATGTTAACAGTTAATTTAATTAAATTTTACGATACATACAAAAAATGTAGGAACACTACTATGTAAGGTTATTTGATGGTGTAAATTTTATTTCTATTCTAAGCTTTAAATATGTTTTTTTTGTCGGCGTAAGGTAGGTACTTAAAATTATCAGTTACAAGTTTTCTTATACTATTATCGAATTGGGACGATATTTTAGGTTACCATTAAAATTTAAAAAAAAAAAAATGTGGAGGAATGGTGTGTATTTAATACAATGTAATTATAAATGTTATGTCTACAGATAAATAGCTGTTCTCCGATTAATATGTAGGATTTATGGTTCGCTTAAAGGGAAACCTGCGGTTGTGTGAAACGTTCTTAATTATTCTACAAAGGCTAGTAACTAAATAATTGGGTAGTAAAATACCTAAAAAAAATATAAGCAAATACATTATTGTTAAGATTTCATGCACAATGGTATGGCAAATACTTATTTCTCAAAAAAAATATTTACAGTAAAATCTAAGTAACACTCAACATCATAAAGTAAAAGCATCTTTAAATTTAATTAAATTTAAATGCTTACTAATATTTGATCGAAGAAATAACTAATATCAGTACGTGATATACAAATCCGGGATTTGAGGGAAATGTCTTGCATGTAATTTTATTAATGGTTACTCCAATCCTTCGGTAAACAACTTTATTTGCGCAGGTAGGCACTTTCAGTGAAGCGTTACACCCATGTTGAGGCTTTGCCTATTTAGAATATCTAACAAATTCATATCCATTGAATGGTTTGTATCTTTTGATTTAACGTAAATTATATGAAAGTATGTTGGTAGGTTGGTAGTAGGTTGAATCAGACAGATGGTGATTGACTTCAGACAGAACCCATGTTTTGTATGAAGTCACTTACAGATGTTCATGGGCGGCAGTGACCACTTACCATCAGGTAGACTGCATGCTCGTTTGCTACTTCAATAAGATAAAAAAAACTTACGAAAAAATCTAGTAAAACATTATATATAAGTAAACAATTCTATCACCAGAACATGCCGAAACCCGGGTTCGAACCAGGGACCTTCAGATCTTCAGTCTGACGCTCTCCCAACTGAGCTATTTCGGCTTGCATGATTGGGGTAAATTACATGTACAGTATATGTATATTTTAGTTTTAATATTTATTTAGCTTAAAATCAATTTCCCTTGTGATATTGTTGATATTCGAATGAAAATCATTCTCATATAGTGTGTTCAGCCCGGCTTTTTTATCCATCATCTTTTCGAGGTCCACAGCTGGACATTGGCTTTCTCTTATAGAGGTTTCATCAACGCCAAGGGAGATACGTTCAAAAGGTACTCGAAGTCGTGGGAGCAACGCTGGGTTATGTGGGATTTTTATCTCACTAAAATCCTCACTGCGCTGCGTGGAGCACTCTGGGATCTCCAATGGAACACAACCGGAGTCCTCCGAGTACGATGCCTCATTCAGGCTCTTCTCTCTCCCACTCTTACTGCTCGCAACCCCGAGAGTCTCTTTTAGTAGCCTCTTACGACAGGCAGGGGGATACCGTAGCCCTATTCTGGTCTCGGATCAACAGCGACAATGCGTGTTTGTACCTGCATTGGGTTTTGATATCACACAGGAAAAAGCTACTAGCCAAGGCTAGGATTTTGTTTTTGTACTCATCTTAGTCACCTCCTTCGACATTCAAAAGCAAAGGGGGATTTTATTCAAGACGGACACCAAAAGGCACAATAAACAGAATATTTCAACGATTGAGCGAAAACATTATCAATGGTTGTTTTGAGGTAATATAATACAGTCATAATAAGGGATACTGCTCAATATGAAAGTTGCGTGGCCGGATGTAAATCGATGGTGACAACTCCATTATTGTCCCACTGCTGGGCACGGGTCTTATCTCAGAATGAGAGAGTTTTAGGCCAGAGTCCACCGCGCAGGCGCTGGTCAAGTGCGAATTGGTGGACTTCACACACCTTAAAGAACTTTTTTTTAAGAACTCTCGGGTGTGTAGGTTTCCTCACGACGTTTTCCTTCACCGAAAAGCAGTGATAATTAATTTCGAATACGTACATAATTTAGAAAAAATCAGTGGTGCGTGCCTGGGTTTGAACCTCGGACGTCCCGATCGAGAGAGCAAGTTTCAACCTTTAGGCTATCACTGTTCTAACCTACTACTAGAAGTAAATCGATATACCTTCGTAACTTTTTGAATTTATCTCGATAAGTACCATTTTCAATGACCGCGTTAAATTATTGTTTTCTAAAAAATAAATAAGATAAAGCATAATTATCTTACTTAACCTGACCAGCGTCAAAAAAAAAAATAAGACAGACAACCGATACTAGTAATACAGATAAGAGACTATCTTGGACATATTTTGACTAAACTTTACTTTGTTTTTGTATTTAAAACTAAATAAAATAAAAATTGTGTTAGATTATTTATTTTGCACTTAAATTCACTGCGCTGGTGAAACGAAATGCTACCAATTTATAAAATTCACAAGTTACTCTGTGGCTCATGTTACGCAATGACCATTTTAATTTTGTCGGATGTTGACGAAGAGGTCGTTACTTAACAGTCATTTGAGCTGGTAAAACACAATTTTACAAAAGGGAGCAAACAATATTTTGAAGGTCTTCTTTAATGACATTCCTTCAAAATAATAATTACCTATGTTTTTGTCCGTCATTATAAAAAAATATTGCAAGATATGGCTGAAAATAAAAACGTAATGGAGCCTTGTACATTGCAATGTATGGGCGAATGCAGAAAACTGGTACTGAGGAAACAGAGGATATATTTTGCAAGTGATAGAAAATTCGCAAGTTGCACACTGGAGTGTAGCTACGTGAGTTACCTTATAAATAAAAGTATGTTATAGTCAAGGCAAAAAATATTCAAAAGTACATCCGACTTCAGGCCTTTAATAATGGCATTTTTAAATGAAATAGCCATCAAATATTATATTTAATTGATCTAATCAAGAGCTGTTTTGAGTTAGGTAAGTCCAAACTCTAAAAATCAGTATGGAAAAGCAATTTCATAATGGTATTAAAAGTATCTTGTACGTTCGATCCAAAACATGGTCTCATGTAAAGGAACGATCTCTCTCGTTCCAGAAAAAAGTTTAGAAAAATGACATCTATTGCAAGATCTCTGTTTTGCTATAAAATGTTAATGTGGCAAAAATCAGTTACGTTATCCTTACGCCCATTTTTAGTAGGAGCACAGAAAATACGATAATAAATAGGTCCATTGATTAATGAACAAGTGTCAACTAAAAGAAACAATCACTTTATATACCTTGATAAATTAAAAATGGTTTCCATTTCAAGTTGACTTTTCAAACAATCTCAATTCCATTAAACGTAGGTTACAGGTACTCGAAATAAAACGGAATACAGTACAAATTCCCTGTGAACGCTGTAATCCAATCACGCGGTGTGCGTCCCGCTTCACTTTATTTAAAGCGGTCCAATAGGGGTTCAATTTAAACCCTATACAATTTAAACTGCGAGGCAAATTAACAATTGATAAAGGATTATTATGAAAACAAAAACACACCTGACTGCTCAAAAACTCAGACTGCTAAAAGCTACAATTAGTCGGTTTTTTTTCTTGTAATTATATGGGTACATGTTTGATTTAACGCTTTAAAAAACCTATAATAAATAAGCTGATCGAATAACAAACTAATGACAATTACTGAAAAAAATTACTACAGTACATTACGATCAATTAAAAAACGGGGCCCACTTCGAATTGACTTTTCAAAGAATCCCAATTTCATTAAACGTAGGGTAACAGGTACGTGAAATAAAACGAAACATACTACAAATTCCGTGTGAACGCTGTAATCCAATCACGCGGTGTGCGTCCTGCTTCACTTTATTTAAAGCGGTCCAATAGGGGTTCAATTTAAACCCTATACGATTTAAGCTGCGAGGCAAATTAACAATGAATAAAGGATTATTATGAAAACAACAACACACCTGACTACTGCTAAAACCTACAATTAGTAGTTTTTTTTTGTTTTTGTAATTATATTTGAATTAAAGCTTTGAAAAACCAATAATAAATAAGCTGATCGAATAACAAGCTAATGGCAATTAATGAAAAAAATTACTACAGTATACACTACGATCAATTAAAAAACGGGGCCCACTTCAAATTGATTTTTCAAATAATCAACATTTTATTAAACGTAGGGTAACAGGTACGTGAAATAAAACGGAACACACTACAAATACCGTGTGAACGCTGTAATCCAATCACGCGGTGTGCGTCCCGCTTCATTTTATTTAAAGCGGTCCAATAAGGGTTCAATTTAAAACCGATACAGTACCAACTGCAGGAAAATTAAAAAAAAAAAATATGAAAAGAAAAACACACCTGCTTATTCTGAAATTAGCAGTCGGGTTTAAAAGACCTCGGTTTTTCTAACTCGGAGATCTATATATAACTTTCGTTTTATAAAAACGGTCATCTATCGACAGATCATTGTAAACCTAACAATTTTGATACATAATAACAATTTGGTAAAAATCGCCTTACACCCGTTTTTATCAATGTACAGAAATAACAATAATAAATAGGTGAACGAGTAACAAACTGCTTTCAACTAAGGAAACGTATCGCCTTATCCCTATACTTTGATTAATTAAAAAACGGTGTCCAATTCAAATTGGCTTTTCAAATAATCCCCATTTCATTTAATGGAGGTAACAGGTACTGGAAATAAAACAGAATACACTACAAATTCCGTGTGAACGCTGTAATCCAATCACGCGGTGTGCGTCCCGCTTCACTTTATTTAAAGCGGACCAATAAGGGTTAAATTTAAAACCGATACAGTACCAACTGCAGGCAAATTAAAAAGAAAATATTATGAAAAGAAAACACACCTGCTTATTCTGAAATTAGCAGTCGTATTTAAAAGACCTCGGTTTTTCTAACTCGAAGATCTATTGATAACTTTCGTTTTAGAAAAACGGGCATCTATCAACAGATCTCTGTAAACCTAACAATTTTGATACATAATAACAATTTGGTAAAAATCGCCTTACACCCGTTTTTATCAATGTACAGAAATAACAATAATAAATAGGTGAACGAGTAATAAACTGGTTACAACTGAGAAAACGTATCGCTTTACACTTTCATTGATTATAAAACGGTGTCCACTTCAAATTGGCTTTTCAAATAATCTCAATTTCATTACATGGAGGTAACAGGTACGTGAAATAAAACAGAATACACTACAAATTCCGTGTGAACGCTGTAATCCAATCACGCGGTGTGGGTCGCGCTTTACTTTATTTAAAGCGGTCCAATAGGGGTTCAATTTAAACCTGATAAGATTTAACAAATAAGAAGAAATTATTATGAAAAAACTGGGCTGTTGAAAGTGAAGTTAGTCGTTTTTTTTGTTTTTGTTATAATACATTTAATAGTTTTAAATGACGGTTATTAATAAATTAATAAAAAACTTAAAGGCTACGGAGTAGGTAAAAAATCTCTTGTTAGGCGTTGTAAGCGCCAGCGTTAGGCTTTCAAAATAAACTACATACATTTGCTTCGATCCTATAAGGTTGCGATTAGAAGTGACATTTTGTAGCCTTGGTAATGCCCACAAAGTATTATCTTGTAAATTATCAATATAAACTTATTGGGCATAGAAAATTTTAGTGGATGCAATTTAGTGAGCAGTGATAGCCTAATGGTTGAAACTTGCCCTCTCGATCGGGAGGTCCGAGGTTCAAATCCAGGCACGCACCACTGATTTATGTGTGTATTAGGAAAACAATCGATGGAAAACATCGTGAGAAAACCTACACACCCGAGAGTTCTTTAAAAAAAGTTCTTGGAGGTGTGTGAAGTCCACCAATTCGCATTTGACCAGCGCGGTGGACTATGGCCTAAAACGCTCACATTCCGAGAGAAGACCCGTGCTCAGCAATGGGACAATGATGATTAATATATATATGCCCCTTCGTTTTGGACATCACCTGTTTTATATCAGTTTAAGTATTGTAGTTGTTGGTTATTACATAAGTCCCTGTAGTTCCGGGACCAGAATAGGACTACGGTACCCTCTGCCTGTCGTAAGAGGCCACTAAAAGGGGCTTCCGGGGTTGCGGGCAGGAAGAGTGGGAGCTCGAAACGACCGGTTAAGCGACCCTGGGAAGGACGGCGGCATGTGTAAAAACCAGAAGGTGCGGTGAGCGATTCACGCCCACCAGGGAAGAGCCCGATGAGGTAAATGCTGAGGACACCGGCGGCGGTCAATTGGAGTTCCCGGAGTCCTCTTCGCAGCGTCGAGATCGACCACCGGGGAAGGGGGGGGGGTTTAGTGCGGTAAGAATCCCACATAACCCGCATCGCTCCCTCGACTTTTTGAAAGTTTCCCCCTAGAAAACAAAAAAAAGGGTATTACATAAGTCAACAATTTAACCAATTGAAAAACTGCAACCATGTTACGTTCCAATTCTATTTAAAATATAATGTACAGTCGTAATATGTTATGATTTAATTTGTAATGATTTAGATTACTTTTTTTTTTACAACGAGAATGCATTAAACCTGATTGTAAGTGGCCACTGGCTCTTATGGAGAATGGTAAACAACTTCATTTATGTATGAAATTTCTTACAATTCTCCACAAGAGTTTCGAACTGAAGTCAATTATAAGATGTATTAAAAGTAACAACTTTTGAGTGCTAAGATGGTCGCCTCATATAGAAATCTGTTGTTAATCACATCCTTTCAGCGAAACGCGAGAACTGCTTCACGCTAGAAACAGGTAATGCGGTGCTACCTCCCCAGTCGAACCATACTTGTACTACCTTAATTACATAGATAACTGTAACCGATGTATCCTATGCAAAAGTTAATAAAAGATTTAAGCAAATTACATTCCACGGCCCATGTTATGGCGGATTTAGATAAGTTCGCACCGACTTACCGTAGGAAAATCATCGTCTGTGCTAGCGCGACCGAGTCCGGTGATAACAAAGGTATTTTGCGCCCTTTCACTTTGTATTTTGTTTTGAAAATGACTTCAAATTTCAAGGCCATTAATATATATCGTTAAGAGAGCCTTCGTGTAGTCCACATCCGTCAAACATCATCCAGCGCCTGTGCATAAATCCGTAGTTTAAGGAACCTTAGGAAGCCGCCATAAGTATATTTGTACAGCTTTAATAACATAAACATAAGTTAGTTAATAACTGTAGTTTCCAAGAACGGAAAGTCGAGAATAAAAGTTAGTTAAGATATAATACTAGCTGAAGTTCTGAAAATTGCAAAGCACATAAAATAAAAGTCTAACAGAACAAAGGAAGTACAAATGAAAATAAAACAACATGGAGTTGGGAGTTACTTGAAAGCACGAAGTATGGCTGGATAAAGTATGTTACATATAGATGGTATAGTAATGTTGGACAGCGAAATTGTCTAGTCTTCTTTGTGAGTTGAATATATATATATATATATATATATATATATATATATATATATATATATATATATATATATATATATATATATATATATATATATATATATATATTTTATTTGACTGAAGTAGCAAACGAACATGCAGTCCACCTGATGGTAAGTGGTCACTGCCGCCCATGGACATCTGTAATCAACTTCATACAGAAATTGGGTTCCATCTGAAGTCAATCACAGATGCATTGCCACTCCCGAGGACTATGATGGTCGCCTCATGTGAAAGTGTGCCGGCAACCACACCCTTCTATCGAAACGCAAGAAATGCTTCACGCTAGAAATAGGTGTGGCGGTGGTACTTCCCCGGTTGAACTACACTGGTTCTACCATCTCTAAAATTGTATGAAAAATATACTAAGCACTGCTTAATTTAGCGTGTTATCATTGACTATATATAGTTGTAGTAACGATTATCAAAGCTGCTTCAACCTCAATTTTTCGACATTGGTGCGACGGATTTTTACAGTAAATATTTAAAAAATTTAAACGCTATAAACACACTATTGTAAGGCAGAAATAGGTGCTTTTGTAGTTAAAGTTATTTATTAAAACACCATTACATCTGTCATTACAGGTTGCCCTAATGCGACAGAGTGGCCTTATAACTAACGTAAATAATTAATTAATTGATAATAACTATATAACATATCAAGATCTGTAACATATTATTTGCAATGTAACCTTTGCGAACTCATTCAAATTGCATGAAAATATATCAAGCTTTTCATGAGCTGCGTTAAGGATTTTAATTGCTTTAGTGAGAGGTGCCTCAGCCAGCATTTGGGTGTAGGCCACCGGTACGGCCAGTAGCGGTGGACGCTTGCGCCGCCACACGTAGCGAAGTAGTTGAAGGATTTTACCTCTTTATAAAACTCTTACTAATATTATCAAAGCGGATTAAGATTGAGCAGTGATAGCCTAATGGTTGAAACTTGCCCTCTCAATCGGAAGGTCCGAGGTTCAAACTCAGGCACGCACCACTGATTTATGTGCGTATTATACATTGATTATCACTGCTTTTCGGTGAAGGAAAACATCGTGAGGAAACCTATACACCCGAGAGTTCTTTAAAAAAAAAAAAAGTTCTCGGAGGTGTGTGAAGTCCACCAATTCGCACTTGGCCAGCGCGGTGGACTATGGCCTAAACTCTCTCATTCTGAGAGAAGACCCGTGCCCAGCACTGAGACAATAATGGGTTGACGACGGATTAAGCAGATGTATGTATTTTTTGATACTTTTTCAGGCGAAAACAATAAGTTAACTGTGTGCCAAATCTCATCATAGTTTAACTGTTTGGCACACAGTTAGTTTATAATCTGGGTTATTACATGGGAATCTTAATATCGTGGTAAATATAAAGCGGACGGAATTAAGTTGCAGGATTAAGCTAGTATTGTGTAAATTTCAAAACTATTCATATTATTACCAACCATTAAGAAAATTTCTGCCTAGATATCCCGGTTCACGAGATACAGCCTGAAAGACAGACGGATGGACAGCGAAATGTTAGTCTAATAGGTTTCCGTTTTTATCCTTTGTGTACGGAACCCTAAAAACACAAAGAAGGCAGAAGTTCGAAACCCTTGGCCGTAATACAAAAAGGCCGGGATGGTCTAAGCAATAATCTCATAACCGTAAAAGATGCAGAGTTAATACACGACAAACTAAGATCTACAATAATAGGAAAGCAATTACTTAGTACTATAAACTTTGTTACGGACACACGGATGAAAAGCGCATAAAAAGCAGAAATAATATTTGAAAGGGTTTTCACTCCCTTTTTTTGTTTTTTTTTTCTGTAATTGTTGAAATGTGATTTGAATGATAATCGAGCAAGCGCGACACTTGTGCTGGCCTATTGCGAACTGATTTATTTAAAGACGTTGTCAAATGACAATTTTATAGCTTATGAGTATATTTTTGAGCGTTTGCATCGTACAATATTCAATAATAGGTTTGACTTAAACGGTAGCCACTAATTAATTGAAGAAATTAAAATAAATGTGTATTAATAAATGTGTATTAATAAATGATTATCTATCTATCTGTATTCGCTAAATATAGGAAGCGTTGTTTTCATGGAAAAGATTCTGCATTAGCTAAAAAAAATATTAAGAATATTACAGTGAGAAAGTTTTACTGATCATGAAGTAAACGCTTTGTAAAAAAGTGTACCATATAACAAGTAGGTAATATATTTGACATGTCTATAAAGTGAATAACTGTATATTTTTTATATCTGACTGAAGTAGCAAACGAGCATTAAGTCCACCTGATGATAAGTGGTCATTGCCGCCCATGGACATCTGTAATCAACTACAAACAGAACATGGGTTCTATCTGAACTCAATCACAGATGAATTGCTACTCCCGAGGACTATGATGGTCGCCTCATTGAAAAGTGTGACGGCAACCACACCCTTCTATCAAAACGCAAGAAATGCTTCATGCTAGAAGAAGAAATGTGGCGGTGGTACTTCCCCGGTCGAACTACACTGGTCTACCACCTTCAGGTATGGTGTATGGTCTGAAGTAGCTCTAGTTAAATATGCATCATTAAAAGTAAAGTAAGTTGTAAAATAATAAAACTATATACATAAATAAAACTATATTAACATTAGAATGCGTTTTATAACATTTAGATGGTAAATTTTAATTATCTTCGAACCGCTTTTGTAGTAAGGCCTATGTCCAGTTGACTTTTCACTGATTACTAATATACGATGTGTTGCGCTAATTATACGTCCGTGTGTATCAAAACGGGGTGCCCGTTAAATTTTATTTAACTTAGAAACTTAGGGAAACCTGTTAACCGCCTCGGCGTTGGAGTGAACTGTTATTGTTTGTACAGTTATTTACTATTTACTAGACTTGTACGATTAGTTATAAAATAACTCAGACCTAAGTGCCACCCGCTGGGTTTCTTAAACATTTCAAATATGTTTGGGATGGAGTTTTAGTTTGTTTAGTTATCGTAGCTATTACGGGTAGTTTCCTGAAATATATAAGTAACTAGTTAAGTTACTTATTTTTATTTATTTTATTTATTTATGCACACACAAAGAATCAAATAAAAGGTAAAAGAAGTTACAATAAACTATAAGTGCAAGGGTACTGCTTATTTCTAAAGAAATCTCTTCCAGCAGACCCGAGGTTGGATATAGATTAATACATGGTAGTAGATAATATGTGATTTATATTTGCATATTAGATATTTTGTTATCAATAAAATGGGAATATATATGACTATAATCGAATTTTGATTACTGAAGGATTTACTCTTATTTAAGGATAGTTAAATTTAAAAATTTTGGGTTTTTATCATGACTCAGTAGTTTTAAAACTGCTTGAAAACCAACGAGATTTTTAATGCTTTGATTATAATATATTTATGCTCCAGAAAGTTACTTATGAAGATTTATAAGATCCAATGATTATAAAAAAATACATAAGTGACAGTATGCTGTGATGCAAAAGTAAACTTAAAACTGCTATTAATACAATACAATTTATTCTACTTTACAACATATAAGATAGCATATTTTCCAAAACTCGAAACAATATAGGCATAATGATAACATTAAACCTAAAAAAGGGCTATCCAAAAACACAGCGAGCATAAAGCACTGTGTTAGTGTGATTTATGTTCACAAAACAGTCTCCGTACACGAACAGAAAGAGTTAATAACGTAGCTTTAACTTACGTACAATACTACCAGATATGTACAGCTGGGACTGGTGTTAGTTATAAGCTGACGCGTTAAAGTAATGGCCAAGAATATAAAAGGATTATTTACTTAAGCAGTGTTTTATATTGTCATTATACGTTACAAAAATACGTCCATTTACATTATGAAAAGTTAACTGATGCGTTTAACGAATAATATAAAAATGCAGATCTAATGTCATGTAATATATTCAAAATGATATCATTATTTCATTGGCAATCAAGACAAAGTAATTCTTAAATAGAAAAGCTGAGGTAATATAGTCCTTACAAGTCACATTTTAAAAGGTCATGTAACATATTAAATCCCTTACAAATATATTTTTACAGTGTATGATTATCGTATAAATTGTCCAAGAGGAATCCTATATTATGATTATTAGTTATTTAAAAATGGGACAGAAAAAATCGATTAATTAAAAATTAATACAAATATTTTCGCTCAGCGTTCATGACTTAAAGCCACATCCTTCGCTTTCATTTCGGCTTTATATGACGGCTGCATATTTCAGTGAGGGCGCTGTTCTAAATAGGCCTGTTAACAGATTTGGGGAACTTTTTATAAGCTTGCGTTATTACGTCATGGTTTAAATGATGATGTCTTTGTAACTTAGGGTTAAAGGGGTGTAACCGTTTTTGTGGGGTTGGCGGTGATGGTGCTATTATCTCGTACATTGTAAGGCTTTACAAACGCTACTTTAAAAGCTAGCAAAAAGCTTACCGAAATTCAGATGTTGGGATTTTTTGCATTTCGTGTAACAAAAACCTCTGAATCAGGCTTTTGGGGCTTTACGCAGTATTTATATATTTTTGGGATTGGGGCGGCAAAAATTAAGAATTATGAACATATTTTTATTTTAATTTTGTTGCGACGTTCATTTTGAATAATTTAAGTAGCACAGTTTATAGGACGGTAAGTCATCACTACCGCCCATGGAAATCTGGAAAAACTCCATATGGAACAAGGTGGGCGAACCAATGTAGTTTGACCAGTGAAGTACCACCGTCACACCTATTTCTAGCATTTCCTGCGTTTCGATGGAAGGGTCTGGTTGCCGGCACACTTTCACATGAGGTGACCATCAAAGTCTTCGGGAGTAGCAACGTACCTTCAGATAGAACCAATGTTCTATATGAAGTTGATTGAAGATGTCCATGGGCGGCAGTGACCACTTACCATCAGGAGCTGCATGCTCGTTTGCTGCTTCAGTCAGATAAAAAAGGGGTTCCTGAAGTCAATCGATGCGTCACTCCCGAAAATTACGACGATCTCATATGGTTGTGAGCCGGTAAACACACACTTCCACAGAAAGGTAAAAAGTATATTTTTTAAGTTGTACCTAACGATAAGGCAGACGAGTTACCCGATGTAAAATAATCACCATTGCCTATGAATAGTAGCAACATCAGAGGAGTAGCCTCTTGCCGGCTTTGAAGGAGAGCTCCTTTTACACCTTTTTTGAAGAGCCTCACAGCTATATGATAGTATCGGGAATACCTTAGGTGGAAGCTCATTCCACATCATGCACGTTCGCGGCAAGAAAGAACGCAATAAAAACTTTATAACAAAAAATATCTACCGACTTCCATGTCACAAAAAAGGAAAAAGTAATTTAAATTAATTTTGGTTTAGAACATACTCAGTACTTAGTACATAGTTCCGAAGTCGGCGCTCAACATAGTCCGCTGGAAACTATGTCCTGTATAAGCGTCGACTTCAGAACTAGTAATTAGGTAACACATGCTATGTTATTAAGATTTCTTTGTTATTATTTTTTAATCAATAAAAAAAATACATATAAAAAAACTGACGAATTGAGAACCTCCTCCTTTTTGGTAGTCGGTTAAAAATGGAACCATGGAGATTGATTGGTCGCCACGGGTAGCTGGTGTGACGGAGGAACGGTTATGTGGGCATAAGTACTTACTTGCGGTACCTTGCAATATATTTCACTCCTTAGTTAAAACATTTCTTTAAATGGAGAAGATACTACATTTTAGTTTATCTAAATACCGGGCTCGAGAGTCACTTTAATAACAAAAACAGCTAAAAGGCATCCTCTTACTGTGTACATTTATAAAGTTATTTGCGTAATATTTTCTGAGACACTCGCTTAATTTTCTCGCCATTGTTGGTTGACCGACTTTACTGCGCACACTTTGTTCAGTCCGGCCTTTCATAACGGGGAATTTAACGGTAAACAACCCTGCCGTGATTTAAACCTTTTTATCTACGCCTTACATTATGTTAACAACGCGCTTGCATTTTTGTGTGGATGGAATACGTTTTCATTAAAGTTTGGACTGTACAGTAGCGCTTAGTTTCAATATATTTCCATTAAACGTAACACCGAAATAGAATGCGCAAACGCACATGTAATTGCACATTATTTTTTTTCTACCCATTTTTAAAGCTAAATATCAGTAAATATTTACATGAAGAAATGGGATTAAATGTGAAATTAATCACAGGTGCGTTGATATTCCTGAAGATTAAGATAGATCATAATATCATAGAAAATGAATCGGCAACTCAGACGGTTGACAAATAGATGTGATAGTCGACTTCGAATATGTTGCTATCCCTAAGAACCGGTGTACTGCCTTTCGGAAATCTCGTTTCTGGCACAACTGGCACTTCATAAACTGCTATAAAATTGGCGTAAAGTTGTTGTTATAGTGAAACTAGAAAGATTTTTCTTTTTACTATCACCTTTTTACTATAGAATAGACGTTCAAGTGTCTAAAGACCACTGCTACCTCTGACAGATAAGTTGTAAAAACCAAATAGAGCAAGATCCCAGAGCTGCCAGACGTCACGTATTTTCTGACGGATGAAATGTGGACGATTGAGTAGTGTTAGTATGTACTATGATCGTATGCCTACCTGCTAGCTTGGTCAAACGGCCAATTTCCAGGTATCAGGTAATCAAGGTACATAAAAATATTACTTACTTCACGTAAATTCTCATGGCTGATTTTCATATATGTTTTCGAGTGTATAGTTAAAAATAAATTGTCAATACTCCCAGACACTTTCCGTCGGCCATATTGCTAGGCTGACGCCTTAAGGGTCTCAAAATAATTAGTTAACTTCACGTAAATTCTGACGCTTCATTTTTATATAATATATAAAAATGAAGCGTCAGAATTTACGTGAAGTTAACTAATTATTTAAATTAGTAAATTAATTAATATTAATTAATTTTAATTATTATTTTAATTATTTTAATTATTTAATTTACTAATTATTATTTATTATTTTAGTTAACATATTATGTTCATCCGACAACTATTTTAAAACCTTTGACAAGAAGACAGACCGATCCAAGGGGCCAATCATCCCCTAAACTAAATTTTAATATCTATGTGAGTGGGAGCGCGAGAGCATTATCTACGCGCATGAGACTGAGTGAGACCGACTGCGCTGTTAAGGGCATGAAAATTACTTAAACAGATATTTTATAATTTTTAGAACTTTTGTTGACAAGTAAATTATGGCAAGAAAAATAAAAAAAAATTGACATATAATAAATAATACTAAAGTTAGCCGACATTTTTAATTTTTTTTCTATTTATTTATTAGAAATAAAAAATATTTTTTAAAAATAACACTTATAGTTTTTCAATTTTTTTGCAAATGAATTTTTTTTTTAATAATTTTATCAATTAAAAAAATTTCTAAAAATTTTTAGATGTCGGCTAATGTACTTTCATTTTTTTCCCTAATTATTTTTAATTAATATAATTTTTAAATAAAATAATAAATTGGTCAGGTGACAGCTAACTTTATTGTAATTTAAAGGCCCTCTTGAGGCCAACAGCTAAAGTCACTCCCAAATAAGTATTCAGTGTTCTGCCGTGTCTGTAGAGTGCATCAGCTGTGACTATAGTAGCAACGTGTGTAAAAAAAATAAAAATATTTGCAGTGTTTTGAAAAATAATAATAAGGATAATGCTGATGATGACGATCACGATTTAGATATTCAATTTCAAGATTGGCTAGATGATGAATTATCTAATTTCAACGATGATGATAATGAAGATTAAAAGCCACTGTTAAGAAATATTAAAGGATTTATATTTTTCTACTTTGTTTCCAAATTTCGAATAAATAATTCATTAAAAATAATTGCTCTTATTTTAATATAAGTGGTATTTTTAAAACAATTTTTTATTTCTAATAAATACCTAAATAGAAAAAAAATAAAAATGTCGGCTAACTTTAGTATTATTTATTATATGTAATTTTTTTTTAATTTTTGTTGCCATAATTTACTTGTCAACAAAAGTTCTAAAAATTATAAAATATCTGTTTAAGTAATTTTCATGCCCTTAACAGCGCAGTCGGTCTCACTCAGTCTCATGCGCGTAGATAATGCTCTCGCGCTCCCACTCACATAGATATTAAAATTTAGTTTAGGGGATGATTGGCCCCTTGGGTCGGTCTGTCTTCTTGTCAAAGGTTTTAAAATAGTTGTCGGATGAACATATATAAAAATGGAGCGTCAGAATTTACGTGAAGTTAACTAATTATTTTGAGACCCTTAAGGCGTCAGCCAAGTAATATGGCCGACGGAAAATGTCTGGGAGTATTGACAATTTATTTTTAACTATACACTCGAAAACATATATGAAAATCAGCCATGAGAATTTACGTGAAGTAAGTAATATTTTTATGTACCTTGATTACCTGATACCTGGAAATTGGCCGTTTGACCAAGCTAGCAGGTAGGCATACGATCATAGTACATACTAACACTACTCAATCGTCCACATTTCATCCGTCAGAAAATACGTGACGTCTGGCAGCTCTGGGATCTTGGACTAAAATGTTATATAACACAAACTCGCAATCATTTTATATTTTATTCTTTCTTTTAATTAACAGTATTCCAGACTTGTTACATCGAGTATTTCAGTATGTCAGTACTACAGAACGTCAATAAGCTTCATATAATGAGGCTCGGGGGAACCGCGTCTTGGGATTCTTGTTCGAACCTACTTTTATTTCTTACGAAAAATCTCTTGTCTGAGCGATGTTGTCAACCAATATAATACACATTTTACGGGAAAGCGTAATGTGATGAACATCTTATGTCGTTGAGGCCGTGTTCCGATCCGGTGGTAGTGTAAAAAAAAATGTGTAACTGACAATTTGTAAGTGCCCCCGTAGGCCTATACAAAGTAAAAACATTTCATTTCGTAGCTCGTGTGTCGTAGCATATTTGTAGCACGTCGTAGCAGGCCGTAGTGATCGTAGCATATCGTAGTATTATTTTGGAGCATATTTTATTGGGCATTACTCTTAAGTAATTTTTATATAAGATTTTTTATATAAGATCAAACTTGCAGACGAGCACTCAGTCCGCCTAATGGTAAGTGGCCACTGATGCTCATAGGCATCTGTAACTTTATATAGAACATAATTTATATCTAAGTACAATCACAGATGCGTCACTAGTAACTATTGCCGAGGACTAAAATAGTCACTTCATATGAATGTGGGCCGGACACTACATTTTTTTTAAGAGTGGGAGCTCGGACCGTCCAGCCAAGTGATCCCGAAAAGAACGATGACATGTATGGCCGCATGCCGTCGTAACCACTGAGAGGCGCGGTGAGCATCAATTGGTCACTGGGAAAGGACCCGAAAGGGCCATTGCGCTTGTGTTCCGTTGAAGATCTCGGAGTTCTCCACGTAGCGATGAGGACGGCCACCGAGGGGGTTTTAGTGAGGTAAAAATCCCACATAACTTGGCGTTGCTCCCACGGCGTCGGGTACCTTTTGAAGGTTTCCCCCTATATAACGGAAAAAACCTGGCTAAATTGTTCTCACTTGCCTTCAGTACCTACATATATAGGTTATGGATTAAATAGCATTTTAACTAAATATGTGTTTCCCAACTTACTTTCTTTCAGATCTTAATCGTATTGGCCTGAAATGTAACAGTTTTAAGAATTCAGTGAAGTTGTGCGTTCGGCAAATTGAATTTAGAATATTTCGCTCCAAGAAGAAAATTGTCTTCGTTTAATACAATTTCCGTTGTAATGATAGGTCCCGTAGAGTCTGTTAAAAGAAATATGTACATTTGTAACAATTGTTTCCCAAACGAAATTGAGAAAATGTACTGGTTCGTTTGTGGATTAAAGACATCAGGCCTTTGTTATAACTTTGAAGTAAAAAACGTGCATGCAGGCATCTGGTAGTAAATGTTCACTTCTGCCCTGGGGTATCTTTAAGTAACTTCATGTTTGTTTTCGAAGGTGGTAGAACCAGCGTAGTTCGACCGGGGAAGTACCACCGCCACAACTATTTCCAACGTAAAGCATTTCTTGCATTTCGTTGGAAGGATGTGGTTGCAGGCACACTTTTTTTATCAAGCGACCATCATAGTCATCATAGACAGTGATCCTTTACTATCAGGTGGACTGTAGCATGAAGCTCCCATCCAACAGCAGGGTGCGTCAGAAAACACAAATGCGCGTCTCCAAGGCCCCTATCTGCAGGTCGACGGACCAACTCCGAGACAGCCACCCAGGAGCCATAGGCATGGGCAAGCCGACACCCGCAAAGCCTTCTAAGCCTTACCGACATTACCCTAAGGTACCGATCTCCCACACCCAGCGGCGGATCCGCTCTTTGATTCCGCCTCAAACCACCAGACAGCCGCAGAGGACAGGGAGGACGGCAACGACACACCGAGATACCTCTCCTCTCGCGATCCCTCTTGACTGCAGAGGCCTGAAAACACCGGCCCCACAGCCCCCTCGGATGCACCCAAAGCAGGCCCAGGCTAAGTTCACTCGGAGCCTCCCCTCCCTGGGATCCCTCTTGGCTTCACCGTGGTGCTCCAAGCCACGGTTACTGTGCCCCCTCACCACGACAAGGTGGAGATCCCTTCGAGGGGGATATAGGCAGGTTGAATATTTATTGACCTGGATTAACAGATTAGATTTTCATTACTATGATAAACGTGATCCAAACGGGCAAAGCTTCAGGAATATCCTAGTGACACATGAAGATTGATTTTTGATCTGTCATATCATCAAAATTAGTTTCGGAAACTGTTATTTTTTTTTTTTTTTTTTTTTTTTTTTTATTATAGCACAAAAACTCCACAGACTGATCGTCCGTGCCTTTTATCACAATAGTTCTTCTTTTTTTTTTTAACAATAAGTCTTTATTTCTTAGCTCCACGTTAGGCCATCGCTGCCACCATCACACTGTCGTGTGCGGTGGTGACAACGTTGGCAATTAAAGAAATCTTACAATTACGCTTAATATAATATATATAATATATATAGGACCATTCATCATTTTTATTTACATGGTGTGTATAATTCAGTGCATTGTACATAGATGTATATGTGTTGTAATTTTGTTTTTTTTTTTTTTTTTTACGTATAATGCTAAGCTATTGTATATAATTCTAAGGACACTACACTCTAATTACATTGTTGTTACTGTAAGTTGCGATTTAATTCTTTCCAGAGGCCACTTCGAACGTGCAATTTTCCTTATCTATGATTTTTGAGTCCCTGCTACGGATTACTGTAATGTAAACTGTTATTTCAATACATAATTAATTGCCAAGTCATACACAGAAGTTACTAGGTAATCTAAGTTCCTTAGTCACTTTCAAGTCTGTATCTTGATGTTTAACTGTGTTATAACTAAACTCGGTGTAAAATAGTTCGTAGAAGTGGCGGTCGTGCCTCCACTGTACTATTAATACTAGCTTAAGGACCCGCGTCAGTGTTGTCTGGTCTATGCGCACTATTTGGTAAATTAGATAATAAATCATTTGATTTCTATAATAATAATAATAATATGCATTACTATAGTATATTTAATAAATGTCAAAGTGTAGCGTATCTTGCCAAACAGGGCTCTCTTTTACTGAACTGTAAGACAAGATACTGGAGCTAACTTTCATTACCATGCAAAAAAAAAACATGATTGTAATAATATTAAAAAAATGAATATAAATAAGAAAAAAAAAGACAAACCCGCTGAGTTTCTTGCCGGATCTTCTCAGTTGAGGTTGTATTCCGATCCGGTGGTAGTGTAAGAAAAAAAATGTAACTGACAATTTGTAAGTGCCCCTGCAGGCCTATACAAAATAAAGACATTTCATTTCATTTCATTTCATAGCTTTCTGAACAGGGCACACCTGTTCAGAAACATGTTATTCAATATACGTATACGTAGAAATAAAATAAATAAAAATAAAAATAAAATAAGAACCAAGCCTAAAATGTCGATTATATTCGAGTTATAGGAACATTGTATTAAGTTTTAGGACAACATATTATTCTTACTCATTTGATATTTTTCAAAAGTGTGACTGAATAAACTGTGCTATCGAATAAATAATACGAAACACACTGAAAATATCCATTCTTTTAGGGTCTTCTTTTTGAAGGTCTACAGGCCAGGGTCGTCTTCACTCACACATGCCCCATAAAGAAGAATAGGAGGTTTTTGACAATACTCTTTGTCACTAATACAAAACATTGACTTGATGTTGTTGTGTATGTTGTACAAGAAAATGGTGCTAGATTTAATGCCTTGGTCGCCTCCTATGATATCCACGGAGACATGGTTCTTTTCATACCAACTACACGACACAATTCACCGAATTAAAAATATAATTTGGGAACTATCGAATATAATTATGACACTCTCTGAGAACTGGTATTATTGGATATCTCGTCAACCCATTATTGTTCCACTGCTGGGTACGGGTCTTCTTTCAGAATGAGAGACTTTAGGCCATAGTCCACCGCGCTGGCCAAGTGCTAATTGGTGGACTTCACACACCTCCGAGAAAGTTTTTTTTTTTTAAGAACTCTCGGGTGTATGTTTCCTCACGATGTTTTCACCGAAAAGCAGTGATAATTAATTTCTAATACGCACATAAATCAGTGGTGCGTGCATGGGTTTGAACCTCGGACTTCCCAATCGAGAGGGCAAGTTTCAACCATTAGGCTATCACTGCTCTATTATTGGATATACGACACCATAAATATATCACACTTTATATTGCAACATATACAAATACATATACCGAGAGATAGTTCAGTTATCGCACTCAGTTAAATTATCAGCTAAGCCCAGTTGACTCCGTGCAAAGACATGTTCGTGTTATCAGCGACCCAAACCCTCTAACGGATTAGAGACTAAGTCCGCGGGGAGATAGGCTCATTGTTCACATGTTCAGAACTGGACGGTTATACCGTTAACTTAATTTATAGCAACAATTTCTAAAGAATTACTCTTTAACATAAGTTTTGATAGCAACTTCACGGTAAACTGTTATTTGTATATTTCATTATTTGTGTTTTTCTTTTGCATATTTTCTTAATTAAAAGATTTTAGTACCTTAGTTAAACATTTGATAGTTCAGTCGTAGCATTGCCACTATTTATTCTATACTAGCTGAACCCCGCAGCTTCGCCCGCGTTAATAAATCGATGTATCGCTTGTCCCGTGGGAGTAAGATATTTTCCCAGAGTAAAAAGTAGCCTATATGTTAATACAGAGTGTCAGCTACCAAATTTTATGAAAATCGCTCCAACTGTTTAGACGTTAAGAAGTTAACACACATAAACTCTCTCAAACTTTCGCCTATAATATTAATATATTAATTTTCCGCTTAAAAATCACCCAGCTCTTTGTGTATAAATCTCTGCTCAGACCGACTTTGAAGATCCTCTTCTCTCCTCGTTGGTAAAAATGGCTAAAATTCTTGATATTGGTAAAGGAAGTAAATGAATCATGCATTATATCTCGTCGTTCTCGTATTGTGTCTCGTACGGAACCTTTTTACACGACAACTTCAGATGAAGGTTAATGTTTTTAGACCATATGTAAGTATCTTCATCAAACTGCTTTTCGGATTGTAACTTATTATGACATATCGTTTGTAATTTTTATATGTACACAGACAAAATGGGTAACTGACGCTTATTCCGTTTTGGAAACATGAACACATATAAAACTTTTAAGGATTTATATTTAAGTAGATGTGTCCCTCGATTTTACTCGGAAAATGAAAAGTAAGGTTACTTTTGGTAGAACTTCTGATAGATAGATTTTAGTAAGTAAATACGTTACGACAGTGCCATACACACGTAAATGATTTAGTAAAAATAAAAAATAAATGTGTAATGACATAACAAATAAACAATTGCTTTCATAACCCTTTTTTTTCGAGGGGGAAACCTTCCAAAGGTACCCGACGCCGTGAAAGCGACGCAGGGTTATGTGGGATTTTTACCGCACTAAAACCCTCCCGGTGGCCGTCCTCGGCGCTGAAAAGGAGGACTCCGGGATCTCGAAACGACTTCAACCGGAATCCTCCGAGCGCGCTGCCCCTTCGGGCTCCTCCCAGATGGGCGGCTGGGCCCACCGCTCCGTCTAGTCTTTACGACGGTATGCGACTACACATACCGCCGTCCTTCTAGGGATTGCCTGACCGAACGGTTCGAGCTCCCATTCTAGCCGTGTGCAACCCCGGAAGCCCCTTTTAGTCGCCTCTTACGACAGGCAGGGGATACCGTAGCCCTATTCTGACCCCGAGGCTACAGGGACGTGCTTTCATTACCCTACCATTTTAATATAATTATACTGAAATTAACACGGTTAGTGGGTAAATACCCCAGGCCTGGTTTAATCCAAGCCACAGCAAAGTCAGTGGCTTCCAACTTGTAGGTCGTAACTAGTTTCGCGGTTGCAACTCGCAACTACTCCCGAACAGCTTATGATATTTCATTTAACAAAACAAACATCTGCCCTTTGAGTGATGTTACGGTTGCTCGGTTGTTCTGACTTATTCGTTTCGGAAACATTAGCAATTACATTTTTAGGACTTGACTTGCCTCGTGGTTTCACCCGTAAAAAGTAACCCGTTGCACGTAACTTTAATTACAGTAACTGTTTGATACAGTTGTAACAGGTGGAAGAAACGATGAGTTCGATCGGGGAGATAATGGCGTCACTCATGTTTCTAGCGTGAAGCAGTTCTTTCATACTTAATACTTTACTTAATACTTTCATCTTTAATACTTTCTCTTTAATTTTTTTTTTTTTACTTTTTTGTTGTTTTGTGTTTGTTTTTTGTATGTACCAAATTTTGTTCTATGTTTTGTATATGTATTTTGTGTTGTATCATAAGTTATGAAATAAATGTTTTATCTATCTATCTATCTATCTATCATTTTGGGGGAAAGGTGTAGTTAGCAACGAGGCATTTCAGTCCTCGCAAGTAGCAACGCATTTGTTGACTTTAAATGGAACCCTTGTTCTATATGAAATTGCTTACAGATATCTAAGGCCATTATTAGCCAGGTGGACAACATGCTTGTTTGCAACATTATGTGATAAAAACGTGCGGCACTTGGGGACTCCCGCGGTAAAGCTATTGCATAGCATTTTTTATGAACATGTGTAATTTTAATTATTTATTTGTTTATGCAGTATTTTTTCTTTGATATTAATTCAGGTTTTTTTTATACTATGTATTTTCTCACAGACAGCTACTTACATATTCGCCCGATTTTCGAGCAGCTCGTCTCGATCCGTTCGAGCTTCGTACTGTCGTACCATATACATACACGTTATGCGATCACTCGGCCGAGCTTCATGGTAGACGGAGAGGAGGGTGTTAGATTTTTTCGTTACGGAATTTCTTGATTCAGTCTCTGCGCTCAAAGCCCGCGATAAAATATATGCGCTATGCAATAGCTTAAAAACATGAGCTGTCACGTGACGCCTAGCAGATGTGAAACATCGTGGACGCACAAGTAACAAAGATAAAAGTCGGAATTGCTACAGGAACTAATTATAGCATAATGAAAAAAATAAGTAACAAGAAATTGTTCGTTTAATTCGATATTAATTTCAAGTTGCTCACCACACCGTACACTCATACATAGACTATATAGATATCTTAGTATATCGTGGCTATCCGCCGCCACGGCAAGCGTCGCCATACCAACGATCCGGTTTATACACGCGCCATAGATGTTTCACATCAAAATGAAAGAAAGAGAAAACCTTACTTGAATAAATACTATAGAACTATCGATCTTAAAAACTTAATTGTGTAGAAAAGTTGTCATTTTTATTATAACTTATTTTAGTTTGATGATCCATGTGGCAGAGCGGCCACCATACTGGTAAGACAACCATTGGGTTCTGATTTTAATAAACGGCTAGGGTATTTGAATGCTGAATTAAGATTTTTGTTCTGGGTCTGAATGTTTGCGTATTTCTCTTTGTATGCGTGGCACAATACGACACAATAGACCATCCTACTGTGGAGCTATGGGTGTAGAAGCTGTTATAACTGTTTGTTATTACCTTGTAAATGTATTCTATTTTTAGACACGCGTTTAGTTTTTATTTTATGTACTTTTTTATATTTCTGGGTGTTCCTTTGAAGATGTCTTGAACATGCTCCGTCAATGCTTCAACACGAATTCCCTAGTACAATTTTCTGGTAATGGCATAGTTTTTTGCTAACTACGAAGACTTGTACATAATTTGAGATGCTGCTCCAACTGAATTTTTGGCAACACCATCTTCTGATGATATTGTTCTCATTGTTTGCTATAATATTGTTCCCGTGAAAATGAAACAATCCATATGCCACTTATGGATCTTGCGTAGTTAAAAGGTAATTAATATCTATTTCTGTCTAATAATAGAAGTGTTAAATGGTGGTATGTTCTGGCCTGAAGGACTGTTTTATATTATTCAAATTTTTAAACATGTTTTATTTATATGATTGAAGTCGCAAACGAGCAGTCCACCTGATGATAAGCGGGCACTGCCGCTTATGGACATGTGTAAGCAATTTTAAATACGACAATCATGTGTTCTATCTGAAGTCAATCACACATGCGTTGCTGTTCCTGATATATGGTAGTCGCCTCATATAAAAGTGTGCCGGTAACCACATCCTTCCATCGAAACGCAAGAAATGCTTCACGCTAGAAATAAATGTGTATTGTAAAGCTTAATTTTATTAATAAATGTATAGTGTAATGCTAAATTTTATTAAAAATGTGTTACTATGTTGTTGTGTATTGTGTCATATGTATTGATTTTACTGTTGGTAAGTTAACTTAGTACTACCGTATTTATAGTGACCGAGAATAAAGATGGCTTTATATTTTTTTTTCAAAAAGCAGTGATAGTTCATTGATACTATTTTCGTCCTGAGTCCAGGGTTCGAATTTTGATTTGTTTTCACATATTAGCAACAGAATTTTAAGTGTAAAAAAAAATTTACTCAACGAATTGTATTGAGGATTTCTTTTCTATTAAAATGTTCATTAATTTAAAAAAATTATGAAAATTATAAATAATTAAAATTACAAGCATAATTATGTGTATAATAAAACTTTAATTATAATATGGTGTTTGAATTAACTATTTCAAGACGTTTCTGGCTTAGTTCTCAGGGGTTGTTTGCGGTGAAACAAGGTGTTATAAATAAGTAATAAGATTAGTATTTCATTACTATGGTAAACATGATCCAAGCTGGCAAAGCTGCTGGAATAACCTAGTGACACATGAAGAAGGCATAGTTTTTTTTATGTTTTTTTTATCTGATTGAAGTAGCAAACGAGATGCCGAGCAGCCCACCTGATGATGATTGACACCTGATTCAAAAAGCAGTGGTAGTTCATTGATACTATTTTCGTTCTGAGTCCAGGGTTCGAATTCTGAATTATTTTTAAATATTAGCAGCAAAATTTTAAGAGTAAAATTAAAACTTTAACTTAACGTGAATTGTCTCATTACAATTCACGATTTCTTTTCTACAAAAATGTTTATTAATTGAAAATAATGATGAAAATTATAAATAATTAAAATTACAGACATAATTATGTATATAATAATTTTAATTATAATATGGTGTTTGGATTAACTATTTCAAGACGTTTCTGGCTTAGTTCTCAGGGGTTGTTTGCGGTGAAACAAGGTGTGATAAATAAGTAATAAGGGTAACTTGGTAAGTATCTAAGATTCTATTAACAGGCGCCGTCATCCTTCGTCAAAACATAGACAAAAGTTTTCTCCCTACAGATTTCGCCATATATCTTTAAATAATTCTGTATATATTCGGTATTTATACTTTATGGCTGTATCACACTTAAAAGTAAGCCTTGTTACACATTTTTTTACCATAGAGGTAATATTAAACATGAAAAAATCTTTTTATAAAAATCTGATAAGTAATTTTGTATTTATTTAATACTACATAGCTTTTGCAGATGTGGTAGATGGATTAGTGTGTTCGATCCAGTGTAGTTCGATCGGGGAGGTATTACTGCCACACTTATTTCGAGCAAGCAAAGCAGTGATTGCGTTTCGGTGGAAGGGTGTGGTCGCCGGCACTGTTTTACATGAGGTGACCATCGTAGACCTCGGAAGCAGCAACGCATCTGTGATTGACTTCTGAGAGAACCTCTGTTTTGAGTGAAGTCGCTTCCAGATCATGGACATCGGGCAGCAGAGACCACTTACCATCAGGTGGACTGCATGATCACGCTTTCTACGTGCAATTTGTATCATTAATCAATACATTTTAGCCATTGTTTAATTTAGGCACATGAGGGGAATTTCCTAAAATCCACTCAAAAAACATCGTGTTATACCTGTTACTGCCCCATTGCCCACCTCTCAGAGTCAGCGTTTAGACGATAGAGTTTAGTGGGAACAGATTTCACACTCTATAGATTTTTCAAAGAACTCATAGATGTGAAGGTTTACTCACAATGTTTTCCTTCAGTATTATAAGAAGTTATGACAAGTAGTAATTAATTGTTAAATACAAATATATCTTTTATTTGGTACACGGATGCACAGATTCCAAACACCCTCGATAGGACTCTACTTGGTACACACCCGAGCTGAGAAGGAGAGTCTGAAGAAAGAGGGCTTTGGGAGTGGGTTGGGATCGTGCACCCTGACCATACATGAAGCGCAGGGACAAACGTACGAGTTTGTGGTGATTGTACGTACCACCGCAAAACCCCTGCAAGTGCACGACAATGTCCCCCACGCAGTCGTGGCAATATCGCGCAAACCATCAACTGCACCTACTACACCGATTGTAGCGATGATGTCACAGCCCATAGGCCCAGTTTTAACAATTAAGCTATCACGGAATTATGAGAATTTTTGTTGTCACTTTGTTGTTAACTCATTATTGTCGCACTGTCGGACACGATTTTCTTCTCGGAATGATTCATAATCAAAGCTTTAACCAAAAATTCCTAAACCGCGGATTTTTTATTACCAAAAACAACGTGCGTATTTTGTATAAAAATTCCTTGGTTAATAAATTTTAAATATATACGGGGAATTTTCCAATACTACTATATATTACTAATAGCTACTATATTTTTTATTTCTAACCAAAATTATTATATATAAAATAGTATATTTCCACCTTAAAACTTCCATACAAACTCTTAACTTGTTTTACCCTTCGAAATTCTCAAGAACCTTTCTTTAATATTTCCTTAACTTATACCTACATAAGTAGCATCCATATGGGAAGGAGGTGCTTACTTAAAGTTTAACTGATTTTGAAACTTTCCTTCAATTTCACGCACCTCGAGTTTATTTTCCAAAAACTTGTAAAATAAATGTATCTACTATAATAAAGGAATAAAAAGTAAATTAAAATGTGGCTTCATTTGTTTTATAGTTTCGTTTTATGGCCATAAGGGGGCCAGTTCTGTGTGTGTTCAGTTGTAACTAGTATTCTTGTCATGTGTGTTCTCTTATAATTATAAATATATATTTGTTTATATATCAAAGCCGTAATCTAATAGTATCCTTATTTCTAACCGGAAAGTCAAATAATAGAGTGTAGTAAAGCTTGCTGTATAGGCTGCTTTGAAACAAACTTTCAGTCCCTATTTAATCTTTATCGAAATGACAATTAAAAAATGTTGTACCGCTCATTTTTACTTTATAAAAAGCTGTTTTACTAGCTGTATCATCACAAAAATATTCACAAGAAACCTTTACGAGCTCATTAATAACAACTTTGCTAAATATCACCACATGATCAAACGAATAGTTTTCGATTATATAGAGAACATACAGACAAATATACATTTTTATAAAGAAGATGATATACAAAATTTTTGATTTCAGGTTTAGCGGTTTCGGCTATAAGTTGATCTTTAGCCTTATCAGTCACCTTCCAATTTTATGTGCTTTAACCATCTAAGGCTACGTACTCACGGAGCGGTTTTCACCTGCGGCCGTCGCGGTTGCGGGCCCGCAGCTCCTGTAGGATGCAGATATAAATGTAAAAAATTAAAGCAATACTCACGACGCGTTTTTCGCCCGCGATGCGTGCGGTTGTTTGCGGCTCCCGCTGCACCGGCGGGCAACCTGTAGAACCGCGCGGGCCGCGGTCAGCCGCAGCCGCGGCGGTTTGCGCCCGCGCGCTCTGCGGTCAGTTGGCGGGCGAGTGCAGTAGTCAGGACCTCAACTGATGGTAAACCGCCCATCTTGCGGTTTTCGCCCGCCACGTTTGCGGTCGATAATCGCAACCGCGACGGCAGCGGAACCGCAAAAATAGGCGGTCTCGTGAGTTTCGCACAAAAGCTGCGGGCCCGCAACCGCGGCGGCCGCGGGTGAAAACCGCTCCGTGAGTACGTAGCCTTATTGTGCCCTTAGTATAGTTAAATGGTTATTGTTACATTTTTTGGTTCCCACTGCAAAATAAGACTGCAACGAAAACGTAAGCGTACTAAGAATCGTCCCTGTAGTTCCGGGATCAGAATAGGGCTACGGTATCCCCTGCCTATCGTAAGAGGCGACTAAAAGGGGCTTCCGGGATTGCGGGCGGCTAGAGTGGGAGCTTGAACCGTCCAGCCAGGCGATCCCGGGAAGGACGGTGGTATGTGTGGTCGCATATCGTCGTAAAGACTAGACGGAGTGGTGGGCGCAGCCGCCCATCTGAAAGGAGCCTGATGGGGCAACGCGCTCAGAGGATTCCGGCTGCAGTCCTTTTCATGGCGCCGAGGACGGCCACCGGGGGGGTTTTAGTGCGGTAAAAATCGCTCCTACGGCGTTGGGTACCTTTTGAAGGTTTCCCCCTCGAAAAAAAAACGTACTAAGAATACCGGTATGTACCTTCACTACCTTCCGTATGAGGCCAAGGGGCTAGTTAGGTTCGAAGCTTATTATCTCGAAGATTATTATCTAGACTAAAAATATAGACGAAGGTAATTCTGACAATTTTATTCACATTTAGAAGAGAATATTATTTCATGTTCCCAATCAAATTACCCTCGTGAGGCGGGTAGTAAGATATAAATCAAATACATTTGTAGCTGAGAATAAGGAACAAACTCTCGATTTGACGAGGGTCGGCCCTTCTCTGGCCCTTGCTGTCCAGGTAGCGGGCGAGTGGCGCGGACGAGGGCCCTTTATTGAATAAGCCTTTTCAACGAACGATTTAACTGTTACATAAAATACACGCGACCACAATAAGCGAAATGTTGCTGAGACAAGATGCGCTTGAAGCTATTGAGACGTTTAATTTTGAAAGGAAAAATAATGTCAAGTACTTCTTAGCAAGGCTGGTATGCATTGTTGAATGAATTTTAAATTTGAAATACTTTTATATTTATCACAAAATCAAAGATTAAAATTAGTGTGTGCAGGAAATGACATTCAAATTCCATTTATACAGAATTGATTTATAAGAAATTATTTTTTAATGTCTTCCACTGCTCGAGAAAGTAAAGTTATATTATAAGTTAATTATGTACGGCGAAGCTGGCATGCCAGATTAATAAATAGTCGTTTGCTTTTGTAAAATGTTTACAAGATTTTTATTTTTTATTCTACCTCTGGTCGTTGATCGCTACTCGTATAGTGTCTGTAGACAGTTGTGTGGTAACATTTAAGAGATCTTTTATGTCATCGTGTTCCTGTGCGAAATGTTGGTTTTGATTATAAAAGACATAAGTAAAAAATGAGTATAGAACCCATTATAGAAATTCACGATCCGGCGAAAGATAATATTTTGGGCTATTGTGTATGAAAAAAAAACCTTCACGTAATATTTTTTTCAGTTATCTATTCAATGGTCGCAGGTAACAAAAAGTATTTGCTATTAAACAGTTTACCAGGTGCCAAGTGCACGGTGCTTACACACGACCGTACATAACGTCGCTCTAGCGTTATGGCGAATACATAGCGTATACGCATGCTATGTATTTGCAAATGCGCTTCTAACTTATCTATCCAACGCATACACCGGATATAAGGTAGTTTGAAGGATCCCTTATAATTACAGAATTGTTATATTGGCTAATAAATGAAATGTTTTTTTTTTAAATATAATTTATAGGTAGGCTTTTGATCGCAATTTCACTTTCAGTGTCTTATTTGTACAGGCTTACGTGGGCTCTTACAATTTGCTAATATTTTTTTTTCATTATTTTACCACCGGATTAGAACAAGACCTTAATTGAAAAAGTGAAAGTTTCGACAAGAAATCCAGCTGGCTTGACTTTTTTCTTTGTAATTTAGTTTTTCTTTCCTGTTTTTAACATGACGAATATACGTTAGTTGCTGTATCTCGTGACCCAAGATTTAGCATTTAACTGAACAGAAAGATTGTTAGAGGCAGCCCCAAAATCTGGATGCAATTAATATTCTATTGCATGCTTGGTACCTTCTCGTAAATTTTACAGGCCTGAGATATCCACACACAGATACACTGGTTCTACCACCTTCAATAAAAATTAACATTCATTAACAATTAACCAAATTAATAACAATTATAATTTAAATCAAAATAGATACAATAATTACAATGTTATTAAACAAAATTTTCGCGTCGAAGAGTGAAATAAAACATCTTCTACTGACGTAGCTGTACTTAGGTAGACATTATTTAATATTGATTGCTTAGTCATATAAGTGTACAGGTGTCTGTCTGTAAAGTCTGTGTTATTGTAAGTTCAACTTAGCACCTGTACCACTATAGCAATTTACGTAAGCCGTTTCTTCAAGACTAGGTATTAGAGACGACTGCCTGCGAGGGGTATCCTTCTCCACACTGATTTATGTATGTCTTTCCATCCCTTTATCACCAGAAGTTCTGTTTGACCCTCTCCTAAAAAGGTTTTTGCCATAGTCTCCGCGCTTGACTGTGCATACTGATGACCTTAGTAGGGAGGAGTCTCGTAAAGCGATGCTGCAATTTGATGTTATATGTATTTGTACTTTAAATACTAATATTATAAATGTGAAACTGTGTTTGTTAGTTCCTCTTTCAAGGCGCCACATAGATGTTATATGATATGGTTTATATGCTGGGAGATATGGGCGGAGAGTGACGAACGCTACTTTTTACCGCGCTTTCTCATTCCCATGAGAATATCGATGTTTTGTTAGTTGATACATATTTAGTAGTTCCAGACGTTGTTAATAGATGGCGTTACTAAAATTCATTTGCAAGTTTTGAATCACGCTATCAAATGCTAATGTCAATTTCCTTTGACCGCGCAGGCGAAGCCGCAGGTAAGAGCTAGTTTGTAATAAATACTACAAATTTGCACAGCGAACATTTCTTCCTGTTTCTAGATCTTATTGCGCACTACAAATAAAAAAAAAACAATTAAAGTAAGTATGTGCATTGTGGTAATATTGCACGTCTCATAATGTAGAGCGATTATTTATTTATTTATTGACAATCATGACATCAACAGCATATCAGACGATAATACGTGTGAAAATCTTGCTTCTAAACAATAATTTAGTATGAATGTCAATTGCTGATGTGTACATCATCAAGTCACATTTTTTATATTTCACTATCAATTCAAATAGTTAAAGAGCTGTTTGATTGTGTATCTGTACTATGAATGTTTACACAAAGTCCAAGCTATCCAAACTAAATTAATTTTACGAGCCCAAATATCTAATATCAGGATCAAGGATTCAATACATACCGCTGAAGAGACCATCTACATATCTCCAGACTTTATTATTGAAATAGATTCAAGATACCAAATAATCAAACTATATGTTACGTACCAAGTTTCATTTGGATACGGCAAATATTAGCAAGTTAAAATTGACTATCAAGATTTAATTACAATGTTTGTCCCTTAAAATTAAAATATATAAATACACAAATATTAATCTGCTAAAGTTATCAGCATTGTAATATAGTGTCTAATTGTAAGTCTTTTATTGATAAATACGAGTATGTGAGTGCCATACATTTAGAACGCCTTGTTTTTGTTTTGTTTTTGTTTTTATTTATTTATTGTTAATTAGAACGACATAAGTCACTTACACTAATTAACACGTCAATCAAATTTAATATAATTTACATAATTGCTTAAATATAAAACACTAATGTCAACATAGAATGGTCCAAAGAAAATAATTATAACAAAAACAAATTAATAATAACACAAAAATTCTTTAAGACAATAACAATATTAAATTTCAATAAACAAGAAATATAGTGTGTCACAAAAAAAAAAATTAAACTTAACCGGCATATTCAATTTTTGGCGCCCTTTTTTTTAAACATCTTATGTAATCAATATTATTGTAACCCAAAAATTGACTAAATAAAGATCTTTCTTTCTTTCTTTCTTTCTTTCTTTCTTTCTTTCTTTCTTAGTTACAACCGAAGCGTGTTTATAACTGCATTTTATGTCATTTATTTTAATTTGTAATAGAGAAATAGTTTATCAACTAGTTGAATACTGCAGCTTCACCCACGTTAACAAAAGTAGGTTGTCCCGTGGGCATAAGATATTTTCCCACAGTAAAAAATATATTTTAATCCTATATGTTAACGCAGAGTGTCAGCTAACTCCCTAACAAATTTTATGAAAATCGCTAAAGCCGTTTAGACGTGAAGAAGTAACAAACATACGCACTCACAAACTTTCGCCTTTATACTTTGCGGTTTTCAACGTTTAGGTCAGGTTTATTTACACATTAAAGTGCTTTTTATACGTTAATTTAGTCATTATATACCAGTGTGTCAAACTTTATCTATCGGATAGTTGTTTTTACGTAAAATATAATCAATTTGCCTGTCTCCGCGCTTCTCACACTCGGCTCACGTTCACCATATTAAAGAGTATGTGGCGACCTCCCGCTACTCATCAAGAGATGGCGCTACTAGTATTCTGAAACACGCTATCGAAGCATTCTCAGAATCCTGCTTATATACAAGTTCCGAACATCAACTGTCGGAGCACGGACGCTCCCCAGTCATGATCACCTAGCCTAGTGGGAGATCTCCCTTTGCCAAAAGTATTTTAATTCAGCTCGTAATCTGTATGGTGAATTTCATCTCAATCGGATCGGTAGTTTTTGCAATAGAGTAAAAATAGCCATCCATCTTCACAAAATTACCTCTTTATAACATTACCACCTTATAATATAAAAAAACAACTTTAAGATATAAAAAAGGGTACCAGAAAATGAAAACCAGCAGGCAAAGAAAGAAAAAAATATTAACAAAATTTTGTATTCGGCATCTAACTAATTTTATCACTAAACGAATCTGTCAGACAGATTAACGAGTTACAATAGTGTTAAATCATTTGGTTTCCCAAGCTGTAAGTTTGACATCTGTCAACATCTGTCTCACGTCACTTTGCGTCCCTTACCCCGGGGAAATTATTCCTGTACGCTGTACCCGTCATGACTTGGGCACTTCCTAAAACTCGGCAGAAGTTCTGTCGCCTACGGGGTGACAGGACCGATTAATCAATCTGTGACAAAAGGCTCCAAACTTTAAATACAGTGTAGTTCTTCGTTGATATATCGAAGGAACTTTTTTTTTAGGAAGTAGAAAACGAGCGGTCCACCTGATGGTAAGTGGTAACTGCCGTCCATAGACATCTGTAAATAACTGCATACAGAACAAGGGTTCAATCTGAAGTTAATCACAGATGTATTGCTACTCTCGGGGACTAAGATGGTCGCCTCAAATAAAGGTCTGCCGGCAACTACACTGGAACGCAAGAACTGCTTCACGCTAGAAACAGGTGTGGCGGTACTTCCCCGGTCGAACCATTGTTCTACCACCTTTATGCAGGCAGTCCGCTTGAGATTAGGAAGCCACTGTTATTCATTGACAACTGAAATCTATCTCCAATAATTTAGAAGAGTGTTACCTGAGTTCGGCTACAGATAATTGAGGACTGAGTAAGATCACTTAGGCCAAATTTGTCTCCATTACGCACCATTTAAATCAAATAGCATTTACTTTATATAAAGGTGATAAATAAAACTTTAAGCAATGAGCCAACAGTGTATTTGTTTTACTGGTTGACATACATTGTAAATCCAATCCAAAACCATAGATTACAAAATAACTATTACTTCACATGTTTCACACTAGCTCACGACATATTCATTACTTTAAGTACACTTAACATTGTTGTTATAAGATGGCAGTGGATCTACCGAAATCAAACTAAAAAGGGTTTTTCCACCCAGTACAGAATCAACAGCTTTTGTTTTTTCATATTAAAGAACAAAATGGTATAAAAATGATAAAAATAACAACAATTAATATATATGGATGAAATAATCGTAAAGCAAAAAGACAAATGTCTTAGTTTCTTACCGGATCTTCTCAGTTAGGGCGCATTCCGATCCGGTAATGTAAGAAAATAAATCGTAACCGGCGATATGTAAGTGCTTCTGTAGACCCACAGAAAATAAAGACATTTTATTTAAGCTTAGTTTTTTCACTATATCCTGTGATATGGATAGTGATAATAAATTTCATTGCGTGAGACTCTTAATTTCAATATAGTTAGTAGGCAATTACTGGCTACTACGTATTTGTTGAAAATTAGGTGAAAGTCATTACATTAAATTTCTTTGTTATTTTAGATAACAAGAAAATAGTTTAATTGTTTCTGGGCCTACCTGCGGCGAGAGGTTAATTTCAACGTAACGCCCCGGGTTTTGGTTGAAACCAATCTCCGTAGCTCTGCGGTTTTGGATTAATTATGTGCGTGATAGAAATTAATTCTTACTAAAACATCCACTGTGCGCCACTGCGCCATATTAAAAGGAATTTCTATAATTTTTAGTATTTTTCGGCTATGTGTATGTCAACTAAAGTGACTGAAATATTGACAGTCAATGCCATGAGATATAGTTTTTAGTTTATTAAAATCTATGGTTGGGCCGAAAGATACTTTGACCATATTTCATCATACTAATATTATAAAGGCGAAAGTTTGTGAGTGTGTATGTTTGTTATTTCTTCACGTCTAAACGGCTGGAGCGATTTTTGTAAAATTTGGCAGGAAGTTAGCTGACACTCTGGATTAACATATAGGCCACTTTTTACTGTGGGAAAATATCTTATTCCCACGGGACAAACGATATATTTTAACGCGGGTAAAGCTGCGGGGTTCAGCTAGTATAAATTGTAAATTGTGAAATAAGCAATTAATACAGGGCTCTCTTTTACTGAACTGCAAGGCAAGATACTGGAGCTAACTTTCATTACCATGTAAAAAAAAACATGATTGTAATAATATTAAAAAATGAATATAAATAAGAAAAAAAGACAAACCCGCTGAGTTTCTTGCCGGATCTTCTCAGTTGAGGTCGTATTCCGATCCGGTGGTAGTGTAAGAAAAAAAAATGTAACTGACAATTTGTAAGTGCCCCCGCAGGCCTATACAAAATAAAGACATTTCATTTTATTTCTTTTCATTTCATTTCAATAGGCAATGTTTGGTACATAAAAACAGGGATTCTACTTCTCTCTTTCGTTTCTACACTACGGAGATTGACCAGCCATTTTGACATTAAAATCAGTCGTCCAATCTTAAATGTTTGTATTCCTTTCACTTATGAAATACCAAGTTCCCAAATTTAATTAATACATAAGAATTTCCAAGTACAATTTCAAAATTAAATGTGTCTGTTGCCGTCAATTCTGACGCTCCTCTTTGTAGAACCCATTTCCACTGAGCTAAAGCTACACAGTTACAACTAAGCAATTCTATTCGCTAGTTTTAATTGCTTAGCTTATTCTATTGAGCTGTGATAGCCGGTTGAAACTCAGCTTTTGAATCGCGGTTCTGAGTTTCAAATCTCAGGCTGATTTTTTAAAATTATGTTCGTTTTGGAATTTTATCACTGCTTTAGGATGAAGGAAAATATCGCGAGGAAACCTATATATCTGAGAGATCACTGAAAAAACAACGGGTTTCAAAAGGTGTGTGATATTAAGCATTTGCACTTAGTCAGAACGGTGTGCGTTAGCCTGAACCCCCCTTATTCCGAGTGGAGAACCAGGCCCACTGGGACAGTAGTTTGACCAGAATTTTATAGATAAATTTGCACACATATATGGTTTAGCTATCTCGCATATCTTTAGTAGAAAAGCTCCGTTATAAATGATACATAGAACAGTACTACGACGTACCAGACTTCGTAACACTATGTTGTATCTATCGTTCAGACAAATTACAAGGGATGTTTTATTGTAGACCTTTTTCGTAGGTATTTTAGTTCGGAATTTTTCGAGCGTCGATCCAACGTCAATTACAATTAAAACACTAACATTTGTGAAGATGATAAATGTTTTTCAAATCTTACTTAAATTTAATTTTAATATAAAGTTTGTGGGGATTTACGTGTGTTTCCTTATTCACGCAAATACTATGTACTGATCGCATGTTAAAATTTTCAAAAACAAAAAATTGTTAAAATTTGCCGCAGGGATAACTTAGTATTGATCTTTTGTAAGCTATTGCATAGCTTTCATCGCGGACTTTGAGCGCGGTGACCAAATCAAGAAATTCCGTAACGAAAAACCTAACACCTCCCACTCTGCCTACAATATACGACGTAAAACTCGATTCGTACGAATCTCGTACGGATTGAGACGAGCTGCTCGAAAATGGGACGAATATGTAAGCAGCTGTTTATTAGAGAGTACCTATATATTACCTATCAAAGAAAAAAATAATGGTTCAGTAACATTAACCTGAAACATTAAGTAGATGATCGCGAAGGTTCCTTTTGAACCTAGCTCTGCGTATGTTAATAAAAAATGCTATGCAATAGCTTTAACGCGGCAGTCCCCGAGTGCTACACGTTTTTTTAACGTATTCTGTTATCTATGTAGAACAATGAGACGGAGTGTAGATTAATACTTACTTGAATCATATCAGGGTTTCATTCAAGATCTTTAGGAAAACAATGCGATAACCAGAGATTCAAAGGCTCAAACGAGGACAATAATAATTAAATAATAATTATCTGACAACAGCGAACGGAAGACGCCAAACGGGGTTTTGATAACCGGATATTTCCAATTATGTTCGTTTAATCAAATCATATGCTTCAACAAGAGAGATCAAATGGCTGTGCGACCTGATTTTAAGTTTAAATTAGTAGGTTATGTCATGACAGCCATAACCAAAGACTTGACGACCCGCGTGGAGCAGTTACCATACCGTTCTGACGCGCAATGGGTCCCGGGTTCGATTCCCGGCCAGACAGGTATCTGAATGTGTTTAGATTCCTGTTCTGGGTTTGGGTGTTTGTGTTTTCGTCTTGTGTATGTCCATTGTTCCCACGACACAGGAGAAAATCCTAATGAGAAGAAGACAGCGGGAAACCTTTGGATTCAGAGGGCACAGGACCAGGTGGAGTGGCGTCATTTAGGGGAGGCCTATGTCTAGTAGTGGACCCCAAAGGGCTGATGGATGGATGAGTTGTGAATAAATGTTAAAAACATGGCGAACTGTAAGTACATCACCATAGTAAAGTATTTAGTGCCTATTTTAAAGAAGAAGTATAAGATTTACATAGAATTTTATCAGATTTTTGTTTAAAAAACTTTAAAAATACTGAAGTAAACATTTTTACAAGACTTCAATATGGCATTATTTACTTTACAGAACTTGTATAGCCTATTATTATTAGCATAAGTTTATCTCTCAGCTTTTCCAAGTCAGAGAGCTTCCAATATTTCATTAACTTTTCACATTCAATAGACGCGCAAAAAGTTTTAAGCCAAAGGTTCGCCGTAAATCACAACTTGCCTGAAAGCTTTGAAATATTAATAGAGATATTTATTTAACCGTCTTCATTGATATAGACGGGCATTTACATCGAAAGGTAGAACTTTTGGTTCGATTGTGGTGTTATTGACACACCATCTATACTAATAAGTTTTCCTTTTTAGGAAAACTTTGTATTTTTGTATGTTTGTTATGAATTAACTTAAAAACTAAAACCGATTTTAATAATTCTTTCATTATTAGAATGCTGCATTATCCCTGAGTAACATAGGCTATTGGTAGGATATCTTATATTTTAGTCTGCGCGAAGTCGCGTGGATTCTGCTAGTTTTAAACAAAGAAGTAGCAAACGAGCAAGCATAACACTCGGTGGTAAGTGGCCACCACCTAGCTATTTTTAACGACCCCCATAGCGGTGGGGTACTATACCGGTTTGATGCGCCATGGGTCTCGGGTTGGATTCCCGGCCAGACAAGTATCTGAATGATGAATTTAGATTCATGTTCTGGGTCTGGGTGTTTGTGTATTCGTCTTGTGTGTCAATGGTACCCACGTCACAGGAGAAAATAGTGTGGGGCTATGAGTGTAGAACGCGTTTCAAGTTTAAGATGTGTTATCTACAGGTTAGGTTATATATAATAAGGTTAGCTACAGATTTTTTGTTGTATCTGAGACCAAAGTTGAAACGGCTCATGTAAGTAAGTAATTATATGAGACTTTTCAACTCTCTGTTATCAAACCCCTCAAATCAGCGCTCAGCAGCGTTTAATACTTCGTTATCACTACATAGTTTAAAACAAAGTAGCTTCCCGCTGTCTGTCCATATGTATGTTAGATCTTTAAAACTACGCTACGGATATTAATGCATTTTTTTAATAGATACAGTGATTTAAGAGGAAGGTTTTTACATATATTACATGTAAAATCTAGTAGAGAGGCGGCTCTCAGGCGGAGCGAAATTCGCCGGGTCAACTAGCAATGAATAAAAGGGAGACGGTGATACTGTTGAATCGGATCACAAAGAGTTCTCACCTTCAAAGATATAGCATACGACAATGACTGAATGGTTATGCAACCTTTCATATTGAAATCAAAGAAAGCATATTACCATAGTACTAGTCACCCATCGCGACGGTCGAAATTCGACCGTAATTCAAATCAAAAACTACGCTTGATATTGGCCAAAGTAGGACGAATATTTCTCAAAATCAGATTTCTCAAATTCCATGACACATCACATAAAACCAAATTAAAGCTTATAAAAAGAACGTTATGTGTGTTTGTTTTAAACGTCATGGATTTTCTGACACCCGTTAGTGACAAACAATCCACTTTGTACAAAATCATAAATCCAGGATTAAAGTAGATAAAAAAGTAGAAAAAGATCCATCAATGGATTTTTACAATGGATTTTTGTGGACAGAGCCCTAAATTTCTTAAACCTACGTTCACGTGTTAATATATAGATTTGTTATTCAAACATATAACAAAACTAACATTTCATAGGTGGTAGAACCAGCGTAGTTCGACCGATGTAGTACCACACCTATTTGTAGCGTGAAGCAGTTTTTGCGTTTCGATGGAAGGGTGTGGTTGCCGGCACACTTTTATATGAGGCGACCATTATAGTCCTCGGGAGGAGCAACGAATCTGTGATTGACTTCAGATATCACCAATGTTCTGTATGAAGTTGATTACAGTATATGGGCGGCAGTGACCAGTTACCATCAAGTGGACTGCCTGCTCGTTTGCTACTTCAATCTCATAAAAAAAATAACAAACTGCGTTATTTATCTCGTTAAGTTCCATAGTGAAAACTTGATATGTTCAGTTTATGCTCAAAAACCGTCAAGTGGCAATATATTTGAGGCCAGCTCTTGAAGAGTAGGTACACTCTAGCGGGATGCGCGCGTGTAAGTTGAAACTCAGTTCACGAGTACGTTTAGCAATCAGCCAGAAAAATCTTTTTTTATCGAATAAAAATATTAAACGAGATTGCAGTCCACCTGATGGTAAGTGGTGTCTGCCGCTCATGGGCATCTGTAAGCAACTTAATATAGAAATAGGGTTCTATTTGAAGTCAATCACAATTGCGTTGTTACTGAGAACTAAGATGGTCGCCTCATCTTAAATTCAATCGGCATGCGCAACTGAAACGCAAGGACTTCTTTACGCTAGAAATAACTGTGGCGGTGGCACCTCCCCGGTCGAACTACCAGGCTACCTACCTCCCTGGCTAAATGCGCCGATATTAACATAAATATTGTTATTGTTTACCAATCTGTGCCATGCGGTTTTTCTCACTAAAATGTTACCAGCTTGAATATATTTTCAATTCAATTGAAATTAAATTTAGTGGTTTTAATTTAATGCGATTTTAAATGCACGAGAGCGATATTATCTTGAAATGTTACTTTGTCGCTGTATTTACTTGTTGCAAAACGCTATAGTAATGAAATACCAAAATAAATATTCGAGTATGAAGATTTTTCTATCACCCATTTGTACTAAGCTTAAGTCCTGCTCGTTACTCCTCGGGGATTAGGGGACCCTTATACATATAAGCCCATGGGAGAATCAGCTTTAAAATCTACACCCTGTCAGTCACGTACACTCCATAATACCTTAGCTTTGAGAAATCAGATAAGTTAATTAGTCATACAAATTTTGCGTTAATTTTAATTAAAAAGTTATAAAATGATAATATTTTATGGCGGTACCCGAGCGGTACACGTTCAAAATTTGTCGCAAAAATCCGTCCCAAAATCCGTTGAGGGAAATGAGCAAGGATAAGGGATAAGACGCCTATGTAAAAAGGTATTTTCCAAATTCCAATTTAATAAAAAGGGAATTAACAAAGCTGCCCTTAAGCCCGCTCTAGGAAATTCCTTTTCCACCGTGTGAAAATATACACCAAATAATTTTCATTCGACTTTGTAAAAGTTTAATCTATTCCTTCGGTTTTTAGACTTAAAGGGCGTATTTAAAAGCAGGAAAACAATTTAGAAAATAATTGGAATATGATAATGAAAGCAAGATCAGCTATGAAAAGTTTTTGCTGTGTTTGTTGGAGCTCAACTCCTACCTTCACGGTCTTTACAGACCGTGGAATATTTATACAATTCAGGGTTACATTACATTGTTTTATAAAATAGCTGATGATGGTTGCTGTCGCAAAGGACGTAATAAATTCCATATAAGATACAGGTAGAGAGAGGTTAGCAAAAGCGAAATTTAATGATATTAAAAGATAAGGTATTCCTTCACCCCAATTTCAAAGGTATTACTAATGTTACTTACATATAATTATATTTATGTTTTATGTAATAATGCAGTAATTTAATTTGAGTTTGACTTTTATATATAAAAAAATGATAAATTATAGTTTTCTTTGTAAGGCTGAAGTAGCAAAAAAACCTGCATCTGATAGGCCATAGCTGCCCATGTAAGCAACTTCATATAGAACATTATATAGGTTCTTTCTGAAGTCAATTACAGATGCGTTGTTACTCCCGAGAACTAAGATTGGTCATCAGTAAATAGTATAAAACAAAGTCGCTTCCCGCTGTCTGTCCCTATGTATGCTTAGAATTTTAAAATTTTAATACGGAATTTAATGCAGTTTTTTTTATAGATAGAGAGATTTAAGAGGAAAGTTTTTATGTATAATACATGCATAATATAGTGGAGGAACACTGATAATTTTTCATTTTGGACTTTTAGGCGGATCGAAGGTCGCCGGGTCAGCTAGTCTTGTATAAAAGTGGTCCTGGTAAAGTTTGGTCCTGGCAAAACCATTAGGTGAATGATTATTACCTGTTAAGGTAAAACAATTTCACTTGTAATATGACTGTAAAATAGATTGAATTGTTGCGTCCGACGCACGCGTAACGTAGTCACGTAGGAGTGACAGATGGCGCCGCGGGATGGGTTTTTGATGACGCACGTTAAGGGAACCTTTTGTTCACTTTATTGTTGAGGCAATTATCATAATCATAATATTGCTGCGATAAAAAGGTATTTTGTTAATGCGGGTGCTAAGCTTAAAAGTTTTTCAGGAATTTTCATTCTTAGAATTTATGACCGTTATAGAATTAAAATAAATATTCCTCTTTTTTGGTGAAATCTATGTCTGAAAAGTCTGAAATCTAAAAAGTCTGAAATTTTCTCTGAAATGTCGTATGGTTAAGGTGACATCATACTTGCTTGACACTTGAGGTTCCCGACTCGCGGACAACTGTAGGCAAGCCATATATCTAAGTGATGGTCTCAGATTTCTGATCTAGGTTTGAGTTGTGCTGTGAGGACTTCGAATTTATCCGTGCACTACAACACTGTAAATTATTATTATCTGCTGAGGTAAAACAGTTTCACTTGTAATATGACTGTAAAATAGATTGAATTGTTGCGTCCGACGCACGCGTAACGCAGTCACGTAGGAATGACAGATGGCGCCGCGGGATGGGTTTTTGATGACGCACGTTAAGGGAACCTTTTGTTCACTTTATTGTTGAGGCAATTATCATAATCATAATATTGCTGCGATAAAAAGGTATTTTGTTAATGCGGGTGCTAAGCTTAAAACTTTTTCAGGAATTTTCATTCTTAGAGTATATGACCGTTATAGAATTAAAATAAATATTCCTATTTATTGGTGAAATCTATGTCTGAAAAGTCTGAAATCTAAAAAGACTGAAATTTTCTCTGAAACGTCGTATGGTTAAGGTGTCATCATAATTGCTTGACACTTGAGGTTCCCGACTCGCGGACAACTGTAGGCAACCCATATATCTAAGTGATGGTCTCAGATTTCTGACCTAGGTTTGGATTATGCTGTGAGGACTTCGAATTTATCCGTGCACTACAACACTGTAAATTATTATTATCTGCTAAGGTAAAACAGTTTCACTTGTAATATGACTGTAAAATAGATTGAATTGTTGCGTCCGACGCACACGTAACGTAGTCACGTAGGAGTGACAGATGGCGCCGCGGGATGGGTTTTTGATGACGCACGTTAAGGGAACCTTTTGTTCACTTTATTGTTGAGGCAATTATCATAATCATAATATCGCTGCGTTAAAAAGGTAACTTAGTATTTTGTTTATGTGGGTGCGAAGCTTAAATGTTGTCCAGGACTTTTAATTCTAAAAAGTTATGAACGTTTTAGAAATAAAATTAATATAATACCCGCGAAATCTATATCTGTACAATCTGAAATCTGAGACGTCTGATTTTTCTCTGAAAATTGTAAATTCAAGTTGCCATAATACTCGTATGACATCTTAAGGGTTCAAATTCGACGATAACGTCAGGCAAGCCAGATATCTAAGTGATGGTACTAGATTTCTGTTATAGGTTTAACGACTCGCGTGGCGGTGCGTTACCATGCCGGTCTGACTCGCAGTTGGTCCCGGGTTCGATTCCCGACCAATCAGGTATCTGTATTGAGTTTAGATTCTTGTTCTGGGTCTGGGTGTTTATGTTTTCATCTTTGTCTGTGTCCATGGTACCCACGACACAGGAGAAAATCCTACTGTGGGGTTATGTAGTGTAGAAAGCGTGTTTTTTTTTAATATATGACCGATGCAGGCTAAACTGCGAAAAGAACCTATATGTAAATATATATCAAATGCTTAGTGTGAAAATAAACGGAATATATCTAATATAACTTATCAAAACTATTTTGGGTAGTGAAGTACGAAACTTGGGGGTCCGACCCAAGATAGTCACGTAGGTAGTGTAGACAGATGCTCCAACCCGTTATGCCTTTTTGATGACGTGCGCTAAAGCGAACGTTTTATTCACTTTTTTGTCGGTTATATTATTTCTGGGACGAATACAAACCCATAAAGTACATATAAAAATGTGTATATTAAAAAGTATGATGGAAAATGTTGGTTTAGCGCTCATTTAAATTTTGTACAAATATATTTTTAATGGTCACAAATCACTTTAGGACAAATGGAAGGGCAAACTTACGTACATATATAATTACTAGCTGTCCCGACAAACGTTGTTTTGCCATATAAAAATAAAAAACAATGTTAATGGTGGACAACCCTCAAGGGTTATGAAAAATAGTACTGAATAAGCATATAAAATTTGGTAAAAATCGGTCAAACCGTTTCGGAGGAGTATGGCAACAAAAACTGTGACACGAGAATTTTATATATAATGGCAAACATTTACCCATAAAACATTGTATATTGGTCTAAATAGATTATCATATGTAATCTTTATAACATTACAGAGGTAGAGAGCTGAGAGAAATCTCTACAGTATCTAGAGCTGGCTCGACATATCTGGCATTCAGAGTACGACAGACGATTTAAGACATCTGGTTATATTAATCCCGCATCATGGTATTTTAAAGAAAGAAAGAAAGAAAGAAAGAAAGAAAGAAAGAAAGAAAGAAAGAAAGATCTTTATCTAGTCAATTTTTGGGTTACAATAATATTGATTACATATGTTTAAAAAAAAAAAAGAAAAGGGCGCCAAAAATTGAATATGCCGGTTAAGGCGTTCTAAATGTATGGCACTCACATACTCGTATTTATCATTAAAAGACAATTAGACACTATATTTAAAGATTTCTGTGATCGTCATAACCTCAACATTGTTCAAATAGTATCGAGTATTTAAACAATGTTGAAGATATTTCTACTTTTCAAGGTGGTAGAACCAGTGTAGTACGACCGGGGAAGTACCGCCACACCTGTTTCTAGCGAGAAGCATTTTTGCGTTTCGATAGAAGGGTGTGGTTGCCGACCCACTTTCACATGAGGCTACGATCATAGACTTTGGGAGTGTGCAGGATGGTAAATGGTAACTGCCGCTCATGGACTTATGTAAGTTTTACGTTGCGTGGCTACTCCCGAGGACTAAGATGGTCATATATATGCAAGCTGGCAACTACACCCTTCCAATGAAAGTCAAGAACTGCTTTAAGCTAATAATAAGTTTGGCGGTGTTTCCTCCCCGGTCGAACTACACTGGTTCTATCACCTTGTAAAACTAATTTAATGTTATTTAAATAACGTATCCGTTATTTGAAAATTATCAAAATGTTTAGTTGTCACATTATATCGTGATATCATGTATTGCTTGTAATATTGTTTTTAAATTTATAAGTTTTTTCGTATACATTATGTCGTAACATTAAAAACCACCAACATCTTAAAGTATTAAATGGTATTAAACATAATGTTACTTAATTTAATATTAACTTAACCTCGCATCTCCCCAAAGTAGTTACAGATATAGCTACAAGGTAACCCGAAAATGTCGGAGTCTAATTAATTTCCGATAGTCGACAAGTTTGCACCTGCCACCCACACCCCTCAATCGGCTTAATCAGACCACTTGCGTAGACGAAATACTAGCAAACGGTTTAACCTTTCTGGCTTGATTGCACCTTTGCTTTTTTATCTGACTGAAGTACCTGATGGTAAGTGGTCACTGCCTCCCATGATCATCTGTAATCAACTTCAAACACAACATGAGTTCTATCTGAAGTCAATCACAGATGCTTTGCTACTCCCGAGGACTATTATGGTCGCCTCATGTGAAAGTGTGCCGGCAACCAATAACGTTAACCGCTTTTGTGTGAAGGGTGTAGTATTTGTCATATGCGATTAGTTGAGACCTTTTTTTTTGTTTTCTAAGAAGAAACCTTCAAAAGGTATTCAACGCCGTGGAAGCGACGCCTGGTTATGTGGGATTTCTACCGCACCCCCCCAGTGGCCGTCCTCAGCGCTGCAGGGAAGACTCCCCGAAAGTTGGACTGCAATCTCGTTCGGAGTCATTGTTATTACTTTTTTAAACTCAAGTAGAAATTATGTATTTTTTTTAACCGACTTCCCAAAGGAAAGAGGTTATCTATTCGTCACGTATATATATATATATATATATATATATATATATATATATATATATATATATATATATATATATATATATATATATTTTATGTATGTTCGGGCGTAATGGCCAGAAATCGTCGACCTACCGACACGAGTCATACGACATTGTATGCGGCTAGTTTCACAGGCAGTCTCATATTGAGGAAAATGAAAACCTTCTGGCGGTTTTCCCGGAAAATTGGAAAATGTCGGTTTCTTAAAATCTTGAATAACTTGGGTGTTTCTAAACCGATTTCCATTTTCTTTCTTTCGTTTGATAGGAAATTTTATCACGCAACTTTTTCTCTTGGACATCGGTATGCTGTGATGCTTAACTCTTTGAGTTATGGGGTGGAAACCACCACCACTCCTCAAGTTTTTTAGATAATTTGAGATAACTCGACTTCTGCCGATTCGATTCTTATAAAACTTGGAATATGTATTACATATCTATGTTTATATAGGTTGATGAAAAATTTGACCTTCAACTCCTCGATCCTGATGATGCAGGGTTACAGCTATCCTAAACTATAACATTAGCTATTTGGTGCTTACATGTATGTAATAAGACTACTAAGCAGAGACATGTGATGAAAAATTTTACCTTCAACTCCTTAATCCTGATGATGCAGGGGTGCCTCAAGCCTAAACCATAGGGGTTGGCCATTTGGTGCTAACGTATGTGTAATGAGATTACTGGGCAAAGATATAACATTATAGTTTTGACCTTCAACTCTTCAGCCCTGATGATGCAGGGGTACTACAGACTTAAAGCATAGGCGTTGGCCATTTGATACTTATGGATATGTAATATATTTACAAAGCAAAGACATATGATAAGAAAAATGACCTTCAACTCCTCAGCCCTGATGATGCAGGGTACTGCAAGCCCAAGCCTTAGAAGTTGAGCATCTGTTGCTTACGTGTATGCAATAAGATTACATAGAAAAGATATGACCTGAAAAATTTTAACTTTAACTCCTCAACTGTGACAATGCTGGGGTCTTCCAAGTTTAAGCCATAGGCATCGGCCATGTGGTGCTAACGTATGTGTAATGAGATTACTGGGCAAAGATATAACATTATAGTTTTGACCTTCAACTCTTCAGCCCTGATGATGCAGGGGTACTACAGACTTAAAGCATAGGCGTTGGCCATTTGATACTTATGGATATGTAATATATTTACAAAGCAAAGACATATGATAAGAAAAATGACCTTCAACTCCTCAGCCCTGATGATGCAGGGTACTGCAAGCCCAAGCCTTAGAAGTTGAGCATCTGTTGCTTACGTGTATGCAATAAGATTACATAGAAAAGATATGACCTGAAAAATTTTAACTTTAACTCCTCAACTGTGACAATGCTGGGGTCTTCCAAGTTTAAGCCATAGGCATCGGCCATGTGGTGCTAACGTATATGTAATGAGACTACTAAGCTAAGATATGACATGATAAATTTGACCTTTAACTCCTCAACAATGATAATGCTGGAGTCCTTCAAGTTTAAACCATAGGTATACAGCCTTCCTAAGCTATGTGAGTTTGGTAATTATTGGTAATTATTCGCAATACAAACAATGAGTTCCGGAGAGGACATAATTATGATCATAAACACCTGGACGATGCTGGAGTACTGCCAACCTTTTTACATAGGATGGGTTAGGTTAGGTTGGAACTTAAAAGAAAATATAGAAACTAAGCGAACAGGGCGCGGTAGCGCCCTGCGAGCGGTTGCGCTCAGTTCATACGCATTGTAACAGTAATGTAAGATATCGCTTAGGTTTTTGTTTGACTTGACATATAATGTTGAGTTTAAATTAACGTTTCCATTTATGCATGCACTATGCACTCTTATGGATACTATATATTACACGGTCTCGTATAACTGATTTTATTGTCACTAAAAAGTGTGAAAAAAAAATTTTTAAACAAAAAATACAACCGACTTCCATGCCACATAAAAGTAAAAAATAGTTTAAATGCATGTTGGTTTAGAGCAACAGTACTTAGTACAAAGTTCCGAAGTCGGCGCTCATAGGTATAAGATACATGTAGTTTCGTCGTAATCCAGCGAAATATGGTGAGCGCCGACTTCGGGACTTTGTACTAAGTACTGTGTTTGCTCTAAACCAACATGCATTTAAATTATTTTTTACTTTTATGTGGCATGGAAGTCGGTTGTATTTTTTGTTTATTCCGTCTAGCCTCCTTTGCAACGCGCGATAAAGAACTTCGTTCCAGAAAATGTGAATCCATCAACTTTTCATTTGATATTTCTGCATAATATATTTATATTAACACAATATGAAAAGTCTTTGTACACATTCTACGACATGATCGATAACAAACAGCAGACATCTAATCCAAGGTACAATAGGCGGTCTTATCACTAAAATAGCGATCTCATCCAGATAACCTTTGAATTGTTAACAGAAAGCATTTCAAATACAAAAGATACGATATTCAGGTGTACAATAATACGAGTATAATATACCAACTGAATATATAAGCAGTTAGTGTAAAAAATAAAATTACTGTTGATAGAACTCATCGCGGTTCGATTCCGGAAACACCGACGCCACAACTGTCGTCAAACCATTATTGTCCCACTGCTGGGCACGGGACTTCTCACACTATGAGAGAGTTTAGGCCATAGTCCACCACGCTGGCCAAGTGCGAATTGGTGGACATAACACACTTCTGAGACCTTTTTTTAAAGCACTTTCGGGTATATAGGTTCCTTTACGATGCTTTCCTTCCCCGTAAAGCACTGATAATTATTTTTAATATGCACATAATTTTAGAAAAAATAGTGGTGCGTGCCTGAGCTTTGAACCTCTGATCTCCCGATCGAGAGGGCAAGTTTCAACCATTAGGCTATCTATTCATATCTATCCTTAAATCGCAGCCTGTTAAAATTGCGTCCAAACGTCCTTGATGAAGGATTTTATAAAATCCATGCATGCACCCATATACGTCAGTCGGCTAATAACGATTTATATGACAATTTAACGCGCGAGACCCGATGAAACATTGCGCGGCGTAAACCACATTATTATTGTCATTACGACATATATGGCACGTGGTCTACGTTTTGCTTGTCGGACCGACAACCGATAGCAGATAGATTTTTGTTTGTAGCTTCTGGACTGCCTTTTATTAGTATTATTAGTGGTTGATTAAATTCTTTGGCCTTCAGTTTGTAGGCGACGTTTCATTACTCTTTTTTATCACTATCAGATTAAGTTAGCAAACGAGCATACAGTCCACCTGATTGTAAATGGGTACTGCCGCCCATGGATATCTGCGAGTGAATTCATATAAAACAAGGGTTTTATCTGAAGTCAATCACACTTTCTTGGTTTCTCGCAGTGACTAAAATTGGTCGCGACATAATAAAGTGAACTGGCAAACGCACCCTCTCACCTTTATGCAAAACACAAAAATACTTCACACTAAATCAACATTCTTAAATTCCAGCCGGAAAAAAATGTGTCCAAATGTACCTGATAAAGGATTTTATAAAATCGCATGCACCCATAGGGCATACGTCAGTCGGCTAATAACAATTTATTTGTCAATTTAACGCGCGAGACCCGATGAAACATTGCGCGGCGTAAACCACATTATTATTGTCATTACGACATATATGGCACGTGGTCTACGTTTTGCTTGTCGGACCGACAACCGATAGCAGATAGGTTTTTGTTTGTAGCTTCTGGACAGCCTTTAATTAGTAGCTGATGGATGATAGGATTTTCTTTTCGCTTAGATCATATACCTTTTTATTATTAGCTGCTTATTTTATTTTGTAGCTTCTAGACTGCCTTTTATTAGTAGTTGTTTAAATTATTCTTCTTTCCTTCATTTCGTACGCAGTGTTTCATTACTCTTTTTTATCATTATCAGATTAAGTTAGCAAAACGAGCATGAAGTCCATCTGATTGTAAGTTACTGCCGCCCATGGTTATCTGCGAGTGACTTCATATAGAACAAGGGGTTTATCTGAAGTCAATCACACTTTCCTGGTTTCTCACAATGACCAAAATTGGTCGCGTCATAATAAAGTGAACTGGCAAACATACCCTCTTACCTATGTGCAAAACACAAAAATACTTCACACTAAAACAACATCCTTATATCTCAGCCGAATAAAAATGTGTCCAAATGTACTTGATAAAGGATTTTATAAAAAACGCATGCACCCATAGGGCACATACGTCAGTCGGCTAATAACGATTTATATGACAATTTAACGCGCGAGACCCGATGAAACATCGCGCGGCGTAGACCACATTATTATTGTCATCACGTGGTCTACGTTTTGTTTGTTTTGTTTGTAGCTTTTGGGCTGCCTTTAATTAGTAGCTGATGGACGATAGGATTTTATTGTAGGTTAGACAGCTTTTTATTATTAGCTGCTTATTTTCTTCATCATTCAAATCGCAGGCAGCGCTTTATTATTGTTTTTTTTTAACATATTAAAGTAGTAAAGGTTCACATAATTAGGATTCATTTGACAATTAAACGCGCGAGACCCGATGAAACATTGCGCGGCGTAAACCACATTATTATTGTCATTACGACATATATGGCACGTGGTCTACGTTTTGCTTGTCGGTCCGACTACCGATAGCTGATAGGATTTTCTTTTTAGCTCCTGGACGGGTTCATTAAGTTCTGTGCCATTCAGTGTGTTAGATAGCGTTTATAGTTTTTTTTTCATATTGAATTAGTCAACGAGCATGCAGTCCACCTGGTTGTGATTGCATCTGTAAGCAACTTCATAAAGTATAACGGTTTCATCTGAAGTAAATTACAAATGCGTTCCTCCTCCTGTAATATTAATTATGTAAAATTAAGGAAGTAACAATTATACTTAGCGAAAGGCGAATAATGTTACTTAGATTTGTAATATATTCTCCGAGCTTATTAGGGTTATTTAGGTCTTTAGGGATTTAAGGGGATTAACACAGGATTTCCGGTGAGCAGTAATATCCTAATGGTCAACCATTAGGATATTAGGCTCGGCCTTTAATCGAGGACCCGAGATTCGAAACCCAGACCGCAACACTGATTTTTAGATAATGATGTTTGTATTGGAATTTCATTGTCACTCACTTACGTTGAAGAAATTATGATGTGGAAAGTCTCTAAAAAAACTCAAAGTTGTATGAAGTCTAACAATACGTACTTGACCAGCGTGTTGGTATATGGCCTAATGCTCTTTCATTCTTAGAGGACGTCCGTGGGCAGCATTGGGTCGAATTAAGAGTACATACTTAAGAAGAGATCGCTATCTTACTGATAAGACCGTCCGTTGTACCTACTTATTTTACACTCTGTGTTCGTTTTTTTTTACATGAATGAAGTACGAGCATGCTGTCTACCTACGTGGTCACTGCCAACCTGCCAACATCTGTAAGCAACTTTTCATAGACCATGAAAATATGCGTTGCTATTACCGAGGACTAAGATGGTCGTCTCATATAAAATTGTGCCGGTAACTACACCCTTCCATCGAAACGCGAGAAATGTTTCACGCTAGAAATAGGTGTGACAGTGTTACTTTCTCGATCGCACTACAATGTATTTACCGTTTTATTTGTTCTCAAGGGGGAAACCTTGAAAAGGTACCCGACACCGTGGGAGCGATGCAGGGTTATGCGGGTTTTTACCGCACTATAAAACGGGGGGGTGTCCGTCCTCAACGCTACAAAGAGGACTCCGGGATACCCAAAGGCACGCAACCGGAGTCCTCTAAACGCGTTGCCACATCGGACTCCTCCTAGGCGAGTAGCTGGGCCCACCGCTCCGTTTGTTCCTTAGCAGATAGATCCGGGGATACCGTAGCTCTATTCTGATCCCGGAACTACAAGGAACCTGGCGAATTGTTTCGGTGGTAAATTTTGTATTGCATTGTATACTTATCACGTCCACTTTTTCACAGGCTATTCATTCGCCGGCGGTGAAACATTGCTATTGGACCGGAACTGTTATTCGCGTTACTAATTGGCGGAAGAATTGCATATCCGTGTTGTGAATACGTCGAAAATACGCGGTTCATGCGCAAAAATTAATGAATTTCCCATAATTCAGCTGATAACATCGTATTGAACGCGATTTCATGAATTGGCTATTTGGAATGAGATTGAACCATAGAGGAGCAGTTTACTATTATGTTTAAAAAACAAATAATTTTAAAGCGTTATAGTAAACTGATTAGAACTGTCCCTTAGGAGATAGTGGCCACGTAGTAAACAGTATGTATAACGTAATATAACGTAATATAATACTTTCTATACTTACAGTTTCATACTGGGATTTTCTCCGGTGTCGTGGGTGCCATAGACATACAAAGACGAATACAAAGACACCCAGGTCCAGAACAGAAATCTAAATTTATTATTCCGATACCCGCCTGGCCGAAAATTAACCCAGAATCCAATGCGTGATAGACCGGTATGGTGACCGCTCCGCCACGCTAGTCGTCTATCCGGTGTATGTTTGTTTGTATCGTCTAAAAATCATGAACTAAAAATTATGAACTCCAATCAAAATTTGGTTCATACAGATGTGTTTGAGCATATTCAGAAAACTCGTAAAATATATTGAATTTTCTCGTTCTATTTAAAGATAAGTGAAACTGACGCGACGTCAGTACCTCATTCCATCTCACATTCTTTACCAACGAGGGTAACTGGAACGCTACCTTGCCATGGAGTTGAGGAAAAAGGGAATTTCGGAAGATAAATATATCCAGCAAGTGAATTATCCTGAAGGGCCACTAAATAAGCGTCATATATAATTTTAAGCGCTTTCCGCAAATTTTCCTTCAGTTTATCCGCGTAAATTTGTAACCGCATAAGACAGGACACGTAAATTAGTTTAAGGCTCACAGTTGATTTTTTTCTGCTCCCAGACAAAGGAGAAAGGGCTACCCTCCGTGCGGGAAGGGTCGTGGTGAATACTCATACCAATGCGGCCGTCCACATTAGTTATGTGGGGCTCACGAAAGAACCTACGAGCCTACCCACTAAACACCACCAGAGGTTAGCTTTGACCTTCACGGTTGACGTTCAACGTCGACGGTATGCAATGCAAGTAAAAGGAACATTGGAATCGAATGTTTCATGGCCTCCGGGAAAGTACACCGCGCGCAGTGTGGGAGCTCCGTCAATTCCGTGTCAAATTTATCACGTTGCCGTCCTGTACCGAATTAGTAAAGTAACACTTATAGAGTCAATCGCTTTTAAAGTTAATTTTATCCGTCTACCGTAACTAAATTGGAAAACAGTCACAGTGACCTCAAATGAATTGAAAAGTTTGCTTTGCTACCTCATTAAAAACCTTTTGACTACGCCTCTCTCTTTTAATCAAAAAAGATCACGACTTTTAGCTCTATTTGAAACTAAGTTTCACACGGAATCACCTAGTTTCCGTATGCTTACATTTGCCTTTATTCTTAACTTAGTAAAGCCAAAGCCCGAGGCGGTACTCTTGCTCTCTTTTGTTCTAAAATAATGGCTTTCATCTTTTGTTCCAACACCGTAGTTTGGTGCACGGAGTTAACTTGGCTTACTGAATATGAAGGTAGTGTAGCGGGGCTTAGTGGGATGCGGGTGCAGTCGGGCAGCGGGCACGGTCAGAAAATTAAAATATTTAATTTAAAAATACAGTTTTATTCTAACATTCTACGCAATGAAAACTTGGTCTTTTAATATATTCTTATGATTTTAACTGTGGCCTAGCACGCGCGCACAGTACAGCTAGTAAAGAATAATGTTACCTTAAGATATAAATATAACGTTTGATAATACAATTAATAACAGTTAGTATATATACATTTTTTATTAGTTACATTGACGAAGTATAAACATAACTATAACTGTGTACCGTGGTCTGGTCTTTGGTCATCCCATTATAGTCCCGTTACTGGGCACGAGCATCCACTCAGAGTGAGAACGGTTTTGGCCATTTGGAAAAATAGGATATAAGTTGATAACTATGCACAAAAGCTGCCAATCAAAATTACATTTAACAATACTATTAAAACCTAAAATAAATGTGTAAGTTACAGGTAGATCAAAGAGGCTAAATCTTTGCATCTTGGCTATTTCTAGCCAAGGTACGCATCTTCGCATCAACCCTTTATTGGCCCACTGCTGGGCACGGGTCTTCTCCCAGAAAGAGAGAGTTTAGGCCATAGTCCACCGCGCTGGCCAAGTGCGAATTGGTGGACTTCACACACCTTCGAGAACTTTTTTTTTAAAGAACTCTCGGGTATGTAGGTTTCACCGAAAAGCAGTGGTAAATCTCCCGGTCGAACCATATACATACGAGTACCACATTCTACATACATACATTCTACTACCTTGGATGTAATGTTTACCGCGTCCGCGCCCGCTTCCGCTCCGCGTCCGCGCCCGTTTCCGCTCCGCGTCTAAGTTCGTATGAACAAGCCTTTAGTCTCTTGATATTTTCACGCTTACAATAGTAAAAGCAAATGAATGGTATTATGAGTATTTTTAGACTGTTTATACGAGGTTTTCTTAAGTCGAAAAAATCTTGCAAGTATTACGAACAAAATGTATTCACAAAGTTTCGTTTTGTTTCGTTTCTATACTTACTCTTATTCGCGATTCCTAATTAGAGTTTAAAATAAAGTGTTTTTTTATATATTTGACCTTGTAATAGTTAAAGGAATAATTTGCGCATCATCATTATAATTTCATTGCGGTCGACTTATCGGTTTGTCACCAGAAGGTTCCGAGTTTGATCCCCGTCCGAAAAGATTTTGAATGGAAGATAATAATAATTGAATAATAATTAGTTTATGGTCTAAGATTATTGTTCTGTGTCCGGATGTTTGTGTTTTTATCAGTGTATACGCGGTATCTACGAGACAGGTCATTCCTATTGTAGGGTGTATAAATTATCAGTAAAAGTAAAAAAAATATATGCCTACAGTCAGAAATTCGTATTTATCATAGCTTTAAGTTCGGAAAAATAATATGTTCATGTCAATTAGGTATCGTAGTAAAATTTACCTATGATAATAACTATGAGTTTTGATCCGTCTGATAATAATATTTTATTTCATTTTCGTGACACCTTAAAAGACTATATATTTTTAATATATGAAGAATTCAAAGGGCGATTTAAGGGCCTACAACATTTTTAGGCATGCTTTCAAGTTTATCTGCTGTATTTTACAAAGAATTGTCAGTACAATTTTAGGATTATGGTTAGCAGGCTCGAAAGACAACGAATGAGAACAATATTGTTGACTGAATTCGTCTAATGGCATTATGCAATAACATGACAGTTATTTTAAATTTAGTTATTATAATAAAAGGTTTACATTTTGTAATCGTGCTTTTTCATTTTAAGTACTTTAGGTATTATTGACACTTTGACCCTGTAGTCGGGGAGTAGAATACGGCTACGGTATCCCCTGCCTGTCGTAAGAGGCGACTAACAGGGGGCCTCTGGGGTTGCGGACGGCTAGAGTGGGAGCTCGAACCGTCCAACAAGCAACCCCGAGAAGGACGGCGGTATGTGTGGCTGCATCTCGCCGTAAGCACCGGATGATGAAGGGGGATGGTACACGTTCCCCAAGAGATGAGCCCGTGAGGGGCACTGCGCTAGGGGCCACCGGTTCGTACCGTTGGAGTTCCGTTCCGTTCCGTTCCCCTACTACAAGCGCTGAGGAAGGCCACCGAGGAGGTTTTAGTGGGTAAACATCCCACATAACCCTGAGTCTCTCCCAAGGATTCGGTGTACCTTTTGAAGGTTTCCTCCCCGTAATTAAAAAAAAAGGTATTATTGACACTTATGTTGTGGTTAGATTTAATACTGTTAGCGTTCTCAAAATACCGAAATCAATGTATTATATATGTACGGTAATATTTATATCAAAACTTATTTAAAGTATTTCAATAATAAAAACCTTAAAAAGAAAAAGAAATAAGTTTGTGTTGTCAATGGTGGGTCGTTGGAGATATACTGAAAAGATAGTTTTAATCCAAGATTCTGATAAATAAATAATTGTGATGTGAGATTGTATATTATTGGTATTCTAATAATTGGTACGGATCCCCCATCCGTTTAATAATATCAAATTTTAGAGTAAATGCTTGCCGATGGACTGCATGCTCGTTTGCTATTGCTATATTAAAAAAATGTTTCCTATCCCTGCTGAGCAAATGCATCTAAAGTAAATGAAACGAACGTTTGAAAGTTTATCTAAGGTTAAACTCTACACAGTTCAACTCCAGTGACAATATTGTCACCTATTTCGGCAATTTTGCCTTATAACAGCGTTGTCAAGCTCTGTCGTATTCAGGTTTAAAGAATTTACTATACAAAGGATACTTACTTGCTTGGCATACGTTGCATTCTGACTTGCTTGGCAGGAAAACGCATTTGTACTCAGGACTAAGTATGGCTTCAATCTTATTTGCGTCATTAGAACTTAACGCTACCCGATGATCCGCGTGGCCGAGCGGTTGCCTTACCGGGCAGTGGGTCCCGGGTTCGATTCCCGGCCAGACAGGTGTCTGAATGATGAGTTTAGATTCTTGTTCTGGATCTAGGTGTTTGTGTGTGTCCATGGCACCCAAGAGACAGGAGAAAATCCTACTGTGAGGCTATGAGTGTAGAAAACTGTTTAAAAAAGCGTTTTTTAATGCTAAGTATCAATTTAATCTTATTTGCGCTTGAATGCAAATGTTCATGAACAAAAGTATCAAAAAAGCTCTAATTCTTAAGGTAGTAATATCTTAAAGCAGTTTTTTATACAACTTATTTTAACAATTCGCACTTCGGCAAAAACACTATTCAGGTCAAACATTAAGCATAATAAACAAAATAACATTACCGATTGACAAAGCAAAACAATCATCTATACTTAATTTAATTTTGTTTCGTCCGATTTCAATTTATTAAATTACAAGTCTCCTTTGTTGTTTCCAAATTAACTTGATCAACTTTGACGGGGCCTGTCAACCTTTGTATTTCGAAATGTCTACGGGAATAATGTGATTTATCGTAAGTCCTAATGCAAGTTTAATGCAATTTAACTTTAGAGTCGAATATCCTGTCGTATTTCGTAATGTGAAATTGCTCTCTGGCTTATCAGCTGTTAAGCTTTTTAATAAGTCAATTTATTTAGTTACTGTTTCATGACACCTAGGCAAAGAGATCCCTCGTCAGTCTGGGTGGTTAGGCCTAATGGACGGCCGAGTTCTGGTAGTCTTAACTCAGTTTGTATTTAAGCAGGATGTTGAGCATTAATAGCCTAATGGTTCAAACTCGGTCACGGTCCGAGGTCGACGTTTCATTCGCAGGTACGAACCAATGATTTTCTTGAAATTATACAGAAGCGCTATATCCTCATGAGTGTCCGGAAATCAACACATCACACATCAGCCACTTTATGTTTTAATAATTTATCCAATAGGTATTTTTCACTTAAATAAAAAAATACATCCATTTGGCTTGATGGCTGTGATTATGAATTATGTCTTTCTGTAAACTATAAAGTGCGTCGCTATACGGCATATGAGATTCACATGCGTTTTAACATTTTAAAAATCTACCTAAAACAGTGGCCATTGGTTTTAAAATTCATGCACGTTATCCCATCTCATTCTTATTCAAGTTGCGAACTTATTGCATGCCGCTTGGCTGCTTACCGAATTTCTGCATTGCTCCCTTCCGAATAACCCATCCTCGCATGAAATTCTGTCGACCGCGCAAAAGTATATGGCGTATAAATATTTATGTTTCGCAAGAACTGTACGCAAAGATGACAATCGCTTATTTACGAGAGTCGTGGCCTTGGGTGTGTGTTGCTATGTTGTATCTCTTGGGTTCCAACCCGGACATTTCAAAGGAATTTCGGTCGTAATTAATTATAGGGCGATTTTTTTAAACCCCTGATGAGCAATTTTATAAAATGACTAATTTTATCTTTCGGGTTTATAAAGCACGCCATAACTTTGATTCAAGTGGGTTACTAAGGTTGGCTCTATACGTAGATAGTTAGATTCTAAGTGTATGTAGTTCTAAGTTTTTAGGATGCCAGAGATTTTTATTAACACAAATAATTGTACCGTTTACAAAGAGACAGTAAATTATAATAGTTATATAATAAATATTATTTTCTCTCAGTTACTTTAAAAGACAATTTAACAACTTATATAACTCCCAAATTATACGCTGTAGACGTCCTTCAATTTATAAAAATTAAAAATAATACGACAAAAATTACTTACATGGCTTTATTTCATAATTACCTCTTGATTTTTTGACAAACTTTACAATTTTTAAACTAAATTCGTTTATACTTCCTGACAATCTTTACGTCTTTATATTGTCAGCCATTTTCATCAGAATGTTCCTCAAAAGATTTGCCAGTAGTGGATAATTCTGACCCAGAAGTGGCTCTCGAAGTTGAGGCACGCAAATCTATGGAAGAGCAACCCTTTTAACAATGCTGATAAAAAAAATGTTATTATAATGTTAATGACTATCTGAATGACAAAATATGCTGACACCTATTTGTAATATTTTAATATCGACTGACATTTTAATTTATATTTGTTCCTGTTTTATATAATAATTTTTAAATGTTACTCCTAATAATTGAATTGTGACTTTTGTAATTATAAATGTTAAATGTTTTATGATGAACTATTCATATTATGACTTTAATTTGTACAGCTCTAATAGGTATATTACAGAGGAATTTTAATGAATTATATAAATATAATAACTATTATACCTGTAATAATGCAATAAATGATTTATTATTATTCTTATTTACAAAAATGCAATTTATCCACCAACATATTTCCTTTTAATATTTTTCCAAAGGAACGCTATATTCTCTTACAAAATTTATCAAAATACTTAGTCCTTTCCGGATTATGGATTTTGGATATTTAAGGATAATTCTCAATTATTCATCATCATCCCTGTTTCACTGCTAAAAAGTAATCGACGAGCTTACAAGGGATTACGTCCCTACTTTTCAGCAAAGTAATAACCTCTGACAGGTTAGGTCATGTCTGAGGAACGGGCGTTTTCCAATACTTAACTCGGAGCTTGAATAAAATCAGGGTATTAAGAAAACTCCGATAGCGTGATTCAGAAGCTTAGTGGCGCTATCTTTTGATCGTCATGGGAAATCACTAGACTGCTTTAAGAGCAGATACTCTACGCACTTTGTATAGTTAATATGAAGAGGTCTTGTTTCCGTGACTTTTTTAATTTTGTACAAATATTTGTTATCCTTTGAGTACTTTGTGTAAATTTAAAAATCATCTTCATCATTGAACGATTAAGGGTTTCTCAGCACAACTACTACTATGATCACTAGGTGTGGAATGGTAGTATAATACTACTTCTTAAAAATGAAATACTTACGACAGCCAACATGACAACCAGGATAGGGCAGACCAGGTTTATCAGTAGCGCGAGGACTGTCCGCACCAGCCACCAGAGACCAATCACAACTAAGATACTCGCAATCATCACCTGGAAATGTCCAAAGCGTGACAATTATTATTACAATTTTTTTGACAATCCACGTGGTGGGCCGGTCAATAATCTAAAGATTAAAGACTTAAAGATTTAAAGATTTATCTATTTATTTATTTATTAATTTATTTATTTGCATGGACATGGGTACACAGAATGTTCTACAGTAAAACGTTATATAAATATACATATCAGTTCGCCAAGATCCACCTGTCAAGGCATGCAAATTTACAAAATATAGAAATTTAAATTATATTCATGTACAATTATCATTATTATTATATAATCAGATAAATCATTAATATAATATTATATTAATACGTGAAGCAAAAATTTGTGACGGATTTTTAAGTAATATGCCGCGGACGGATTAGTATGAAATTTTGCACGGTTATAGTGGACGTAGAGAAGGAGTGCAGAATGTTAATATTTTTTTCAAATAATGCATTTTTCATACATAAAATCAACTAAAAACACATTACACACACTGCCTTGCATTTGTCACAAACACATATGTACTTAGTAAATGAAAATGAAAAGACACAACGTCAAGAATGTCAGATGACATTTGATTTTTAATTTAAATTACGGTCGAATTTCGGCCGATGCTACGGGTGACTAGTATAATGAAATTATTACAATATTTAATTTATAATAAAAGTATTGTGTCAATCAATAAAATCTTTGTCAAATTCAGATACCTAATAAATTACACACAATTGAATATCGTACAATGTCATATGAAATATATTAGAAATACTAACATCTGTTACGTGGCGTCAAAACATAACAATATCTGAGCTCGATTAAAAATATTATATTATGACATTATTACAATTAAAGAAATCTGCAAGTGAATCTTGATTACGATCAAGTGATCTTTATTATAACCCTGATTTCGGGTTGCCCTGAAAATCAGCGCCTTGGTTGTACCTACTTCCATGGCATTTGCTGAGGGTAGTCCGTTTCACGGTTTATTATCTCGCAGCGCGGTACCCTCCATGTTTCCTAGTTTTGTAAGAATTTGTTTTTGTTTTCTAAGTTTTTGTTTTATTTTATATTTATTTTTTTCATGTGTATGCTGCTGTGTATTCCGTGAATAAAAAAACTATTATTATTATTATATGAAAGATTCTCTTTCCACTCGGTTTTTAAGCCGGTATTTTTAGAGTACAAGTACGGGCAAGAGCCAAGTATCCTGTATCCCATGTATATAATTTATGTTGGTTATATTAATTGCTTATTAATGATGAAATGTTTAAAAATCGCCGAACAATTGATGTGGTATCTAAGACCGTCGATTTTTGTAACTCAATGTAGATGGACTTCCGTAAATCTAATTTTCGTATGGAAGTATGGAGGTTTTTTGGTATAACGCCTGTTGATGATAGAATTACAGGGACAATTCTAACCGTATTTTGATGCCACATTTGCTTAATCTCATCCGCAAGCGGTAAGTATTTTTGAATTTTGTCAAAATGTTTTTGTTTTAAATTTTCTGTATTAGGAATTGAAATGTCGATAAGGTAAGTTGTTTTAGTGTTTTTTAAAGTCAATGTAAGGTCTGGTCTATTGCAATTAATTGTCCTGTCTGTAAAAATATCTCGATCCCAGTATAATTTAACTTTATTATTTTCCAACACATTTTTCGGAGAGTATTTGTAATAAGGAACTTTATCATCGATAAGTTTATATTTAAGTGCCAGGTATTGATGTACTTGTTTTGCTACATTGTTGTGTCTATTTATATATTCTTTGCCAGCTAATACTTTACATCCACCAGTAATGTGATCTATAGTTTCATTCGTAACGTTGCATAATCTACATTTATCATTTATTATACTCCTGTCTTTTAAAATGTATTTAGAATAATTTCTGGTTTTTATTATTTGATCTTGGATAGCAATTATAAATCCTTCAGTCTCTGCAAAAATATTTCCTTTCATAAGCCAACAGTTAGATGCTTCGGTATCAATATGGTTCTGTTCAATATTAATTAGGTGTTTGCCATGTAAAGATTTTTTCTTCCAATTTTCTAACTTCACCGCTTCTTTAACTATTTTATCTTCAGGTTTAAATTCTTTATCATTAAATTTTAACGGCGTCCCTGATGTAGTAATTTCTGTAATTGCTTTGTGTATCAAACTATCATTAGATCTGTTTAAAAAGTATGTTCGAAGGTTTCCTATTTGTTTGTAATGTAGGTTTTTAATATCGATAAATCCACGGCCTCCTAGCTTTCTTCTCAGTGTAAATCTTTCCACTGCTGAATGCACATGATGAATATGATGTTTGTATGCTGTGGTTCTAGTGAGTGTGTTGAGTGCATCTAGATCTGTGTCAGTCCACTTAAGAATGCCAAAAGAATATGTCAGTATAGGTACGGCGTAAGTATTAACTGCTTTTACTTTGTTCCTACCGGACAAGTAAGATGTAAAAATTTTATTTAATCGCTGTTTGTATTGTGTCGTTAAGTCCTGTTTGATTTTAGTGTGTTCTATTGATGTAGATTGTTGAAAACCTAAATATTTATAGTAATCTCGGTATTCCATCGAACTTATCGTATTGTTGAATAAAGTGAGTTTATATGAAATGAAATGAAATGAAATGAAATGAAATGAAATGAAATGAAATGAAATGAAATGAAATGAAATGAAATGAAATGAAATGAAATGAAATGAAATGTCTTTATTTTGCATAGGCCTTCGGGGGCGCTTACAAATTGTCAGTTACATTTATATATATTTTTTTACACTACCACCGGATCGGAACACGACCTCAACTGAGAAGATCCGGCAAGAAACTCAGTGGGTTTGTCTTTTTTCTTTGTATATCTTTTTTTTTATTTTTTTTATTTGCCATCTTGTTTTTACATGGGTAACAATAGTTAGCTCCAGTATCTGTATATATGGTTCTGATAGCTTATGACGACCCTTTACTATACTATTTATTTTACATTTCTCAATACCGAAATTCATCTGTATATCCTTACTAAAAGATTCTGTTAATTTAAGTAGATTATTCAGTTGATGTCTAGTGGATGCATATAATTTTATATCATCCATGTAAAGAAGATGTGAGAGTTTTGTGTTTACTTGTCTGTCGATGATATATCCATGTCCTGAGTTATTAAGTATTTTAGAAAGCGGATTTATAGCTAAGCAGAACCATAGAGGGCTAAGTGAGTCACCTTGAAAAATACCACGAGCTATGTTAATTGGGGGTGTTTTAAGAGCACTATTTTGTATTGTTATGTTTAGCGTTGTAGTCCATTTAGTCATAACATGACTAAGGAATCTGATTAAACTATTGTCTATTTTATACAGTTTTAATACATGAACTAACCAGGAATGTGGAACACTACCGAAAGCTTTTTGATAGTCGATGTAAGCATAGTACAAATTTCTGTGTTTTTGTTTAACTTGATTGTGGATTTCTGTGTCTATAATTAACTGCTCTTTACATCCTCTCGAACCCTTGCAACATCCTTTTTGTTCTTCTTGAACAATTTTATTGTTAATTGTATGTGTGTTTATCTTATTAGCTATTATGGATGTTAAAAGTTTGTATAGTGTAGGAAGACATGTAATGGGACGATATTTGGCGGGATTCGATGTATTGACGTCTTTAGGTTTCAAATATGTGATGCCTTGTGTTAAAAAGTCAGGAATATTACTTGGTTCCTCAATTAGAGCATTAAAAATGTCTACAATTTTCTTATGGGTAGCAGTTAAATATTTAAGCCAATAATTTTGTATTTTATCAGGACCTGGTGCCTTCCAATTAAACATTTTCCTCGTTGCTATTTTAATGTCTTCTGTATCTATAATAAATTGTGGCATTGATTCTATATTTTCTAAGTTACTGTTTTCGATCCAAGATAAATTAGATGAATGATTTACAGAATGCGACCATATATTCTCCCAATATTTTTGAAGTTCTTCAATGTCAGGTGGCTGGATAATTTTCTGTTGCGGGCTGAAACTTCGGTATACTTGTTTTTGATTTGCTTCGAATGTTTTATTCTGCTTATATCTCTGATTAGTTTTTTTATAACGTCGCAATCTCTTAGCTAAAGCTTGAAGTTTTTGTTTTAATATATCTAGTCTGTCTACTATTTCTTGATCTTCTGTTTTTCTTGGATTAATTTTAGATTGTTTCCTTTGTGACAAATTTCCCCTTAAGTATTGTGTATATTGCCCTATTTCTTTCCTGAGTTTGTTAATTCTATTTTCTAAACGTCTTTCCCAACCTGGTTTATAATTTTGTTGATCTTTATATTGTTTCTCAATGCGTTTGGGTTTTTTTGTTTTTATATTATTTACTGTTACTGCTGTAATTGCAGCACTATAGATAATCTCATGTATTTCTTCTACAGTTACTATACTATTATCGGCCAAGTAGTTTTCAATTATATTATTTACCTCATTGATTATTTTAGTGGTTTTATATGAAATTTGTAACTTAGGTATGACAGGTCTTTCAGAAGGATTTGATTTCTTATATTTTAATAGATTTTCGATAAATGTGTTTTTAAGTGTCAACCTGTCTTTTTCTTCTACAGTTACTGTTTCTATTGTTTCTTCGGTATTTATTATATTTGTATTATGTACTATTTCTGTATCCATGTTGCACATTTCAGTATCATTCAGAAGCTGGGAAGTCTGCTCACATTGTGTTTTTTGTGTGATTAGTGAAGAATGAGGTGCCTGGTGTAAGACCGTACTATTTGTTGAATTAATATATGCTTCTACATCTTTCTTAATATTTTCTCTATCGACTGCGGATATCCTATTGTTTCTGTGGATAACCCTTATTTGATCTGATAGCCGTTGTTCTGTAATAATATGTAATTCTGGGTAGTATTCTATAAATTTTTCCCGTAATTGTGTTCTGTAACCAGTAAGATTGTTTTCCAGATTTGTAACGATATAGTAGCAACGGAGTAGTTGTTGATTTACTTCATTTGTCCACTTCATCCGTTGTCTATCTCGGCCTGCTAGAGTGGTTGTAGGTCTCATGTCCTGCAAAACACTTCCAGTAGGATCAATCTGTTTTGATATTGTTGTATGTTCTCTACTGTTATTTCTATTTAGTTCTTGTACTTTGGACATTGTTTTTGATAATGATTTGGTGGCGCTGCGTTTGATGGTACGTCTATTTCTCAGTGTTGGCTGCGTAACATCTGACATTGGCGATGATGTATTCGACCTTGATTTTTCATATGACCGCGATGTAGAGGCAGGAGATTCAAAAAGACTCTCTAATGATGATGTCGATGTAGAGAAACAAATCTGATGGTCAGCGGGTGTGTCTCCTTGATCAAGGCCTTTGGATGCCTGCCTGCCTAACTCTTCATATCTCGTATTTCGTGTACTCTGCATGCACTGTACTCTAGAAAGCGAACGTAAATTATACCTAAAACTAAGATTTGTATTTGAATTTTGCATCTTCATAGTCGGCCCATAATGGGGCCTATGTGTTCAGCTGGGGAATTCATGTCCACCCCAACAGAGCCCCGCTTGCTAGGGTAAGGCTAATTACTCTCCGAGGGCGCCTGGTATCGGAGAGGGACCGTTCGGAGTTGAGCACCCCCTCAACTACGCATCCATCAGCACGGTACCTTCACACTTGGGGATTGGGGTCGGGCTATCAGCCAGCCGTCAACAGCAATTGGTGTTAGACGCGCCGCCCAGGGTGCACCGGTCCGATTACACGGACACACGTGGAGGTTGCCCGACAAGCACCCCTTATTATTATTATTATTATTATTATTATTATCGCCAAAAACAGTTAAACAATGGATAATGTCGTTAACAGTGGCAATAGTATAAACTGTGTCGCCACTATTTACGCACACCCCGGAGTTGCACCTAGTTGACACGCAGTGGGTTCTGTGTACAATTACCATGAACCAGATATTTGAATGATGAATTTAGATTTCTGTTCTGGGTCTTGATGTCTAGGTCCTTTAAATCCACCATACACGAAAAAACAGAAAGATATTTGCGACGTGGCCATAACTGCTATTAAAGAAGATTACAAAGAATCAAGTGAAAGTTTGTGATTAATAAAATTCTAATCACGATTTTTTTTGTAAAAATGAAGTAGCAAAGGAGCAGCCAGATAATAGTCACTACGGCCTATGGGTACTTGTACCCATAGAATAGTGTTTCTATCTTAGACAAGCTTTTAGACAAGCAAGTCAAGCCAAGACAAGCAAGGTTTTAGACAAGCTACGACTAATAAGGTCGCCTCATATAAAAATATTATACAAATGCTCATTAGTATGATTACATTAAAGCCGACGTAGGAAAGATGGCTTACGAAAATGAAGTAAAGCCGGAACAACAAAGAAATATAAGAGTTGAGAACAAACATTAGGCAACGGGCATTTGTAAATGGAAGCCGTAATAGAGATCGTGTTACTGAAGTTGAAGAGTTGTTTTGGATTTTCTCGAATTTTAATTTTAGCTTCTTTTTACGTTAAGAATGGTTATATATAAGAAATAGAAAGATCTTGTTTTTGTGGAATAACTAAACTTCGGAGAATAGGCGTAAGCGTTTCTGTAATCAATTTTTATTTTATTCCTGTCTCTCCCTATCTCTCTTGTTATTGTCATTATTGTACCATAGCTGGGCATGGGTCTCCTCTTAGAATGAGAGAATTTAGGCCATAGTCTACCGCGCTGGCCAAGTGTGAATTGGTGGACTTACTTATTCCTATCGTAATATCGTAATCTTAATCTATGACAACTTAATTCTTAAAACAAAATGTTTTATTTTGTATAGGCCTACGAAGGTACATAAAATTGACATTTACTATGTTCTTTTTTACAATACAATACTACGGGAACGAAACACGACCTATAAAGGACTGACAAGAATCTCAGCCTGTTTGTCACGTTTCCTTTTTAGTCATAAAATAAGGGGAGGTTAAGCCGTGCATCTAACGAGCTGAACAAATTAACAAATATAGATATTATTGAATTCTAACATCTCATTAAAATTATAATTTAATGTAATACATATCAAGTTTAACTACTGACTTGAGCTTCTTCGTGTGTATGCAGCCATGATTTGAAGGTGGCTACGATGGTCTTGGCACCATCATTGGGATCTGAACACGATGCTCGAGACATGCTAAACTGGAAGGATAGATCACTTTATAATGAAGATGTAAAAAGTTATATTATGTTAACATGAGATCTTCCTAATGAAAATTCAAACTTCTAAGGCTTATTAGATCATGGTCGCTTTGTTCAAATAAGTTTTTTTTTTATCTGACTGAAGTAGCGGGCATGCAGTCCACCTGATGGTAAGTGGTCACTGCCGCCCATGGACATCAGTGATCAACTTCATACAGAACATGGGTTCCATCTGAAGTCAATCACAGGTGGGTTGCTACTCACGAGCACTATGATGGTCGCCTCATGTGGCAGTGGTTCTTCCCCGGTCTAACTACACTGGTTCTACCAACTTGAGTTTCTCCTATTAGCCCTTTGTGGTCAATTACATGAGGGCAAATAATACCACTCCTGGCATGTGCTTTGGTGAGTGTGATGAAAATTAATACAATAGGACGCTAGCGATTCATCTTTCGGATTTTGTCACTTAGCCGCCTTCTAAGACATTCAGAAGAAGTGACGAAGTACTGAAATTAAAGACCACACGTTATTGTTCGGTGATCGGACAAAGTAATAATTTTTAACAAGTCTGAAGTGCGCTTATGAGTTGTTTTGAAAGTCGCGTCTTAAACATATTTGGTGGTATTTTGTTCAAATGTTTTATAGCCCCCTTAGCTTGTTTGCTATGATTGCGTAAAGCGTTGCCCCGTAAAACTTTATATGCGGGTGTAACGTTTTACGAGACACCGATTTATATTTGCTATTTATTTTTTTCCAAACTTTTGACATTGTATAATAAGGACTTGTATTACACATGTTAACGCGAAAACACTACGATAATAATCGGTAGACTTTCATATGCTTAACTACTTTCTCTGAGAGACTATCGCGTATTTTTTTTGTCGCGAAAACACTACTTTAATAATCGGTAGACTTTCATATGCCTCTCTACTTTCTCTGAGAGAGAAACAACATATCGGAGAATGCAGAAAAATAACGGAAATCTTAATGATTTAGATTTCTGCCTGGCTGGGGATCGTATCAGAAATCTTCTGCTAACATCATTGTGTTGTCGTTAATACTAACATCTATGGGCAACCTCAAGAAGGATTTTAATTCTTATTATTATTATCTTCTCCTTTTTACTTTTTTATAATACTTATGTGTTATAATAAAGTATATATCAAAATTAATATACCGTGTGTCCTAGGACCGTTCTCTCCCACCTACAATCATCACCACTGTACATGTTCCTGGCTAAATGTTCGATGATCTCGGTTGTAAGCACGAGCGACAGTAACAGTCTTCTGCCTAACAAACTTTCTGAAACAAACATATTTGTATGAAATGTAGAATAAAAATCAAGTAAAGCTCTCTTCATTAATCTGACTTCTATAGGAGAATGTATTGGAGGGCGTAATGAAGTAGCTGTAGCTATTTCTAGCATAATGCTTGAAGACATTGATATATATAATTGGTGTAATTGGTTGGCAGTCGACCGTGCTAGTTATAAATAAATAAATAATAATTAAATTTTAACTTAATTATAATAATATTATATTATTGTAATCCGGTTTATATTGAATATTTATAGATACGTGGTAAGGATCCCTAACATCATGGTATTATGCTAATATTACTTTAAAAACCTAGGTTTAACGTGTAAAAATGCACACAAATCTTATAAATCCACAAGACGCTCCGCAGCCTTCCGGTGTATCATCAACACCCACTGCGGTTATTTACACACTATTTCTAGCGTAAAGCATTTCTTGCGTTTCGATAGAAGGGTGTGGTTGCCGGCACACTTTCACTTGAGGCGACCATCATTGTCCTTGGGAGTAGCAACGTATCTGTGATTGACTTCAGATAGAACCATGTTCTGTATGAAGTTGCTTACAGATGTCCATGGGCGGTAGTGACCACTCGCCATTAGGGGGACTGCATGCTCGTTTGCTAATAAAACTACAATCAGATAAAAGAAATCTATCACAGTTTAGTACTCTTAATACCAGTCACACGCGTCTGCGATTTATAGTTAAAATATGCTTGAGTTTGCTTTATTGTTAGTAGGTATCCGTCGTCGTCTACCCATTACTGTCCCACTGCTGGGCACGGGTCTTCTCTCGGAATGAGAGAGCTTAGGCCATAGTCCACCGCGCTTGCCAAGTGCGAATTGGTGGACTTCACACACCTCCGAGAACTTTTTTTTTTTTAAAAGAACTCTCGAATATGTAGGTTTTCTCACGATGTTTTCCTTCACCGAAAAGCAGTGATAATTAAAGTATAATACGTTAGTAGGTGTACCTACAAATATCTATTGTATCATACTAAAACATCAAAAGAAAACCTGGCGTTCGACACAAAGTCTAAAATTAAACAACATACTTTGTAATTGTAAACAGTAAGACACCGTGGGTGAACCGCCTAAAGCCTCGAATTATTCTTTGATCTATATTTAGAATGCGGATTACTTAATGAGCACCCCGATGTGTGTTGTCGTTGGAATTTCCCGAAAGCTCAATTTCAATGTTTTATTACACGTAGGTAGAAATGACAGAGAGAAAAGAGGTTTAAATATCCTTTTATTTTCTGTAGTAGATTTACTTTTGTAATATGGCAAAAGATAGCGATTATGCAGTACACCTGATGTTAATTGACCCCTATTAGCTATAATTACTCCCTGACGACCATTTAACGGTCGTCAGGGAGTAATTATAGCCCTATATATTGTACTCCTGATATAGAGAAGTTGTATCCTAAGTCTTCCGCAGATGCTAGCAAGCCTTAAGGACCAAGGCAAGATACTCCTTGTAGTCGGGGAGTAGAATACGGCTACAGTGCCTGTCGTACGAGGCGACTGAAAGGGGGCTTTTGGGGTTGCGGGTGGCTAGAATAGGAGCTCTAACCGCCCGGTCAACCCCTGGGAGGACGGTGGAATGTATGGCTGCATGTTGTCGTACACCGGAAGGCGTAGGGGATAGTCACGCTTCCCAAGAGATGAGCCTGTCAGTGGCGCAGCGCTAGGAGGCACCGGTGTGTTACGTTGGAGATCCCGGGGTCCCCTGCAAGCGCAGAGGAAGTCCACCGAGGAGTTTTTAGTGGGTAAAAGTTCCACATAACCCGGAGTCTCTCCCAAGGCTTCGGTGTACCTTTTGAAGGCTTCCTCACCGTCACAAAAAAAGGACCAAGGCAGCATATCTTAACCTCACCATACCCTTCAAATCAGAATATAGTAAGCTTAACTCTAGGATAATTAGGCAGAAATGGTTGAAATGGTAGTTCTTCTGGAGTCGAGCTACATAGGTTTATACTAAAATCTTCAGAGAATTGACATTAGTGTAGCTTGGTCGTGAAGACTGAGATCTCCCACACTAACTATTGTGAAACACTTAACTATAACCTTATAGATACTGGTATTAATACAAAAGCGAGTGTAAATCTCATTGAAAAAAATAATATATTACTGATACAGCGTTCATAGCTATAGACATATATAATAGATAAGATTTTCTCTTACCAAAAATCATCTAACACGCCTATAAAAGTATTTACTTCAAAAATTCGAAATCGACGCCTTGAAAAAACGTGCGTCCATATTACTCCATATCCTGAAGTTTTCAGTGAAACCTGAAATTCCTTTTAGACGTGTCTTGAAAGCAAACTGGAAAAAGGTTCTCTGAGTGTTTTTGGTACTTTGAACAAATGAAAATGTGTTTTTTGTTTACCTGTTACACATACACTTGGTTACTGAAAGTATAATAAAAGCAGGCAAAAGGACATTACAAACAGTAGTCGAAATAAGTTTTGTGAGAGACCTACAAAATTACTGTTAGATAAATTCGTATAATATAATATGATATTTATGTATTTTTATATGTAGTATATATATTTGAACCTATATCCGTATATATATGAATATATGTTTAAATATTTTCCGTCTTATTCTTTCTTGTTATACCGCCTTCGATGTTTTTCTTACCTCTTGAGGTTGACTGGCAGAGAATGCTTATAGCATTAAGTCCACCTTTGTACATTTATTATAAGATAAACAATAAATAAATAAATAGTAAGTAGGTAATTTAAAATAATAATAATATCTGCTAATCGCGAAAAATGTCGAGATATCGTGAGGAAAGCTTCATCAGCCATCCAAAGGACTACTTGACGACCACGACCGCTCAGTCACGAGCGTATCGACTAAGAAGAAAAAGAAAATAATAATAAAGTTTTGTTTACTTGTACTTGACAAACCGTTGCAAATCTTAAATATTGGGCATTTCTTGCAAATTTTAATTAATTTTAACTTTTAGACATAAACTTTCATTACTATTTATTATTGCAGCTGACTGTACACAAAACAAGTTGACTCGGCGCACTTCGTTCCGCCTAAAAGTCAAAAATCTAAAATTATCAGTGTTTCTCCACTATATTATGCATGTATTATACATAAAAACCTTTCTCTTGAATCTCTCTATCTATTAAAAAACTGCATTAAAATCCGTAGCGTAGTTATAAAGATCTAAGCATACTATACATAGAGACAGACAGCGAGAAGCGACATATACTATGTAGTGATGTAAATTTTGTAATATATAATTTTCTCACCTCTCCTATAACTGCATCGAAACATGGCAATGCATTCATGTCCATTTTAATATATAATCGAATTAATGTATTATTAAACAGTACATTTAATTCACAGACATTTTGACAATTTCGTTAAATATGTATTGACATTGACGGCGATGTCTTTTTAATTTTAATACAGAAAGTTATTATTTTTATTTCATGCCCGTCCTGTTGTTATTTCTATTTCTAAATTTAACAAGACATTAAATTCATCACTTACCAGGTTCATATCTTATCGTAAAAATTACTTACATATAGACGATAATGTTTTTTTTTATAATTGACTGTTTATGTCTTTATATGTGTCTTGCGCAATAAATATATCATTGCACATTCATATTAGAGCTAAAATATGTATTAAAGGAAAGCAAAATAGTAATGAAAGAAGAATAAACAAATAACGTAAAGCAGTTCTATTCATACTTAAAGTTTTTAATATAGGTACTTCACTAAGAACGTAGAAGCGATAAGCGTTAAGTAAATACATAACCAATCAGTCATCAGTCATTTAGCGCTGCAAGTGTCAGTGTTAAGCGATTTTCATCGAGATTTAGTGACCTTTGTGTACGTGTATGTGATGCTACAGTATCATACAAAACTTTTGTTATTGACGCTTTGAGGGAATGTTTTGTGGCCCTTGGATAAAAGCGTAGAAGCGATACGTGTTTAGTAAATGCCGCCCTAAAGTCACACTTTTCTTGTGTATATTCAAAACAATAATGTATTCTTTAACAGTCGTGTGACTGTATGTGTGTAAAATATATATGTAACTGACAATTTGTAAGTGCCTCCGCAGGTCTATGCAAAATAAAGACATTTCATTTCATTTCACTGTATAGCACTGATTACTGTTGTTTTGTCTTATATCATATTATTCTGATAAACAGCTATTATATTATCGTAAAAGGTAGATATAAGTAAGCATTTCTGTATGAATTCTAGTCAATCAAACTCAGGTAGAAAATAAACTGAGACACTTATTCTATTTGGTGTCCATAATAGGTGACCGTGGGCATTATTTGGACTTGTAGTTAACAACATGTAGGCAAGAAACTGTATATTATTACTAAAACATGATAAAAAGTAAATCCATGTTACTTATACCATTACAGCAGCCAAACGACTTTTGCCTCAGTAGCTAAGTTTCGTGGGTACAGTTCAGAAGGTCTTGCAAGGGCAAATATAATTAGATGTTAGCAATTAAGTATACTTTCAACGCGTAATATGTCATTGCTGTATTTCTCGCTTTACTCGTTTTCCGTTGGGGGTCAGCCGCATGCCTTAAGCGCAGACACTTATCATTTTTCACGAAATGAGGCGGCGAGAGAGCTCTTTTATAGGGTTCCGTATCCAATGGGTAAAAACGGAACACTATTACTAAGACTCTGGTGTCCATCTGTCTGTCACCAGGCTATACCTCATGAATCATAATAGCTAGACAGTTGAAAGTTTCACAGATGATAATGGTCCTATATATATATTAAGCGTAATTGTAAGATTTCTTTAATTGCCAACGTTGTCACCACCGCACACGACAGTGTGATGGTGACAGCGATGGCCTAACGTGGAGCTAAGAAATAAAGACTTATTGTTAAAAAAAGAAGAACTATTGTGACAAAAGGCACGGACGATCAGTCTGTGGAGTTTTTGTGTTATAATAAAAAAAATAAAAAAGTTTCACAGATGATGTATTTGTGTTGTATCTATAACGGCCAATAAAATAATAAAAAAAATAGAATAAAATAAATAAATAATGGGGTTTCCCATAGAACAAAAGTGTGTCATTGCCGTTTTTTTCAAGTAGTGGTACGGAATCCCTCGTCCTCGAGTCCGACTCGTAGTTAGCCGGTTATTTTACTTATCTGTGTGTTCCCGGTTGTTATGCCAACGAATTTTGTACACGTTTTGGAACTTGATAAGAATGGGACAGAAACTCCTTATCTCCTTCAGCCGGGATTGTACTGCTCCGACAAAATCTTAGAAAGTGCTTTGTTTTTTATATGACGTTTTCGTGATATCGAACCTCAAAAAGAAAAACGAAGTAGATTAATTTACCACTAGTGCTTGTTATGTTAGGAGTTTTCTTTTATCGTAGTTTTGCTGAGTTGTAGAACCAGTGTAGTTCGACCGGAGAAGTACCACCGCCACACCTATTTCTAGCGTAAAGCATTTTTTGCGTTTCGATGGAAGGGTGTGGTTGCCGGCACACTTTCACATGAGGTCGCCTCATAGTCCACGGGAGTAGCATCTGTGATTGTCTTCATATAGAGCCCATGTTCTGTATGAAGTTGATTACAGAGGTCCATAGGCGGCAGTGACCAGTCAGCGGCCAGTCAGATAAAAAAAAAAGGTAGAAATATCAGTTGTCCCTGTAGTTCCGGGAGCGGAATAGGGCTACGGTACCCTTTGTCTGCCGTAAGAGGCGACCAACAGGGACTTCCGGGGCTGCGGGCGGGAAGAGTGGGAGCTCGAACCGTCCGGCCAAGCGACCCCGGGATGGACGGCGGCATGTGTGGTCGCATGCCGCCGTAAAGACCAGAAGGTGCGGTGAGCGTTTCATGCCCACCAGGGAACAGCCCGAAAGGGGCATCGCGCTCGGGGGACTCTGGCTGTGTTCCGTTGGAGATCTCGGAGTACTCCGCGCAGTGCTGAGGACGGCCACCTTTAGTGCGGTAAGAATTCCACATAACCCGCATCGCTGCTACGACGTCGGGTACCTTTTGAAGGTTTCCCATGGTAAAAAAGGTTGAAATATCAGTAAACTTAAATAGAAATAAACTTTAAATCGCCTCTCATGAGTACTTGTTACATATAAAAAAACATTATTTTTCTTTCTTGACTATTCTAAGGAGGGAGGTGTGCTCGGAAATATCCTCCAACTTGTCTTATAAATATATGGGCATTGGTCTGATAAAGTTGATGCTTCAATTACGATATGAAACTTTTGTAAGGTGTTCTCACCGTTATATATCGTCAACCTATTATTGTCTCACTGCTGGGCGCGGGTCTTCTCTCGGAATGAGAGAGTTTTAGGCCCCAGTCCATCGCGCTAGCCAAGTGCGAATTGGTGGACACCGTTAACATACGATTAAATGGTCTATTGTCCGAGTCGTAAACGTATCATGAGAGGTACGTGATGTACACCAGGTTAGATTTCAAACCAAAAAAATCTCTGAATACGCATCATGTATAACCATTAAAACAACGATTATCTGTGTCGTTGTTGTCATGAATACATCCACCGACGACTTCATATACACCCAGACCCAGAGCAAAATCCTAAATTTATTTTATTATCTTAGATATGCTATAGCCAGGACTTAGAAAGAATATCCAGAAGAAAATAAATTTCTTGTTTTAATATAAATTCAAATGAAATGCGTTATTATTCACCCCTGCATTAAATATTTCCTTTTTATTCATTTGCGGCCCAAATTTCATCCAATATTTGAACAACAAATTACTTTTCATCGTTCCCCCGGACCGGTACTTTGTGGTACAAACAAAAGGTAAGTAGCGAATTCTGAGGTTTGATTTATGTAACCAGTTCTGCCTTTCAGTCTTGCGTGCATGAAAAAAATAACAAAGTTTTAAATTGCGGTAGAATTTATAGAGTAAATGGATTTTATTTAAATAATGTTATACCAAAATAGGAACTATAATATATCACATATAACACAGTACTTATTCTCAAGTCTTCAGACGATTTCTTTTTCATATATGCAATATGCGAAATTTTCATGTTTTATATTACGAATCACCTTGTTATATGAAAGTATCGTTGATATATTTGTGAAATTAGACAGTAGCATTAAGATATTGCTATTTATCAGTTTCATTTATTTTTATATAAGTTCTATATAAAGATAATTATTACATATGTTTAACGAAAGTCGCTTGTCGCTTTTAACTTGAATATTGTAAAAACTTTATTTAGCACCGTGACATGTTTCGAGCGACAGCGTCTGTCACCGTCCAACAGGTTTAAGTTTAACTTGAGCTGATCACATAGAAGATACGTCACTCGATTGCGCGTTGATGCAATATTTATACATAATAGTCGCTTAACGCTTGTAACTTGAATATTTTAAAAACTTCAGTGAGTACCGTGACATGTTCCAAGCGACAGCGTCTGACACCGTCCAACAGGTTTACGTTTAACTTGAAGAAATCTAATAGAAGACACGTCAGCCGATTGCGCGTGGATGTATTTCCATAATAGTCGCATAACGCTTTTAACTTGAATATTGTAAAAATTTCATAGAGTACCGTGACATGTTCCGAGCTACAACGTCTGACACCATCCAACAGGTTTATGTTTAACTTGAGCTGATTACACAGAAGATACGTCACCTGATTGCACGTGGATGCAATATTTTTACATAATAGTCGCTTAACGCTTCTAACTTGAATATTGTAAAAACTTCATTGAGTACCGTGACATGTTCCGAGCGACAGCGTCTGACACCGTCCAACAGGTTATGTTTAACTTGGACTGATCACACAGAAGACATGTGTGACGATTACGCATGGATGCAATGTATATGTCTATTCATGTTTAGTTCGTTGCTTTGCATATCTGATTAATCATCTGTAGCAAACGAGCAAGCCATCCACCTCATGGTAAGTGATCACCGCCGCCCTTGGACATATGTAAGTAACTTCATGGAGAACATAAGGTTTTATCTAAAGTCAAGTCATTATAAATAACAGATGTGATGCTACTCCCTAGGACTAGCATGGTCGCCTCATATAAAAGTGTGCCGCGAATCACACCCTTCAAATGCTTCACGTTAGAAATGGGTGTGGCGATGGTACCTCCTCGGTCGAAATACCTTCCTGTACTCTTTCTTCTAGTTTCTTTACTCACAGATGGTTTGAACTAATATTAAATATGGTATTTGCTTTGGTAACTAGTTTGCTTCATATCCCATTAGAAACTTATGCATGCATATGTATTAGATTTCCTCGCATTTTTTTTCATCAGGTGAGATTTCGTATTTAATAATATTCTATTTACTTGTAAAAACTACTTCTATTTTCTTATGAAAAGACTTAAAATATATAATGAACAATTGCCTTTTTTGCTCTTATAAATAAAGGTCGAGAAAAAAGTGTTTAGTTTACCTTGTTCGCGACTGACGTGTCTTCTACTTAGCCAGTGCCTAGACAGCTCTGTGCTAGACTTCTTATTTTAAGTCGGAATTCTGTTTTGTTTGTTTTAATATTATCTGTAGAAGTGTATTTATCTGTGGTACTACTTAAAGTGATTTTTAGTCTAGACTAGATTTCAATTTGAGTAATGAGTTTAAGTTTACTTTATAGATTACATTAATACTATATACTCTGAGGTAAAAGGTTTTCATTAAACTCGTTTTCATTTGAAATTCGATATAAGTAGGAAACCCGTCTTATTTAATTTTTAATAAAAGTTTGACAGGAGGGTGAAAAATGATTAATATGAGGCGCTCCAACTTCGTTCCTAAAAGCAGCATAATATATATGATTGACGTAAGGTATAAAGAAAAGCTTTTAATTATTTATTATTTAATAGGGTTTACATAGGGATTACAAAGGGAAAACTTTATACAAATTAAATGAAGGCGTTGAAAGACATTACATACATCTATAGGCCTTCATATTTAATCTGTCTCTGTATTTCTCTCTATGGTTGTTTAAAAGAAATCTTAATTCAATTGATACGATCGTTTTTTGTACTTTATATTACGATTTTTTATACGATCAAGGTAGCGACGTGTTTACAGTCCATGTGATGGTAAATGGTCACTGCCGCCGATGGTTTTCGGTAAGCAACTTCACGTGTATTTATATTTTATAAACAAGCGATCACATATTACATAATTAAAAAGCACAGTATAACTAATATTAAGATCAATGAAGTTTCCACTGGTTACAAAGTCATTCATAGATAGATGGTAGAACCAGCGTGGTTCGCCCGGGGAAGTACCACCGCCACATCTATTTCTAGCGTGAAGCAGTTCATGCGTTTCAATAGAAGGGTGTGGTTGCCGGCACAGTTTTATATGAGGCGACCATCTTAGTCCTCGGGAATAGCAATGTATCTGTGATTGACTTCAGAAAGAACCCATGTTCTGTATGAAGTTGATTATAGATGTCCATGGATGGCAGTGACCACTTACCATAAGGTGGGCTGCATGCTCGTTTGTTACTACAATGAAAAAATAAAATCGCGAGGATTAAGATGGTTGATTGTGTGATTCATTAATCGCAAGAATCTCATAAGATTCGCTCTTTCCCCAAACGCAAGAACTACTTAACGCCAGAAATAGGTATAGGTACAGTAAAGATGTTTGCTTCGTATTATATTTGTATTGGTTTTTTAGGTTATTGTTTATAGTAATATGAGCTCATATCCTATAGGGGCTAAGAATTACTTTAAAATTATTTCTTTACGCCCCTATGACATACAAGTTGAGAGTATAAAATTTCAAGACCCATTCAATTGCAGTGCATTGTCTGACAATTAAGTTTTATTATTATTTTTTTATCTGACTGAAGTAGCAAACAAGCATGCAGTCCACCTGATAGTAAGCTGTCACTACCGCCCATGGACATCTGTAATCAACTACATACAGAACATGGGTTCCATCTGAAGTCAACTACTCCCGAGGCTTATGATGGTCGCCTCATGTGAAAGTGTGCCGGCAACCACACCCATCTATCGAAACGCAAGAAATGCTTCACGTTAGTAATAGGCGTGGAGGTGGTACTTCCCCGGTCGAACTACACTGGTTCTACCGCCTTGAAAATATATAATATAGAAGACAATTTAAGAAATATTAAACAAAAGGTCACCAATTCCACCAAGTCTACTAATTTGCACTGTCCACCAATTCGCACTTGGCCAGCGCGGTGGACTATGGCCTAAAACTCTCTCATTGTGAGAGAAGACCCATGCCCAGCAGTGGGACAACAATGGGTTGACGACGAAACAAAAGTTTGGCACTTTATGCCGAGTCCCATTGTTAGGTCCTGGTAATTAGTACAATAAAACTTAATGAATAAAAGTAAAAACAGTCTATCAGGGGGACAATTATAGGATCCTAAGACAACATTCGGGAACTAAGTCTAAGGCCGCGTTTGACAAACAATGAAAAGGACGATTAATTCAAATGACTTCACAACTTACAGAGTTTGCTAATTTGTTTCATCGCGAACGAGTGAGCGATACGATTAAATTTCTTAGTTTAGATTGTGATAATTTTAAATTATTTTTTTTCATACAGAGTTACAGATACATAATTAACTAATTTATTTCCTTACAAATGTTTGAACACGATTGCTTTTTTCTACTTTAGATTTATTAGACTGAGTTAAGAAATGACAGCAAAAGAGTTAGAAATTATATTTATTCTACAGGTTCGAATCTCAGGCGCAAAATTTAGGTAACACCCGAACGTGTCAGAAGAAGGGTAGTAGTTTTTTTAGCGTATGCAGGTATTTAAAAAATGTTACGCAATCGCTTTACTGCAGCAGTCACTGAGAGCCGCAGGTTTTTTTTTATTAAGATTGAAATAACAAGATGTAAAAACAACAAGATGAAATAACAGCCATATTGTATGTTTTATATCCATCCCTAAGACAAGAGGCTAAGAACCTTTCAGAATATCAAAGGTAAAATCGCTCCGACTGTTTACATTCCTCGAGGAAATCCTTCAAATAAATAATTTTACCGAGACATAGTTCCAAGCATCAAAGGTTTTACAAGTTTTACTTGTAAGCTAACTTAGAAATGTTTTATGACTTAAGGCTAAAATAATGACAAATAATTGTTATTCCCGTACTAAAGTTATTTTGATAAGTTCGTCGTTCTTTTGAGTTACTTTTTATAAAATCATTAGCATGGCACTATCGTCCCTGTAGTTCCGGGATCAGAATAGGGCTACGGCATCCCCTGCCTGTCGTAAGAGGCGACAAAAAAGGGGCTTCCGGGGTTGCAGGCGGCTAGAGTGGGAGCTCGAACCGTTCGGTCAGGCGATCCCGAGAAGGACGGTGGTATATGTGGTCGCATACCGTCGTAAAGACTAGACAGGGTGGTGGGCCCAACTGCCCATCTGGGAGGAGCCCGATGGGGCAACGCGCTCAGAGGATTCCGGTTGCGGTCGGACCGAGTTCCCGGAGTCCTCTTTCTAGCGCCGAGGACGGCCACCGGGGGGGTTTTAGTGCGGAAAAAATCCCACATAACCCTGCGTCGCTCCCACGGCGTCGGCTACCTTTTGAAGGTTCCCCCTCGAGAACAAAAAAAAAGCATGGCACTATAGCTAAAAAAAAAAGAAACTGTGTACATATAGTTATTTATTTAAACATAAATGATTATAGGTAAAAGCGGAGTATTAAACATTACCATAGGTAGCAGTTTAGTCATCGATATAGAATAACCCAAGATACACATTCAGCGTCTCAAAACTGATCGGTGACTAGAGACTGCGTATCTAGTTATGGCGTGTGAGGCCAAAGTGCAATACGTGGGTGCCGGCTCGACCGAAGAATACTCTCCAATAAAACCTCCAGTGCTCCTTTTCTTAGCTTCTTTTATTTGTTTCCTTGTCCGAAGTCGCATTCCGAATGAATGCTGGTCCTACATTTGGGTTCTATATATATGCCCCGAAATAGGTTAACAAATGTCAACTACTATAACTAGTAAAATGGCCCTTTCGGCCAATAGCGTTTGATTTCTCTGCCATCCCGCTCTCGCAATTCGCTATCCTGCTCTCACAAATTCCTTACCTGTCGTGACAGGTTCGGACGTGTCTCGACCTATTTCGGGGCTCACAAATATTCCATATGTATAGCTACTATCTACTCATTACTTTTAATACTTACTAAAATAAAAAACAACCTAGCTAATACATTTTTATCCCTACTCTATGCTAATAATCATTTATTCAGTAATAAACTAAACTTACATACTACAAAACGCTTATTTTACAATACAATTGAATACTTATATGCTACGTGATACTGATATAACTCAAAAATGCTTATATACTACGCGGAAGACGTCGCTTACAATCTCCCCCCAGTGTCCGGCGGTCCGCACACTTCATCTTCGGGTTGCGGCGTCTTGTTCATCAGGATGAGGCGGGACACCGGTCGTCTCAGCACTCCTCCCTTGGTGCGTACGTTGACGATGCGGACTCTCCCATCAGGACCCGGAAACGTGCTCTCGATCTGTCCCCGCGGCCATGTGTTGCGCGGGAGCGTAGCGTCTGCGATGATAACCACGTCGCCCTCGCGGAAGTCTGTATTCTTTGATTTGTCGATCTTCCGCGGCATGAGGGTAGGAAGATATTCCCTCATCCACCTGGACCAGAAATGATTCGCCATCTGCTGTACTGTCTTCCAGTCCGCCTTCCCCACGAGGCAGGAGTCGTCAAACTCCCCGAGGACCGCGGCACCGCAGGATCTGCCCATTAAGAAGTGGTTCGGAGTCAGGCTTTCTTCATCTCGGGGATCGGCGCTCAGGTGTGTGAGAGGACGGGAATTGACCATGTGTTCGACTTCGGTCAGCAGGGTGTAAAGGACCTCTTCAGGCGGACTCTTCTCTCCGAGGACGGCGATCAGTGCGGTTTTCACCGAGCGCACCATTCTCTCCCATGCTCCCCCCATGTGTGGAGCCCCTGGTGGGATGAATTTCCATGTTATACCTTCTCGTTCCGCGGACTCGACGAGGTCTTCGTTTTTTATTTTCTTAATTTCAGTTTTCAGTTCGTTATTCGCTCCAACGAAGTTCGTGCCGTTGTCACTGAAGATGACGCGAGGGCTTCCCCGCCGAGCTGCCAACCTTCGTAGGGCCATAATCATAGAGCCTGTACTGAGAGACGAGGCTAATTCTAGGTGTATTGCTCTAGTAGTAAGGCACGTGAAGAGAGCACCCCAACGTTTCTCGCGTCGTCGACCAATTGTTACATGCATCGGTCCGAAGTAGTCCACGGCTGCGCAGGTGAAAGGAGGCTGGTGATGTGCTAGTCGCTCGTGTGGTAAGTCGCCCAGTGGTGGAATCTGCGGTTTCGTTCTTCGCATCTTGCACCATTGACACTCGAAGGCGATCTTCCTTACAGCCTCGCGTAGCGATACAATCCAGTACTTCTGCCGTAGCTCGTTAATGACCGTAGCGTGACTGCCATGAAACAAATGTCGGTGATAGTGTTCTACGATGAGTCGGGTCGTGCGTTCTCTTCCATCTAGGATCGGCAGTCCTTGTTTGCTGGCTTCGATCTTCGACGTCCGGCTTCGCAGTCGTAGAATCCCATCTTCACTAAGCGCGACGTCGATGTTTCTTAGGCGGCTTGAGCGTTCAATCGGTTTATTCTTCCGTACGCTATTTATTTCGCGCTCGAACGATTCCTCTTGACTGCTTCTTATCAGTGTAACTTCTGCCTTTTTCAAATACTTTCTGTCAATGGGCAGGCGGGCTTTATCGTTCTTATTTTCGGAGCGTTCTTTGTCGACTTTACTTCGACACATATCTATGAACATGTGTACCCTCGCCATTGTTCTTAGCAGGCGCCACCAATTGCTGAACTTGCTGGAGTCTATCAACCTTTCTTTTTCTTTGACTACGGCGATGGTGCAGGCGTTCTTCTTTTTTATTTCTGAGTCGCCTTCTTGCTTTCGTATTTCCTTCACGGGCCAGTCAGACTTCGGGCCGTAAAGGAATGCAGGACCTCTGAACCATCTTGACTCTTTGTTAAAGTCTCGCGGGGCGTTCCTAGTCGCGTCGTCAGCTGGATTGTCCTTGGTTGGTACCCATCTCCACTCGTTCGGCTTGGAGAGCTCTTCTATGGCGGTGAGTCTGTGCGCGACGAACACCTTGAAGCGTCGCGGGTCTGCTTTCAGCCATTGTAGAACCGTCGTGGAGTCCGACCAGAACACTCTATTAGTAACCGTGAGGTCGGTTTCTTCGCACACGGACGCGGCCAATCTTGCGCCCAATAGCGCAGCTTGCAGTTCTAGGCGGGGAACCGATGTGGCTTTGACGGGTGCCACTCGCGCCTTCCCAGCCACCAGCCTGATGTTGACTTCTCCGTTGTCAACCGTAGATCTCCAATACACGGCGGCGGCGTATGCGGTTTCGCTGGCGTCGACGAAGGTATGTATTTCGCCCGATCTCGTAGTAAGCGCCAGACATCGCGGTATCTTGACATGATTTAGAGCTTCGATGCTTTCGGCGTATTCTTCCCAGGCGTGATGTTGTTCCTCGTTGACTTCTTCGTCCCACTGGACTCCGGATCTCCAGAGGTCTTGTATCATTTTCTTCCCCATTACCAGGACTGGGGCGGCGAGTCCCAGCGGGTCGAAGGTGGACATCACGGCGCTGGTGACTTCCCTCTTTGTTGGCTTCCTCTTGCCATTCTTGATTTCTATTGGTATGTTTCTAAGGCCGACGTTAAAAGCTAATGCGTCTCCTTGCACGAGCCACCTCATACCCAATGTCTTCTCTTCTTGGCCAAGTCTTTTCTCTTCTATGTTTTCGCTCGCATCGATCTTGGCCAAGGCTTCCGCTTCGTTACTGGCCCATTGCTTCAAAATGAATCCAGCTCTTTTGTGCACTCGGTTTACTTCGTCAGCAACAGATGCCGCCTCCTCCGTGGTAGAAAAGCTCTGTAGGTAATCATCCATATAATGGTTACGGACGATAGCTCGGGCCGCTCTGGGATGTTCCCTTGCATGTCTCTCCGCGTTGGTGTTCTTTACGTATATGGCGGTTGCTGGAGAAGACGCTGCGCCGAAGATTACCGACTTCATTCTGTATTCTTTGGGCTTCGATTCTCGGTCCTCTCCTCGCCAGAGAAAGCGCAGGCTGTCGCGGTCTTCCTCTCTAATTTGGATTTGCAGGAACATTTCTTTAACATCGGCGACGACTGCTACGGGCCCCTCTCGGAATCGTATGAGTATCCCAAATAGAGACTGGAGCAGATCCGGGCCGGGGAGCAATGCATCGTTTAGGCTCTTCCCTTCATGCTTGGCGGCAGCGTCAAATACTATGCGAATCTTCCCCTTCAATGGATGCGTCACGGCGAAATGTGGGAGATAGAATGTCCGACCTATTGTAATATTCTCAGGTGCTTCTTCGGCGTATCCACTTGACAACAGGTTGCTCAGTTGCTTGCTGTATTCTTCTTTAAGTGTAGCATCCCTATCCAGTTTCCTCTCAACGCCGAGTAGCCTGCTTCGAGCTTGAGTGTAGTTGTTTGGTAACGTCTCGCTCTCCGATTTCCATAGAAGTCCGGACTCGTATCTTCCATCTGGTAACTGCCTTGTAGATTCTTTTAGTATTGTCAGCGCTCGTTCATCCGCGTCGTTGCTAGGACGTCGTTCTTGTATTCCGATCGAGTCTAACGCGAAGTGCTTCTTAATTAATTCTTCAATAGTTTCTTCGTTGCTAGCAGCTCGACAGTGGTTTATGAAGTTGACTGAAGTTATCCCGGCGTGGCCCCCATGAAGTACCCAACCTAGGCTCGTGAGAGAAGCTACAGGTTCGCTTCGTTTTCCCTTCAAGATCTTCCTAGAGACTATGAGGTCCCAGTTGTCTTGACCGATGAGCAGTGCGGGCCTTTCCTTTTCGTAAACCAATTCGTTATTCAGACTTCTCAAATGGTTACATTCTTCAATTGACTTCTTGTCGACGTATTGGGGTGACAACTTCAGTTCTTCGACGGTGCGCACGCCTCTCAAAGCTCGCTTGTCCTTCCTGTGTATGCCTCTTATCTTCAGATCCATCTTCTGTGACCTCTCTTTGGTAATTATTTTCCCACCAACGGTTTCCAGTATGAGTTCCTTTTCTTCCCCGGTGGCCCCTATGCGTGAGGCGATGGAGGCGTCTACTAGTGAAACCGTTGAGCCCTCGTCCAGTAGTGCTAGCACGCGGGCTGATCCTTTGGGTCCATAGATCTCGACAGGCATCATTTTCAAATAGACTCTTGTTCCGTCCGCTGCGGCGTAGACGGGTCGAGCTTCTTCAATTTCTTTCGCTTGATTACACGGTGACGGCGTGAGCTGCTGTTGTTGCGTAGACGGTGCTATTGTGTGAGTAGGTTCCGAGTGCAACAACGTATGGTGCGGCTTCTTACATCTTCTACACGGTTGCGCTCTGCAATTCGTTCGTATGTGTCTCAATCGCAGACACTTAAAACATAAACGCTTCTGTTTTGCTATCTCCCATTTCTCATTGGTAGCAGCTTCTTTAAACTTCCTGCATTCGGTGAGCCAGTGGTCTCCATTGCAATGGAAGCAATTCTTCTTATACGTTTCCGATGACGTTGCTACCGTATGGGTCTCTTCTTCTTCTCGCGCCGCGTGAACGGGGAATCTTCTTTGCGCGAATCTTTTCTTATTGATTTCCGGCAGCGCGAACGATCCGCATAGGTCCGCTTCGGAGTTCAGAAACTTTTTGAGCTTCACTAGTTCCGGTTCGTCGTGGTCCACGCTGGCATTGAAGTCGAACCAGCGATACCGAAGTATGGGCGACAGCTTTTCAATGACGATTCTTGCGATTTCCGGCGAATACAAGTATTGGGCCTTCTTCAATGCTTCTATTGTTGTGACTGCGTTGCTGACTTGACTCGCGAATGCGCAGATGTCCCTCGGTGTATCGCCGATGCGTGATAATTCTTTCAGCTTTTCGACTTCGACGAGAACCAATTGCTCTGGTCTTCCGAAGCGGCGTTCTAAAGCGGCGAGGATCTCCTGAGGTTCCGACGACGCGAAGAGCAGGCTTCGTATTGCTTCTCTTGCGGTTCCTTTTATCGTTCTTCTTAAGCGAGCCATATTCTGTACGTCGTTGAACTGCTCCGCGCTGTCCATATATGACCTCTTGAAAGGCAGCCATTCTTCATTAGCGCCGTTGAAATCGGGTAGGTCCCATATCTTATGCGGCGCGGATGTCGGTTGTACTGTCCGCGCGGCGGTGATGATCGCGTCGGCGAGGTCCTTGAGTTCGCTCTTGCTCGAAGGTACTTCTTTTTCTTCGGCGTGTTCAACATACGACGTCGTGTGTCGCACCCATTGTTCTACGTGCGATTGGTGTTCGACTTCATATTCGTTCCCCATTTCATCCTCGGAGTCGTACTGGGCGAGTTCCAGTTCGGTGCGTGCGAGTGCCGCGGCGGTCTCCGCGGCTACCAGTTGCTTCTTCTGAAGTTCCGCTTGCGCTTTGAGTTCTGCTTTCCTGGATCTGGAGGATCTGGTCGTCCGGGGAACCACGGTTTCTGAAGACGCGAACGGTGGGACATTAGGCCTTCCAATGTTCTTCAGGTGCGCGCGTGGTTCGGTGCTTGCAGGTGCGGGCATCATCGTTGCGGGCGTCGACGTAGTCGCAGTCGGTGCGGTGCGCGTAGTCCTACTCGATGTCGTAGTCGTGGTCGTCGTCGCGGTCGTCGTCGCTCTCGGTGCTTCGGTCGTCGTGGGTTCGACGGTGGCCGTGGTCGCGGCCGTCGCGGCGCGTGTTCTTCTTCCGCGGGTTAACGCGGGTGCGGCGGTCGAGGCGGTGGCGGATGTGGCAGTCGAGGCGGCGTTGGACGCGGCGGTTGAGGCGGTGGCGCTTGTGTGATGAGCGGTGCTTGCTTCCGTGGACGTTGATGCGGTTACTGTATCTGCAGGCGTATACATCGACCAGTCTGTTCTTGATTCTTCGGAGCTTCGTTCTTCTTGCTTGGAGCGTGACGGTGATCTTGAACGGATGGGCATCTTCGGTTTGCTTCTTTCTTCCTATCCGGCGCTCGAATGGACCAGCAATTATGGCGTGTGAGGCCAAAGTGCAATACGTGGGTGCCGGCTCGACCGAAGAATACTCTCCAATAAAACCTCCAGTGCTCCTTTTCTTAGCTTCTTTTATTTGTTTCCTTGTCCGAAGTCGCATTCCGAATGAATGCTGGTCCTACATTTGGGTTCTATATATATGCCCCGAAATAGGTTAACAAATGTCAACTACTATAACTAGTAAAATGGCCCTTTCGGCCAATAGCGTTTGATTTCTCTGCCATCCCGCTCTCGCAATTCGCTATCCTGCTCTCACAAATTCCTTACCTGTCGTGACAGGTTCGGACGTGTCTCGACCTATTTCGGGGCTCACAAATATTCCATATGTATAGCTACTATCTACTCATTACTTTTAATACTTACTAAAATAAAAAACAACCTAGCTAATACATTTTTATCCCTACTCTATGCTAATAATCATTTATTCAGTAATAAACTAAACTTACATACTACAAAACGCTTATTTTACAATACAATTGAATACTTATATGCTACGTGATACTGATATAACTCAAAAATGCTTATGTACTACGCGGAAGACGTCGCTTACATGACTAAAGTACCCATTTTTTTGTTTTTTTTTTTGTTTACGAGGAGGAGAACAGCCGGAGTCCTCCGAGCACGATGCCCCTTTCGATTTCTTCCCTAGTGGGCGAGAAAAGCTCACCGAACCCTCTGGTCTTTACGCCGGCATGCAAACACACATGCCGCCGTCCATTCCGGGATTGCTTGGCTGGACGGTTCGAGCTCCCACTCTTTCCGCCCGCTATCCCAGAAGCCCCTTTTAGTCGCCTCTTACGACAGGCAGCGGGTACCGTAGCTCTATTCTGGTTCCGGAACTACAGGGATAATGACTAATGAACCTAGTAAATTAACTTGCAGTACCTGACGGTAATTGGTTAATACCGCATGAAGGGCTGTAAACAACTTCATATACATATAACAGTCTTCGTCAACCCTTTATAGGTCCCATTACTGGGCACGGGTTTTCTCTCAGAATGAGAGTTTTGTTTTAGGCCATAGTCTACTGCGCTGGCCAAATGCGACTTCACAGACCTCCGAGAACATTTTTTAAAGACCTATCGGGTGTGTCGGGAGTGTAAGTTTCCTCGCGATGTTTTCCTTCATTGAAAACTAATGGTAATTATAATTCGCACATAATTTTAGAAAAATCAATGGTGGCATGGGATTTGAACCTCAGACCTCCCGTTAGATAGGTTTCAACTATTAGGCTATCTCTGCATATTCATATGGTGTAGTGGCCGGCACACATTTATATGAGGCGTTCATCTAAGTCCTCGGTAATAACAACACATCTGTAATTGACTTCAGACAGAACTTCATGATTCATATGAAGTTGCTTACAGATGTCGATGAGCGGCAGTAACCACTTACCATCAGGTGGACTGCATGCTCGTTTGCTACTTCAATCTCATAAAAATAAAATAAATAACAGCGGTTTTATCCTAAGTCAACCACTGATATCCAGTCACTTCCGGGGATAATATGGTCGCCTCATATAAATGTGTGCCGGCCAACACACCGTTCAAGCGAGACACTAGAACAACCTCTCGGGTCGAACCATAGCCGTTCTACCACATTGTTCTATATATAAAAACATTCTACGCTTACCATTAATATCAGTGTAATAAGAGATTGCATACATATTTATAGGAATAAATTCTGCAAAGTTATATGTAATGTGGTAGAACCAGTGTAGTTCGACCGGGGAAGTACCACCTATTTCTAGCGTGAAGCATTTCTTGCGTTTCGACAGAAGGGTGTGGTGTGGTTGTCGGCACACTTTCGCATGAGGCGACCATCATAGTCCTCGGAAGTAGCAATGCATCTGTGATTGACTTCAGATGGAACACATGTTCTGTATGTAGTTGATTACAGATGTATATGGGCGGCAGTGACTACTTACCATCAGGTGGACTGCATGCTCGTTTGCTACTTCAGCCATATAAAAAAAATGTTGAGTCATTAAAAATATTATATTTATGAAAAAACAACTTATAAGGATTACTTATTAAAACTTTCACACCCACGACATTTGCGATGAAAAAACTAATTGAATTTATCATAACTTATTTAGATTGAATATTGAGAAATTCCCAACATCTAAAAGTTCTCTCGCAATATGGAACTGGAATTCTCGATGTTGTGAGATTAACACGGTCTCGGTTCGAACTCCGGAAACGCTGATAGCATCGGTGGCAAATAGTTTAATCTAGTGGCGAATATCTGCACCGATCTAGTAATTGATGCTTCCTTTATTGTATGCAGTAGATGTTTTCATTAAATTTAATTAGAATTTCAAAGATTTAATTTCAACGGTGGTAGAATGTATATGGTTTGACCAGGGAGGTACTACGAGGGTATATTAGATATGTTTTTAGTAAATTTAAATTTAATTTCAAAGATTCAATTTCAAAGGTAGAACGTATATTCTACCGGGTAGCGGGGTGGGTTCTTTTGTTCTCGAAGAGGAAACCTATAAAAGGTACCCGACGTCGTGGGAGCGACGGAGGGTTATTTTGGATTTATACCGCACTAAAACCTCCCGGTGGCAGTCCTCAGCGTCACAAGTAGGAGTCCGGGATCTCCAAAGGAACGCAACCGTAGTCCTCGGAACGCGTTGTCCCATAGAGCTCCTCCCAGGTGAGCGGCTGGACCCACCGCTCCGTCTGGTCTTTACAGCGCCAAAACAGTATTATTTCTTTATAGGTGGTATAACCAGTGTAGTTCGCCCGGGGAAGTATCACCGCCACACCTATTTCTAGCGTGAAGCAGTTTTTTTGTTTCGATGGAAAGGTGTGGTTGCTGACAAACTTTTATATGAGGCGACCATCATAGTCCTCGGGAGTAACGACGCATCTTTGATTGACTTGATGATGAGATGTACTGTATGAAGTTACTTATAGATGTCCATGGAAGGCAGTGACCAATTACCATCAAATGGACTTCTTGCTCGTTTGCTACTTCTAACTTATATATATTTTTTTTTTTATCAAACTCAGATCGCCCCAGATAAGCATGTAAGGACTGTCCTTATTTTGCATTTTTCTAAAAATACACAAATAACAAAGACAAGGAGTTGCTTGTTGAGAATGCTTTGTTAATCTGAGGACAAAGTTGGAATGTGTCGGAGAAGTATCCGTGTTTTCCTTACTTTCAAACACGAAACAGCGTACAGCTGTTACAAGACACAAAGAAATAGGTGTGGCGGTGGTCCTTCCGTGCTCTAACCACAAATGATATCAACTTCTAAATTACCTGCTCTCTCATTTAACCCTCTTATTGTAAGATAAGACCCGTTCCCAGCAGTGGGATAATAATGGGTTGACGAGAAATTACCTGCATTATTTTAGAATAGAATAGAATAGAATATATTTATTTGCAATGATTGTGGTGTAACATGGTCTCAGGTCAATATATATAGTTCTACACAATTAGCCATATACCTTCATGGCGTGCAACTTTTCCAGTAATAAAATTATTTGTCTACAATTTCAAATTACGTAATTTATTAATATACAATTTTTACAAATTTAGGTTTCACTACTGCATGAACGCTGTTTATGCGTGTACATCTTTTATTAAATCTGTAAATATCGATCATATAGAAGATGGGATCTATCTGAAGCTCACAGATGTGTTACTACCAAGAACTATGATGGTCGCCTCATACATAAGTGAGTCGGCACACTTTCATTGAAACGCAACAACTGCGAAACCTTTCATTGAAACTCACACTCATTTCTAGAGTGAACGTAGAACTAAGTGTGGCGGTGATACCTCCCCGGTCTAACTACACTGGTTCTACAACTTGGAAAGCTGCATCGGTATCGGTAACTTCGCTATGTTACTAAGCGAATTCGCAAAAAGCGTCTGTGTTGTAGAATGACACAGTAAATCTCCATACATGACGTATAAATACGTAGAGTCCAATGATATCATACATTTTAAAGATGTCATGACGGAATCGTGACAGTAAAGTTTCTAGTATTTTACATGGTACATCCAACAAGATTTTAACATGAAAGTTGATCAGGAATAAGCGTTCTGTCGTAAGTAATATTTTATATTTGAACGTCATCGTACGTTGTGCCATATCAAAATCTCAAATTATGACGTACAATCACGTTCTGTTCGTGAAAGTGTTAACCTTGTTGTAGTACAACTATTTAGAATATACATCTAATGTGTGCACCCAAGCACGAAAAACGCACATAAAATGCCACCACGATCAGTCACCCATCAAGCCGAAGAACGAAGAATACGCTATGTATAATAATATACGAATATCCGATATACAAAGTTCCAAGGGACCTCTCTCACCATTGACAAAAGCGTAGGGATCCTGGGCGTTGACATCTCGTGTGATGTGCAGTTTCGGAGTCATTTGGATGTTAAAGCCAAGTTGGCATCCAAAAAGTTGGGCGTTCTGAGCAGGGCCGAGCGGTACTTCACTGCGGGGCAACTCCTTCTGCTTTACAAGGCTCAAGTGAGGCCCCACATGGAGTACTGCTCGCATCTCTGGGCAGGGGCGCCCAAATACCAACTTAACCCACTTGACTCCGTGCAGAAACGTGCGATCCGAATCGTCAACGACCCAACGATCACCGATCGGTTAGAACCCTTAAGCCTGCGGAGGGACATAGGCTCCCTCTGCGTGTTCTACCGGCTTTACAATGGTGAGTGTTCCGAGGAACTTTTTGACCTGGTGTCTTCGTCACCTTTTCTTCACCGCACCACTCGTCGAAGGATGAAGTTCCATCCACACCAACTGGACTCGTGGCGGTCCTCCACGGTTCGGTTTGCACGCTCGTTTTTGCCACGGACGTGTAAGTTGTGGAATGAGCTTCCTCCTGAGGTATTCCCGGAGCGCTATGACATGGGGTTCTTCAAGAAAGGTGCGAAAAGAGCTCTCCTACAAAGCCGGCGATGCATTGGCGACTCCTCTGGTGTTGCGAATGTCCACAGGCGACGGTGACTACTTTCCATCAGGTAGCCCGTCTGCCTTATCGTTAGGTTAAAGTAAAAAAAAAAAAATACACTATACGATCCAATAACAATATATTCAGATTTAAAACATACGATACGTTAATAACGCACTGGAATCTATCAAAAATATCTCATCGATACAATCGCTTCAAGCAGCAATTTTTACATTTTCCAATCAGATAATTCTGGTTCTACAATCGTTCAACAAAGCAATAATGGTCGGAACATAATATCGCAATTTGTCAATACCAATTCCTTTCGGAACTGTCCTTTGTGCCGTATATAAAGGCACAAAAGTGCTTCGGCACTTTTTATTCTATTCCCAGTTATCGCAGCGGGATGTATCTTGCCTTTGATCTTATCGTAACTTATTTTCCGTTTATTTGTATTCTGATTCATTTCTATTTACATATTTCACCTGTCCTACTCAAAGTGTTGGCATTGAGTCAGTACTGAAGTGACGTTCGCTTTGAACGAGATTAAATGAAAGGGAAATTTCAATATGGTTGTGACGTCATTTTATAGAAGGTGATTGAAGAAGTGTTTCAAGCGGAAAATAGTTTTAAAAAACACACGCTTTCTACACTCATAGCCCCACAGTACGATTTTTTCCTGTGTCGTGGGTGCCATAGACACACACGAGACAAATATACAAACACCCAGACCCAGAACATGAATCTGACCTCATCATTCAGATACCTGTCTGGCCGGGAATCGAACCGGGACCCATTGCGCGTTAGGCCGATATTGTAACCGCTCCGCCACGCGGGTCGTCGTCGTCGTCATTACGTGGTTGCCAGCTCAATTTCATAGATAGAACCTCTGTTTTGCATACAGTTGATTGCAAGTGTCAACGACCGGCAGTGACCACTCACCACCAGGCGGACTGCTCGTTTGTTGTCAATTATAGAAAGTAAAATCAAGGTATGGACAACATAAATAGAACAGGCACCATATCCTTTATCAGTCACAGATGACGTAGTAATCCTTATGGGTTAATGTTTCGTATTAATGTTTCAAGGTGGTAGAACCAGTGTAGTTCGACCGGGGAAGTACCACCGCCACACCTATTTCTAGCGTGAAGCATTTCTTGCGTTTCGATAGCAGGGTGTGGTTACCGGCACACTTTCACATGAGGCGACCATCATAGTCCTCGGGAGTAGCAACGCATCTGTGATTGACTTCAGATGGAACCCATGTTCTGTATGAAGTTGATTACAGATGTCCATGGGCGGCAGTGACCACTTACCATCAGGTGGACGGCATGTTCGTTTGCTACTTCAGTCAAATAAAAAAAAATATATTACTGTCTCTGCTTAAGGAGGTGGCATAATCCATTTCATATTTAGGCAACGGTCTTAATCTTTGGGAATAACATCATTTATATGAAATTGCTTACATCCATAGACGGTAATGACCAATAGTCTGTGGACTGCACGCTTGCTACTTCAATCGTATAAAAAAGAAACAGAATTATGAGTGTTAGTGATGCCACTGAAGACGTCTATATCTCTACCACCATTAAATATATATTCATCTCTTATATTCAAAAGAACAAAGAAGTGCAGTGTCAATGGACGCCTCCTTCAATAAACAATGATTTAGCAGTTTAAGTTAGATTAGAATTACTCATTAGCCTTATATAAGGCTAGATTGTAATTAATATGAAGTAACCAATTATTTATTCGGTACTTTATATATAACATAAAAAACCTCTTATATTCTAAGTCATAAAGGCAGTGTATGTTCTTTATTTTATAAAAGCGGGTGGAACTCTGGTGATAATAAGGCGTTATGTGGGACGCGCATTAAATACGTAAATGAGGTTTCAAAGAGCTTTGTTCGTACAGTGACTGGGTAGCTTTTAAGAGTTTACATTGTTTTAAATTATAACCGTAAACGATGCGTGTAATTTTTAAGTACTCGGGAATATTCCATGTTTTAAGCTTCCGTCACGAGCACGGCAAAATTAATATGTCTTACAAAGATGTAGTGTGATGACACCACCAATTACATTTTTAATCAATGCCCTTAGTACGCGTTTACATTATGCAAGGTTAAGCCCGCGTTGATAGCGTTTACCATAATAATGAGCATCCTTTGTGTTAATTTAGGTTATAAACTATATGTGTGCTAATTTCAGCAAAATCCAACTACTAGACACACACTAGAAAGGCTGCTAAACACACAAAAATCCAAAAAAACTTTCGCTTTTATAATAGAATTAAGATATAACTAAGATAGAACTAATTACTATAATGAGGATATGTGTGACGGATAAGAAATATATAAAAAAAAATTTAAACAAAAAATACAACCGACTTCCATGCCACATAAAAGTAAAAAATAATTTAAATACATATTGGTTTAGAGCAAACACAGTACTTAGTATATACTCGTAGTTCCGAAGTCGGCGCTCATATAAGATACATGTAGTTTCGTCGTGATCCAGCGAAATATGGTGAGGTGGGAAGTCGGTTAATTACTGAAAACGAAAACTTAAACGTGCTTTAGACTAGTTGATACATTTTAATAATTAACGGGTACTCACTATATGCGGTTTTTGAATTATTTAAGAATTCTTTTTGCCGATATTTCGACCCAGTTACATGGATCGTGGTCGCGGCGAAACTGAACTGAAATATCGGCAAAAATAATTCTTAAAGAAACCCGAAATCCTTTGTGTGTAGACTGGTAACTGACCGCTCTTCCACGCTCTTCACATCGGGCATCTAAGGTTGATCACAACTGCCCATGGGCGGCAATTGACTGCAAGCTTCCTAGCTACTGTCAGCTACTACATGTACTTAGCTGAATGATGAGTTTAGGTTCACGTTCTGAGTCTGGGTGTTTGTGTAGTCTTGTGTATGTCCATGGTACCCACGACACAGGAGAAAAACCTTGTGTGGGGTTATGAGCGTAGAAAGCGTGTTCTTAGCTCGTCGCAGTCGCATCAACCCATTATTGGCCCACTGCTGGGCACGGGTCTTCTCTCAGAATGAGAGAGTTTAGGCCATAGTCCACCGCGCTGGCCAAGTGCGAATTGGTGGACTTCACACACCTCCGAGAACTTTTTTTTTTTTTAAGAACTCTCGGGTGTGTAGGATTCCTCACGATGTTTTCCTTCACCGAAAAGCAGTGATAATTAATTTCTAATACGCACATAAATCATTGGTGCGTGCCTGGGTTTGAACCTCAGACCTCCCGATCGAGAGGGCAAGTTTCAACCATTAGGCTATCACTGCTCAGTTCTTAGCTACTTCCTTCATAATATCCGTATTATCATTATTGATACTATGGAATACATTTTTATAAAGTAAAAACACTGTTTTCTGTGGCACAATATTCGTACATACTACATATGATGGCGCTTGTATATTGAAACAATGTATGAAACCAAAATCCCCACATAATAGCACTTGTTATTGTTAGCATACCAACTATACTTGTTTTCAAAGCATTTTGTGTTATTTGAACTGGAATTAGGCAACATTGCAGACTACTGTATTCATACAACGCTAGGCTTAAAGTTCTAAAGTAGTACAAATTACGTACACTAGTTGTGAACTTCTGCATACCCACATATTCGATACGGATAGTTTAATAAAAGGTATAATTAGAGTAACCCTTTTTAAATGTACAAATCTTCTCAGTTGAGGTCGTGTTCCGATCCGGTGGTAGTGTAAAAAAATGTGTAACTGACAATTTGTAAAAATAAAATAAAAAATAAATAAAATTTCATTTCATTTCATTTTATCTCATCTCATCCGATCTCATTCCATCTCATCTCATTTCATTTTATTTCATTTTATTTTAGATCATATAATATAATGGGGAAAAGAAATATAAAGATACTCTGGATTAACATATAGGGTACTTTTTCCTAATTCTCACGGGACAATCGATTTTTGTTAACGCGGGCAAAGCTGCAGTATTCAACTAGTTTAAAATAAAAATCTACCACCGCTTCGGAAGGTACGAACACCGAAAGGCTCCAATACAATACTAATTAGTCTTGTTTAACACCGAGTATGGAACATCAAAGGCTAGAGCTAATACTAAAAAGGCTAGAGTGCCTGTAGTACTTCCTGAGAAGTTTAAAAAGGCATCGTAGCTTTTCAAAAACATTGATTACTTACAAACCTTCAAACGAGTTGGCTCAAAGAATCTACTCGGACGAAACTTGTGAAATTAATCTCTCTTTTATTAATCGTTCATTAATTCTAACAAACCCGCAGTGGAATGAGGAAGAATTAATTTCTCAGCCTCAACTTGCGTAGCTACTAACTTTAATAGGCAATTAGTGGAAATTGACTGGAATAATTTTTCGGACATTGAAAAGTCTAGTCCAGGGACGACGAGCCATTGGCACAACACTTTATTTTGAGCTCGCTACAAAATTTTCGAACATATTGGTTGAAACTTGATCCTCGATCGGAAGGTTCAAGGTTCAAATCCCAGGCAACACACCACTGATTTTTCTAAGATCATGTGCGTATTATGAATTAATTATTACTGATTTACGGCGAACAAAATGAAAAGCATCGTGAGGAAACCTACATACGCGAGAGTTCTTATAAATAAGTTCGTTATTGCATATTTTGGTACTTTATCATCAATATTGGGTATAATAGTTGTCACTTCGTTTTTTTATTTCCTGCCATTCAAGTTTGACGACCAAAAAACGGTCGTCTAATCTATAAAAAAAAATCGTCAAATATATACAGATTTAAGTTTGATGACTGTCGGCGACTCATCTAATTACCTAGATTAAGTTCCCTTATGTATCGAATTATGATTACGAAGTATTGTATTTAGTTAAAAGATTTCAATGTTTCTGCAGTGTTTATTACGATAGGATCACAACAGACTAAAGCTATGATTATAACACGATATGAAAGAGATGCAAGATGTAAATAGAGATAGAGAATAGGTTTACGTAAGATTTATGGAAGTTTATGAAAATTATATGTTTGTTATAATTTTTGATAGTTCTAATTAAGTTGTATTGTTATAATTAGTGTAGATCGATAGATTAAGCATTTCTCTACATTTTTATGTACAATAGATAAGGATAAGGTTTAGAGCTTAGGAGTTATTAAGGAAAATAAGTGTAGGATAAGACAAAATTGCTATGTTTTTACGATGTTTTTTATGAATAACTTTTTTGTCCTTCTAGATATAAGAATAAGAATTGTATGGCTTTATAGATCTTTTTAAGACGAATGTAACGATGTATGACACATGTATGTAAGATTTTGGGAAGAAATAAAGAATTAGCCGGACATGGGTCAGCCAAAGTGAAAATTAGATCGAAATGTTAGGCAATATGGGCTTAGAGCCATGCGGCTCTCTTTAAGGTAATGCCGAAGGGCAGCGGACCAGGCGGGTTTTTAGCTGCGAACATGCGCACCCGCGGCCGCGCCGAGGCAACCGAAGCGCAAAACCGGAAAAAAAAAACCCTCCCGAACCCTTCCAGCGGCCCAACCTGTCGCCGAGGAGGGCACAAGCCGGGAACCGCAGAGGCGGTTGACGACCGAGGTTCCGCAAGAACCCCCGACCCCCCGCCCCCGCAGTTCCCTTACTCCTACCCCCGTCGTGCGGCCCTTTCGGGCCCTCGGGCTGGACACGCCCGCTGAGGTGCTTGTCACCGCCGCAGAGGCAATCAGCGAGGTCGTGGCCCAGCACCCGGACCTTATTGCGGCCGTACGGAGAATCCTTGCCGACCTCCTCGGGGTACAGTGCGGCGTCCCTTCGGGTGCTGTACTGGAACCCGGGAGGCGTTAAATCCCACATGCATGCGCTGCGTGGTCTCGTACGGGAGCAAGACATTCATGTAGTGCTCCTGGGCGAGACCAAGCTGCGAGCGGACCTCGATTTTAGACTGCCTAACTATCATGTATATAGGCGCGATGAAGTATCGCCTGCGGGCATGGCCTATAGAGGCACCGCGGTCGCGGTACGGAGCGACCTTATACATGAGGAGTTGTCCCACCCGCCGTTCGCGCATACTCGCTCCATCGGGGCAGTGGTGAGAGTGGCGGGAAGGGACCTGCGGATCTATGCGGCTTACCGCCCGCCAGGTCCCCTCTTTGACCCGCAGGACATCAGTACCATCATGGATGGTGATACTCCGACCTTAGTGGCTGGCGACCTCAACGCCAAACATTTGGCGTGGGGATCCAGAGTCGTCAACCCAGCGGGACGGAGGTTGTACGAAGACGCCGAGGCAAAGGGATATGAGGTACAGGGACCCGAGGCACCCACCCATATCCCCTCGGCCGAGTCACACCAACCAGATGTCCTAGACATAGTACTCCACAGGAATCTCCCGTGTCCAGTCCATGTGGAGGTGCTGTATGAACTGGACACACCGCACCTCCCCATTTTAGCCGTCCTTGGCCTCGGGGCGGCGTGTATCGAACCCCCCAGGCTCCGCAGCAAGACGGACTGGGATAAGTTCAATAATTTAATTACCAACATTAAGTTCAGCGGCGCGCTCTCCTCCGTAGAGGGGGTCGAAGCCGCATCCGAGGTGGTTCAAACCTCTATTAAATTAGCCTTGGCGGCTTCGACCACACAGCACCCTGTGGAGGCGCGCCGCTATAATACACCGATCCCAGTCCGTCTTAGCGACATGCTCGCTAAGAAACGCAGGCTGCGCGAGCTCTGGGCGCGAACACGGTGCCCCCGGGTCAAGCGCGAGCTTAACGCTTTGGCGGAGCGGTTGTCTGCTGAGATGGCGGAGTTGCGAGGGACCACCTGGGAGACGCGAGTCGACCAGGCTGGTGAGTCGCAAACGTCGCTCCATCATCTGAGCAGACAGCTGACCCGATCCAAGTTGCCAACCTCCCCTCTCCTAGATGGCGAGGGGAGGAGGGTAACTTCAGCGAAGGACCGCGCGGAGATCCTTGCGGAGTACATGGAAGAGCAATTCTCGCCTCATCCAGCAGCACCGTCTGTCTCCGACCACCACGAGCACGTGGAGCGCAGAGTAGGGGAGTTCCTTAGTGGCCCGACACCGGCACTCGAAGGGATAGAGTTTATCTCTCCCACGGAGGTAAGGAAGGCGGTCATGCGTCTACCCAGACGCAAGGCTCCAGGTCACGACGGAATCCCCAACGCGGCGCTAAGCATGCTCCCGAGGAGGGCCTTGGTCGCAGTGACCAGGCTCTTCAATGGAATCCTGCGCACAGGTCACTTCCCGACCATCTGGAAGTTAGGGAAGGTAATTGTACTCCCGAAACCGGGGAAAGACCGCCGTCTCCCGGGCAACTACCGCCCCATAACGTTGCTATCGACCACAGCAAAGCTGTTTGAGAAGCTGGCGTTGAAGCGAATGCAACCCTTCCTTAATATAAGGGAGGAGCAGTTCGGCTTCCGCGCCGGCCACTCAACGACGCTACAGCTGACGCGAGTACTCCATCATCTAGCATACGAGCTCAATTACGGGCGTCATACGGTCGGCGTCTTTCTCGATATAGAGAAGGCGTTCGATCGTGTGTGGCACGCGGGGCTCGTATTCAAAATGATGGAGCTGCACGCGCCGGTGACGCTGGTACGGTTGATAGCTTCGTTTTTAAGTGAGCGGCAGTTCTACATTTCGGTTGAGGGCATAGCCTCAGACCCTAGACCCATACGTGCAGGAGTTCCTCAGGGAAGCTGCCTCTCGCCGTGGCTCTACGCGCTCTACACTAACGACATTCCCACCCTTCACGGTCACCTGGAGGACTGGGAACGTGACGTTACGCTCGCGTTGTTCGCAGACGACAGTGCGTACTTCGCGTCAGCCCGTCGAGCTGACATTGCTGCCAGGAGGATGCAGCGGTTACTCGACCTGTTACCTGTGTGGCTGGATAAGTGGCGCATGGCTGTCAATGTCGGTAAGACAGTCGCAATACTTTTCAGCCGCAAGCGTATCATGCCCGCGCCGCTACGGATCCGTGACACGGATGTAGCTTGGCAGACAACAGTTAAGTACCTGGGATGTAGTATCGATCGCTCGTTGCATATGATCCCGCAGGTGGAGGAATCCCTCCGCCAGGCCAGAACGGCCCGAGCGATGCTCCGACCGGTACTACATTCTAGGCTACCATTAAGAACGAAGCTGATGGTCTACAAGACCTACATTCGTTCACGACTTACCTACGCGGCGCCGGCATGGTACGCGTTGGTATCAAGGTCGAACCGCCAGCGTCTCCAGGTGCAGCAGAACCTAGCCTTGCGAGTAATCGTAGGGGCTGGTCGCTACGTCAGGAACGACGTGTTGCGGCGCGACCTCAAGATCGAGACGGTCGAGGAGTTTGTGGTCCGCCTAGCTCGTTCAATGTATGAGCGGGCGGAGGCTGGACCACATATACACCTAAAGGGGTTCGCGCCTCTTCACGATCGACCACCTGGGGGGCGGCCGCTCCCGCGGGAGCTCCCTGGCTTGGCGACCTCCGACCACCAGGAGGACGACCGTCGGCTCGTAAGCGACGCCGAAGTACACCGAACCACCCACTAAACAGTGGGGATGGTAAATATCCTTTACACTTGTATATAAAATTATAATGTTTTTATTAACATTTTAATGTTATATATAAATGTTAAAGATCCGGGAGGTATTCAACTTCCTTGAGAATTGCCCGGGTAAAGAGGGTACCCCTCGAGGCCCGAAATTCCCTACCCACCGCCCTTATGTTGACATTGCCTTAGCATATGAGAGTCCCGGAGGGTAAGACGTCCCCTATTCATTCTGCGAACATGGCCTCCAGAGAGAAGCACTCCCAAGAAGAAAAGAAGAAAAAGAAGAAAGAAGACTCTGAAGAAGAAAGAAGACTCAAGACACTGAAGACTGAAGACTGGAAACTCTGCAGGACGGAAGGACCTTCTGCAGCAGGAAGAAAGAAGATTCTCCGCGACAGAAGAGCGAAGAATATTAGGGCTAGGCAAGGGGGATTAGGGCTAGGCTTTGGCTGGTCCACTAAGGCTTAAACAGATAACGTCATTCTTGTTTCTTTTAAAAACGTCTCCCCCCGCACCTACCCCCCGCACCCTCTACATCGACGCGGCAAGAGAACGACGCAACTCCCCGACGCGAAGTACACACACGAGCGGGCTTCCGGCGCCGGACGAGCGAAAGTCCGTCCGTATCTACATCACGCCCGCACCCCTCCGTCGCGGTAAGAGCCGTCGGTGAGGACTCGCTTTAGCCGACGGACGCGCCTGCGCACTCACGACAACGCACGTGGGGCGCACGGCACGCACGCCCCGCGACATCTGCTGGTCCTTCGAGCCGGATCTACGTGTATTTCGTCGAGACATCGGGTTACTGACGTCGTCATGCCTGTCACCAGGAGCCAGAGGGGTACCTCGCCGCCGAACCAGTCGACTGCGCCCCGTGCTGAAGAAGAGGCACAAGGGACAACTGACTCTTCGGGAACGTCGGGAACCTCGGGCACAGCTACAGAGGGAACGTTAACTACGTACGAGTCAAGAGTCACTACAGAAACGGAAGTTGCTGCTCCTGCTGCTCCAGCTGCTGCAACGGCAGCACCTGCAGCAAAGAAGAAGACTCGCTCCGTCGTGTCTACGGGACGTCGGGAACGGGAAGCCAAGCTGGAATTGGCGCGCCGACAACTAGACGAAGCGAAAGCAGCAGCGGAACTCGCCCGGGCCCAATGGGAGTTGGCCCAGGTGGAAGATGAAGAGTCCGAAGTTGAAGAAGAGAATCCTGCATGGGACGCCAACGTGCAGACATGGGTGCAGTCGACGGTTGGTCGGATGTCCGAAGAGGTACGTCGGGGGGAGGTGCCCAAGGAGGGGCACCAGCAGAGCACGTCCAAGGAGGGGCGCGCCATCCAACCTCCAATTGCCGCCGTCAAGCCAGAAGATCAAGTGGAACCTTCAACGAACGGGACCAAGGATTTAGCGGAGGCCATCATCAAGGCAATCAGCGCGGCGCCAAGGAGTGCGCCGAGCTACGTGCACGAGTTGCCGGACTTCGACGGGAGGAGCGAAGAGTGGATCGCCTTCAGGACGGTATATGAAGATACTGCGCCTATGTTTACAGATGCCCTCAACATGGCGCGGCTGCGGCGGTCCATCAAGGGTGCGGCACGGGAGGCGGTGAAGAATCTCCTGTATTCGGAGTGCCCACCAGAGGAAGTATTAGAAGCTCTTCGTCGAAGGTTCGGAAGACCTGAAGCCCTGATCCTGATGGAGTTGGAGAAGGTGAAGAACCTGCCACGCATCACGGAAGGTGCGCGCGACGTCTGCGTGTTTGCCAGCCGGGTGAACAACACTGTCGCGACAATTCGGGGGCTTCGAAGACCGCAGTACCTACACTCGCCGGAGATGGTGAAGACCATCGTGGACAAGATGCCGGCGGTGCTGCGCTATCGGTGGTACGACTATGCCGCCGACAAGGAAGATGAAGATCCAGACCTGGTGCTAATGATGAAGTTCCTCAACAGGGAAGCGGACCGGTGTGGACCCTACGCGACGCAGGAGACGGTGCATCAAAGGCAGCCTCCCTGGCGTCAATCCGAGCACACCACGTCCGATCGAGTCGAGGAAGAAAGGAAGACCTCCTGTCCACACTGCCGGGACGAGCATCACCTCTACGAGTGTCGCAAGTTCCTACGGCTGCCGGTAAGGGAAAGGTGGGACGTCGCTGAGAAGTCACGGATGTGTTTCAAGTGTCTGCGAGGGCGGCATCAGAAGGAAACATGTCGGCGTCCTCCCTGCAAGGTGTGCAACCGGTGGCATCACTTCGTGCTTCATGAACAACGGGGGCCTAGCCCGAAGCCTGAAGAGATGAGGGAAATTGCGAATAACGTCATGCTCCCGGTGAATGCGGCAAGGACAGGAAGGGCGTATTTGAAGATGGTTCCAGTCGAGTTGTACGGGCCAAGGGGGGCTGCCAAGGTGCTAGCGTTGCTGGATGAGGGGTCATCTGTCACGCTTCTCGATGCAGCGGTTGCGAGACGACTCGGCCTCAAAGGACCCATGGAGGCGCTCACCCTGGAGACCGTAGGAGGGAAGACCATCACCAAGGGAGACTCGATGAAGCTCAACATGAAGGTCAAGGGACTGCACCAGGAGAAGAAGAGGACCATCTCTGGGGCACGCACGATCGACGACATCAACCTGACGCCTCAGAGATTGGATAGGAAGAAGATCGAGCAGTGTGCTCACCTCAAGTCGATGGCTGACCAGTTGTACTACGTAGAGGAATCGCCTAAGCTATTGATTGGACAAGACAACTGGGAGCTCATCGTGTCCAGAGCCACGCGCAAGGGGAAGCGAAGTCAACCCGTAGCATCATTGACCTATCTGGGGTGGGTGCTACATGGGTCCAACGGAGCAACGTCGAGACCCGTGAACTTCGTGACCAGCGCGCACTTGTCTTCTAGAGAAGAAGAATTCGGCAAGGACATCGCACGGAAGGGGAATCTTCTCAACAGCGGAAGAAACAAGGAAGAGTGGCAGAAACCACACACCTTCAAGAAGAAGCCCACGGGAATGGAGAAAGGGGGATCGACTGTGGGGGCGCAGCCCGTCGATCAGCGTCCGGATCCAGACCCAGCCAAGTTCGCAAGATGGACGCAACTGGTGGGGACAACAGCAAGGTTACTGCAGATGAAGAAGACCCAAGAGAGAAGATACGTTCCCCTCAAGCACGACAAGATTATGGAAGCCGAGAAGATCCTATTAAGAAGAAGCCAAGAAGAGAGCTTCCAAGAAGAAGTACTCTGCGTCAGAGAAGGAAGGCCGTTGAAGAAAGAAAGCCGGCTTAAAGAACTGGACGTCGTCATGGAAGATGGACTACTACGACTCCGGGGAAGAATCGACGCAGCAGTACACACGCGGCAAGAGAAGGGACCTGTGGTGCTGGATAGCCAGCATCACATCACCGGGCTGCTCATCACGTACTACCATGAGAAGTTGGGTCATGGTAACCACGCAACGGTGATCGACGAGTTAAGGCGACGCTATTGGATCCTGGGACTACGGTCTGCGGTCAAGTCGACGGTTCATCGGTGCCAATGGTGCAGGGAGCGCCGTGGCACGCAAGAGCTCCAGCAGCTGGGGAGGTTCCCGCTGGAGACCTCACGAGGGGGAGAACCGCCGTTCAAGCCAAGAAGTCATCACCAACCTCAACCAAGAAGACGTCATCACCGCGGCAGAGAAGATGAGCTTCAGGTGGAAACTCATACCACCTGGGGCTCCCAGCAGGGATCGCCTCGTCTGGTCCCTAACAAGGACCCTGGCGGCAATCCTCCAGAGAAGGCATCCCGGGGAAGAAGTCCTGCACGCTCACCTACTGGAAGCGGAGCACCTGGTGAACTCAAGACCTCTCATCGAAGCCGACGAAGATATGGAAGAAGGGGCCCTCACTCCCAATCATTTCCTCATTGGGAGGTTCTGCGGCACAAGATTGGGGACATTCACCGACGAAGATCTCACCGGCCAGCGGACATGGAAGACGGCGCAGCGACTAGCCGACCACTTCTGGAGCAGATGGGTGAAAGAGTACCTTCCTACTCTGATCCCGAGAAGAGTCGACGCAAGAGCTGCCAAGAGAGACCTGCAGTGTGGGGATACGGTCCTCATAGTGGACGCCACGCTGCCGCGAGGAGTCTGGCCAAGGGGTGAGGTGGTCCAAACCTATCCTGGACCCGACGGGCGCATCAGAGTACTGGAGGTGCGCACGGCAGGGGGCGTCCTGAAACGTCCCAGCTCCAAGGTGGTGCTACTGGTTCCGGCGCAACGCGACGAGGAGCGAGCAGCCGTCGAGCCGAGCAGCGGGTCGGCGGACAGCGAGCCAGACTGCGGGGAGGCGGTCATCGCATCGGGCCAGCAGCACGGAGTCGCCGGGTCAGGAGTTGGTGCTACGCACGAGGGGGAGGATGTCGGCGACTCATCTAATTACCTAGATTAAGTTCCCTTATGTATCGAATTATGATTACGAAGTATTGTATTTAGTTAAAAGATTTCAATGTTTCTGCAGTGTTTATTACGATAGGATCACAACAGACTAAAGCTATGATTATAACACGATATGAAAGAGATGCAAGATGTAAATAGAGATAGAGAATAGGTTTACGTAAGATTTATGGAAGTTTATGAAAATTATATGTTTGTTATAATTTTTGATAGTTCTAATTAAGTTGTATTGTTATAATTAGTGTAGATCGATAGATTAAGCATTTCTCTACATTTTTATGTACAATAGATAAGGATAAGGTTTAGAGCTTAGGAGTTATTGCTATGTTTTTACGATGTTTTTTATGAATAACTTTTTTGTCCTTCTAGATATAAGAATAAGAATTGTATGGCTTTATAGATCTTTTTAAGACGAATGTAACGATGTATGACACATGTATGTAAGATTTTGGGAAGAAATAAAGAATTAGCCGGACATGGGTCAGCCAAAGTGAAAATTAGATCGAAATGTTAGGCAATATGGGCTTAGAGCCATGCGGCTCTCTTTAAGGTAATGCCGAAGGGCAGCGGACCAGGCGGGTTTTTAGCTGCGAACATGGCACCGCGTTTGCGTTCGGTGCTGATTGCCCCCCGGGCCAGTGCCTCCGACTGCGACCACCGCGACGTAACGTCCCGCGCCCAACACCGCCCCTTTCATTGGAAAGGGTCCCGGTGTTGGGCCAGTGCTGCGCTAAAAATCGTCTTGGGCAAAGGAGCACTCAAACTACCTTCAAGATCGGACACATTGGCGAGGAAAAGGGAGGCTTGGAGTGAGACGGAAGACTTTCTCGAAGTACCCTCATGGAGAAGAATATCGACCCTACCCTCACCGAACCTTCAGAAGAGAGGGACAGAAGATCGGTGAGGGAAAGGGACAGCGGCGCTCTACCCTCGTCAAGAACAACAATGAGAAGCCTACCCTCCGGACGACAAGTTGTCCGGAGGAATATATACACCGGCGAGATTGAAGCGGTGGCCGGCCCTGAAGCGGCCCAGCTCGCCGAAGTCGGACAGAGACGGGGTCAACGGGGAAACCCGCTATGTTTCGGCGGACGTAGAGACGGACCAGCCGAAAGTACTGCGCGGCCACCGAAGACCCAACGCCAGCCGTCATCTTCGCCGGAGAGTGCACAGCTGCCGGCGAAGGTGGTGTGCATAGATGCCGAGCAAGGAGGATCGTCTGACAGCGAGGATCCACGGTCTCCTGAAAGCTCCTCGGAGTATGAGGACAGCCGCGAGGGTGCCGAGGTTCCCGCTGCTGCTGCTGTCGTTACCGAAGCTAGGACGGTGAGTCGTTTTAAGTCATTTAGGTCGCCGCCGCGGTCACCTACGCCATCTCCAAGGGTCGCGACGACGGACGCCGAGCTGGACTCGACGTCGTACGCCGGTCTGGCATCGGCGTCGTCGCCGGCGCCCGGCGCCGCGTCCCCATCTGCCCGGCCATCCAGTCCGATGGCCGAATCTTCGCGCCTGGGATCGTATCCTGAACCCCAGGCACAGTCGTCCTATGCGGCGGCGCTGGCGGCGCCTGCTCCGCCGCGTCAAGTAAGCCCACCACCTCTTACTTCTGCAGGCAACACCACCCGCCAGCCCACGAGTGCTGCAGCGGCCGGCAAGGCGTACCCGCCCATTGTGGTCGAGCGGATGCCGAGTTGGCCCACTCATTTCGCGGCGCTGCGGGAGAAACTGGGCCACGCACCTAATGCGCGGCCCTTTGGACAGGGCATAAGGTTTATGCCACCGACGGCCGAGGAGTACCGGGTGATCCAAAGGTACTTGACGGACTTGTCCGCCATAGAACCGGGACTCTCCTGGTTCTGTTATACGCCGCAGGACGATCGCCCCACTAAGGTGGCGGTCAAGGGCCTGCCGGGTATGACGGACCCAGGAAGCGTCACAGAAGCCCTAAAAAGGCTTGGATTCCCGGCACGATTCGCGCGCCATATTCCATCTAGGCGAGGTAAGCCCGGCTGCGTCTTCTACGTGCAGCTGGACCGAATGGCCGAGACGGAGTTGCGCCGCCTCTACGGGGTGACGGAACTCCTGTTCATGCCGGGGGTCGTTGTGGAGGCGTGGAGGGGTCGCTTTGGCCCCCCCCAGTGCCATCGCTGCCAAGCAGTGGGGCACTCCTCTACCAACTGCCACCGGCCGGCCAGATGCGTCCGGTGCGCGGGGGGGCACGCAGTCCGGGATTGCCCAGAACCGAGGGACGCCATCCCCAAATGCACCAACTGCAAGGGGGCACACTCGGCCAATAACAGGTCGTGTGTTTACCTGCGCAGGATGGCTCGCGTGAGGGGTATGACGGTCCCTCCGCCTCGTCCAACTACCGCAGCGCCCGCACAGCGTCCGCCGCAGACCCGGAGGGAGCCAGTCCCAGTTCGAGTCGTGGAGGAGTTTGCGCCGACTGAGGGCGCGTCGCTGATGGCCCCGGCTAACGCCCCTGCCGTAGTAAGAAGCAGCAGGCGCAAAGCCAAGAGGCGAAAGGGGAAGCGCGGACAGCAGGCAGAAACGCCGGCTGTACAGGCTCCCCCCCTTCAACCATCGACGGCCGATCGACCGCGCCCCTCAGGAAGCGGCGCGAGGACAGCCGTCACCACCAAGGCTGCTCCGGCAGACCACCAGCCGCCTCCTCCAGCACCGACTCCAGCTCCGGCAGCTGCACAGGCGGCCCCCTCCCACAAAGGGAAGGGGAAAGGTAAGCGGTCGCAGAGGGAGGTAGAGGTCCAGGTAGCCCCAGCACCCCAGCCTCCATCACCCCGCCCCCGCTCCGTCTTCATCCCCACTCCCACACCCCGCCCCCTGCAGGCCCTGGGGATCAACACGCCGGCCGATGACCTGGTGGCGGCAATAGCAACCATCAGCGAGGCTATTGCGCGGTACCCAGCGCTTGTAGGTACCATTAAATCCATCCTGGCCGACACTCTTGGGTTCCATTATGGCTGTCCAACTTAGACTCCTGTATTGGAACCCGGGAGGAATCGGCCAACATATCCCGGCGCTGCGTCGGCTCGTCCGGGAGCAGGACATACAAGTCGTGCTGCTGGGCGAGACGAAGCTGCGGCCGGGACTGGCCTTTACACTCCCGAACTACGCCGTGTACCGGCGCGACGAAATATCGCCGGCAGGGCTCCCTTACAGGGGCACAGCCATTGCGATTCGCCGCGACCTGGTACACGACGTGCTTCCTCTGCCCCCGTTCGTGAGCACGCGCTCCATCGGGGCCGTAGTGAGCGCCGGGGGACGGGAACTGCGACTGTTTGCCGCATACCGACCGCCTGGTCCCCAATTTATCCCGCAGGACATCCACACCATCCTGGACGAGAGCGCTGCGACCTTACTGGCTGGTGATCTCAATGCCAAACATCCGGCTTGGGGTTCCAGAATCACCAATACAGCGGGACGCAAGCTGTACTTTGACGCCGAGGAGATGGGCTACGAGGCGATTGGGCCAGAATCGCCCACCCACATCCCCACGGCTGAGTCCTCTCGCCCCGATGTCCTGGACATAGTGCTTCACAGGAATCTCCGATGCCCTGTTCATGTGGAGGTGTTGTATGATCTGGACACGCAGCACCTCCCAATTCTGGTCACGCTTGGTCTGGGGGCCGACGCGGTGGCCTTTAAACCGGTAACTCGAAGGGTGGACTGGGAGTCTTTTCAGTTAACCATGGGTGGGGTCAAGCTCACCCAGGCGCTCAATACACCGGGGGGAGTGGAAGCTGCGGCCGGCGCGTTCACGGCTTCAGTCCGGGAGGCGTTGGACGCGGCGACCACTCTCATACCGCAGTCCTCGAGACGCGCCAGACTCCCGGCCCACCTGGAGAGAAAATTAAGTAAAAAGCGGTTACTTCGCCGATTATGGGCGCGCACCCGCTGCCCCCGGGTGAAGCGTGACCTCAACAACCTGGCGGAGGAGTTGTCTGCTGAGATGGCGGAGTACCGTGGCGCCTCCTGGGAGGCGAGAGTCGACCAGGCAGGTGAGCACGAGACTTCACTCTTCCATCTCACCAGGCAGCTCACCCGAACGAAGGAGACCGTCTGCCCACTCCTTAATGGTGAGGGCAGGCGATGTTATTCACCTAAAGAAAGGGCGGAGATTCATGCGGGGCACTTAGAAGAGCAATTCTCTCCACACCCCGCAGCCGCTGCCGTCGCCGAACACCACGAGATCGTAGAGGCGTGGGTAGAGGACTTCCTTGGACGCCCGACACCGCCACCCCAGGGATTGGAGTTCATCTCGCCCTCGGAGACGCGGAAGGCCGCCTTACGTTTACCGAAGCGTAAGGCGCCAGGCCCCGATGGAGTCCCTAACATGGCGTTGGCGATGCTCCCGAGGAGGGCCTTAGTCGTAATGACAAGGCTCTTCAATGGTATACTACGCACCGGCCACTTCCCGACCACCTGGAAGATGGGTAAGGTGATAGTTCTCCCGAAGCCGGGGAAAGACAGACGTCTCCCGGCCAGCTACCGTCCCATCACGTTGCTGCCCACCATAGCAAAGCTCTTCGAGAGGCTGGCGCTGAAGCGACTGCGACCGTCACTTAGTTTAAGGGACGAGCAGTTCGGCTTCCGCGCCGGTCACTCGACTACGCTGCAGCTGACACGAGTGCTCCACCATCTTGCAAGCGAGACCAATTACGGTAGACACACGGTCGGCGTCTTCCTCGATATCGAGAAGGCGTTCGACCGCGTATGGCACCCTGGGCTCGTTTTCAAGCTGTTGGAGTCACCCCTGTCGGCGCTATTGGTGAGGTTAGTGGCGTCATTTCTAGATGGGCGGCAGTTCTATGTGTCGGTTGAGAACGTCGCCTCAGACCCCCGCCCAATACGTGCTGGTGTACCACAGGGTAGCTGCCTCTCGCCACTACTCTACGCCTTCTACACGAACGACATTCCCACCCTCGAAGGTCACCTCGAGGAATGGGAAAGGGACGTGGAGCTCGCGCTGTTCGCGGACGACAGCGCATACTTCGCGTCTTCTCGTGATGCCGCAATAGCTACACGCAGGATGCAACGACTGTTGGATCTCTTACCGGAGTGGCTGGATAAGTGGCGTATGGCCGTCAACGTCGGTAAGACGGTCGCGACACTTTTCAGCCGCAAACGCAGCATGCCGCCGCCGCTACGTCTTCGTGATCGGGAGGTGGCTTGGCAGCCCACAGTTAGGTACTTGGGATGTAACATCGATCGCACGTTGCACATGGTGCCTCAGGTGGACCACGTGATCCGACAGGCCCGTGTTGCACGTGCGATGCTCCGACCGGTGCTTGCATCTCATCTGCCGCTCCGAACAAAACTAAAGGTGTACAAGCTGTACGTCCGATCCCGTTTGACCTACGCGGCGCCGGCGTGGTACGCGTTGGTGTCAGAGTCCAACAGGAAACGCCTCCGCGCGCAGCAGAGCCAGTCCCTCCGGGCGATCGTCGGGGCGGGTCGCTTCGTTCGGAACGACGTGTTGGAGCGCGACCTTAAGGTGCAAACCTTGGACAGGTTTGTGGCTCAGTTGGCGCGTCGTATGTACGAACGCGCTGACAGTGGGCCACATGCCCATCTACGAGGTTTCGCGCCCCTTCACGCTCGACCCCCCGAGGGGCGTCCGCTCCCTCGTGAACTCGAGGGCCAGGTATCCTCCGACCATCTGGAGGACTAAATCTGCGTAGCAGCATAGCGCGGTCACAGAAGGCCGAAGGCTGCAACACTGCCTGACGGCAGCACACATCACCGGTGGACAGTGCTTCCACTGAGGGAATTGCCCGGGTAAGGAGGGGATCCTCGAGGCCCGCAGACCTTACGCCAAGCGGCGACGCCACGCCGCGGCATAGGACGACTTTCAAAGTCAAAAGTCAAAGTCAAGCGAACATGGCCTCCAGAGAGAAGCACTCCCAAGAAGAAAAGAAGAAAAAGAAGAAAGAAGACTCTGAAGAAGAAAGAAGACTCAAGACACTGAAGACTGAAGACTGGAAACTCTGCAGGACGGAAGGACCTTCTGCAGCAGGAAGAAAGAAGATTCTCCGCGACAGAAGAGCGAAGAATATTAGGGCTAGGCAAGGGGGATTAGGGCTAGGCTTTGGCTGGTCCACTAAGGCTTAAACAGATAACGTCATTCTTGTTTCTTTTAAAAACGTCTCCCCCCGCACCTACCCCCCGCACCCTCTACATCGACGCGGCAAGAGAACGACGCAACTCCCCGACGCGAAGTACACACACGAGCGGGCTTCCGGCGCCGGACGAGCGAAAGTCCGTCCGTATCTACATCACGCCCGCACCCCTCCGTCGCGGTAAGAGCCGTCGGTGAGGACTCGCTTTAGCCGACGGACGCGCCTGCGCACTCACGACAACGCACGTGGGGCGCACGGCACGCACGCCCCGCGACAATGACCAAAAATAAGACCAAAAGGTGTTTTGATACTGAATTTTTTGTGTATATTTAGCTATTTATTTATATTGTTATATTTATTTAGCTATTTTAGTGCATATTTCACCTTTTTATAGGAGATATTTGCATGCATATTTTGGCATTTTGATAGTGCATATATTCCGATGTCTCTACATTAGTGTCAAGCGCTGTCGTGTTCTGGTCTGGAGGGTATGATTATGGACATATTTTTCGTCCTCACTTAGTCCTCAGGGCTCTTAGGGGGCGACTTAATCATTAGTCCTCAGGGTTCTTAGGGGGCGACTTAATCCTTAGTCCTCAGAGTTCTTAGGGGGCGACTTAATCCTTAGTCCTCAGGGCTCTTAGGGGGCGACTTAATCCTTAGTCCTCTGGGCTCTTAGGGGGCGACTTAATTATTAGTCCTCAGGGCCCTTAGGGGGCGACTTAATCATTAGTCCTCAGGGCTCATAGGGGGCGACTTAATCCTTAGTCCTCTGGGCTCTTAGGGGGCGACTTAATTATTAGTCCTCAGGGCCCTTAGGGGGCGACTTAATCCTTAGTCCTTAGGGCTCTTAGGGAGCGACTAAAGGGTGACTTAGTCCTCAGAGGCAGCAACTTATCTAAGGTACCCTCAGGTAAAACTGTGACCATCACAATTGGGAGGTAATTATAGATTTCCATAGACGGAAGTAGCCACTTACCACCAGGTGAACAGCATGCTCGTTTACTACTTCTATATTACAAACAGTGTACTTAATATACTTAGTACCTAATCAAAATCCTGAAAGTAAAAAGGCTAAAATTACAACATGTATTTTATTTGTAGTAGAAGTATTCCTGCTTTGTAACAACAGTACGGATCTACTTCATATGAAGTTAGATATAATTAGAAAGTCTTGCTTACTTTTTACACTCATTAAAACTTGAAGTAACGAAAAGTTATTAAAATGTGGTGTTCTTAATTATCAAGAGTAGTAAGTCATCTGTGGCGAAACTCAGGTAAAACTCTAATCTTATGTGGGGTTAATTACAGATCTACAGGTAGAACCAGTGTGGTTCGACCGGGGCAGTACAACCGTCACGCCTATTCCTATCGTAAAGCATTTCTTGCATTTCGATGAAAGGATGTGGTGGAGGGCACACTTTTATATGAGCGATGATCATAGTCCTCGAGAGTAGCAACGCATCTGTGATCGACTTTAAATGGAACCCATGTTCTACTTGAAGTTTCTTACAGATGTCTATGGGTGGCAGTGAACACTTACCATTTTTTATCTGATGATGGGATTATTTACAGATCTACAGGTGGTAGAACCAGTGTAGTTCGACCGAGGCAGTACCACCGTCACAACTATACCTAGCGTAAAGCATTTCTTGCATTTCGATGAAAGGATGTGGTGGAGGGCACACTTTTATATGAGCAATGATCATAGTCCTCGAGAGTAGCAACGCATCTGTGATTGACTTTAAATAGAACCCATGTTCTATTTGAAGTTTCTTACAGATGTCTATGGGTGGCAGTGAACACTTACCATTTTTATCTGACTGAAGTAGCAAACGAGCAGTCCACCTAATGGTAAGTGGTCACTGCCGCCCATGGACATTTGTAAGCAACTTCACATTGAACATGGATTCCATCTGAAGTCAATCACAGATGCGTTGCTACTTCCGAGGACGATGATGGTCGCCTCATGTGAACGTATGTCGGCAACCACATCCTTCCATCAAAACACAAGAAATTCTTCACGCTAGAAATAGGTATGACGGTGGTACTTCCCCGGTCGAACTACACTGGTTCTACCGCCTTCAAAACTTTCGCTTACTATTATCATATCAAACAAAACGATAAGTTTTAAACAATTGTTATTGCAATGGTCCTTTTGCCTAAGCGTAAAAGAAAATAGCTTGTCATTTCGGTGACCGCGCCCGAGAGGCTAAAAGTCTAAAATTGTTTTACTTGGCAGCTGACCAAGGGTTATTGGTTGCAAGGCGGTTTGTTTTAGAGGCATTTCTGTAGCAGTTGGATATCAAACGGCTCGGAATTTCTAGTTTGAAAAGAAATTGAAACGAAGAGAAATTCAAACGGCAGTATTATACTGGATGGAAGCGATATGTGAAATTAATTGTGCAGCTAAAAATATGTAATGTCGAATGTCTTTTTATATTTGATTCTATATGTCTATAGGACACAGGTCAAAATATTTGTAATGTCGAATTTCTTTTTCTATTTGATTTTACATGCCGACAAAGTTTTGTATTTCTTGTGTGATGTTTTATTTTTTGCACTAAACTTATTGATATATAAATATACTAGTGTAAGCGACGTCTTCCGCGTAGTATATAAGCATTTTTGAGTTATATCAGTATCACGTAGCATATAAGTATTCAATTGTATTGTAAAATAAGCGTTTTGTAGTATGTAAGTTTAGTTTATTACTGAATAAATGATTATTAGCATAGAGTAGGGATAAAAATGTATTAGCTAGGTTGTTTTTTATTTTAGTAAGTATTAAAAGTAATGAGTAGATAGTAGCTATACATATGGAATATTTGTGAGCCCCGAAATAGGTCGAGACACGTCCGAACCTGTCACGACAGGTAAGGAATTTGTGAGAGCAGGATAGCGAATTGCGAGAGCGGGATGGCAGAGAAATCAAACGCTATTGGCCGAAAGGGCCATTTTACTAGTTATAGTAGTTGACATTTGTTAACCTATTTCGGGGCATATATATAGAACCCAAATGTAGGACCAGCATTCATTCGGAATGCGACTTCGGACAAGGAAACAAATAAAAGAAGCTAAGAAAAGGAGCACTGGAGGTTTTATTGGAGAGTATTCTTCGGTCGAGCCGGCACCCACGTATTGCACTTTGGCCTCACACGCCATAATTGCTGGTCCATTCGAGCGCCGGATAGGAAGAAAGAAGCAAACCGAAGATGCCCATCCGTTCAAGATCACCGTCACGCTCCAAGCAAGAAGAACGAAGCTCCGAAGAATCAAGAACAGACTGGTCGATGTATACGCCTGCAGATACAGTAACCGCATCAACGTCCACGGAAGCAAGCACCGCTCATCACACAAGCGCCACCGCCTCGACCGCCGCGTCCAACGCCGCCTCGACTGCCACATCCGCCACCGCCTCGACCGCCGCACCCGCGTTAACCCGCGGAAGAAGAACACGCGCCGCGACGGCCGCGACCACGGCCACCGTCGAACCCACGACGACCGAAGCACCGAGAGCGACGACGACCGCGACGACGACCACGACTACGACATCGAGTAGGACTACGCGCACCGCACCGACTGCGACTACGTCGACGCCCGCAACGATGATGCCCGCACCTGCAAGCACCGAACCACGCGCGCACCTGAAGAACATTGGAAGGCCTAATGTCCCACCGTTCGCGTCTTCAGAAACCGTGGTTCCCCGGACGACCAGATCCTCCAGATCCAGGAAAGCAGAACTCAAAGCGCAAGCGGAACTTCAGAAAAAGCAACTGGTAGCCGCGGAGACCGCCGCGGCACTCGCACGCACCGAACTGGAACTCGCCCAGTACGACTCCGAGGATGAAATGGGGAACGAATATGAAGTCGAACACCAATCGCACGTAGAACAATGGGTGCGACACACGACGTCGTATGTTGAACACGCCGAAGAAAAAGAAGTACCTTCGAGCAAGAGCGAACTCAAGGACCTCGCCGACGCGATCATCACCGCCGCGCGGACAGTACAACCGACATCCGCGCCGCACAAGATATGGGACCTACCCGATTTCAACGGCGCTAATGAAGAATGGCTGCCTTTCAAGAGGTCATATATGGACAGCGCGGAGCAGTTCAACGACGTACAGAATATGGCTCGCTTAAGAAGAACGATAAAAGGAACCGCAAGAGAAGCAATACGAAGCCTGCTCTTCGCGTCGTCGGAACCTCAGGAGATCCTCGCCGCTTTAGAACGCCGCTTCGGAAGACCAGAGCAATTGGTTCTCGTCGAAGTCGAAAAGCTGAAAGAATTATCGCGCATCGGCGATACACCGAGGGACATCTGCGCATTCGCGAGTCAAGTCAGCAACGCAGTCACAACAATAGAAGCATTGAAGAAGGCCCAATACTTGTATTCGCCGGAAATCGCAAGAATCGTCATTGAAAAGCTGTCGCCCATACTTCGGTATCGCTGGTTCGACTTCAATGCCAGCGTGGACCACGACGAACCGGAACTAGTGAAGCTCAAAAAGTTTCTGAACTCCGAAGCGGACTTATGCGGATCGTTCGCGCTGCCGGAAATCAATAAGAGAAGATTCGCGCAAAGAAGATTCCCCGTTCACGCGGCGCGAGAAGAAGAAGAGACCCATACGGTAGCAACGTCATCGGAAACGTATAAGAAGAATTGCTTCCATTGCAATGGAGACCACTGGCTCACCGAATGCAGGAAGTTTAAAGAAGCTGCTACCAATGAGAAATGGGAGATAGCAAAACAGAAGCGTTTATGTTTTAAGTGTCTGCGATTGAGACACATACGAACGAATTGCAGAGCGCAACCGTGTAGAAGATGTAAGAAGCCGCACCATACGTTGTTGCACTCGGAGCCTACTCACACAATAGCACCGTCTACGCAACAACAGCAGCTCACGCCGTCACCGTGTAATCAAGCGAAAGAAATTGAAGAAGCTCGACCCGTCTACGCCGCAGCGGACGGAACAAGAGTCTATTTGAAAATGATGCCTGTCGAGATCTATGGACCCAAAGGATCAGCCCGCGTGCTAGCACTACTGGACGAGGGCTCAACGGTTTCACTAGTAGACGCCTCCATCGCCTCACGCATAGGGGCCACCGGGGAAGAAAAGGAACTCATACTGGAAACCGTGGGTGGGAAAATAATTACCAAAGAGAGGTCACAGAAGATGGATCTGAAGATAAGAGGCATACACAGGAAGGACAAGCGAGCTTTGAGAGGCGTGCGCACCGTCGAAGAACTGAAGTTGTCACCCCAATACGTCGACAAGAAGTCAATTGAAGAATGTAACCATTTGAGAAGTCTGAATAACGAATTGGTTTACGAAAAGGAAAGGCCCGCACTGCTCATCGGTCAAGACAACTGGGACCTCATAGTCTCTAGGAAGATCTTGAAGGGAAAACGAAGCGAACCTGTAGCTTCTCTCACGAGCCTAGGTTGGGTACTTCATGGGGGCCACGCCGGGATAACTTCAGTCAACTTCATAAACCACTGTCGAGCTGCTAGCAACGAAGAAACTATTGAAGAATTAATTAAGAAGCACTTCGCGTTAGACTCGATCGGAATACAAGAACGACGTCCTAGCAACGACGCGGATGAACGAGCGCTGACAATACTAAAAGAATCTACAAGGCAGTTACCAGATGGAAGATACGAGTCCGGACTTCTATGGAAATCGGAGAGCGAGACGTTACCAAACAACTACACTCAAGCTCGAAGCAGGCTACTCGGCGTTGAGAGGAAACTGGATAGGGATGCTACACTTAAGGAAGAATACAGCAAGCAACTGAGCAACCTGTTGTCAAGTGGATATGCCGAAGAAGCACCTGAGAATATTACAATAGGTCGGACATTCTATCTCCCACATTTCGCCGTGACGCATCCATTGAAGGGGAAGATTCGCATAGTATTTGACGCTGCCGCCAAGCATGAAGGGAAGAGCCTAAACGATGCATTGCTCCCCGGCCCGGATCTGCTCCAGTCTCTATTTGGGATACTCATACGATTCCGAGAGGGGCCCGTAGCAGTCGTCGCCGATGTTAAAGAAATGTTCCTGCAAATCCAAATTAGAGAGGAAGACCGCGACAGCCTGCGCTTTCTCTGGCGAGGAGAGGACCGAGAATCGAAGCCCAAAGAATACAGAATGAAGTCGGTAATCTTCGGCGCAGCGTCTTCTCCAGCAACCGCCATATACGTAAAAAACACCAACGCGGAGAGACATGCAAGGGAACATCCCAGAGCGGCCCGAGCTATCGTCCGTAACCATTATATGGATGATTACCTACAGAGCTTTTCTACCACGGAGGAGGCGGCATCCGTTGCTGACGAAGTAAACCGAGTGCACAAAAGAGCTGGATTCATTTTGAAGCAATGGGCCAGTAACGAAGCGGAAGCCTTGGCCAAGATCGATGCGAGCGAAAACATAGAAGAGAAAAGACTTGGCCAAGAAGAGAAGACATTGGGTATGAGGTGGCTCGTGCAAGGAGACGCATTAGCTTTTAACGTCGGCCTTAGAAACATACCAATAGAAATCAAGAATGGCAAGAGGAAGCCAACAAAGAGGGAAGTCACCAGCGCCGTGATGTCCACCTTCGACCCGCTGGGACTCGCCGCCCCAGTCCTGGTAATGGGGAAGAAAATGATACAAGACCTCTGGAGATCCGGAGTCCAGTGGGACGAAGAAGTCAACGAGGAACAACATCACGCCTGGGAAGAATACGCCGAAAGCATCGAAGCTCTAAATCATGTCAAGATACCGCGATGTCTGGCGCTTACTACGAGATCGGGCGAAATACATACCTTCGTCGACGCCAGCGAAACCGCATACGCCGCCGCCGTGTATTGGAGATCTACGGTTGACAACGGAGAAGTCAACATCAGGCTGGTGGCTGGGAAGGCGCGAGTGGCACCCGTCAAAGCCACATCGGTTCCCCGCCTAGAACTGCAAGCTGCGCTATTGGGCGCAAGATTGGCCGCGTCCGTGTGCGAAGAAACCGACCTCACGGTTACTAATAGAGTGTTCTGGTCGGACTCCACGACGGTTCTACAATGGCTGAAAGCAGACCCGCGACGCTTCAAGGTGTTCGTCGCGCACAGACTCGCCGCCATAGGAGAGCTCTCCAAGCCGAACGAGTGGAGATGGGTACCAACCAAGGACAATCCAGCTGACGACGCGACTAGGAACGCCCCGCGAGACTTTAACAAAGAGTCAAGATGGTTCAGAGGTCCTGCATTCCTTTACGGCCCGAAGTCTGACTGGCCCGTGAAGGAAATACGCAAGCAAGAAGGCGACTCAGAAATAAAAAAGAAGAACGCCTGCACCATCGCCGTAGTCAAAGAAAAAGAAAGGTTGATAGACTCCAGCAAGTTCAGCAATTGGTGGCGCCTGCTAAGAACGATGGCGAGGGTACACATGTTCATAGATATGTGTCGAAGTAAAGTCGACAAAGAACGCTCCGAAAATAAGAACGATAAAGCCCGCCTGCCCATTGACAGAAAGTATTTGAAAAAGGCAGAAGTTACACTGATAAGAAGCAGTCAAGAGGAATCGTTCGAGCGCGAAATAAATAGCGTACGGAAGAATAAACCGATTGAACGCTCAAGCCGCCTAAGAAACATCGACGTCGCGCTTAGTGAAGATGGGATTCTACGACTGCGAAGCCGGACGTCGAAGATCGAAGCCAGCAAACAAGGACTGCCGATCCTAGATGGAAGAGAACGCACGACCCGACTCATCGTAGAACACTATCACCGACATTTGTTTCATGGCAGTCACGCTACGGTCATTAACGAGCTACGGCAGAAGTACTGGATTGTATCGCTACGCGAGGCTGTAAGGAAGATCGCCTTCGAGTGTCAATGGTGCAAGATGCGAAGAACGAAACCGCAGATTCCACCACTGGGCGACTTACCACACGAGCGACTAGCACATCACCAGCCTCCTTTCACCTGCGCAGCCGTGGACTACTTCGGACCGATGCATGTAACAATTGGTCGACGACGCGAGAAACGTTGGGGTGCTCTCTTCACGTGCCTTACTACTAGAGCAATACACCTAGAATTAGCCTCGTCTCTCAGTACAAGCTCTATGATTATGGCCCTACGAAGGTTGGCAGCTCGGCGGGGAAGCCCTCGCGTCATCTTCAGTGACAACGGCACGAACTTCGTTGGAGCGAATAACGAACTGAAAACTGAAATTAAGAAAATAAAAAACGAAGACCTCGTCGAGTCCGCGGAACGAGAAGGTATAACATGGAAATTCATCCCACCAGGGGCTCCACACATGGGGGGAGCATGGGAGAGAATGGTGCGCTCGGTGAAAACCGCACTGATCGCCGTCCTCGGAGAGAAGAGTCCGCCTGAAGAGGTCCTTTACACCCTGCTGACCGAAGTCGAACACACGGTCAATTCCCGTCCTCTAACACACCTGAGCGCCGATCCCCGAGATGAAGAAAGCCTGACTCCGAACCACTTCTTAATGGGCAGATCCTGCGGTGCCGCGGTCCTCGGGGAGTTTGACGACTCCTGCCTCGTGGGGAAGGCGGACTGGAAGACAGTACAGCATATGGCGAATCATTTCTGGTCCAGGTGGATGAGGGAATATCTTCCTACCCTCATGCCGCGGAAGATCGACAAATCAAAGAATACAGACTTCCGCGAGGGCGACGTGGTTATCATCGCAGACGCTACGCTCCCGCGCAACACATGGCCGCGGGGACAGATCGAGAGCACGTTTCCGGGTCCTGATGGGAGAGTCCGCATCGTCAACGTACGCACCAAGGGAGGAGTGCTGAGACGACCGGTGTCCCGCCTCATCCTGATGAACAAGACGCCGCAACCCGAAGATGAAGTGTGCGGACCGCCGGACACTGGGGGGAGATTGTAAGCGACGTCTTCCGCGTAGTATATAAGCATTTTTGAGTTATATCAGTATCACGTAGCATATAAGTATTCAATTGTATTGTAAAATAAGCGTTTTGTAGTATGTAAGTTTAGTTTATTACTGAATAAATGATTATTAGCATAGAGTAGGGATAAAAATGTATTAGCTAGGTTGTTTTTTATTTTAGTAAGTATTAAAAGTAATGAGTAGATAGTAGCTATACATATGGAATATTTGTGAGCCCCGAAATAGGTCGAGACACGTCCGAACCTGTCACGACAGGTAAGGAATTTGTGAGAGCAGGATAGCGAATTGCGAGAGCGGGATGGCAGAGAAATCAAACGCTATTGGCCGAAAGGGCCATTTTACTAGTTATAGTAGTTGACATTTGTTAACCTATTTCGGGGCATATATATAGAACCCAAATGTAGGACCAGCATTCATTCGGAATGCGACTTCGGACAAGGAAACAAATAAAAGAAGCTAAGAAAAGGAGCACTGGAGGTTTTATTGGAGAGTATTCTTCGGTCGAGCCGGCACCCACGTATTGCACTTTGGCCTCACACGCCATAAGTCATATAAAAGAAGTAGCCAATATATTAGTGACTCTATTCTTATTTAATGTCGCGGGGCGTGCGTGCCGTGCGCCCCACGTGCGTTGTCGTGAGTGCGCAGGCGCGTCCGTCGGCTAAAGCGTGTCCTCACCGACGGCTCTTACCGCGACGGAGGGGGGCGGGCGTGATGTAGATACGGACGGACTTTCGCTCGTCCGGCGCCGGAAACCCGCTCGTGTGTGTACTTCGCGTCGGGGAGTTGCGTCGTTCTCTTGCCGCGTCGATGTAGAGGGTGCGGGGGGTAGGTGCGGGGGGAGGAGACGTTTTCAAAAGAAACAAGAATGACGTTTTTTGTCTAAGCCTTAATGGACCAGCCAAAGCCTAGCCCTAATCCCCCTTGCCTAGCCCTAATATTCTTCGCTCTTCTGTCGCGGAGAATCTTCTTTCTTCCTGCTGCAGAAGGTCCTTCCGTCCTGCAGAGTTTCCAGTCTTCAGTCTTGGGTGTCTTGAGTCTTCTTTCTTCTTCAGAGTTTTCTTTCTTCTTTTTCTTCTTTCTTCTTGGGAGTGCTTCTCTCTGGAGGCCATGTTCGCCGCTAAAAACCCGCCGGGTCCGCTGCCCTTCGGCTTTACCTTAAAGAGAGCCGCACGGCTCTAAGCCCATATTGCCTAATATTTCGATCTTATTTTTACTTTGGCTGACCCATGTCCGGCTAAATCTTTATTTCTTCCCAAAACTTTACACATATGTGTCATATATCGTTACATTCGTCTTAAAAAGATCTACAAAGCCATACAATTCTTATTCTTACATCTAAAAAGACAAAAAGTTATTCATGAAAAATACCATAAAAACATCGTGATTTTGTCCTATCATACATATGTTTTCCTTAATAAATCCTAAGTTCTAAATCTTATCCTTATCTATTGTATATAAAAATGTAGAGAAATGCTTAACCTATCGATCTACACTAATTACAACAATACAACTTAATCAGAACTATCAATAATTACGTTGAATACACAACTTTCATAAAACTTCCATAAAATTTTCTTAAACCTATTCGCTATCTCGTATTTACATCTTGCATCTCTTTCACATCGTGTTATAATCATAGCTTAAGTCCATTGTGATCCTATCGTAATGAACACTTCAAAAACATTTCTCTTAACTAAATTCGTAACATAATTCGTAAAGGTTATTCGTAATACAATCTTATTCTTATCGTACATAAGGGAACTTAATCTAATTAGATGAGTCGCCGACATCCTCCCCCTCGTGCGTAGCACCAACTCCTGACCCGGCGACTCCGTGCTGCTGGCCCGATGCGATGACCGCCTCCCCGCAGTCTGGCTCGCTGTCCGCCGACCCGCTGCTCGGCTCGACGGCTGCTCGCTCCTCGTCGCGTTGCGCCGGAACCAGTAGCACCACCTTGGAGCTGGGACGTTTCAGGACGCCCCCTGCCGTGCGCACCTCCAGTACTCTGGTGCGCCCGTCGGGTCCAGGATAGGTTCGGACCACCTCACCCCTTGGCCAGACTCCTCGAGGCAGCGTGGCATCCACTATGAGGACCGTATCCCCACACTGCAGGTCTCTCTTGGCAGCTCTTGCGTCGACTCTTCTCGGGATCAGAGTAGGAAGGTACTCTTTCACCCATCTGCTCCAGAAGTGGTCGGCTAGTCGCTGCGCCGTCTTCCATGTCCGCTGGCCGGTGAGATCTTCGTCGGTGAATGTCCCCAATCTTGTGCCGCAGGACCTCCCAATGAGGAAATGATTGGGAGTGAGGGCCCCTTCTTCCGTATCTTCGTCGGCTTCGATGAGAGGTCTTGAGTTCACCAGGTGCTCCGCTTCCAGTAGGTGAGCGTGCAGGACTTCTTCCTTGGGATGCCTTCTCTGGAGGATTGCCGCCAGGGTCCTTGTTAGAGACCAGACGAGGCGATCCCACGTGCCCTCCCTGCTGGGAGCCCCAGGTGGTATGAGTTCCCACCTGATGCCCATCTTCTCTGCCGCGGTGACGACGTCTTCTTTGTTGAGGTTGGTGACGGCTTCTTGGCTTGACCGACGGCTCTCCCCCTCGTGAGGTCTCCAGCGGGAACCTCCCCAGCTGCTGGAGCTCTTGCGTGCCACGGCGCTCCATGCGCCATTGACACCGATGAACCGTCGACTTGACCGCAGACCGTAGTCCCAGGATCCAGTAGCGTCGCCTCAACTCGTTGATCACCGTTGCGTGGTTACCATGACCCAACTTCTCATGGTAGTACGTGATGAGCAGCCCGGTGATATGATGCTGGCTATCCAGCACCACAGGTCCCTTCTCTTGCCGCGTGTGTACTGCTGCGTCGATTCTTCCCCGGAGTCGTAGTATTCCATCTTCCATGACGACGTCCAGTTCCTTAAGCCGGCTTTCTTTCTTCAACGGCCTTCCTTCCCTGACGCAGAGTACTTCTTCTTGGAAGCTCTCTTCTTGGCTTCTTCTTAACAGGATCTCTTCGGCTTCCTGTATTTTGTCGTGTTCGAGGGAAATGTATCTTCTCTCTTGGGTCTTCATGTGCTTCGTCTGCAGTAACCTCGCTGTTGCCCCCACCAGTTGCGTCCATCTTACGAACTTGGCTGGGTCAGGATCCGGACGCTGATCGACGGGCTGGGCCCCCACAGTCGATCCCCCTTTCTCCATTCCCGTGGGCTTCTTCTTGAAGGTGCGCGGTTTCTGCCAATCATCCTTGTTCCTTCCGTTGTTGAGAAGATTCCCCTTCCTTGCGATGTCCTTGCCGAATTCTTCTTCTCTAGAAGACAAGTGTGCGCTGGTCTCGAAGTTCACGGGTCTCGACGTTGCTCCGTTGGACCCGTGTAGCACCCACCCCAGATAGGTCAACGATGCTACGGGTTGACTTCGCTTCCCTTTGCGCGTGGCTCTGGACACGATGAGCTCCCAGTTGTCTTGTCCAATCAGTAGCTTGGGTGACTCCTCTTCGTAGCATAACTGGTCAGCCATCGACTTGAGGTGAGCACACTGCTCAATCATCTTCTTATCTAATCTCTGAGGCGTCAGGTTGATGTCATCTATCGTACGTGCCCTAGAGATGGTTCTCTTCTTCTCCTGGTGCAGTCCCTTGACCTTCATATTCAGCTTCATCGAGTCTTCCTTGGTGATGGTTCTTCCTCCAACGGTTTCTAGGGTGAGCGCCTCCATGGGTCCTTTGAGGCCGAGTCGCCTCGCGACCGCCGCGTCGAGTAGCGTGACCGTAGACCCCTCGTCCAGCAGCGCCAGCACCTTGGCAGCCCCCCTTGGCCCGTACAACTCGACTGGAACCATCTTCAAATACGCCCTTCCTGTCCTTGTCGCATTCACCGGGAGCATGACGTTGTTCGCTATTTCCCTCCTCTCTTCGGGCTTCGGGCTATGCCCCCGTTCTTCATGAAGCACGAAGTGATGCCACCGGTTGCATGCCTTGCACGGAGGACGCCGACATGTCTCCTTCTGGTGCCGCCCTCGCAGACACCTGAAACACATCCGTGACTTCTCAGCGACGTCCCACCTCTCCCTTACCGGCAGCCGTAGGAACTTGCGACACTCGTAGAGGTGATGCTCGTCCCGGCAGTGTGGACAGGAGGTCTTCCTTTCTTCCTCGACACGATCGGACGTGGTGTGTTCGGATTGACGCCAGGGAGGCTGCCTTTGATGCACCGTCTCCTGCGTCGCGTATGGTCCACACCGGTCCGCTTCCCTGTTGAGAAACTTCATCATTAGCACCAGGTCTGGATCTTCATCTTCCTTGTCGGCGGCATAGTCGTACCACCGATAGCGCAGCACCGCCGGCATCTTGTCCACGATGGTCTTCACCATCTCCGGCGAGTGTAGGTACTGCGGTCTTCGAAGCCCCCGAATTGTCGCGACAGTGTTGTTCACCCGGCTGGCAAACACGCAGACGTCGCGCGCACCTTCCGTGATGCGTGGCAGGTTCTTCACCTTCTCCAACTCCATCAGGATCAGGGCTTCTGGTCTTCCGAACCTCCGACGAAGAGCTTCCAATATTTCCTCTGGTGGGCACTCCGAATACAGGAGACTCTTCACCGCCTCCCGTGCCGCACCCTTGATGGACCGCCGCAGCCGCGCCATGTTGAGAGCATCTGTAAACATAGGCGCAGTATCTTCATATACCGTCCTGAAGGCGATCCACTCTTCACTTCTCCCGTCGAAGTCCGGCAACTCGTGCACGTAGCTCGGCGCACTCCGTGGCGCCGCGCTGATTGCCTTGATGATGGCCTCCGCTAAATCCTTGGTCCCGTTCGTTGAAGGTTCCTCTTGGTCCTCTGGCTTGACGGCGGCAATTGGAGGTTGGATGGCGCGCCCCTCCTTGGACGTGCCCTGCTGGTGCCCTTTCTTGGGCACCTCCCCCCGACGTACCTCTTCGGACATCCGACCGACCGTCGACTGCACCCATGTCTGCACGTTGGCGTCCCATGCAGGATTCTCTTCTTCAACTTCGGACTCTTCATCTTCCACCTGGGCCAACTCCCATTGGGCCCGGGCGAGTTCCGCTGCTGCTTTCGCTTCGTCTAGTTGTCGGCGCGCCAATTCTAGCTTGGCTTCACGTTCCCGACGTCCCGTAGACACGACGGAGCGAGTCTTCTTCTTTGCTGCAGGTGCTGCTGTTGCAGCAGCTGGAGCAGCAGGAGCAGCAACTTCCGTCTCTGAAGTGACTCTTGACTCGTACGTAGTTAACGTTCCCGCTGTAGTTGTGCCCGAGGTTCCCGACGTTCCCGAAGAGTCAGCTGTCCCTTGTGCCTCTTCTCCAGCACGGGGCGCAGTCGACTGGTTCGGCGGCGAGGTACCCCTCTGGCTCCTGGTGACAGGCATGACGACGTCAGTAACCCGATGTCTCGACGAAATACACGTAGATCCGGCTCGAAGGACCAGCAGATGTCGCGGGGCGTGCGTGCCGTGCGCCCCACGTGCGTTGTCGTGAGTGCGCAGGCGCGTCCGTCGGCTAAAGCGTGTCCTCACCGACGGCTCTTACCGCGACGGAGGGGGGCGGGCGTGATGTAGATACGGACGGACTTTCGCTCGTCCGGCGCCGGAAACCCGCTCGTGTGTGTACTTCGCGTCGGGGAGTTGCGTCGTTCTCTTGCCGCGTCGATGTAGAGGGTGCGGGGGGTAGGTGCGGGGGGAGGAGACGTTTTCAAAAGAAACAAGAATGACGTTTTTTGTCTAAGCCTTAATGGACCAGCCAAAGCCTAGCCCTAATCCCCCTTGCCTAGCCCTAATATTCTTCGCTCTTCTGTCGCGGAGAATCTTCTTTCTTCCTGCTGCAGAAGGTCCTTCCGTCCTGCAGAGTTTCCAGTCTTCAGTCTTGGGTGTCTTGAGTCTTCTTTCTTCTTCAGAGTTTTCTTTCTTCTTTTTCTTCTTTCTTCTTGGGAGTGCTTCTCTCTGGAGGCCATGTTCGCCGCTAAAAACCCGCCGGGTCCGCTGCCCTTCGGCTTTACCTTAAAGAGAGCCGCACGGCTCTAAGCCCATATTGCCTAATATTTCGATCTTATTTTTACTTTGGCTGACCCATGTCCGGCTAAATCTTTATTTCTTCCCAAAACTTTACACATATGTGTCATATATCGTTACATTCGTCTTAAAAAGATCTACAAAGCCATACAATTCTTATTCTTACATCTAAAAAGACAAAAAGTTATTCATGAAAAATACCATAAAAACATCGTGATTTTGTCCTATCATACATATGTTTTCCTTAATAAATCCTAAGTTCTAAATCTTATCCTTATCTATTGTATATAAAAATGTAGAGAAATGCTTAACCTATCGATCTACACTAATTACAACAATACAACTTAATCAGAACTATCAATAATTACGTTGAATACACAACTTTCATAAAACTTCCATAAAATTTTCTTAAACCTATTCGCTATCTCGTATTTACATCTTGCATCTCTTTCACATCGTGTTATAATCATAGCTTAAGTCCATTGTGATCCTATCGTAATGAACACTTCAAAAACATTTCTCTTAACTAAATTCGTAACATAATTCGTAAAGGTTATTCGTAATACAATCTTATTCTTATCGTACATAAGGGAACTTAATCTAATTAGATGAGTCGCCGACATTTAATATTCTCGTTTTATTTCGGTACATCATGGGATTTTAGTGACATAAATATTTTATTAATGACGCCATTTTATCAGCTTGAATTGTTGAAAAATTTTGATATATTTGTAAAATAGTTTTTCGATCCGTTGCAATTATAAAATAATATCTGTTAATTGTTAATTATTTACGTTCAATTAACTTAATACTCATTTTTTTATAAAAATATTTTTTTTATATATTTTTTTTAATTTTTATAAAAATAATATTTACGAATTATGATAGCTTTCATCATGAGTTTATACACGTGATTAATTTACTTAAGGACGCAATGGTTTTTTTTTTATGTCGTGACATTTTTCTTAGTTCAGTCTACTTGCAATACATGCCTTCAATTTTGGAGAATAGAGAAAATCACGAATAGATTTATTTAGATAGAATTCGAAAATATCTTACTTTGTTGACTTAATTTGTAAGGCCAAGAAAATACATTTAACTCGCAACATTGACTTAGGGTAATATTTATCCAAGTCCAGCGACGTTTTAATAAAATTCACCCTTCAATGCCCTCAAATATTTGATTTCTAAAAATTACTTAACAGCAACCTTTGAGAACGTTAGTATAGGTTCAGAATTAGATTTAGGCTCAATAAAGTCAGGTGAAAATAAAATAAATGAACCAGAAAACGTATTGCAAACTTCTTTATTCAGATAGTCAACATTTCTTTCATATCGACGTACAATAGAACCTTAGGTACATTCGAGGAAAGAAAATGTTTATTCAATTCCCTTTGAACTGGAGGCACGTGTAAAGTGGACTCGCTTTGTTTATCGATTCGACAAATTGTTTCCTCGTCTGTACCACTCAATCACTAGGCTTAATCTACATTATTGCGTATAGGCGTAACTTGAAGCGGTAATATGTACATAGGTATTGTATAATACAGTTTTCATAACTTGTCAGAAATAGTACTAGATAGGTAGCGTCAAAAAAAGTCGTATGCATTCATACTGCCGATAGATTTAAAAAAAAATCAAACAAAAAAACCTAAGTAAACTATTTCATTCACTCGCCACCGCCATGATTTATAGATTTTTTTTTGTTACGGGGAGGAAACCTTCAAAAGGTACACCGAAGTCTTGGGAGAAATTCCGGGTTATGGATTTTTACCCACTAAAACCTCCTCGGTGGCCTTCCTCAGCGCTTGTAGGGGACTCGGAAACTCCAACCGGTGGCCCCTAGCGCAGTGCCCCTCACGATGATTTATAGCTATAGTTAGTAAATGCCTCAAGTCACGGGCAAACTGAACATCAGCGTCATGACGGTTGCAGCGGCGGCTGTTGCAGCACATACAATAATATTTATAGGGAACCAATCGTGTTTTTTATATATGTATATTTTAAATTGTTTTGTTATTATTTATGTCTTATTTTTAAATTTTCTTTATATTATTGTTGTTTTATGTGTTGCAATAACGGAATAAATATTTTTATCTTTTTTTCTTTCTCTTTCTAAATAGAATGTTGAGTCGCGAACATTGCAAATCCATAACTTTACTCGCTACCAAATATCGTTTACCGTGCCTAAAGAAGTTTTAAACGTAATCACAAATTAGTAAGATCGGATTTTGGTAAGTATTTAAGAAAAAAACATGCGTCCCTACAAAGTACACATGTCAGAAGTGAAACTTCTTAGGCGAACTAATTTATAAATCTTGTTTATATTTATACAAATCTAAAACTTTAAATTTCCAAGATTAAGAGGAAGGGAAAAAGGCGTGATACGACGTTCGCTCTGTCTCACTTTTTCTCTCAATCTTTCTCACTCGCTTGCTCCCTACTCTCACTCCACGGCTAGTTGCTCATGCTACGTTCGCCCTGTCTTACTCTCTCTCAATCGGTCTCGATCACTCTCTTTCTCTTTTCCGACACTTCCGTTGCATACCGGCGTGACGTTTCATCTGTAAAAATTTTACCCTCATGCGCCTAAAAAAGTTTCACTTCAAAATAGAATTCTTAACAACTGCACTAAACTATTATCCACAAAACTCATAAAAGATTATTTTTTGCATTGCGAATATTTGTTAGTAGAATGTAAATGAAATCTATGTGTCCCGTAAAATTAATCGCTAATTCATTGTAATAAAAATATTATCTATTCATTTTAGAACAAAATAATATTGCAATAATATAATTACGTCCAAATGCAATTTTTTAATAGTGGTCCAAATTATGCAGTGAATTTTGAGATGCTCAAACATCTAGTACTATTTTTGATCGAAGGTTTAAGACATGAAAATGCTAGTCTTCATACGGTTAACTTCACGAGAAAAATGTTTTACAATTTTTCTGAAAATACCCGAGAACGCGATTCTTCGGATATTTTCAGAACAATTTTAAAACTTACCAAGCATGACACTTCACTTTGTAAAAATGAAAGAGTTTTAAAGACATTTTAAAGTGGTCTAAGATTTTAAGTGAGATTTTACATGAAAAATACGATGGAATATTTGAAGCTGAGATGAATTTTACCTTGATATATGATGCCTCAGAACGACGGTTACTTTATATTTAACTTTTACAACCCTAAAGCAAACTTTTGGATAAAAAATCTCGGACCAGATGTTATATGGAATGTAATACTGAGTGTTACAAAGAGGTTAGTTTAAATTGCATTTGTCTTTTATATTCAGGTCTTACATAATTGGGAGATAAAAAGCAAAATGCTCTCTAAATAAAACATGCTGAAGAACTAGTTAACCAAAAAAATATTTAGAAGAATTATGTTAATTTTTAAAAATTCAATAATTTATCTATCGTAGCGCGCATCGAGTAACATACATATCTATCTTGGGATTGGAGTTACATTTTTTATTGATTAACTTAAAATTTATATAATACAGTTCACATTCCTGAAGTTTTTAAAATAAGCTTTACTTACAGAAAAGAAATGAACAAATTAAAACACTAATTTTAAATTTAAATAGTTGTGGATGGCACAAATTAGTTATTAATAATTTTCAAACATTAAAAACTTAACTTTTCTAAACAAAATATTGCTATTTTTATTGCATTTGATGCTTTGGCAATAAACTTACATACGAACATTAATAAAATTACTTTAATATCATTATAATTACAATAACATTTAAAATACAAATCTCGCACTAAGTTAAATAATTTAATATCATTGGTAAAAACGATTAAAACGATCAATAAAAATAATTCCTACTTCTATTTTTTGTATAAATTTGCAATTAAAATTAAATAATACTGTATTCTCGTTACATTTTTATTTTAAACGTTAAACAAGTCTTTTTTAATTAATATTAAATATTTAACGTTTTTTCTTTTATCAGACGTAAAAAACTCATATGGTATATAATAGTAATAACAATAATCATATTTTATTTCAGATAAAATAATTTGATTTTTACAGAATTACTTAAAAAACATAAATAGTTCCTAATATTATACAATAAATAATTGTTTATTTTAAGAGGACAATGCATAAACTGATTCATTATATTATTCTTAGCAGCTTATATCAGCTATAAGCTCCGTATGATTTTTTTTAGCAAATTTAACTCTAAAAAAAGGTTGAAATAAGAGAGTTTACTACGTGGTAGAACCAGTGTAGTTCAGCCAGGAAGGTTCCTATTTCTAGCGTGAAGCGGTACTTGCGTTTCAGTGGAAAGGTGTTGTCGCTCACTTTTAATGAGGTGACCACTTTAGTCCTTGAAAGAAGCAACAATTCTGTGATTGACTTTAGATACAATCACCACAATACATGAAGTTCAATTGAAAAAAAGATCTATAGTAAAATCTTTGTTTTTCTGTCAATTTATCAAAAAACACAGAATTATGATCTAATTAATAAGTTTTTACTATCATTTACAAGATAGCTTATCACGGGCACTCAAATTTTGTTTCTATTTCAGTTTGAGGAGTTTCGTTTCAGTTATACAAAGTTATCGCAAACTCAGGAAAGCGGAGTTTAGGTAAATTATCTGTCTTAAAACTTTTAAGGCAACAAAACCGAAGTGTACAGATAAAAAAACAAATAAATTCAAAGGAAATACAATATAAATAATACATCAGAAACAAAAATATATTAGTCTGTTTAACTATCTATTGATATAAAAGATTTAAATTACTGTTTTAGTTTGAATAAAGTGACAATAACATTTTCGACAATATATTCTTATACATCATAACACCAAATTGAAATGTTTCAACGTATATATTATACATTTATTTATACATTAAATTTAATAACGAACTCGCAATTATTATATTATACGATCACAAGGAAGCAGTTATTCCTAACGACATTATACATAGTGTAGTTATACACATTAAACTTATACATTTAACTTATCTCTATTCATTGTATATACATTATCGTCACTAAATGTCTTTCATATTCCGATAATTTACAATAATACTGATAAAAAGAAGACTTAAATTATACAATGGCTTATACATCACATAGTATATACATAGGATTGTGGAATGATATTCAAATCAATAGGTAATAGAAAGAGAACCTCAAATATATACATTTGTTTATGATGTCTAAAATTGTAGGTAAGCAGTGTTAAAAAGATATGTTTCTTCGTAGATTCAAAATTATAGCACGGTAACGATTATAGAATTTAATGTTGTCTAGTCTAGTGTTCTTGTCAGTTTGATTGACTACCAAAGCTCTTAGTATTTTGTTATTTTGGTCTAATAAAGAAGGAACTGAAACTTGCCCTCTCAATCGGGAGGTTCGAGGTTCAAATCCAGGCACGCACCACTGATTTATGTGCGTATTAGATGTTAATCATCACTTGTTTTCGGTGAAGGAAACCTACACACCTGAGAGTTTTTGAAAAAAAGTTCTTGGAGGTGTGTGAAGTCCATCAATTCGCACTTGGCCAGCGCGGTGGACTATGGCCTAAAACCCTCTCATTCCGAGAGAAGACCCGTGCCCAGCAGTGAGGCAATGATGGGTTGACGATATAAAGAAATGAAAGATTCTCAGATTATTTTATAATTTGAACATAATATTATCCTTTTTGGTTTAGTTTGTGGTAGTTGGCACCACTACTCTATATCTAATTAATAGCAGTATCAAGCACTCTGTTGTTTAGGTATGAGGTGATACGTCGTCTCAGACAGATTTATATGGAACGTTTAAACTCAGTCCTTTGGGGTAACAACTTACGATTGGCTTTACGTAAGACTCCCAATTATACCGGATGTTAATTACAGATGTCCATGGGCGTCAGAGGCCACTACCCATCAGTATGATACTACTGTTTTATAAAAAAAGTATATTTAATGTCTTTGGTAACAGTGAAATGAGTCCTTATTCTATTCAAAAGCCGATCAGTTAATATAAAGAAGATCGCGCATGATTTTAAGAAATATACACACTTAAAACCCCAGTTAAATATTTGAAGGAAGTTCTATGATATGCATTTTTAACTATAAACAGTACATTAAAAGACTAATTCATTAGCTACGAATCACAGTATAGACTAGCTTTATATGTACATAACTACCATTGTTATAGATATAACTATTACGAAATGAAAAATAATGTTTTTTAAGTTAAAAAAATCATGATGCAAATGAAAAGAAAAATCACATCAAAATACAAGGCAAATATTAAAATCCTTGAAAAAAGTAAAAAAAAATATAAAGGTAGTTCTCTAATATTTTAATTGGAATTGGATTTAATATTGATTTGAATTACTTTATATAACTACCAGTTAATATTTGAGATTACACATAACAAACCAATATTATCTTTTTTTACTAACTTCGTTTCAGAACAATTACATTTGACTTGATTCATCTTCTTGTACACTAATTTTATGGAGGTGATACATAATTTGCTCATCCTCTAAAAAAGTGTCAAAACACAAGAAATCATTGTTTTGAGTTAAAAATGCAGTTTGATTCCGTTTTTTCTCTTCTATCGATTGATAAAACCGCCACAATTTTAGTGTGAGTAGTTCACAAAAGATGGCTTAAAAGTCTGTAAGTGAGCATTAGCGTTCATAGAGGAACAAAATAATAAAAACGCGATTATCTCAAAACTTGTTTTTTTGTGTTATGACAGTTTTTCAGAGGATGAGCGATATGTGTAATATTATTGCAGTAACTGTGCAATTCACCGCGAATTCATATGTTTCTTACTTGTTTAATTTCGCAGTTTTTTTACCTTTATGCTAATTATTAACATTATTTTCTGAACAATAATATCGTCAACAGTTTGTATATGATAATTGTTGACATCACAAAATGTCATATATTTACAGACAGACATGTGATATGGCATAATTAGCGACGATTTTGTAAGGAACTCGACACAAGACCAACAAGTAATGTAAACAATTTGTCTTTGTACTTGAACTTACAAGTTGGCAAGATACGTTACTTGATATTTGAGAAATTACTGTTTGAGTTGTTCGTATTTCTGTTATCGAATTGTACTTTCATTACCATTTTATTAACATTAATACTCGTATTTGGAATGGAACACAATGTATGAAAGGAGGTGGGTTAATAACATTTTTCGCACATCACACATTTGAAAAAGTTTTGATTTGCGACAATTATTCCACGTTTTTGTATACTTAAAAAGTTTATTTTAAATTAGGTTTAACCATAAACATATTTAACTTCATAAATTATCGCTGAGAAATCCTTCCATGAACCGTAATTGGTTAGCACTCATATACAAACTTATTTTAAATAGAATCACTGAGAGCCAAAGTTAAGATGGTCCATGGGACATTTCTAAAAAAGATAGGAAGATCAAAAAACGCCAAAGTACAAAAAATACTAAATAAAGGATATCTCTTTTTCCTTGAATATCAAAACTTTATTCGAGTGTATCATTGGCGGAAAATGGAACCTATCAACTCATATCATTTGTTGAAGCAAACCTTTTCTCTTTGCCGCTTGTAAAAATTATACAACGGCTTATTTCATGGTGGTGTTAAAAAAACTTATAGTTTTATAAGATCTAGATACTTACTATCATTTTTTTAAATACGAAAACATAACTACTATTATTAAAATATATTCCCATCTCTTAACATTAAATAATAAAGCTAGACGAATGAACACAAGACCAACAAAGATTTAAAATCTCACGAGAAACGGAATGTAAGTACAGTCTTCGAATCACACCGTGACTTCTTCAGTGAAGCGGCTCTTATCATCTAAGTTGATAACGATGGCGTGTGTCCTAGCGTGACCTGATCTCACACCTTTAACTGTCTCAGTGCTACTTGGACTGGTTTTCACATCACTTTTATCACTTTTACCGTAACCGTTTCTACTGGCCACTTCTGGTGGTCGAATATCACCACAGTTCGCTTCACCCGAAATCTTGAAAACTCCGTTTTGTTTCTCATCTTTCTCCTCTTCAGTCGTTTCTGGTTTTCGCTTCGGAGAATCCGTCGTTACATCTGTTTGACTTTGTTCCGCGTTGCTGTTTTCAGTGCTTTTAGTGGGAGTGAATATTTTGTGTCTGTAAGCTGGTGGCGCTTCGAAGGGGAGATCTCTGCCGCTACTACTGGACTCCTCTGCGGGTGTCACCGTACACATAAGGCGGTCTGCTACGGCACTGAACACTGTGTTTAGTTTCAACGGTGCGGAATGGTCTGATGTTGTAGGTTTCCTTTCATGAAGGGCAGCAGCGTCCTGCATCGCTGTTATCCGTCGAGCAATATGCGCGCCCGTGCCACAACGCTCCCGTAGCTTGTCCAACTGATTTAGGATTTTCCTGAACTCCTCCTAGTAAAAGAGAACAGAATAATATGAAAAATATGTTTTTATGTTAAAGTAAAATGGTAAGCATTAACATGATAGCTTAAGTGCGGCGTTAGCCTGTTATTTAGTCTTCCTTAGGGATAATAATGAACCGCTCCATTTTAGATACCTCGTTATAAATACCTTGTTGTTATTAACTGAAAATATTAAACTACAACGTTTCTCTAATGGCCTTTTACCCAAACTATACCCGTATTACCGCGAAATAATTTTGCTAATTTAGGTAGGTATTAAAATTAGGTAGGTATAGATTAGAGCTGTGATAATAGTTGAAACTTGCCCTCTCGATCGGGATGTCCGAGGTTCAAACTCAGGCACACACCACTGATTTATGTGTGTATTAGAAATTAATTATCACAGCTTTTCGGTGAAGGAAAACATCGTGAGGAAACCTACATACCCGAGAGTTCTTTAAAAAAAAGTTCTCGAAGGTGAGTGAAGTCCACCAATTCGCACTTGGCCAGCGCGGTGGACTATGGCCTAAAACTCTCTCATTCTGAGAGAAGACCCGTGCCCAGCAGTGGGCCAATAATGGGTTAATAAGAGAAGAGGTATAGATGAAGTAAGACTACCGAGATAAATGTTATGTACATTGAATTTACATGAAAACATACTTAATTTAAAATGAAGTAGGTACTCGTAACAATTTTTTAATCTGAAATTCTAAGGTTAATCAACTTCATGCCATACAAATCTACTCACTTCAAGCTCTCTTTCAGTCATATTGTCGCAGAACCTCGCCCCGCGGTTAGTGGTCATGGTGTAAGTGGAGTCAGCCGGCCGAGACCTGAACTTGCCGGTCTTCTCCCTGTCGTCCTTGCCATGGCCTTTATACACCATGTATGCCTGATGGATAATACTATTATTAGATTTTTTTATACAACTGATGTAGCAAACGATTATTTTAAAGGTGGTAGAACCTGTGTAGATCGAAGTACCACCGTCACATCTATTTCTAGCGTGAAGCATCTCTTGCGTTTTGATGGAAGGGTGTGGTTGCCGGCAAACTTTCACTTGAGGCAACCATGATAGTCCTCGGGAGTAGCAACGCATCTGTGATTGACTTCAGATGGAACCCATGTTGTGTATGAAGTTGATTACAGATGTCCATGGGCGGCAGTGACCATTTACCATCAGGTGGACTGCATGCTCGTTTGCTTCTTCAGTCAGATAAAAAAACGAGTATGCAGTCCTCCTGCTAGTAAGTGGTCACTGCCGCCCATGGCCATATATAAATAACTTCATATAAAACATGGGTTCTATCGGAAGTCAATCACAGGCGCGTTGCTACTCCCGAGGACTAAGATGGTTGCCTCATTTGAAAGTAAACCGGCTACCAATACAATAAACAATGCCTTTCCTACGATAGTTTTAAAAATATTTTACATCATTAGTTAATACCAATTGAACGCTGGGAAACATACAAAGTATTTTCATTCATTTATACAGATATTCAACCTTTATCTGTTCAAACGTTATCTATACTCAAAAACTTGTAATTATTATAAAATATCCAATGTGAAAGAACTTTGATGATCATTAAATAATTATAAACTTTAATAAAAACTAAAAAACACGCTTTGTGAAAAAACATTTTTTTCTCATATTATTGCATTGTCATCAGTCCTCGAGACGTGTGCAGTTTTAAATTAATCAAAATTCTGGAAACCGACGAAAATTGAGCTTAAAAATTCCATTTCGTACATACATACTAATGAAACGTGTTAAAAATAGTAATCATTTACATCAATTGATCACTCTATTTGTTGCATATTCATATGTAAAATTAATATTATTTGCGATATAGTAAATGGCGCTTTGTATTTTATAATTGGACCTACTTATGCAAAACAGAATCAACATAACGACAGTTTTAAGAAAAAGCCATTTTTGTCAAAAAAATCTGTACTGTATAATTTGAGGTTAATTTAAATAAAATCTATTTACAATGTTGCACAAAATAATTTGTTCTATGTATACAAATATGATATTATTGAAAAACATCAACATTTTTAAATAATAGAAATAAAACTCATTGGTTCCTTTTTACAAAAGTAGGTCCAATTTATCTCAGTTACATGTTAAGTTTATGAAAAATTACTTACTTTACTACCAAAAATGAAGCATAGAAGTAAAGTGACTGTCAGCTGCGTGTGACAGAAGAATATTATGTACAAGAGGTCAGGGTTCGCCGGGGATTGTAGGAACAACCTGCAACAACAGAACAGTTTAAAACACCAATACGTTGCCACCACCGCACACGACAGTGTGATGGTGACAGCGATGGCCTAACGCGGAGCTAAGAAATAAAGACTGATTAAGTTAAAAAAAAGAACTATTGTGATAAAAGGCACGGACGATCTGTCTTTGGAGTTTATGTATTACATTAATAAAAAATAATTAACAAAACACCAATACGAGTAGATGATATTATAGTAACAGTAGGTGCGATAGTTTAGTAGAATACTACTTCCGAGGGTCGATTTACAGGTCAACTTATAGTTTTACTAATTTATATGTGTGTTCATATTTGATTATCATTTTAATACTTAACAGGTACTCACGATATCCGGTTTATGAATTCTTATAGAATGCACAAGCGTGGAATCCGGTGGTTAGTTTAGGTAAATCTCAAATAGTGCAAAATGTGGTGCGTAAGGATACAGTTAGTGTTGTGTGTCGTGATATGGAACCTAAAAATGAAAAACGAACTGGGCGAAGGGTAGATAGGTTAATTTACCACTAGTGCTTGTCAACGGTTTCTCCCCGCTACCGCAGTTTCGCCGTGACCACGATCCATGCAACTGGGTCGAAATATCGGCAAAAAGAATTCTATAAGGATTCATAAACCGCATATCGTGAGTACCCGTTAAGTATTATAATGTATCAATTCCGCGATAATACTAGTCTAAAATCATAATTATCATTTGCTTTATTGCTTTTCGTTCTCCAATAACTTTTAAATGTAAGAGCAAAAAATAATTCATTTAAATGCAATTTTCTTAAATATTATAACTTTAGCATATTGTTTCAAGTTTTAAATTTGTTTTTCGATTTTCTATAAAATTGCTTTTTTTATCTCGAGTGTCTGCGTTTCTTGTCCGCAGTGACATCCAATTGTTAATCGAATTTTTGAAGTTACAAAAGTACTCTCATAATAAATTCGTACTTTTTTTATATTTTATCCTAACGATAAGGCAGACAGGCTACCTGATGGAAAGTAGTAACCGTCGCCTATGAACATTTGTAACACCAGAGGAGTCACCAATGCATTGCCGGCTTTGAAGGAGAGCTCTTTCCGCACCTTTTTTTCTTTTCGCTAAGAATGATGTCGCGGATGACATTTCGTTGCACTGTATTATGTCATAAGTAATAAAATTTAATTATTGACTGCGTCCAAAAAAGTATAATGCTTTTTTATGGCCTGTATGTACGTTCATTTCTTGGGTACGATTTTCGTTTGATAACCGAACCCAGTCCAAACCGATTGACGGATTATGACATGAGACATATCATTAGATTCGTTTCGGTCGTCAAGTGATATAGGCTATATGATTTTCAAATATGGCATTTGTAAACTGAAAAAGGAGGGGAAACGTTGTTGTTACTATCAAACAATTATACAGACTATTAAAATAATATACATACACATAGATATTATAATATGTCTAATTAAAAGTTCTTAAAAAGGTTTCGTCGTCAACCCATTATTGTCCCACTGCTGGGCACGGGTCTTCTCTCGGAATGAGAGAGTTATAGGCCATAGTCCAAGTGCGAATGGGTGGACTTCACACACCTCCGAGGACTTTTTTTCTTAAAAAGGTTTAGTTGTTAATAATGATTAATTTCAAATGATTATTATGTCTCAAATGTATATTTTGTACGCTATTTTTATTTTATAATATCACTCATGTAAACGTTTCTATGAGTCCTTATTGCGATTTGCGTGTTTCAACGTCCTTGGCTACGTTTCTAATGCTACAGAATATTTCTAATTTTCTAATTTGGATGTTTGCGTTGCCAATTCCTGGCATTTGGAATTCATTTTTTAAGAAGTTATATGTATTATTATAAGTGGCTTTACTGCAGTATCATTGTCATACTTAGTGGCCGTCCAAATATCACGTAAGCAGATTTATTACAATTATTTACGCAAAGCTCTATTCTCCTCCCACATGCTTAAGTAAACATTTTTCAATTAAAAATGTTTTTTTTTGTACAGTATTCTAAAAAGTAAATTACTAGCGGTGACGTAATCATCATCTAGACCCCCCCTACCCTCCATTTCATCCAAAATAAGCAAGACAAAGACCCCCTCCAACCCCCAATAGTGCTTACGTAACTACGTAACACTTGAAAGACCCCTTATAGTATAGTCATAAACAAAATATAATATAAGTAATTTTAGACTAATATTATCGTAGAATTGATACATTTTAACACTTAACGGGTAATAATATATGCGGCTTTTGAATTCCTTTAGACGTCACGATCCATGCAACTGTGTTGAAATATGGAAAAAAAGACTTCTTAAAGAATTCAAAGACCGCATGTCGAGAGTACGCATGAAATATTAGAATGTATTATTATTTAAGTATCGTGTGTTCTAGTTTGATATATGATAAGCCAGAGATAAATAATAATTTGAAGCAGTAATGCTTTCAATTTGTACCTTATTGAAGTCGTAAACGAAAATGTAGTCCGATGGTAAGTGATTACTATCGCCCATTAACATTTCTAAGCCATTTCATATATAAACAGAGGTTCGATCTGAGAACAATCAGAGATGCGTCGATATTCTCGAAGACTTAAGATGGTCGCCTCATATAAAAGTGAGCCGGCAACCGCACCCTTCCAGCAAAATACCAAAACTGCTTCAAGCTTGAAATGGTCGTGACGATAGTACCTCCTGGTTGAATTACACTGAACCTCCAACTCGATTAATCCAATTTACATTGCAGCGGTGTGCGTGTTACGTGTAGCGGATTCCGAGTTAGATCTTGGGTCAGTAAGTATAGGAAGTAAGGAAGTATAACTAGGAATCCAAATTAGGGGTAAGAGGCTCGATCCCCAAAGGCAACAAAATATGTGATCAGTTTAAAAACTTTTGTTCGATGACAGAAACAAATTTTCTGGACTACTTATTTAATTGGTACCAAAAATAAATTGTACAGAGATTCTCTAAATTATCATTACGCTCCAGTACTTAGCGATAAAATCTAATATCATTAGGTATTTATTTAGAAGTCTTCACAATAGAGTAGGTAAATAAATTAACTATACGAGTTTTCCAACTTCACACAAATCTTGGGGACCCAATTTCAGCTCTTTAAAACTTACGAACTCAGTAATTACTTTCAAAGTCAGGACCTAATTACCAGAGTTTGTCGCTCAAAAGCTATTTCTAAATATTAATGACCTGCTTCACCTACAGTGTACGAGAATATGCGTCGAACATTTACGTTTTAACTATGATAAAATTTCAGAGCGCTTGTCAAATATTCGAATCAATATTTTAACAACAGTACTAGAACGAGAGGGTTCTCGTCAACCCATTATTGTTCCACTGCTGGGCACGGGTCTCTTCTCAGCATGAGAGAGTTTAGGGCATAGTTCACCGCGCTGGCCAAGTGCAAATTGGTGGACTTCACACACCTCCGAGGACTTGTTTTTTAAGAACTCTCAGGTGTGTAGGTTACCTCACGATGTTTTCCTTAACCGAAAAGCAGTGATAATTAATTTCTTATACGCACATAATTTTAGAAAAACGGTGGTGCGTGCCTGTGATTGAACCTCGGACCTCCCGATTGAGAGGGCAAGTTTCAACCACTAGGCTATCACTGCTCTTCGAAGAACTAGAACTACTAATAGCTACTAATAAAATAGCTGTTACGGACAACGCCACAGAGCAGCAAAAATAGGGAAAATCAAGCTTGATTGCATTAACAAAATGTAATCAATATAGATAATCTTGTTAATACAAAATATTACGAAAGAGGTTTTGTCTATCACGATTTTTTTACGCTTGTTACTCTAATAAATTGCAACAAAATCAACTTTGAGCGACATGTACAAGCTTCATACTACTATAGATGTTGTGACTACTTCTGCAGTGGATCTCAAAAGACTGGTGGATGGATGTACTTTTGTATGTATTTAGACTCTGTTGCCCAATTTCGCCTGTTATTTTTAACCGACTTCCAAAAAGGAGGAGGTTATCAATTCGTCTGTATTTTTTTTTTTTTTTTTTTTTTTTTATATTTGTTACCTCATTTCTCCGGACTGGGTGAACCGATTTAGATGATTTTTTTTTTATTTGAAAGGTAGTGCGTGTCATAGGGTCCCATTTTTTTTTAGTATTTTTTTGACTAGGGCATCCATAAGAAAAACGCATAAGTCTTAAATTTGCATTTTCAATGTACGCGATAAATGTATGAATAACTCAATATCCCGCCAACCGATTTTGATGATTCTTTTTTTATTAGAAAGGATGTACTCCAGGGGTAGTCTGATAAGAGTTTGATAAGGTTCTAATCATAGGATCTTCAACTTTTTGGAGCAAAATAATAAAATTAGTGATAGTCGGCCGAACCTTAGCTGGAGAAGTCCAATTGAGTAAAATATAGAATAAAATTACTATGTAGGTATTTACTATGAAAAATTTGACCTTCAACTCTTCAATCCTGATGATGCAGGGGTACTGCTAGCCTGAACTATAAAAGTTGGTCGTTTGATGTTTGCGAATATATAATGAAATTGTTAAGCAAATTCATGGGACAAAAATTTGACCTTCAACTCCTCAACCCTGATGATGCAGGGGTACTTAAAGCCAAAACCATAGGAATAAGCCATTTGGTGCTTACGTATATGTTATAAGATTACTGAGCAAAAACATAAGATGAAAAATTTGACCTTCAACTCCTCAACCCTGATGATGGAGGGGTACTTCAATCCTAAACCATAGAAGTTGGCAATTTGGTGCTTACGGTTATGTAAAGAAAATACTAAGCAAAAATATAAAATCAAAAATTTGACCTTCAACTCCTCAACCCTGATGATGAAGGGGTACTTCAATCCTAAACCATAGGAGTTGGCAATTTGGTGCTTACGGTTATGTAAAAATAATACTAAGCAGAGGCACAAAATTAAAATTTTGACCTTCAACTCCTCGACCCTGATGATGAAGGGGTACTTCAATTCTAAACCATAGGAGTTGGCAATTTGGTGCTTACGGGTATGTAAAAATAATACCAAACAGAGGCACAAAATTAAAATTTTGACCTTCAACTCCTAAACCCTGATGATGCAGGGTACTGCAAGCCTGAGCCATAGAAGTTAGCCACCTGGTACTAACGTATATGTTATAAGATTACTAAGCAACAATATAAGATGAAAAATTTGACCTTCAACTCCTCAACCCTGATGATGGAGGGGTACTTCCAGAGTTTGTTGTTCCACTGTTTGTATGAATTGTAAAAGTGTTTTATGTTTAATTTTTGTGAATATGTAGATGCACAAAGCAAACTTAGAGGCTTTATTTAAATACAAACATAAAAATATAGTCACTAAAAAGTGTAAAATTAAAACTTTTTAACAAAAAATATCTACCGACTTCCATGTCACAAAAAAGTAAAAAATAATTTAAATATATTTTGGTCTAGAACATACTCAGTACTTAGTACATAGTTCTGAAGTCGGTGCTCATATAGGACGTAGTTACCGTCGTCCAGCGAAATATGTCGAGCACCGACTTCAGGACTATGTACTAAGTACTGAGTATGTTCTAGACCAAAATATATTTAAATTATTTTTTACTTTTTTGTGACATGGAAGTCGGTAGATATTTTTTGTTAAAAAGTTTTTATTAGATACTATGAACCAGACACAGATTATTTTAAAAAGATTCCGTCTTCTTTGAATGATTAAATATTAACTAGCTTGTCGTTGGCACTATAACAAGTCATTAGTGCCTCACGAAAAAGTTTTGATAAACAGCCACTCATTACTCAAGTAAGAATATATCTGGCGGGGAAAAAACTAAATCAAATTACTAAGATAATGTTTCTTTTAGATGTTATATCTTGGATAATTTCATTTGGCTACATTACTGTAAATATACCTTAATAATAACGTTACATTTGGCTGGGCACGAGTCTCTTCTGAGGGCGAAAGGGTTTTAGGCCATAGTCCACGGCGGTGGCCAAGCGTTTTGTAGACTTTGTACATTTTTTAGATTTTTTTACGAACTCTCAGGCGTGTAGATTTTCTAACGATGTTTTCCTCTATAGAGAAGTAGTTATAATTAGTTTCCAATACGCTCATCATTAAAGAAAAAAAGAGGAGGCATGCCTGGGATGCCTTATATTTCTCAATGAATGAGTCTTAACCATGAGGTTGTCACTAATCTTACTCATAAAGCAATAACAATAACGATTTCTATAGTCGTAACCCGACACTAGTGTTACCATATAGTTACGAATACACATATATGAAACATGAAGTGAGACGTTCAATACTTTCTTCCTCCAGTTACCACAAAAAAAATACATCAATAGTCCATAATGCTCCACTAGTTATCGAAAAACGTCTTTTAAACTATGTTTTAATCATGTCTCTGTATCAGCCACCTAGAAAAGTAATGTTCAATTACTTAAAATTCAAGATAACAAATTTTTAAAAGTGTAATAAAGTGAAAAAGTTTAATCAATTTAAAAAAATAAACTTTTTCAGCCTCAGAAAGTCAAAGTTCAGTCCCTCGGATAAAGTTGCGAAGACAAAAAGTTTTGAACGCAAATTACGCTCTTTGTAGTAAGTTCTTGTTAGAAAGACTTATAATTTGCTCATTTAAGTATTCGATGCAATATTATTTTTAACTAGTGATGTGCCGGAGATCCGTATCCGCGGATACTGATACGGATCCGTTACTTTTGAGACAGATCTCAAACGGTATTTACCTATTATTGAAGTAATAGTTCTTACAAAGACTTTGCTGTCCGTCTGTCGGTCACCAGGCTATATTTGATGAACCGTAATAGCTAGACAGTTGAAAAAACAGACTTTCGCAAAAAAATTGAATAAAATAAATATTTAAGGAGGGCCCCATACAACAAAATTTTATTACCCTGTTTTAAAGTTTTTTTTACGGAACCCTTCGTGAGTGAGCCCGGCTCGTACTTAGCTGGTTATCACTACATAGTATACAACAGTCGGTTCGCACTGTCTATATGTATGCTTAAATCTTTAAAACTACGTTACGGATTTTAAGTTACTAGTTTTACTTTAATAGATAGAGTGATTCAAGAGGACGGTTTTTATGTACAATACATGCTTATTATATTGGAGGAATATAGATAATTTTAGATTTTTGATACTTAGGCGATGTTCCTCGAACGACGTTCGCCAAGTCAACTAGTAATTAATAATATTTTGCATTTAACATGTTTAAATGCATTATTATGGCATTTAATAATTGAAAATGTCTGTTTACTACCTTTCATTTGATACCCATTTGTCTTTCACTTCTCCTTTTTACCTATGTTTAGGTGCCATTTGTAAAACTTATATTATGTTCATTATTAAAATTCAAAATACCCGACTGAAAGTTTGTGATTTTTAGTTTTTATAGAAATTTCTTATTACTATCAAGGTGGTAGAACCAGTGTAGTTTTACCGGGAAAGTATCACCGACACACCTATTTTCAGCGCGAAATGTTGCGTTTGATTACAAGGGTGTGGTTGCCGGCAAACTTTAACATGAGGCGACCATCATAGTCCTCGTGAGTAGCAACGCATCTGTGATTGACTTCAGATGGAACCCATGTTCTGTATGTAGTTGATTACAGATGTCCATGGGCGGCAGTGACCACTTACCATCAGGTGGACTGCATGCTTGTTTGCTACTTCAGTTAGATAAAAAAAATCGGTACTTGACAGGCGTATAAACATCTAATTAATAAGTGAGTTTTATTGTGGTTGGAACGTAATAAAAGTGAATTGAAAGAAAGCGCAAAAACGAGTAATAAAACTAGAAATAAATTAAAATGGCTAATTGCTGTTTGCACTAATGAGTTTTAGTTCCCTATCCTTGTTTTCATGGGATCGACTAGAGAAAATAATATTATGGGCTTTCTGAGAAAAATAAATTAAATTTCATACGAGATGTGCTCTTGAGAGTATTATTCCAGACATTGCGCGAATTTTATATTTTCTACTTTAAGTATGTTGAAATAAAATATTCCTTAACAAGATTATATTCTTGCTTACTAAAGTTGTCAAATGCTACGTGAAGATGAAACATATCTTTCTAAATAATAGATACAAATAATATGGTTTTAGTCTGTCATTAAAATTTGTTATTACTTTTTTTAAAGTAATTACAGATTATAATGACATACCTAAAATATAGGTTCACCTTCAAAAAAATATAATTTAACTTAATTTTTAAATTTGGCTAGATAAATAAAGATAGCTCACAAGTAACTCAAGTTGGGCTCAGTTGTGTTGCTACCACTGAGGACAGAGTTGCAACGCCTCGGAAAAATATCTCAACCTAACCACACCCATCCAACCAGAGCTCCGCCGCGTAGTACTTCGATTAACGCGAAACGATTATGCGCCATATAGCCAAAATTCCAAATCTCATCGCTATCAGCCACACATAAATAACTCATATCAATCGGAACAAAATACAGCGTACGACACACAAAAGTACATAAAAGTCAGAATGATTTGAGGCCAATGTGCACAACGATTCGTATTTCGTTGCAAGAATAAATCAACTCTGCAATTTACACTCAAGTGCATTGATATATCGAGGGCGCGTAATAATTTTATTACATAGGCGTCTGTGCTATTTTCTGCCTATTTGATAATGGTTTAAGTGACGATTTAAGAAAATTATTATTGCGAAATCGATGCATTTTAATATATTACGGTACTCACGTTAAGCGGTTTTTAAACTTTTGGGTTGAAATATAGGCAAAAATGAATTTTAAAACTGAGTATCGTGATTTCCTCTTTACATATCATATAAAGGATATCAATTAGTTTTCGAAGCTACTTAATTGTGAAAGCGGTGACCTTCGCGGTTTAATTCGGTGACATTGCCGCTAAGACTTTCTAAGAATGCTGTTTCTGAGAATGTCTTTATATGTGTTACAGAAAGATATACTAGGCATTCCAACATTTTAGAGTACTCTTAAGAGTAGAGTACAACTACTCTACTTTTAATACTGTGGTTGTTTTCAAATGTCAATATTTAATAAGTGATGCATATTTCATTGCTATTATTTAACAAAAAAGAGAAACAGACACTGGTACTAGTAATGACTGACTGACTGCTAAATGCTCTTCCATTACTATACCTTCAATTCCTCAAGTGATATACTACTATATCTTCTACTATACCTTCAATTCAAGGGATAAGAAGGTTAAAAAAATTCAGGTTACTGTGATGACGCAAGGGGAAACGAATATAGGAAAGATTTTTAACAGTTTATCAATTATGACAGTTTTTTTAATGTGAGTCGTAAAACCTTGAGTTTCACAAACGTTTAGGTCTATAGTTTTTATGTTTATATCCAATACAGATCTTATGACAATAAATGAAAATCTTGCTCAGCTTTGATATGTCTTTATATTTATTGTATTAAAATATTAAATGCATGTACAAACAATTTAAAAACAACGTTGATTTATGACTACAATCGCATTTAATTCTAAGAGATTATCTTTTATATCTATTATAATAGAATATGTAGAAGAGATAAAATACCAAATATAATATTAAATTGAAATATATAACTTTTTCATTGTTTTCCCTCCCGATATCAGTGGTCGGAGTTATCAATGAGACTAAGCTCAAAATATATGGTTCAGAGTAACGTAATAAAAGTCAGTGATTTGGAATTGTTCTGTATTTCGTTGCGCAAATAAATCAACACTGTAATAAATTCACAGGCATTGTAATTTATTGAAACGGCAAAATGATAACTATAGTCGTCGCTGTACATTTTGCCGACGATTTTTATTGTTTTAAAGTATACAAACTTTCAAGTTAAAGTCCATCTTAGTCTCGTTTAGGGATTGCAATCCGGCCTCACTTTCAATCCGGCCGGATCCGGCCGCTTTTTTCTCAATCCGGCCGGATCCGAACGGATCCGGCGGCATTAATCGAACGATTAAAACAGTGTAAAAAAAGTACCGATTTCTAACGGTAATTATTTTTGTAATGTGAAATCTTTGTCAAAATATACAATCACCGGATCCGGTGGAGATCCGGTTTGTGTAAATTTGTGCCGGATCCGCCGGATTACCGGATCCGGTTTACCGGATTGCAATCCCTAGTCTCGTTGCCATTCCTGAGGATTACCATCGTCACATCTTATTTAAATCAGTAGGCATGGAGACATCGGATCGTATTTGTTTTATCACCTTTCTTACACCTTTCACCAATGTATTGCCATATACTGGACTCGGAGAGTAGTTTTTGTTATTTTTTTGATAAAATTCCGTTATTTAGTTGAACGGTGCAGTAATAATTGAAACTTACTGCCATTTCTAGTGTCTCTCTTTATAATATCTTCTCTTATAAATGTTGTGCAACTCTTTTTTTATTATAAATGTTGTAGTTTTCAAATGTATTAAACAGTATTATAAAGTTTGGAAATTCGTTTTAATGTCTAAAAAAATATCATCTTGAGAAGCCTAAATCGACAAATTAGTGTATATTTTTATTGGTCATAATTTGCTATAGATCTTGAAATGCTACAATAATCTTATGAAATTTTACTAATCTATTACAATGCAATATGCATCTAACATTTTCAGTCTTGGCAGCCGTTGTCTATAACGGCCCTCAAATATGGCTCAAAGGAACATTCATAAGTCACAAGGATTTGGAGTGTCGTTTGAAACGTTCCGTGTTTCGTTGCGGGAATATTTCAAAGCTGGAATAAACTGAGTTCAGTGATTTAATGGACCGGTGCAGTAACAACTGTACTTACTGCACCTTCTGGCTTGTTTGATGTTTTTTAAAAAATGTGATTTGAAATTGTTTATACAGAGTATTATAAAGTTTTGATTAAAATTACTTTCCATGTCTACAATAAAATTTAACATTAAGGGGACTAAATCAAATATATCATAGTATATTTTTATTAGCCGTCATTAGCTATATATCTTTAACTGCTATATAGTAAACTCAAGCAGTTTAATTATCTGTCGCAATGCAATATGTACCTATTCTATCCGTCTCGGCAGCCGTCAATAAAGGCAGAATACAATGCTACAATAATATTTAATATTAAGGCGAATAAAATAATTTATCAGAGTAAATTAAATTATTGTTCGTCATTAGCTATCCATATTTTGTTACTGCTATAATAAACACAGGTAACTTTACTTATCTATATCTATTGACGACCCGCGTGGCGGAGCGGTTACCATACCGGTCTTACGAGCAATGGTCCCGGCTTCGATTCCCGGCCAGACAGGTATCTGTGTGACGAGTTTAGATTCATGATCTGGGTCTGTGTGTTTGTGAATTCGTCTTGTGTGTGTCCATGGTACCCTCGACACAGGAAAAAATCCTAGTATGGGGCTATGAGTGTAGAAAGCGTCTCTACTACGTGTGTTTTATGTATCACAATGCAGTATGCACCTATACTAATAACGGCATTCAAATGCTCAGAGTAACGTTCATAAGTCACAGAGATCTGAAAGCGTCGTTCAGAACGTTCCGTGCTTCGTTGCGGGAATAAATCAAAGCTGCAATAAACTGAGTTCCGTGATTTAGTGGAACGGTGCGGTAATAACTGAAACTAGAGTTAAAGCCACTCCTGGCTTGTTTGCTCTTTATTTCAACGTTGTGATTTGCAATTGTGTTAAAATGGTAAGTAAAATTTTGAAATTAACTTTTATGTTTTTTTTTTTATCTGACTAAAGTAGCAAACGAAGATGCAGTCCACTTGATGGTAAGTGCTCACTGCCGCCCATGAACATCTGTAATCAACTTCATACAGAACATGGGTTCTATCTGAAGTCAATCAAAGATGCGTTGCTACTCACGAGGTCCATGATGGTCGCCTCATGTAAAAGTGTGCCGAAACCCACACCCATTCTATTGAAACGCAAGAAATGCTTCACGCTAGAAATAGGTGTGGCGGTGGTACTTCCTCGGTCGAACTACACTGGTTCCACCACCTTGTGAATGACTAAAATAATATTCAATATTAAGGTGAGTAAATTAATTTGAGCATATTATATTATTATACGTCATTAGCTATCAATCTTCTGTTGCTGTTATAGAAAACTAAGCAAAATTTACTTGTCTATGACAATGCAATGTGCAACTATTCTATTCGTCTCGGCAGCCGTCAATAAATGCAATCAAATATTGCTCAGTCATAAGTCACAGCGATTTCGGAGCGTCATTCTCAACGTTCCGTGTTTCGTTGCGAGAATACATCAACGGCGCAATAAACTGTGTTCCGTGATTTAGTGGAATGGTGCGGTAATAACTGAGACTAGAGTTACTGCCACTTTTGACTTGTTTTCTCTTTATTTACAGGTTACTATTTAACCTCTATGTCCAGGTTACCTTGTTGTGAAAAGTAAAATCCGAAGATATTATTAAAACTCTATGAACACGCTTTTTACACTCATAGCCCCACACTAGGATTTTCTCCTGTGTCGTGGGTACCGCACAAAACGAATACACAAACACCCAGACCCAGAACATGAATCTAAACTCATCATTCAGAAACCTGTCTGCCCGGGAATCGAACCCGGGACCCATTGCGCGTCAGACCGGTATGGTAACCGCTCCGCCACGCGGGTCGTCAAATGGACAATTGGCTTCGTTGAGGTGAAGAGTGACACTAGGTGTGTCTTGCTAAGTTCTGAGGTAGTTCAAATATTCAGCTCACATATTAACTGAACGAAATTTCTACCAAATAATTCAACGTTTGGTTGTTAGAAGGTGCGAATTCAAGACTTAATGTATCGATAATAATTTGTAATTGTTTTGTACATCTTACAAATGTAATGTACATTCCCAAAGTAGTTCAACATTAGTGATACATGGCCCTCGTTTAATATTTAACTTATCAGGAATTCCTCGTGCTTGTATCGTTCGTATGTATATTGTTGGAAAATAGAAATAAAATTTATATAACACCTATTTGTATGAAAATTATTAGTTACCTACTAATATAAACATATTGTTTTTAACGAACTCAAGAAGGCGGCCAATATGGCGACTGTCATTTGCACCATTATAAAATCAATATTTTTTATTTTTTTATTAATCGTGGAATATTTATCGTACCATTTGACGGAATTATGAATATATGTAGATCAATAAAAGAGGAATTAAGTGAATATAAATTGAGGTGGTGAAAGTTTGTCTTCTACTAGAAAAAATATACATACCTAGGTATATATTTTATCTTTATTTCTATAGTTAAAATATCGATATCAATATATCTATGCAGGTGTAACTGACAATTTAATAGTAATTATACTTTTGAAAATAAAATAATTTTATATGTATATTTCTGGGTGTGTCATACTAGATTTATATTCTAAGGCTTCTGAATTTAAAACGATCAAATTGATTAATGCATAAGTCCTTATGAATTCTATTTAGAACTAATTTCAGACTTATTTTTAGGTCACATTTATGACTACTTAATGTACATAGTTCAATTTTTAACAAGATTTGTATTAGTGTCTAATAATAACAATATCAAAAATGTATCATTCAATGCACATCCAAATATCATATGCGTATTCGTATATGCACACGAAATTTATTCAAAGGTGGTTAACAATCCTACGCCTGACCCCGGCCGATGTTCCTTTACATTGCAGATTCGTTATATATAATAGCCGCAAGACTATGAAGTGGCCATAAAAATAAATGCAGTCCTTAAACATAACGACATAATCGTCTATTTCCGAAACTCGTTAATAGCAAAGTTTGACTACAAGTTGTTGAAAATAGGGGCTGACAATACCCTTTAAGACCTTTCAGAAACAGTTATTATTATATGAAATGTGTGCCTTAATTGTAAGGGCGTAGTCTTACACTAAGCGATAAACAGAAAAAATCGCAGAAAACTGTAAGCTCATAAGTTTGTTGCATTGTAGAATTTTACATCATTAAAAATATGTCATAGAATAGGCTAATCTGCGTTAAAAAAAATGAGCTATATTATTTTAAAATGAAGTATCATTCTCATTCGTTAGAGTTCATGAATTTGATTGATATGGTGATTAAATGTTACCTGAACTCACTATAAATACCATTTAATTTAAAAGCTTAAAGCCCTTAAATTGAATTCCCTGGTGTTATTTTGATACGATTTTAAAAACATAGTCAGAGAGAGCCAAATATTTGATAATATTACATAAAGAAAGTCCTATTATTTTTTGTTTTCTCAGTTTTATAAGTTACCTTTTTTTGCAAATTGATTCGACGTAAATGGTTAAATTTTCTGTATGTATAAATGGCCTAGTATGTAAATAGTAGTAGTATAGTAACTGCAAATACGTTGAATTAAAATAAACTACGTCTTTCGAATTAATGTTGAACTTGCTCGTGAGTTGTTAAAATAGATATAGCTCATCCTCTCGCGTGTAGTGAGACAGATAATTCCATAGGATATAATTACGCCAATCTGGACTACGAACTTATCCCGTTACGAGCGTGGAAATCGGTCCCAAGAGGCGATTTAACCCTCTGGAAATCGCTACCGGCAAAATCAACCCGACTAAATGATATTTTCATGGTAACATAACGATATTAAATATTAAAACCACAAATTATATGAAACGCGCACATTTGTTGAATCAGAGGGTGAATTGGTATAGAGTGCTAATTTGATTAAAATAGTTAGTACTGTTTTGAGAGGATGAACCTATTATAGTTAAATTTAATTTTAGTTTTTTAGTTAAACAAAACAGATTTAGCTGTTTTCACATGAAGAATGTGTTTATGACATATATGTATTCAGTCTTTAAATCTAGTTGACTTAAAAAAATGAGTAACCATATAACGATAAATAACGATTCGCTGCTTTGCATGAATAACCGCACAACTTAAAATTTATTTATATTAGGTCAAAGATATCATTTTATACAAAAAAATGCCTAGATTTTAAAATGTTTTCAAACTACACCATGCTTAGTGGCCTTTAATTAATTGTATTATTTTAATATCATTCATTAGGAAGATAAAACAAAACTCATTACTTAATCTTCACCTGTTTTTCCGGTAATATTGTGTTTTTGAGCGTACTATTAAATCCAAGCAGCTAATTGTTCCTAGATTTCAACGCGCTCTATTCTTATTCCAATTCCACGTAATTGTAAGTGACTTTTCAATTTGGGGCCGGATTACGTATTCCCCGAAGTAATTGGTCTGGGAGTCGTGTACTGCTAATTGCTTACTTTAAATTAATGCCATCGCTTCAATAGTCCTAGCTCGCAAACGAAGGTTTAGAGGTAAAAACAGAATATAGTGTTCCAATTAAAGTTATGTTTGCTCTCAGGTGGGTTCTTTATGAACGCTCCAGTGTTATACGGCGTTAAAAAGTTTACGTCATTATTTGCTACGTGTTTTGGAACTTTGTTTTTTCGAGAGAGGAAACCTTCAAAAGGTACCCGATGCCGTGGGAGCGACGCAGGGTTATGTGGGATTTTTACCGCACTAAAACCCCCTGGGTGGCCGTCCTCGGCGCTATAAAGAGGACTCCGGGACCTCCAAAAGACTGCAGCCGGAATTCTCTGAGCGCGTTGCCCCATCGGGATCCTCTCAGATGGGCGGCTGGGCCCACCGCTCCGTCTAGTCTTTACGACGATATGCGGCCACACATACCGCCGTCCTTCCCGGGATCGCCTGGCTGGAGGGTTCAAGCTCCCACTCTAGCCGCAACCCCGAAAGCCCCTTTTAGTCGCCTCTTACGACAGGCAGGGGATATCGTAGCCCTATTCTGATCCCGGAACTACAGGGACGAGCAGATAGTTGCAACTAGGTGTGATCTGAGACTTCACCCGCATTTAAGAAAATGAGTAACTTTAAATCGTACTAGTAATAACTTTTGATCCACTTTTGTCCACCAATTCGCACTTGGCCAGCGCGGTGGGCTATGGCCTAAAACTCTCTCATTCCGAGAGAAGACCCGTGCCCAGCAGTGGGACAATAATGGGTTGACGATCGAATAACTTTTGATAAAGTGGACAGATTTCAATGGAATACCAAGTGTCACTGGAGATGCGGACCATAAATATTATTCCAAATCTTTAGTAGATTTGATGCAATTTAAAACAGCCAGACAAAAATTTTGAAATATCTATCATTACTTATATACATACAAAATGTATGCACTTACAGATGTAGATACAACACTAAGAATTTTGGAATTTATTTTTTATTTTTTATTATTAAATAGCAAAAGATGACGTCACTTGATGGTAAATGACTCGCTGTCCATAGATATCTGTGATTGTATTTTGCAGGCTTTAGAACCAGCGTAGCTCGACCGGGGAAGTACTACCACCACACCTACTTCTAGCGTGAAGCAGTTCTTGTGTTTTGGTGGAAGGGTGTGGTTGCCGGCACACTTTTATATGAGGCGACCATCATAGTGCTCGGGAGTAGCTACGCATCTGTGATTGACTTCAGACAGAACCCATGTCCTATTTGAAGTTGCTTACAGATGTCCATGGGCGACAGTGACCACTTGCCATCAGGTGGATTGCATTCCCGTTCGCTACTTCAATCGGATAAAGAAAAAATCTCAGTTAAGATCAGAGTCTTACTCGATTTTGGTCTCAGGTGCCTTGCTACTCCTGCAGACTAAGTTAGAACGCGTTGGATAAGCTTGACTTCCTTACACCCCTTAAAAAAAACATGTATGACAGTGGTACCCGGTGATAGTCAAACCGCAAAAAAATCTACCTTTATACATTACAACTTGTTTTAATAAAAATTTCAAATCTAGACATAATAAATCAACCCCTGTAGTTCCGGGATCAGAACAGCGCTACGGCATCCCTTGCCTGTCGTAAGAGGCGATTAAAAGGGGCTGCCGGGGTTGCAGTTGCTAGAGTGGGAGCTCGAACCGTTCGGTCAGGCGATCCTGGGAAGGACGGCGGTCTGTGTGGTCGCATGACCTTCGTAAAGACTTGACGGGGCGGTGGGCCCAACCGCCCATCTGGGAGGAGTCCGATGGGGCAACGCACTTAGAGGATTCCGGTTGTGTTCCTTTGGAGATCCAACAAAAAAAAAGGTATTATACTTCGCCTCTTACTCGTTCTATATAACATATAAGCGGAAAATGTGTACAGTCGCCATTATTTAACTATTTATTGGAACAAATTATACGTAATAATTACGTTGTATATAAATATCTCGCTTGAATATTGCGCGAATATCCAATAACCGCAATAAACTCGTTCAACAGGTCATTATGAGTAAATGTTTTCTCAATTAAAAATATTCGAACAAATTTAAAACATTGAGCTCATAAAATTGTTTATGATTAAAATTCCAATTGAATAACATTTAGCTGCTAATACTTTCATATTGTGTTATTGCACGTCTCAAAAGGTGAACCGTTTGAGATGGTGCTCTGTTCTCACTGTTTCAATAACAATTATTAGTAGTAATAACAATAACAGTAATTTTCTCGACTTGCGTATATCACATATATATTGCACTTTCACAATAATATCCGTTTACGTATATTAAGCACTTTATTATATCATTCTGGTAGGTACCCATCAAAATATTGAGTTTAATGTTATTTAAAAAAATAGTTAAGGTTTTTTTTTTATTTTGCTATTTTTCTTTCACCGTCAAGATTATCGATAAATTGTCTTAATGCCACATGCATTTTTACGAATTAAATAAGCTTGTGTCATATCATTACACCAGTGAATCACAATAGTTTTGTTCAAAACAAAAATAAATCTTGAAATCAGGTTGCTTACAATAGGATGTGACACGATTTACTAGTTATATTAAACTAAAAGTATATCCGACAAATAATCTTACAGACACAGAATGTAGCCTACACAGTGATAAATATTTTTCATTTATCTACCGAAAATATTTAATTACAAGCAGTCTGAGAAAATATTAAGAATTTCATCTCGTAAGAGAAGCGGAAAACAATCTCGGGAGCGCACGTTCGATCAACGTCACGCTTGAAGTCACTAAACGGCAATGGATCTTATGTAAGATGTTTTCTCGTAATATCCTTTCAAAATGTAACATATTCGTAGCAAAGATTCCTGCTTATTTAAGCAGTTAATCCTACGTTAAATGTATCTAACTTGGTGCAAATATAAGGTCTTATATTTCACGTTCGTTCACAAGCAACAGAAGCGCTAGGAAGATTTTCGTTAGCGACAATACAGTTGATATTTATTATTACATACTTTAAATAAATGATAAGTGACCTACATTTATTACGTAATTGATGTAAAAATATTAATTAAAAAAAGAATACATTGATATGGTAAGAAAGCTGGTACAAACATACCGCCTTGCTACACTCCATATTACAATTAACTAATCTTAGGTCTGTATAATTTGAAAAAGTATACTTACATTGAAATATTTAGGAAGATAGACAGCAGGAACTCGTTGTATATCGCCATAGATATGAATCTGCTCTCGTTAAACTCTGACGGCGCTTTCCGCACCATGATGCAGAGTCGAATGCCCCACACGAGGAAAATCATTTCCACTGCAAAAAGATACATCTGTGAATAATAATTTATAACGCTGAATCACTACATAGTAAAAATAAAAGTTGTTGCCCGCTGTTTGCGACTATGTATGCTTAAATCTTTAAAACTACGCTACGGATTTTAATGCAGTTTTTTTAATGAATACAGTTATTCAAGAGGAAGGTTTTTATGTATAATACATGCGCAGTATAATAGAAGAACACTGATAATTTTAGATTTTTAACTTTGAGGCGGAACGAAGTTCGCCGGGTCAACTAGTTAAGTCTATAAGTTGTTAATGTCAGGTACTGGGTATGTTGTATATAACTCCTTTGTTTTTAGTTTAAAAAATAACTTTGATATTGTTTTAAAGATCCACCGTAATCAATGAAATTTGTACGCCTAGATTTTAGTCATACGGCAGCATTTCATACAAGATATTCTGAAATTATTCTGTACCATCATTCTTTTTATGGCTATATTTCAGAATTTTAGTACTTCGACGAAAGTATGGTATAAAATATGCGCGAAATACACTGAATCATATTACCCGGAAAGTATGTACACAACGAGTAAACCAAAATGTAACAGGGAATTTCACGAGCAAAATGAAATTTGGAATTTTAATTTCACCAAAATGTTGACTTGAACAAGCAGGAATTATGTTGGGCAAGTTTATAATATTGTAAATGGAAATAGAGCAGTGATAGCGTTGAATAATAATGGTTGAAACTTGCCCTTTCGATCGGGAGGTCCGAGGTTCAAACCCAGGCACGCACCAATGATTTATGTGCCCATTAGGAATTAATTATCACTGCTTTTCGGTGAAAGAAAACATCGTGAGGAAACTTACACACCCAAAAGTTCTTATAAAATATTTTCGGAGGTGTGTGAAGTCTACCAATTCGCACTTGGCCAGCGCGGTGGACTATGGTCTAAACTCTCTCATTGTGAGAGAAGACGCGTGCCCAGCAGTAAGGCCAATAATGGGTTGATGAGAGAGATGGTAATAATCACTTCTACTATTATTACCTCATATACATATTTTTCTAGGAATAGGACGAGATGCTGCTAAGTTCTAGTTCGAAGAGTGTGTGACTGACGTCATTATTGTTTATATAAGTCCATGGTTACTTAGATTTATATTGTACAGAAAATATTATTATACGCTTTTTACACTCATAGCCCCACACTAAGATTTTATCCTGTGTCGTGGGTAACATGGACACACACAAGACGAATACACAAACACTCAGATCCAGAACATGAATCTAAACTCATCTTTCAGATACCTGTCTGGCCGGGAAACGAATCTGGGACCGATTGCGCGTCATACCGGTATGGTAACCGCTCCGCCACGCGGGTCGTCGAATTGTTACACGATTAAGTTTCGAGAATGTTTCTAATGTAAAACATTAATAGTCAACGCGAAGTTTGGCTCGCAGTGTTAATGAGTTTCTATTCAGGACAACTTCTGACCCTCATGAGCATATATTCTGTTGTTAATTTATTTTTCCATTAATTTGCAGAGAAGACATTGTATTAATAGAATACCTTACTGATGTTCTAATTTGAATATACCAATAAATAATGCTTGCAAATTTAATTATACTGAGAATATAAAGGTCCAAAAAATGTGTGTATTGTATATAACGAAGTGAGCGTGACATCAGGATGGTCGAAGTCTTCATTACTGTCCATTCTTGAAGATTTCAAGTAAAACACAGGAGTAAACTTCTTCGATTTATTCACGTTTTGGAGGTGCGAACGCTTCGACGGTTAAACGAGAATCTTATTTTACCGGCAGGCGCTCGCCTTTTTATAACAAAATTGCGTGAGGTGACAATAACAAATTTATGGAGGGTAAACATATCATAAATAAACTAAATTACAATTCGAAAAATTACTAAATATTGCTAATTTAATAAACAAACAATTTTCGATCTTTAAACTAACTAAAATAATTCTTTTCGGCGACGTATTTTTCATAAATACGCGGTGTCGCGCCGACATATATTTATATGTTTTTATTTATGATGATAAAAGAACATTAAAATATAAAACACTCGTTATCTTTTATTGCTTATTTTTGTAGATTTCAGACGTAAAGTAAATAGTCAAAGTGTGATGTGAAACTGCCGAAATGATCGTAAATTACTTTTTTACTTTATTTTAGTAAACGACCATGAATCAAACGTTTGGAAACATTTGTATAAAGGTTTGACTGAATAAAAATATTACGCGCTCTTTGTAGCATATAGCGCAAATTGTTTCACAAAGCCTGACATAAATTCAAATGAACATTTTATTGTTTGCAAAAAATTGGTACGTGATCATCGATATAGATTTTTAGTTATATATCTTTTTCATTTATTGCTCTTGTTGATTTTTATCACTTTGTATTTTTCTATAAAATTTGATATTTTGTTCGATGCGAACCAGTCAACTAAACTGAACATCTCGCATTACTGATGTCACTTTTTTGTACTTGTACAAAAATATTTTTAAAATAAAGTGAAGTATTTTATTATAATTCGGTAGTTCTAAATTGTTACTTTTTGTAAACAAAAGTGTACAAAGACAAATAAGTACATTTTTACCCACTATAAGACTGGTTAACTCTTAGTCAAATATTGAGATCAACTCTTACTTTTAGAGACCTATAATAGTAACCTATTTTATAAAAGTGATGATATCTAAGAATCCAAAGTACTTAGAAATATAATAAAGGAGTATAATAGTAACCTATTTTATTAAAATAATGATAACTGAGAAACTAAAAAAACAATTTTATCTGAAGCAAGAAAAATCTATTTGTACAAAGTTAAGGACACCTTTAAAGTACCGCTGCGTACCGCGTGACCCTAGTGCGTGTAAATAAAACGTGCGGCTGCTGTTTTGCAACCCCGCCGAGATCAAAAGTGTATTCATTATTCAGAGTTTATTACGAAACTGAAAGATATCGTTCAAATGAAGAAAAACACGTCATAGCTGCGCTGCAAGCCGTGAGATTCTAGCGCTGCATTTGTGCGACATCTAATTTAAAAGCACTCTAATACTTATGTGGAAAAGGGAGATATCCCGCCAGGTTAGAGATCATTAGTAGGCTGAAATGGCAATGGGCAGGCCACATCGTTCGTAGGACAGATAACCGATGGGGTAGAAGAGTCCTCGAATGGAGCACGTCTGGGCAAAAGGAATGCAGGCCGCCCCCCGATCCGGTGGACTGATGACCTGAAGAAGACAGTAGGTAACCGCTTGATTCAGATAGCTTAGGACCGATCGAAATGGCGCAAATAAGGGGAGGCCTAGGTCCAGCAATGGACTTTCAAAGGCTGATGGATGGATGGATAGTGATCATGCCCTAAGTAGCAGCCGTGCTTTAGTAGTTTCTGTTCGTAGCTGTTTTATCTTCAGAATGTTGAGAAAACTTCCATAGCGCGATTCAAAATGCTATGCGCCATCTCTTGACGAGTCACGGTAAGTTGCCATACTAAAAAAAAATTCTAAATCGCATGTTTAAATGAAAAAGTGAAAGAAAAAACTTACAAATAGTAAACGAGTGATCCCACCAGTCAGTATTACACAGGTACGCTTTCAGATCGTCCTTCGTCCGTCCAACGATGACAGCTGGAGGCGCCACAAGCGTTCTTATTGATAGAAGAACACAAGCTACCCCCACGATCACGCCGATCCGTCTCAGAAGGTACATATCTGATATTTTCACTGCCTTCGCCGATCTTACTTGGAATATCACGGATATTCTGAGGACAAAACGCTAAAATAGTAAATGATGAAAAGGTTAATTATCCCTCATTTAGTCTATTGTTTAAACAATACCAAACGTTGAGCAATGGTCATATTGTATCAGTTTACAAGTATCAAAGGTGCCTTTGCCACACAGTTTCAGTGGAACAGTGTGGATACGTGTTGCCTTACACGTTACTCGTCCATATAATCCTCTATATGTGTCATATGAGAAGGACTTCAGAAGGAATTGTTTTATACCAATCTAATGTTTTTTTTTTTTTTTATTTGATTGAAGTAGCAAACGAGCGTACAGTCCACCTGATGATAAGTGGTTACTCCCGCTCATGGACATCGGTAAGCAACTTCAAATAGAACATGGGTTCTATCTGAAGTCAATTACAGATGCCTTGCTGCTACCGAGGACTATGATGTTCGCCTCTTTCAAAATTGGCGGTAATAGTTTACTATTAAGTGGTTGGTAAGCTCGTTTGCTACGTCAATGTTATTAAAAAGAGTTATGATGGTTCCCACGCAGTTTGTCATGGTTTTTGAACATATATCTCTATTTGGCAAGTTGGTAGAACGTATCCGTATATGGTTTGTCCAAGGACATACCACTGCAACTTTTATTTTTAACATCTACATTTTTCATGAGGCAGTTCTTACGTTTCGGTGGAAGAGTCTGGTTGCCGACTTTCATATAAGTTGACCATCTTAGGCTTTGAGAGTAGAAATGAATCTGTGGTTCGCTTCAGATTATATGCTACTTAATTTTATGAAGAAAAATAATCTTCTTCTTCTTTATAAAAAATGAATGTTTGTCTGTATGTCCTCTATAGAATCATAAACTATTCATTTGATGATGTGATGATCTTTAGCAAAGTTGTCATTCATGAGTTCGCGAAGGTTTCTGGTGTATTTTTTGTGATGGAGTAGCAACGCGCGCAGGGTCGTCGTCAACCCATTATTGTCCCACTGCTGGGTACGGGTCTTCTCTCATGAGAGAGTATTAGGCCATAGTCCACCGCGCTGGCCAAGTGCGAATTGGTGGACTAATTGTGCGCAGGGTACAACTAGTTAATTATAATATACCTATGTGAAAAGATATTCTCTGTCCATAGTAACTTTATAATTTACCTGACAGCGTTTAAAGGAGGTTAGTGTTATTTGAATGTATGAAACATGAACTTATGAATCTCAGTTATGAGAGTGGCATGGCTGTATAATGTTTAAATATAACGCCAGGAAACAGAAAAAGGAGAGAAATAAAAACTTTTTAACAAAAAATATCTACCGACTTCCATGTCACAAAAAAGTAAAAAATAATTTAAATATATTTTGGTCTAGAACATACTCAGTACTTAGTACATAGTCCTGAAGTCGGTGCTCGACATATTTCGCTGGACGACGGTAACTACGTCCTATATGAGCACCGACTTCAGAACTATGTACTAAGTACTGAGTATGTTCTAGACCAAAATATATTTAAATTATTTTTTACTTTTTTGTGACATGGAAGTCGGTAGATATTTTTTGTTAAAAAGTTTTTATTTTACACTTTTTAGTGACTATATTTTTATGTTTGTATTTAAATAAAGCCTCTAAGTTTGCTTTGTGCATCTACATATTCACAAAAATTAAACATAAAACACTTTTACAATTCATACAAACAGGGCGCCCCCTCTGGAAGTACCCCTCCATCATCAGGGTTGAGGAGTTGAAGGTCAAATTTTTCATCTTATATTGTTGCTTAGTAATCTTATAACATATACGTTAGTACCAGGTGGCTAACTTCTATGGCTCAGGCTTGCAGTACCCTGCATCATCAGGGTTTAGGAGTTGAAGGTCAAAATTTTAATTTTGTGCCTCTGTTTGGTATTATTTTTACATACCCGTAAGCACCAAATTGCCAACTCCTATGGTTTAGAATTGAAGTACCCCTTCATCATCAGGGTCGAGGAGTTGAAGGTCAAAATTTTAATTTTGTGCCTCTGCTTAGTATTATTTTTACATAACCGTAAGCACCAAATTGCCAACTCCTATGGTTTAGGATTGAAGTACCCCTTCATCATCAGGGTTGAGGAGTTGAAGGTCAAATTTTTGATTTTATATTTTTGCTTAGTATTTTCTTTACATAACCGTAAGCACCAAATTGCCAACTTCTATGGTTTAGGATTGAAGTACCCCTCCATCATCAGGGTTGAGGAGTTGAAGGTCAAATTTTTCATCTTATGTTTTTGCTCAGTAATCTTATAACATATACGTAAGCACCAAATGGCTTATTCCTATGGTTTTGGCTTTAAGTACCCCTGCATCATCAGGGTTGAGGAGTTGAAGGTCAAATTTTTGTCCCATGAATTTGCTTAACAATTTCATTATATATTCGCAAACATCAAACGACCAACTTTTATAGTTCAGGCTAGCAGTACCCCTGCATCATCAGGATTGAAGAGTTGAAGGTCAAATTTTTCATAGTAAATACCTACATAGTAATTTTATTCTATATTTTACTCAATTGGACTTCTCCAGCTAAGGTTCGGCCGACTATCACTAATTTTATTATTTTGCTCCAAAAAGTTGAAGATCCTATGATTAGAACCTTATCAAACTCTTATCAGACTACCCCTGGAGTACATCCTTTCTAATAAAAAAAGAATCATCAAAATCGGTTGGCGGGATATTGAGTTATTCATACATTTATCGCGTACATTGAAAATGCAAATTTAAGACTTATGCGTTTTTCTTATGGATGCCCTAGTCAAAAAAATACTAAAAAAAAATGGGACCCTATGACACGCACTACCTTTCAAATAAAAAAAAAAATCATCTAAATCGGTTCACCCAGTCCGGAGAAACGAGGTAACAAATATAAAAAAAAATAAAAATAAAAATACAGACGAATTGATAACCTCCTCCTTTTTGGAAGTCGGTTAAAAAGAAGGGACGATGCCCATATTGTAATTAAATTAAAGATTTTTTTTTTAATTTATTTTAGTTAATACGGGTGTCAAATGAGAGCTAGTTAAGTTATATTAATTATAATATAAACAAAAAAAACTGAACGAACTAAAAACAGAAAAAATTGTACTACAATCATGAAATATTAGCGGTCCAGTCTTTTGTTTTTATAACAATTTACTATTATTATTAATCAAAATTAGTATACACTTGCCAACACTATATTTCGGCAATAAATTTCTCGTATGCTATTTTAGTACGAGAACAGCGTAATTACTAAAATCACGTTGTAGTTTCTACATAATTGAATCTGTCACCCAATTTACAGTTTTGGCACAGTTCCCCTAGACACTATGAAATTGCTAGATTCCCATTGACCTTTGACATTCCGTGACCTTCGCTATACGTGGTATCACCTTCGTTTAATGTGATACTAGTCATGCCACACGATTTCACTCGCACTTGAAAACATATTTTTTGTTTTTTACAAAGTCCTGTATGATTTCTACTTTGATTCGCTCGCCTTTCGGCAACTTTCAAAAAAAAAATGTGGCCCCTCGCGTAAACGACGGCGCAAACTATAGAGAGGTCAAGATTTATTTATTTATTTATTGTATCCAAATTTATACCTAACATTATAGGAAACCCAAATGCGTTAGATATGTACATAACTTAAAATATGGATCCTTTATTCTAGATTGTCCAAAAACCCATGGTGTCAACAGTAGTACTAAACGCTGTTGTAGTTAAATGGGCGAGATTGAGGATTTTTTCCAATTATAGCTCCTGGTGGCCGATCCCAGGTAAAACTTTAATTTGTAATCAATTATTAATGCTCATGGGTTGCCACTTAACGTTAGGCAAACATGATCTGTTGCTATTTTTAATTCATAAAAAATACATTGAGAATAATATCATCAATTTTCAACTATCATTTTTTTGAAAAACATCTTTTAGTCACCCAACATAGATTGTAATAACCTTCAAAGCTAAAAACGGGACTCGTACCTAGCCTTTGATTTTTTACAAATTCATGTCCCATCTGGTAATCAATGAATGGACAGATAGATCAAACTCCCAGTTGACTTGTACTTGTATTATTCGGGACCCTTTCAAATTATCTCCAACCTCTCAAATACAAATATCTGTTACACTCGTTTTGTAGAAATTTGGGTTATCCGCCGATTCTGCTGATATTTTATTGATTAGTTGGAGTATAATAGTAGTATGTTTTATTCCTGTAAATATTTTGACCTTGCAATCATTACTTTCATTAAATAAGTTTATTAATAGAAACTACGCAAAAATGAAGTAAAAAGATGAAAAAGCCTTAAAAATATTGGTTTATGATCCAATTTGCACCGATGGCCTTATAGCATAGAAGTAGCAAACAAGCTACCTGATGATAAGTGACCACAGACTTTTTTTGACGTTGGCCACTGATTGTTACCACTGAGGACTAATTTAGAATACTTGAATAAGTCTGTCTCCCTCATATTACTCTAGTAGAAAACGAGCATGCAGTCCACCTGATGGTAAGTGGTCACTGTCACCCATGGAAATCTGTAATGAACTACATACAGAACAAGGATTTTATCTGAAGTCAATCACAGATGCGTTGCTACTCCCGAGGACTATGATGGTCGCCTCATGTGAACCTGTGCCGGCAACCACACCCTTCTATCGAAACGCAAGAAATGCTTCACGCTAGAAATAGGTGTAGCGGTGGTACTTTCCCGGTTGAACTACACTAGTTCTATCACCCTGAAAATGTAAGTTAAGTAACAGTAAACGTCTACATTTCAAAAAAATCTAAGAATCTGTTGTAGTAAATTTCCTCTTCAAATCACTTACAGTTAAGTGCTATTACTATCTTGATGCCTTCACCGCTAAATGATTCAGATGGCAATGGAATTAATGGGTACTTAAGTGTAAATGACAGTTTGGTTCGAGCGTTAGATTGGAATGACTTGGGAATCAGAATTACTAGTGCTGGTGAAGTGAAATTGAATATTAACGTAACTTAGTGGAAAAGTTTCAATGTTTACGGGCAACTGGCAAAATTTGAAAACCGCCAAAGTTTCTAATTTTACATAAAATGTTATTAATAGTTTTACATCTCCATGAATTATGGATTCATGGACTGCAGTGACCACTTAATATAACAGTTTCATGTAAACCAGGAGTTTTATCTGAAGTCAATCACAGGGGCGTTGCTACTCCCGAGGGTTTGCCTCATACAAGCTCGCCACCATATACTTCCTTTGAACGCAAGACCTACTTCACGATCAAAATAGGTATGATTTTGCTACCTCTCCTATTGAATTAGATTAGTTCTACCATATTGCCTATTTGGTCTACTGGACTAGTTATACATAAGTATTGAGGATTTAGGGATATAAGTTGTTGTGCTTCTTGACATTCTATATGATTAGAGTATGACCTACTTTATAGTCGCTCTAATTGAATAACTTTAACTTCTTACCTCCAAGTTTTCAACATTAAGGCACCGTAAGTGAGACAGAAGCCGACCTCCCGAAGCCAGACCCTGGCTGTGCAAGTGAACACCGTGGGTCGCCCGTACATCACAAGAGTCGTGCAGTAGATAAGCAAGGCCCCCAGAACTATGACTCTCAAAAGAGCTGGACTAGCCGCACGTACCACCTGGAGGATAAAATATTCTACTGAGATTTAGTGAGAATCAAGCCTAAAATTTTTTTCTACACTGTCCCAACAGGAATTTCTCAATGCATCTAAATACAAGTGATTATGTAAACAAAAACACATAGGAGATGTGAATGCCACTATAGGGGAAAAAAATGTAAACAAAATAACATTGTAATGTTAAATGGACCTATCTGATGGCGTCTGTATAGATCTATATAAAGGATTTTATATGAAGATGCCTACCTACATACATATACATGTATATCTGTGGGCATCTTTCAATCAATCACAGATGTGTTGCTAATCCCGAGCACTAAGATAGTCTCGAATTGAGCGAACAATCGCAGTATATTTAGTATAGAGGAAGACAATATTATTTACTGAAATTTCGAACATAAATCAACTTTCCAAAAATTACATAATAAATTGGAGTTGTTGTCTTTCCATACTCTATTAAAACATTTCTTCGAAACAATCGTAATTACGCCAATCGACATTGTTTGACTAAACAAAATGAGTGGAAATTTACTTGTACTTTCGTTTTCATAACAATAAAGCCTTTTGGGACAGATTAACTTCAAACTCATATAAATTCCTTGCTCGTCTAATGACCACTGATATAATTTTGTATTTTAGGTACTATAAATAGAAAACTCGTTACTTAAAACCTTTGATTTGCCAAATTTTTATATACGCATATTTAAGTACTTTATTCGGATAACTGATATCGTGAATGATCATTTACGCTTGAGAAAGTAAATGTATGTTTGTGATTTTTGTCTGTTTATTTAAATCTGTAAAAAAATCTTAAAAAATATAATTCACTGGAAATTATAACTCGGACATTTATCAGCGATAAAATATTTATGAATTTGTTATAAACTTGAAACCTAAGGCAATTAAAAAAGGAAACATTGGTGATTGAACATTGAAATTTAAATTTTTAGGCCGACTGAGCGCAGCGTGGACTTGTAAAAGATTTATTCGTACCATACGTTTATGTTCTTCTATAAAGTTTGACACTTGCTTACCCTGACATGTCCATACTTGATGGTGAAATAAACAATAAACGGGAGACAGGAGATGACCAAGCAGGCCAGCGCGAAAATGGAGCTCCGAGCAACCCAGTTTAGTGCTGCCACGCACGGGGATCCGTCGATGCAAGCCTCGCAGCCTTCCGCGCAGGGCAGGCACTCGAAGGCCGTTATCTTGGAGTAGAGATTCTGCTGTTGCTGTTAGAGAAGATGGAAAGTCAGATTAAGTTTATTATATACAAGGTTAGGGCGCCTCCACATTAGGTCGCAAGTAGTGCGGCTGCAGCGCGTAAGCCGCGCCACTGCGACGAATGCTTTCTTATTATCAAAATCATTATTCATTATTTTTTATTACTTCCATTATAAAAGTAAAGCGCACCACCCTTATCCGAAAATTACCCGCGACTATAGTCGTAATAAGAAAGAATTCGCTGCAGACGCGCTGCTGCCGCACTACTTGCGACCTAATGTGAAGGCGCCCTTATTCCAGCGGCTTTGCCCGCGTTGACCACATATGTCACGTTAATGAGTATTCCATGTGTTAATCCAAATATAAACTGTGAGCCATATTCGAGTATCGTAATTCGAGTAGTAGTTTTAACTGATTGAAGTAGCAAACGAGCATGCAGCCCACGTAATGGTAAGTTGTAATTGTCACCCATTGACATCTGTAACCAACTTCATGTAGAACATAGATTCTACCAGAAGTCAATCACAGATGCGTTGCTACTCCCAAGGACTAGGGTGGTCGCTTCATATAAAAGTGTGCCGGCAAGTACACTCTTCAATCAAAACGCAAGAGCTTTACGCTATAGGTGTGGTCGTGGTACCTCCCCGGTGTAACTACACTGGTATTGCCACCTGAAAGTTTTTCTGTGAACACATGTATATCCTCTGAAACTTTCGCGTTTTTAATATTAACAGACGGACAAATGAAGTTTGAAAATAGTTAGTGCTTGGACAAAAGAAACTAGAAAAAATAACAACAATATTACATTTCAATATCATGCATTTAGTTATGTTTTACACACCTATTAAACTTTTATCTTGTATGAACTCGTTAAAAATACTGATAATAAATATAAAACGAAAATAATGAATGAGTAATTAGCATCGCATGCCTGATGAACATATATGATTTTATTTAATTACGCTGTAAATATTTCAAATTAAATGAATGAGGTAAAATTATAGGCACGTATAATTTTAATTTAATAACTACGTTAATTTTACTGGGTTTGATTAATTAAATCTTTGAATCATTGATTCTCATATAATTTTGGGATAAAACACATAGGTATATAGTTATCTATATATCAATACATGAAGCAAAAAATTGGGATCCGTTTTTAAGAAACTTGTCGCGGATGGAGGACTATGAAATTTTGCACGGGTATAGTTTATGTAGAGAAGGAGTACGGAATGCTATTTTTGTTTTCCAAATAATACATAGAATATACCTACACAAAATCAACTAAAATCACATTACATACACTAGCTCGTATTTGACAAAAACACATACATAATAAACGAATAAAACATTTAATGTCTCTTACTATGAAAACACAAACACCAAATATGTCAGATGTCTTTGTCAAAATACCCGTTATTGCTTTTAAGTATAGCTTACTCAATTAATCCTCTGTTTACCTTTAAAGTGTTTAAATTAATACAATTTATTTAAATGCGAAAATGTTCGTGTTACTTTGGGGACAATTAACTTTAGTTTTTGAGTTGAATTAAGGTCGAATATCGACCGTTGCGACGGGTGACTAGTGTATATTAAATTAAAGACTTAAGAGGGATAATATAGAGACCAGCCAATTTTTATGGTTCCGTACCCAAAGGGTCAAAACTGAACCCTATTACTAAGACTCTCCGTCTGTCCGTCTATACGTCTATCTGTGTGTCTGTATCTCATGAACCGTGGTTCTCGTAGCTTGATAGTTGAAATATTCGCCGGTGATGTATTTCTGTTGCCGCTTCCGTTGTCTTCTCCGATGAGGTCGTGTTCCGATCCGGTAGTAGGGTAAGAAAAAATAATGTAACTGTAATTTGTAAGTGCCCCCGTAAGCCTATATAAAATAAAGACATTTCATTTCATTTCATACAGCAATATATACTAGAAACAGAATAAAATAAATATTTAATAGGGCTCCTCCCATACAACAAAGTTGTTTTTTTTGCCCGATTTTGCCATTTTTATAGGTACGGAACCCTTCGTGTCTGAGTCTGACTCGCACTTAGCCGGTTTTATAATAAAAATGCAATTGATTTTTTTTCGTTTCCATTCCAAGTACATACATAGTTGCCTACTTAAATTGCAAACTAGTGCCAAATTATCGATAAACGCTTGCACAGTCGTTTTGACAGTTACAGACCCGATAATGCCAATAATGCGAGCTGCGAAATTGGCACAAATCGTATCTATGCTAATAAGCGTATTTGCAACGTACGTACTCGTAGGTACTACTAGTTAGGGTCTTGTAATACTGATGTTGAGAAACGACTGTCGAAGTGGTCTTGTTTAGATAGATAACTAGAATTGTTGAAGCAAACGAGCACGGAACCCACCTGATATGGTCAGTGCCGACCATGGACATCTGTAACTAATTTATATAGGACGTGGTCACTATCTGAAGTCCCTGGCAGATTCGTCGCTTCTCCCGAGGACTAAGATGTTCGCCTCATATAAAAGTGTGCCGGCAACCATGTCATAACGCTCCGGGAATACCTCAGGAGGAAGCTCATTCCACATCTTGCACTTTCGTGGCAGGAAAGACCGTGCAAATCGTACCGTGGAGAACGGGTCTAGTTGATGCGGATGGAACTTTATCCTTCGGCGGGTGGTGCGATAGAGGAAGGGCGACGTAGGCACCAGGTCAAAAACCTGAGTATGGGTGTTAATATTACACAAAGAGAAGTAATTGAACGTCCCTTTCGATTTTTATAGGACATCTACAGAAAAAAGGAGCGATACTATTCAAGACACCACACGTAAACGGTATCATTAGAAGTTAGTAAACAGTTGTGGGGAAGGACCGCTGTTCGATAATGGGATATAAGAAAAGGGTTCTGGTTAAGTGTGGCGATAGTTGGTGATTAGTTTTACGAACTTGGAATCCATACGTAGTGATATATTTATATGTGTAGAAGACGTAACCAATCGGGTCCGTTGATATATAGAACAGCGAACTCGCAAATTTAGGGGAGATAGTCTTTTTTATCAGATTAAAGTAGCAAACGATCATGCGGTCCACCTGATGGTTAGTACTTTCTGCTTATAGACATCTGGTGTCATATAGGACAGGGGTAATCTGAAGTCACAATAGATGCGTTGCCACTCCTGTGGTCTAACACGGTCTCATTTGAAAGTGAGTAAGCAACTACACTCGAACTGCATCACGCTGTAAGTGTGGACTTGGTACCTTATCGGTCGAACCATATAAGGTTTACTATCTTTAAGGAATAATGCAGCTACTCCTCCTTCTTCTTCACCCATTTTTTTTATTTTTTATCTGACTGAAGTAGCAGTCGAGCATGCAGTCCACCTGATGGTAAGTGGTCACTGCCGCTCATGGACATCTGTAATCAACTACATACAGAACATGGGTTTCATCTGAAGTCAATCGCAGATGCGTTGGTTCTCCCGAGGACTATAATGGTCGCCTCATGTGAAAGTGTGCCGGCAACCACACCCTTTCACCGAAACGCAAGAAATGCTTCGCGCTAGAAATAGGTGTGGCGGCGGTACTTCCCCGGTCGAACTACACTGGTTCTTCTTGAAAAAGCTATCCCTTGCTACCCCTTTGGGTTAAATAACTAAACGTTAATCCTCGATCAGAAGCGAATGAATCCGTTCTCGTAATACGTATCGCAGTAGAACTTAAGAGTACGTTTGATGTTAGATCATCAATTAGCCTCTTTGTTATTAATGTCTGCTTATTAGCTTACGATAGTGTTGGCGGATTATACCTGTCTGAATTAGTATAAGCAGTAAGGAGCTTAAGTATCATGTTATTAGAGGGTTAATGTATACAATCAAGTTAACTTTTAACATCATTAGGCCCGGTGTATGTCGGTTTATGTTTTTTCTTTTATTTTTTTTATTAAGTCATCTAAGGCAATGTACATTTTGTGAAAAATTTAAGTAATTCCGGGAATTACTAACGTTTTAGTTAAAATGTATACATTTAGCTAACGAACTACTAAAAAAATAATAAAGTACTAAAAAAATAAGTAAAAATTTAACCATTTTAACTTATTATTTTTTTTATTAAAAAATTAGGTAAAATGTAACCATTTTAACTTATTTTTTATTATCCTACGGTGTCTAAGCTATTGTAATATGTGAATCTCTGTAAAAAATTAGGTATCTATTTCTTTCTTAATAACTTGTTCTATTGACCCGAGTCACAAAATATATCCTTACGACAGACGGCCGAACAGTGGACCTTCAGTAATAGGGTTCTGTTGGCACTATTTTAAGCCTAAGAACCCTAAAAATAATCTCGCTTAAAGTGCGCTTCTATAAAACGATAAAAATGTGGGTAGCGATTTAAAATATAGTCCCTGCGATGATTAATCAGAATTCAACATCCTTCCGTTGCATATACATATTTGGGATGGACGGCTGAATATTTAATGTTATCTTTGTATAAAGGAATTTGTGATTGTCTCTCAAATATGTTTTGTCTGCGTTCTTGAATATTATATGAAGGAAAAAAACGCAGGAAAGAGATGAGGAGGGGAGAAGAATGAGAGGAGGCGAAAGACGAAGTAAGATGTTTGGTGATTCAAATCAAATCAAATTCGTTTATTATGGAATGTAGGTAGCTATAGGTAGGTAGATGTAGAGGTAAAACTCTCTCATTCCGAGAGAAGACCCGTGCCCAGCAGTGGGACAACAATAGGTTGAGGATACAGTAATAATGTCAAAAATAGAAGTTATATAAAATTAATTTAGATATTATTATTAGTACAATATGTCATCAAAATTTCCGGTCACTACGTAGGATAATATGTCAGAAAAAATATTCATTTATATTATAATAGCATTTGAGTAATATAAAATTGTGTGTTTTTTGTTAATTTTACTACATTAACAATGGTACGTATTGACTTCGGTAGTTTGTTGTAGACATTGACTAAAAGCTAAAATAAAGAGTTTATAAACCAAAAATTTGAAAGAAAACTGCTTTTATTGCAATACTGGTCCTCCATTATATTACCAAAATATAATTTAAAATACGTTTAAAGAAAATGAAAGTAAAATGAAATACGCTGGATTTATAATGACAATGCTTTAAGACTTTAATTTCATTAGTTCCCAAGAATTGATTTTCTACGAATAAATTTAATGATTGAATATTCCTCATTGAATATTCTTCAAATAACTTTATTATAAATGTTAAATATTTATATTGGGAATCTCATTGGGTTGGATTTAAGATTCTTGGAATCTAGCCACGGAATCTGTTATTAGTAGAAGATTTAATAATTTGCTGCAAAGAGTTGAAGAGTTCCATTATATTGATATGGATGCTACGATTAGAATCTAATCAAACTCTCACTAAACTACTCTTGAAGTATATATTATGCTTTCTAATAAAAAAAAAAAACATCGGAACAGTTGGCGTGATATTGAGTTATTGGTCCATTTATTGCGAAAATTTAATGCAAATTTAAGACTTATACGCTTTTCTTATGGACGCCGTTGCCAGAAGTAGACCCCGTGACACGCAATTCCGTTCAAATAAAAAAAAACAAATCGGTTCACGCAGTCTGAAGTTATCAGGTAACAAATATAAAAAAATAAAGACGAATTGAGAACATTTTTGGAAGTCGGTTATAAACAGTTTTATGTATGTATGTATACCTAGATCTATATATTATGATGACAGATCTATGTATGGTTGCCGCGATTTGTTCTCCATCAGATTTTATTTGAATACCCCAGATAATTATACCGTTTACAGGGTCATACTACCTTTCAATTTTAAAATTGTATTTACTTATTTTGTTTTTTTTTTTGGCTGTTTAATAGATTTTTTATTAATTATTTTATTATTAATGACTCGTTTAAATTGATAAAGTATTTTAAACGTTTTATTTAATCCTATTTAAATAGGAAACTATGATTAGTAGACACAAAGTGTCTTTAAGAAGTTTTTTTTATTATTTTTATTAAAGCATGCGAAGACACAATAATGATTGTATAATAATGTGGAGAAAATTGAGAGAGTTTTAGGCCATAGTCCTACGCGCTGGCAAAGTGCGAATTGGTGGACGAATAAATGGACGACGATAATATAATTATAACTTACCAACAAATGCTTCTCGTATTCCTCTTCAATGTCACTACCGTTATAGTACCGGTTCTCGGCGGTAGTGTTCGGGTAGTAGAAGCCTCGTTTGCACACACAACGGTATGACCCTCGCCGAAACCCCAAACCCGGGACCGGAACGCACTGTAACAAAAATCTACTTTAAATGCTAATACTAGATACAGCCAGTGTACATTAAATTAGTAACTGGAATGTTTGAAGTAACACTAGTTGTGCCCTGTAGTTTCGCCAGCGGTAAATAAAAAGTAATTTAATTTTAATTTTGAAAAAAATGGATCGAGAATACCGATCAAGCAAACAACGGGTATCATAAGATATGATCCATAAAGTTATTTGCAACCGTTCAAATAAATTTGTTTGATGTTATTTCAAACACACAGACAAACAGAAGTACCGTATAATTTAAATAAATATAGAAATTACTACTATTACTTATTCTCAGCCGTCCAAACTATTTTTGTGCAAACATATGGCCAGTAGAGACACGCCAGACTCTCCTCATGATTATGTCCTTAAAACATTTTTTTTTCAAGACAAATGTCATCTTGTAAAGGGAGAAATCGAGGCTTTTATTTATAAGACTTAATTAGCAAACGAGCATGTAGCAAGATGTCGCTGCCGCCCGCTGGCGTAGCATTATATCTGTACCTCGATGTAGAATCGGGGTTTTAATTGAAATCAATCACAGATACTCTACACCTAAGGTTAAATCATATTTTTAGAGATTCTCTTAGCCATTATCCAGAATTTGTTAAATGATTAATAATAGACTAGACCCGTCGCAACGATCGAAATTCGACCGTAATTTATATTAAAAACTAAACTTCTTATTGTCCAAAGTACGACCAATATTTTTATAATTTAAATAAATTGCAATAATTTTTACGTTACTTTAAACGCACCCGTTAAAGGTAAAAATAGGTTTATTAACTAAGCTGCATTTTAAAGCAAAAGCGGGTATTTTGACGAAGACCTCTGACGTTTTTGACGTTATATGTTTTCATAGTAAGACATTGAATGTTCTATTTCGTTTATTATGTATGTGTTTGTGTCAAATGCAAGGTAGTGAGTGTAATGTGTTATTAATTGATTTTATGTATGTTTTATACATTATTTGAAAAAATATTAGCATTGCGCAATCCTTCTCTACATCAACTATAACCGAGCGTAATTTCATACTCCTCCGCCTGCGGCAAGTATTTTAAAAACGAATCACAAGTTTTTGCTTCACGTATTAATATGTAGATAATACTTTTTACACCCGTTGTCTTAACGTTTTCTCAGTCGCCTATCCACTAATTTCGTTCTGAATTAGATTTTGGTGTTTGTATATACATGGACGCACATAATATATATACAAACACCCAAATCCAATTCAGAACTAAATTAGTTGTTCCAATTGATTGAACTTAGAGCTGGATTGAAATATAGACAAATAAACCTTTAAATCTTTTGATCCCTAAATGGAGGCGTATACTAATTCAAATTGCATTTATTAATTACTAACCGTGCCCGGCAAAGGTGCAATGCCACGTAAACGAAGAAAGAAAAATAGAGAACTAATAAAACGTCTTTTGTTTACTCAATATTAATGTTAACCAAACAACAGGTATTCTCTTACAATTCTTGTGGCATTTAAGTTTCACTTGTGTTCAAAGGTTTCGGAACGTAAAATGAAATGTTACAAACAAGTATTACACATATTAATACGTGAAGCAAAAACTAGGTTTTTAAGATACTTGTCGCAGGCGCAGGAGTATGAAATTACGCACGGTTATAGTTGATGTAGAGAAGGATTGCGCAATGCTAATATTTTTTCAAATAATGTTTATAACATACATCAAATCAACTAAAAACACATTACACTCACAATCTTGTATTTGACACAAACACGTACATAGTAAACGAAATAGAACATTCAATGTCTTGCTGTGAAAACATAATTACATCGTCGAAAATGTCAGATGTCTCTGTCAAAATACCCGCTTTTGCTTTAAAATGCAGCTTAGATAATAAATCTATTTTTACCTTTAAAATAAAATTTACCTTTAAAATAAAGGTGCGTTCAAAATAACTTGAAAATTAGTGCAATCTATTTTTAGTTGCGACGGTTGGCTAGTTTATATTAATTTAGTTTAATTCATATAAAACATATTTAAATGTCACTGCAAAAGCTCGTAGCCTTAGTATTACTCGCCCACGTGAAGCAATTTTTCACTTAAAATTAACATTTTAATGTACACCTCAATGATACGTTTTTGATTTATTTACCAACGAATACAATTTTCTACTCAAATTTAGGGAGCGTTCTGGGAAATGATTGTTTGCGAAGATTTATTAATTTCATAGAGGGGCTAGGAGACAGCCGCCGTCTGAAGAGTGACGGATATTTCGTTGATTGGATTTTACGTGACGCTGTTGATTTAATATTATTACTTTATTTCGACGTATTCAAAGGTTCGTTAACACATGTATATGTAATTTAAAATATTTTTTGTATTGATTAATTTGTTTACTTGTAATGATATAGAACAAGCTAACGAGTAGGAGGTATACAGTCCACCTGATGGTAAGTGGTGGTGCCGTCCATGGACACCTGTAAGCAACTTCAAGTCAGTTTACTACTAGTTTACTACAGTTTCAAATAAAACATGGGTTCTATCTGAAGTCAATCACAGATGCGTTGCTAATCCGAGGATTATGATGGTCGCCTCATTTAAAAGTGGGTCGGCATACCCTATCACCGTAACACAAGAAATGCTTCATGTTAGTGGTTCTGTCACTGAGGACATACAAATGAAATAAAAAATATTGACGTCTTGTATAAAAGTGACCCAGAAACAACATCCTTCAAAAGGCAAGAATTGCTCCTCGTTAGAAATAGATATGCCGGCGGGATCTCTTCAGTCAAACGTATTCGTCCTATCACCTGTCTTATAAAGTAGTATTTTGTCTGAGCTGGTATAAGTTGTTATTGAGTGGCGGATAACGTTTGTAATCATTTTGTTGTTGAAGAAGTTAACTAAAAGCAAAAACATTTTACGGTAGTTTTTCCTTTGGAACGTACTATTGTAAATGCTTTCAACAAGCTGTTTTCAATGAAAACATTAGATATCAGTTAGGTTATATCACCTTTTATGAGAAAAGATGACGGAATCGCAAATTTCGAATAAATAATGTTGAGATGTAGAGTTCTCTCTACAAAATATTAGATAAAAATAAACTTGTCATAAGTAAAATCAGCCCAATTAAGCATTTTAGGCAGGATTAAGCCATTTTAGAGACAGGATTACCTGTTATGGCGGAATCACAAATGAAAAATTTTCGTAGCAAAAAAAGAAAAATTTACCTAAAAATATCTTCAGATTATTCTCCTTATTGTATATTTAAGTAATTACTTATTCCTAACTCAAATTGAAAGACATTCTCTAGGGATTTTCGGTAATTCTAGTTAGACAAAAGATGTTAACAAAATGTAAAAAATAACGACTATATTAAAATTCGCACACCCTTTGCACTATTTGCGATTTACATAAAGTAACAACCGGATTCCACGCTTTTGCTAGTTTAACACCATCTTCTCTGTTTCAATTCTTAGGATGTTTTTTGATCTCTTTAGCTTCACTTACTAAACGTGGAAAGTAATGACGCTCAGAGGAGATCACCGGAGGTTTATGCAGTTCGATCCAGTGTTTAGAGCCGGAATCAAATCACACATCACACATCCTTAATGTGTGATGTGTGATTTGGACTCTAGATCTCCAATGGAACACAACTGGAGGCCTCCGAGCGCGATGGTCACCTTCGGGCTCTTCCCAGTGAGCATTGTACTCACTGCGCCTCCTGGTGTTTACGACAGCATTTGGCCACACATGTCGTCGTCCTACACGGGGTCGCTTGGCTGGACGGTTCGAGCTCCCACTCTTACCGCTCGCAACCCTGGAAGTCCGAAGATAGGATTTGCGCGTTACATACAGTTATACACAAGCTATTAAGTCAATTTAAACAAAAGCTTGTAACAAAAATGGTTCCAGTAGCATTTTGAATAAAGCAGAACTAAAATCATTCATCAGGAGAAACGTTTCATTACTTAATTACTTTGCACGCACAAGCTACTCCTGTAAAATGGTATGTTACACACAAATATTTGCTTATAGAGATTCATCAAACGATTGTTCGCCAACTTACGCGGGAGCTAACAAGGGGCGGTTTCTGTGGTTATTTATATACGGACATCACTCGGCCTGTACGCATAGTGATGTCGTAGTGGAAGCGGATTTTAGGTGTTGTAGGCATTTGTACAACGTCCTTGTAGCCTCGGGGTCAGAATAGAGCTACGGTATCCCCTGCCTGTCGTAAGAGGCGACTAAAAGGGGCTTCCTGGGTTGCAGACGGCTAGAGTGGGAGCTCGAACCGTTCGGTCAGGTAATCCCGGGAAGGACGGCGGTATGCGTGGTCGATGGGGCAGCGCGCTCGGAGGATTCCGGTTGAAGTCGTTTCAAGATCCCGGTTTCCTCCTTTTCAGCGCCGAGGACGGCCACCGGGGGGGTTTTAGTGCGGTAAAAATCCCACATAACCCTGCGTCGCTCCCACGGCGTCGGGTACCTTTTGAAGGTTTCCCCCTCGAAAACAAAAAAAAAAAGGCATTTGTACAAACGTGCAGTTTAACTGTAGTATTTAGGCTAATGAATTGAATTTCATTTTACCGTGCCTTCATTCAAACCGTGTGTTTGTCAAAAGCATTAACATCTTTTTCTTTTATTAGGAATAGATCAATCCATCTACACGTATGTTAAATAATTCTGTTCATGCATATTTGTAATTAAGATTATATAGATCAGGGGCTGAAAATTACCATTTATTATGAAGTACTAACCTCCTGCCTAATAAAGAAGGCAATAATCGTCATTTTTGCTAAATTGAGCTTATATTTGCGGTTAATGTGTCAAATGAAATGAAATGAAATGAAATGTCTTTATTTTGTATAGGCCTACGGGGGCACTTACAAATTGTCGGTTACATTTTTTTCTTACACTACCACCGGATCGGAATACGACCTCAACTGAGAAGAATGATCAAAAGAATGTTATCGACGTGTGTAGTAGGAAAAACATATTTTTTATAATTGGAAATCAGACATAACTGAACGATAAATGCAGTAGGTACCTACTTACGCATAATCATTGTTAGGTATTTTCGTAATTGTTACCTCAAATGCAGTAAATCTCATTTATAACAATAAAACCGCTTCGGTCACTTTTACAAAATGAGGTGAAGCACAGATGAGAAAAATAGTGACTTAAACGCGTTTATCTCAAAACGATCATTTTCCAATACTGCATTTTCCATTATTATGAGCATGCAGTCAACCTGATGGTAAGTGGACACTGCCGCCCGTGTAGACCTGTAAGCAATTTCATGTAGACATGGGTTCTATCTGAAGTCAATCACAGATGCGTTGCTACTCCCGAGGACTACGATGGTCACCATTTTATTAAAACGCATGAAATGCTTCACGCTAGAAATAGGTGTAGCGGTGGTACTTTCCCGGGTTGTACTACACTGGTTCTACTACCTTCAAATTTATTAGTATATCACGCAACCTGATCGTTGTTATCTGTCACGGTTACTGTTCTCGGTCGCATTGGAATTATACTTTTGGAGCATTCACGATATCACAAAATATGAGGCGATAAAACACTTCCTGAATACTGCCAACAATTTTGAGGCATCAGTGAAGATCGTACTAAAAATACCCGTAAATTGGATCTTTTTAAATTTACCCATAACGCGATACTATCAGCAACACCGTATATTATGATAAGAACCCCACTGACCTTTCCGCGTCCCGAAGCAAACTTCGGCACAGTAAATAAAATAATGTCGCATTCGGAGCCGCCCGCCGTCCGGGACTTCTATGGCAATCCCGACAAAATATTGGATAAGTTACTATGATCCATACGCAACATGACATTGGAAGTATTTTCTGGCTTTCTGTGAATGGATCATCTATTTGTAGTTGTTAAAAACAGCCAATTGTACGAAAGCGTATGAAATGTGTATAGTAATTAATGTGATAAAATCGGAGTATGTTGTTTACTTGTTGAAAGAATCCAGAAGCCAGGGAAACATTTGTATAATTTTTTGGTCATCAGGGAATTCTTAATAGCCCTGTAAGTGTGGTGTAATTTAGGTGTGTGAAGACACTAGTGGACAGATATATACGTATCAATAGCATGTATTTTTTTGTGAGTTCTTTTTTCGTTAAGATAATCAATTTTAATGTCCACCTCAGTAACTTCTGGAAACGCCAAAAGTCAGCCTAAGCATAATGTTCTTGATAAGCGTCTATAGTTTTGTATTAATAAGTATAAATCTCGAAACAGTTAAGTTGTATTTATATAAATTTTAACATAGCTGTTTTGTACAGATTTTTTGTTGACGGATATATACAAGAGGTACGTAATCGTAGTCTGAATTGGGTCCGTACCAATACTGGTCTCTTACTTTTACATATAGACGGAAATCAATCAGATCCGCATACACAGATCGATAATTTCATTTAAGCTTGTTACAGATGTGCTCAATCCTAGGAAATAAGCCGAGTTACAGCGCAAGAGAACAATAGCTACGGATAGAACAATTCCTGTAATATTCCCGATTCCCGTTCTAATTCCACGGGCTATTGATGTAACGTCAGTTAATGTAATTTCCTAATATCCCCGCTCAAGGCGCCGCTTACCCTGAGTTAATATTCATGTTGAATTCGAATTGTCGTTGATAGGAAGTGAATACGTGTTCGACAAATCCCTGCGCGTTGGCTATTAGCTGGGTATTGAAAATTATGAATGCAGGTGTAAATTGTGTCTATTTTTGGATGATGAAGATACACCTATGACACAGCCCAAATGGCTTGACGGATTATAAGTTATTATTACATACCATAGCTAGTAAAGAGAGTATTTCAAAAAAATATAGATATTTAATATAATTTTGAAAAAAAATCCGAAAAAGTGTTGATATAAAAATTGAAAACGAAATATCCGACTGCAAAGTAAAGTTATGGCAGCCGGTTTATTTATTTTCGTAATAATTATTTGTTGGATAATAAAGATTTTTAATAACAGATAAGGCATACATTGTAAAGGAGGTAATAATTATTTTCATTAAATAGTACGAGTATCACCGCTATACCCATTTCTATACTATAATGCTCAATGCTCTTGTATTCGTTGCTGAGCGTTGCTAAGTGCTGGTTTTTGTGAAAGTTAAGAAGCTCATGAGGAATAATATATATCACGTGTTATGAAAAGAAGCGATACGAAAAATAGTTAATATCAAAGCCTAATTTTAGATTTTTTTAACATGTAGTTAGCAAAGTTAGCAATGAAGGTGGCAGAACCAGTGTAGTTCGACCGGGGAGGTACCACCGCCACACCTATTTCTAGCGTGAAGCATTCATTGCGTTTCGATGGAAGGGTGTGGTTGCCGGCACACTTTTATATGAGGCGACCATCCTAGTCCTCGGAAGTAGCAACACATCTGTGATTGACTTTAGATAGAACGTATGTTCTATATGAAGTTGCTTACAGATGTCCATGGGCAGCGGTGACCACTTACCATCAGATGGACTGCATGCTCGTTTGCTACTTCATTATTATAAAAAAAAAGCAAAGTAATATTCAGTTCAAATGCCATTTACAAGCCCTGATAAGATCAGATATCTGAAGTTTGACTACAGGTGCATTGCAACCCATGAGGATAAGGAATGCCTTAAATGGGTATGTGTTCTATTAGGCGGGCTTTCGGATGAGCCTGTCTTTGGTGTAATAAGTTAGCGCATAATGAAAAGAAGATGATAGTTATTACATGATACATCTATTGATGCTTCCATCCAACAGCCCTTTGAGGTCTATTGCTGGACATAGGCCTCCCCTAATTGAGGCCACTCCAACCGGTCCTGTGCCCTCTGAATGCAACGGTTCTCCGCTGTCTTTTTCAGGTCATCGGTCCACCTGGGGGTCGCACTCAGGGACCTTAATTCCCCATGGGTTATCGGTCCTACGAGCGATGTGGCCGGCCCATCGCCACTTCAGCTTACTAATTTTGATCTATGTCGGTAAGCTTTGTTCGTCTACGGAGTTTACTGTTGCGAATCATGTCTCGTAGCGAAATTCCGAGCATAACCCTCTACATAGCACGCTGAGCGACCCTGAGCTTCCGAATGAGGCTTAGAGTGAAGGACCTCGTTTAGATGCCGTAGGTCACTGGCAACGCACATTACTCAAACAATTTCGACTTCAGGCATTGAGGAATTATGGACGAGAAGATACTACGTAATTTCCCGAACGCAGCCCAGCCGAGTTGGATTATTTCTGCTTAGTGAAATTAAATATGAAATTTCTTTATTTTGTATAAGATTTTTTTTATTCTCGAAGGGGAAACCTACAAAAGGTACCCGAAGCCGTGGGAGCGAAGCAGGTCTGTGGTCCACTGTTGGACATAGGCCTGCTCTAATGTTTTTTTTTAAAGTTACCGCGTCCACCATGCATGTTAGTGACCGCAGTTGATATTGATATTACACAGGAAAGTGGTGCTGCTATGCACTTGGCCAGCGTGGTTGACATGGGCATTAAACTCTTATTCTAAGAAGAGATATGTGCCTAGCAGTGGGACGATAATCGGTTAACGGCTCTAAATAAATTACACTACAAATTAAAACCTAATTAAATGCTGTTTAAGTATTAATGTGCTGCAGTGTAATAAGTCCATGAAAATCGTTTGAGAGCTCAGTAAAACTCGTGAGAAATCGCAGACTGATTTTCAGAACGACACGTTACGAATGTAAATTGGAATGCTGAGCTCATATAAGTGTTAGTAGGAAAAAGTGAAAAAAATGCTCCTGCATTTTAATTATATCTTTCATGTTAGTTGATCTAGTAATTTAATGTTTTCTGAAACGTTTATCGAAGACTTGAACGGCATTTCTTTCAAGTTTGCAAGAAGCAAGTTTTTGCTACAGTAATAGTCACTATATGGACATCGACATCAATAATCAACTTCTGAAACGTGGTCCTTCACTGTAGGCCTCATTCGGAGACTCAGGGTCGCTCAGCGTGCTATGGAGAGGGTTATGCTCGGAATTTCGCTACGAGACATGATTCGCAACGATGAAATCCGTAGACGAACGAAGCTTACCGACATAGCTCTCAAAATTAGTAGGCTGAAGTGGCAATGGGCCAGCCACATCGCTCGCAGGACCGATAACCGATGGGGAAGGAAGGTCCTCGAGTGGCGACCACGTTTAGGCAAAAGGAGTACAGGTCGCCCCCCTATAAGATGGACCGATGACCTGAAGAAGACAGCGGGAAACCGTTGGATTCAGAGGGCACAGGACCGGTTGGAGTGGCGCCATTTAGGGGAGGCCTATGTTCAGCAGTGGACATCAAAAGGCTGATGGATGGATGGATTGATGGAATCAACTTCTAAAAATAGGAATGAAATCCAATTTGATATCGGCTCCATACACATTGATACTCCTGTGAACCCATCACTGTCCTACTACTGGGCAGTGATAGTGAGCAGTGATAGCCGAATGGTTGAAACTTGCCCTCTCAATCGGAAGATCCGATGTTCAAACCTACTGATTTATGTGCGTATTAGAAATTAATTACCACTGCATTTCGGTGATTGAAAACATCGTGAAAACACCTACACACCGGAGAGTTCTTTAAAAAAAAAGTTATCGGAGGTGTGTGAAGTCCATCAATTCGCACTTGGCCAGCGCGGTAGACTATGGCCTAAAACACTCTCGTTCTGAGAGAAAACCTGTGTCCAGCAGTGGGACAATAATGGGTTGACGAAAGAAACACCTCGGAGAACTTTACTTTTTTTTTAAAAACTCTCGGGTGTGTAAGTTTTCGTTCAAAGCAAAGCAGTGATAATTAATTTCTAATAGGCAAATATTTTTAGAAAAATCAGTGGTACCTCGGACCTTCCGATCGAGAGGAGGGAGGAGAGGAGTGAAGGAGTAGGAGGAAAGAGGAGGAGAAGGAAGTTTCGACCATTAGGCTATCACTGCTCTGCACATTGTTACCCCCTGAGGGTTAAGTTGCATGGCTTCGTGCGAGTCTTCTTTTTAATATGATGGAATTCGAAAATGAGCATATTGACTTTGAGCAAGCAAACATGCAGTCCATCTGGTGGTAAGTGGTCACTGCCACCCATGGAAATCTGTAATCAACTTCATATATAACATAGGTTCTATCTGAAGTCAATCACAGATGCGCTGCTACTTCCGAGGCCTCATATAAAAGTATGCCGCAACCACACCCTTCCATCGAAACGCAAGAGATGCTTCACGCTAGAAATAGGTGTGGCGCTGGTACCCCCCTCTCCTAGGTCGAACTATGCTGGTTCTACCACCTGGTTAAGCTGACTTTGGTGAACTTGATAATAAGTGGTAACTTTTACTGCTCATGAACATTTTTAACTCTCTAAAGAACAGGAATTCTATCTGAGTTAATCACAGATACGTTGATCGTCCCAAGGACTAAGATCGCCTCACATGAAACTGAGTCGGTATACAAACGTTTTCAAAGAGATGTAAGAATTGCTTCAAGCTACAAATAGGTGTGGTGGTAACTACCCAATCGAATTAGTTTTAGCTTAAAGGTACTTAGTTCGAGCCAATAATTCCCAAAGCAAGGGTCAAATAGTGTTTTTGAAAATGGGCTGTGAAGCATTCGCTTTAAATTTCACGAAATCCGAACGGTAATAGGCTTACGTATTGTTCATTTATTTTTCACTATAAACCTTTTATACAGCCTCGCTGTTTCAGCTGATTTCCCAGCAGGAATCTCGTGTTCCCGGAATAAATTTATAAAAAATAGTCATCTTTGTGAAGCTGTGAAGCAACATTTATTTTGAAGTATTTTACGGCTTCACATAATTGAATTACCGAACTTAAGATTTTTTTTCATAAAAACCATAAATTAAATTTCAAACGAGTTTTTTTAAGTACTAAAATAAAGGAATAACTTTTTCGTTAGTTTTCCCATGAATGCTTCATATACTTCTTATTGTACTTTAATTGAATATATCTTACTAAGTATTTGCACATTTAAAATATCTTAGAAAGTAAATATAAAACTTACCATACAGTAAAATAACAATTAAATTTATAAAATATATTTTTATCCGAAAAGTTATCGTATTTACAATATTATAATATCGTAATGAAAATAAAATATTACATTAGTATTCTTATTTTCGTATCGAAAAGAAAGTTACACAACAGTTTGTTTTGATAAAACATGAAACCTACAATATACAAAATTGCACTTTTTGTGGCCGGTGGCCGGATCCGGTATGTGGAAATTGATGCCGGATTACCGGATTGCAATCCCTAATCTCGAAACTGGCGACTATCACGGTAACTTCAGTTACCGAACAAGTTTTTTTATCTAGACTAAATTTATTAAGAGAAAGTGTTACAGATTAAACATGATGGTCAGAGAAATGTTAGAGAGTATTTCTTTATACTATTTTCATTAATTTGTTGGTTTTGTAAGTGCACCAAGCATCTGTTAAACAAGATAAAACCTTTGTTCGGTATGAAGTTACTTACAAATGTTCACGGATGGTAGTTCGCATTTACCATTAGGTAGCCTACAAGCGCGTTTGCTATTACGACCTATAAAAAAATCACAAAAAATAACAAACTAACAACTGTAATTGAATGGCTGAAATAAAATAATGAAAGTATTCATTATTTAACAGTGAAAAACAATTGCATGTGCTGTCGGGTTTTTCCAATTATTTTGTTGACAAAATTGCAAATTGACGCCGGTCAGTGGCATTTCTGTTAACTGTTAACAAATTAATACTATAAACAAAATTTGTTTGTGTTTATTTAAATTGAAGCGTTTTTACATTGCCCGACGCGAAATCAACATCATGCCAATATTTGTATGATAAGCGGTAATGATTTTAGAATATGATTTTAAAATATGTGATATTTGTCAATCAATTTCGCATTGTGTAATGTAAGTACAAAAAGCGTTTATATGTTTTTATTTACAAATATCTAGTGTATTGTTTACCCATTCACACCGTCTACCAATCCGCAATTGACCAGCGCGGTGGACTGTGTCCTAGAACTCTGTCACCCTGAGCAGACCCATCGAAGGACAAAAATGGGTTGATCACAACTCATGATTACACGGTAATTGTTACGGAAGACTCATTCTATATTTAAATCATTAAAAATTCTTTGCAACTTCAAACTCTTAAAAACACTCGTTTATATTATTTTACAGTAATAAAATATCATCACTCTCACTACTCGCATTTCGCAAAAGACTATAATGGAAATAAATACTGTACAGAACTCGGAAATGGTGCCTCAAGTCGTGGTTTGGGTGGTATTTTATTTTATTTATTTCATAACGTTAACCTACGGTTGTTACATTTTTTAACACATCGACAGTAAAATTAAAAGTTCTTATATAATAGACAAATGTACGACTACTTAAAGGCTAAGATCACACGCATTATACATACAAAAATTGAAATAATCACAATCTAGATTAAATATGCATCTTAAACAATATTATCTGTATTTGAAATTATATTTTGGAAAGGAGATGTTTCAATCTTGGCTAGGTATATGTACACCATCTCAAAAAATCGAGAAAAATCTCAAGAATCCGAAAAAAATACTTAAAATTTATAAAAACGTGTACTTTTCTGGTACAAAACCAATTAAAATCAACTATTTTCTTCGTTTTCCAATATGGCGGAACAACTGATTTAGACAGTCTGTGGACAAAACTATAGTTGTCATTATCTGACAACTGTCATATTGATTCTTTTACTAGATCCATTCATCTGTCTTCTTGTTCTTAGATATTTTCACGGAATATTTTCGTGTGCGTATTGTGTTGGAGTTTCTATATCAAGTTATCAAACCTCTGGCTTACATGTCTTGGATTTCGGATCGCTACTTACCTCAGTTGACTTGACTTTCATATTTTGGACTGTTCATCGGTTAACCTGTTGGCCAGGCTAGTGAATAAAGGATTTACATACTCAACTTTGACTTCCAAACATCAACTGATTTATTCGGGTTTGAATTGAAATTATAATTGTAATTGACTAATAGCTATGAGGTAAGGTTAGTCTTTGTTTACATTTGTTTACATAGAACCATAACTATACAATAGTTTTAAGGTTATCATAGCTAAGGTACACAATGTAATAATAAGTTTTTTCCTTTTTTGCATTGGATCAGAATTCAGATTAATCATTGACAACTGATTGTCATTGTCACAGTTTGTTTATTAACCTCAACTGTCAAAATGAAATAATATCGCCGCCATTATATTGTGTTGCAATTCTAGGAGGAAGGAGAGTTTAGAGAGAAGGCGCGGAAAATATATATGATAATTCACTAATTAAAAAGAAAAATGAGATCAACCACGGAGAGATATAATACTCGGAGAGAGTATTTAAATCAGATATTTTGAGATAATTAAGTGACGCTTTGTAAGAAGAATGTATTCAAAGAAGCAACTAAATGAAGGGGAAGAAAGGGTAGAAAGTCTAGTGTTAAGTGCTCAGTTTACAAAAGGAAAGTCTGAGAGAACCCGAGATGAACATGCCTGAGGTGAAACCGTGCTCCGTTAACTTAAGTTTGCAAGTTTGGAGCGTTCTGTGATAACCCGTAAGTAAGGAAATTTAGCCTAATCAGGCAAGTGCGTCACGCGGAAAATTCCATAAAATTGAGGTTGTCTAGTAAGCAAAATTCACAATTAAATATTTCTTTCATAATATAGTTAGATTTAGAGCTTCGTTGTGTAAAGATATTTCCAAATGCTTACGAAACCATATACTTTTGCTGAAGTGGTGAATAAACTTACATAAGTGGTAAATGTAGTTTTTTAAGACTAGTGGAGCGGGCACCATAACAGCACAGTTCTAATATTTTATACAAAAATATATTTCAAAACATGCTTTAGAAAATCTTTTAGATATCCATATCATGGTGATGTACAAAAATTAATCGGTCAGCCATTTTGCATTCTCATTCAACCGATAATATGCAAAATTTTAAGTTGTGGCTTAAATATATTTGATACTTTTTATATTACAAATATGATTTAAGTAGCAAACAATAACGTACCACCACCACCCGACCACCTGAGGGTAAGTGATCACTGCCGTTCATGGACATCTGCAATTAACGTCATGTAAAACAAAGATTTCTATAACAGATGCGTTGCTACTCCCGAGGAGTAAGTTCGCCTCGTATGAAAGTGAGCGAGAAACCGCGCGCTTCTTCCGACACGCAAGACCAGCTTCATGCTAAAAATGGGTGTGGCAATGGTTTTCTGGTTAAACCATATCCGTTCCACCATCTTGTATTTTTTTTTCTCCAAAGCCTTCATATTACAATATTATACAAATTATTATTATTATTATATTTATTATACAATATTCATACAAATTGCATGCAGCCCACCTGATTGTAAGTGGTCACTGCCGTCCGTAAGAAACTTCATACATAACACGGGTTCCATCTGAAGTCAACCACAAATGCGTTGCTATTGGAGGACTATGATGGTCGCCTCTTATGAAAGTGTGCCGGCAACCACACCCTTTTATCGAAACGCAAGAAAAGCTTCATGCTAGAAATAGGTGTGGCGGTGGTACTTCCCCGGTCGAACTACACTGGTTTTACTACCTTATAGTATGACAAGTTGACAATTATAAATATCGTTATTCCAGATGTGGCGCCATCCCTCGTGGAGTTGAGGAAGCGGGAAAAGCTAGCCCACTAAAAACTACGTACTTCAGTCAAATTACTACTTTCCTGCGCATTATGTCGTTCTGTGTCATTCCCGTGGAAGAGAATGAAATTACAGGAAACGTCTTGAACGTATATAATGGCTCTCGAGATATACGGAGTAAATATTCCTCCGTTTAAACGTTTCTATGTTTACAGTATGCGTTTATTCTACATCTATGTATCGCCCGCGTCTTTGTTTGACTTGAACCTAATTTTAAATGTCTTGCTTGAATGTATAACACTGATCTATCTAACTACAATACTATCTTAGTTTAAATTACCTACAACAAAAGTGTTTTTCTTTTTTTTCGAAATTTATATTTACTTTATTTTTCACATTTGTCCATCGGTTTGTAAAAAAGTTGTTATTTCCCATTCTTACACCTCCAACTATTTCAGGAAATGACACCGGATAATTTATGTACTGATTTAAATACCGTATTTATATTATCGCAAAGTAATCACAAATATAGCGCAAAACATGTAAAAATTTGTGCATTTCGTAAACTTATTCTTCATTGTCTAGCAAATTCGGAGTTTTTTTAGCGATAGTCTATTGAGCCTGCCTAAATGTTATATTACTAAATAATTTTATCAACAATTATTGATCAATGAGGTGCAATTATGTGAATTTCTACATTAATATTAAAATAATAATAATAATAATAAATATCTGAATGAACAAAGTAGTGAAAAATGAAATGTCCCGCAAAATCCTACAATATCGAAATGCATTAGTTTTGGAATAATCCCAGTTTCAAAACTGAAATATTTTCAATGTATTCGACAAGGATCATTTGAAATACTCAGTTATTTGAATTGCTCAATTCGAAATGGGTACTATTATTGTCGGTGCTATAATAACATCCTTAACTCGCTACTGAAATTCTAATTTTCTTCAGAATTATCAAGTAAGGCTAAATATATTTTAATGCCAAAACAAAAAGGTTCGCAAATGGAGTCTAAATATCCCTTTCGTCCTGACATTTTAATAAAACAATAACGTTAACGGATAAAATGTAATTCGAGACATTCCGAAATGCGTCCTCCACATACGAAACTCGGCAAGATAATGTAACACGGGCAATAACAGTAAAAAATAAGTATACAACTTATTGTTTATACCACCGTATATGAAACGGTGTTATTGCTAACTTTGTTGTAGGAATCTCAATCTTAGTAGCTGCGAGTAAGGAGGAAATTACCAACTCGATTTCAGCGAGTTTTTGGAGATTTTTAGAGACTACTCCCTCGTAAAATTAGGTCGAATAACTTGAAAGACGTAAAATATATAGCGCTAGTATGTTGCCATGGATTCGTTTAGAGAACTGTCCGATAATGGTTTTTGGAATTGAAGTAGCAAATGTGCGTAATAGTCCTCCTAATGTCAAATGGTCATACCTGCGTATAATTATTTACGTATACAATCACCCACAAATACAAAGAATAGATTCTTATTTAAATGTAAACAATATGTGTAGGTCTCACAATTATGCTTTTTTGTTATTTGAATTTTCTTTTCGCCGGTATTTCCATCCCGTTACTTGGACCGTATTCTTTTTTTTATCTGACTGAAGTAGTAAACGAGCATGCAGTCCGCCTGATGCTAAGTGGTCACTGCCGCCCATGGACATCTGTAGGCAACTACATACAGAACATGGGTTCTATCTGAAGTCAATCACAGATGCCTTGCTGCTTCCAAGGACTGTGATGGTTGCCTCATATAAAAGTGTGCCGGCAACCACACCCTTCCATCGTAACGCAAGAAATGCGTCATGTTGGAAATAGGTGTGGTGGTGGTACTTCCCCGGTCGAACTACACCGGTTCTACAACCTGTAAACTACTCTAAAATACCTCTTTTTACAAATATCATGTGTACGTCATGTACGTCATGTGTACGCCGAACTTCCATTTTCAAATACTGTCAAGATATACGAATATTGTAAGGTGTGTAAACGTCACATAGCTTATTTATGGCAGACAGAGTAAAACTTATATCCTTAATGTCAGATACCATCAAATATAGTACTATGTCGATATATTTTAATATGTAATGGGTAATGGGCACTAATGAGATGCGGGAATTTGAATTTGCGATTCTATCTCTAGTCAATTTTGGATGCGTTGTTATTCACGAGGAATATGATGGTCGTCTCATAAAGTGAGCTGGCAACCACACTCTTCTACCGAAAAGCAAGAACTGGTTTACGCTAGAAGTAAGTGTAGCGGTGGTACCTCCCGGGACAAACTGGACCGGTTCCACCACCTGTTAACCGACATCCAAGTTATTCAAAAATAATGCAAACACCACATATCGCGAGTATCCGTTACGTTACGTTTTAAAAGGTATCAATTCCGGGACAAAATAATCAAAAATCGCATATCGATACTGTACATTACTGTTGTTATCAAAGATTTCTGTATAGATATCGGTATAGATATCAGTGTATTGGCAAAGCGCACACAACCACGCGTCACGAGGCAATTCCCCGCGCGGAAATAATGGCGCGGTCCGTCATTGCCTCCCAATTCCACAAATTGAGACTTGCTCACGGATTTTCCAGAAAATCTTCCTCAAAATGTGGTAAGTGGATTACTTTCACATATGTTTCGTGGGAATGTAGCCGTATGTGAGTTATTAAGTCGCTTTACGTCGGCTCGGGATTTAAATTTGCAATTCGCGTCTTTGATTAAGCTGTGATAAAAATGAATGTTCCTGTAAAAATATTTTTTTATATTTTTATCTTCAAGGTAATATTGTTATCCTATTTAACAAGGCTCTTCGCTCAGATTAAGGACGGATTACGATTAGGAGACTTCACACACCTTTGAGATATTTATGGAAAGCTTTCGGCTCTGAGACGTTACATAGGCGTGTGTACTTTACTGTTCACAAGTGCTTTAGGAGTAATATACAGATTGTACTTCTACCTCTATATGTCTTGTGATGGGTAACATAAACTATATTGACACGGTTAAACGATCTTATCGTAACTCGAAAAACGCAACTATATACCACACCTATTTCTAGCGTGAAGCATCTCTTGCGTTTCGATAGAAGGGTGTGGTTGCCGGCACACTTTCACATGAGGCGACCATCCTAGTCCTCTGGTGTAGCAACGAATCTGTGATTGACTTCAAATAGAACCTATGTGCTATATGACGTTGCTTACAGATGTTTATGGGCGACAGTGCCCACTTATCATCAGGTAGACATGCAGTCCACCTGATGATAAGTGGTCACTGCCGCCTACTACCTCATTATTATAAAAAAGAGCCGCAAAACCATATATTTAAGAAAATGATAACTTTTAATTTACATTGCCTTATATTTTATATTGCAAAGTAGGTATTTAATTTTAAACTAAAAACTATTACATCTAATCTATGAAACTTTTTATTTATTTGATGTTATGAAAAAAAAACTTTTTATTTATTTTATTTTATTTATCATATTATTATCCAAATTTTTATTATTTCGACAGTCGTATTTTTACCAGAGCGATTTCTCTTTCCAGCGTTGATTTAACCGACAAAATTTGAGCCGTAGAGAGTAGAGAGTAACTCACAACAGAGAAAATAGCTTGTGAAACAATTAGTAAAAACAAATTCAAATTTGTGCCTATGTTTTCTCAGTATGTTTTCTTTTAATATAAACTGTGTGTGTGCTGAAGAACTGACCGCTCTGTGTATTTTTAACCTGCCGTATTTCCCGAATGCCGGCTACAGTTAGTACAAATCAAACCGAATCGAATAGTAGGCTCAAATCAATTCGAATGGAATTCAATAAAATCGAAATGAATCAAATTGAACCGAATAAAATCGAATGGAAGCATAGCACATATTGGTAGGTATATAAAATATTATTAGCTATTGTGACTATACGATACATGACATATAAACGTAAGTGGTTAAGAGTACACATACTGGTTATAGATTTAGAATATCTGTGCTCCTAGTGAAAACGAGGTATAAGTCTGATTTTTGTAGAATTGACTTCTTCCCAATATTGTCTAAAAAAATGGAGATTTGTGATAGTACTCGGCTTTCCAGAATATGTCAATTTGTCTAATGTTTGTCAAAACAACTTCATCTCTAAAAATCGATAGTTATTCTAAAAAACATATAATAAATATTTTTAACCAAAATCAGACTTATAGCCGTTTTCACTAGGAACACTCAAATTCTAAAACCTATTGTCAGTTTGTACTCTAAACAAGTTATATAACCTTTTTCCAAAAATGTTAGTGTATATAAATTTGTGTTGCGGTTGGCACGCATCCCCTGGAGAGCTGTTACCGGGCCCCGGGCGAAAACAGCGGGATATTTCTTGCGTTTCGATAGAAGGGTGTGGTTGCCGGCACACTTTCACATGAGGCGACCATCAGTCTTCGGGAGTAGCAACGCATCTGTGATTGACTTCAGATGGAACCCATGTTCTGTATGTAGTTGATTACAGATGTCCATGGGCGACAGTGACCACTCACCATCAGATGGACAGCATGATCGTTTGCTACTTCAGTTAGATATAAAAAGGTACACATACTGGTTATAGATTTTAAAATATCTGTGCTCCTAGTGAAAACAAGTTTAAGTCTGATTATTGTCGTATTGACTTCTCCCAATATTGTTAAAAAACAGAGATTTGTGATAGTAAACCGCTAATATTTTTTCCAGAATAAGTCAATTTGGCTAATCTTTGTCAAAACAACTTTATCACTAAAAATCGATAGTTATTCTAAAAAATAATATAATAAATATTTTTTACAAAAATCAGACTTACAGCCGTTTTAACTAGGAACACTCAAATTCTAAAACCTATTGTCAGTGTGTACTCTAAACAAGTTATATAACCTTTTTCCAAAAATGCTAGTGTATATAAATCTGTGTTGCGGTTGGCACGCATCCCCTGGAGAGCTGTTACCGGGCCCCGGGCGAAAAGAGCAGGATATTTCTAGCGTTTCGATAGAAGGGTGTGGTTGCCGGCACACTTTCACATGAGGCGACCATCATATTCCTCGAGAGTAGAAACGCATCTGTGATTGACGTCAGATAGAACCCATGTTCTGTATGAAGTTGATTACAGATGTCCATGGGCGGCAGTGACCACTTACCATCAGGTGGACTGCAAGCTCGTTTGCTACTTCAGTCAGTTAAATAACAATCGATTGTTGGACGTTGAATAACACTTACATACGTATATTCTAGAAAACATTTAGAACTGACATGTAGTTTAACTGATTACCAGAATGATCTTCCGTTTTCCTTCCATTGCTGGTTAGAACAGAAATTTCTAGCCTTTTTAGGTACTAAGGACCATAAAAACACAGATCTACGGAACGATTTCTGTTTTTCTAACATTTGTTCCAAAAGTCAGTATTCTTGATATATGTGAAATTGACTTCGTCTTCCAAAATTATTATAAAAACAGAAATCAGTCGTTTGGACTCCTTTTTAACCGACTTCCCAAAGGAAAGAGGTTATCTATTCGTCACGTATTTTTTTTTTTTTTTTTTTTTTATGTATGTTCGGGCGAAATGGCTAGAAATCGTCGACCTACCGACACGATTCATACGACATTGATTGCGACTAGTTTCACAGGCAGTCCCATATATTTTTCTCTTGGACATGGGTATGCTGTGATGCTTAACTCTTTGAGTTATGGGGTGGAAACCACCACCACTCCTCAAGTTTTTTAGATAATTTGAGATAACTCGGCTTCTGCCGAATCGATTCTTATGAAACTTGGAATATGTATTATATATCTATGCTTATATAGGTTGACGAAAAATTTGACCTTCAACTCTTCGATCCTGATGATGCAGGGTTACAGCTATCCTAAACTATAACATTAGCTATTTGGTGCTTACATATATGTAACAAGACTACTAAGCAGAGACATGTGATGAAAATTTGACCTTCAACTCTTCAATCCTGATGATGCAGGGGTGCCTCAAGCCTAAACCATTGGGGTTGACCATTTGGTGCTTATGGGTATGTTATAACAATACTAAGCAAAGATATATTATAAAAAAAATGACCTTCAACTCCTCAACCCTGATGATGCAGGGTGCTGTAAGCCCAAGCCGTAGGTGATGGCCATTTGGTGCTTACGGATATATAATAAGATAGCAAGGCAAAGATGTACGATGACAAATTTGACCTTCAACTCCTCAACCCTGATGATGCAGGGGTACTGCAGGCTTAAACCATAAACGTTAGACATTTGTTGCTCACGGATTTGTAATAACATTGCTAAGCAAAGGTATACGACGAAAAATTGGACCTTCAACTCCTCAATCCTGATGATGCAGGGGTATTGAATGCCTAAGCCATAAAACTTAGCTATTTCAATCTTACGCATTCAAAATGATATTTAAAAAAATGTAAGGTAAAACATTAGAAAAATGGTTGTATACGGTGGAAAATTGGACTTTCAACTCCTCAATCCTGATGATGCTGGGGTGCTTCAAGCTTAAACTATAGGCGTTAGCTACATGATCGCTACGTATATCTGATAAGATTATTAAGCAAAGATATAAGATGAAAAATTTGACCTTCAACTCCTCAATCCTGATGATGCAGGGGTGCCTCAAGCCTAAACCATTGGGGTTGACCATTTGGTGCTTATGGGTATGTTATAACAATACTAAGCAAAGACATATTATAAAAAAAATGACCTTCAACTCCTCAACCCTGATGATGCAGGGTGCTGTAAGCCCAAGCCGTAGGTGATGGCCATTTGGTGCTTACGGATATATAATAAGATAGCAAGGCAAAGATGTACGATGACAAATTTGACCTTCAACTCCTCAACCCTGATGATGCAGGGGTACTGCAGGCTTAAACCATAAACGTTAGACATTTGTTGCTCACGGATTTGTAATAACATTGCTAAGCAAAGGTATACGACGAAAAATTGAACCTTCAACTCCTCAATCCTGATGATGCAGGGGTATTGAATGCCTAAGCCATAAAACTTAGCTATTTCAATCTTACGCATTCAAAATGATATTTAAAAAAATGTAAGGTAAAACATTAGAAAAATGGTTGTATACGGTGGAAAATTGGACTTTCAACTCTTCAATCCTGATGATGCTGGGGTGCTTCAAGCTTAAACTATAGGCGTTAGCTACATGATCGCTACGTATATCTGATAAGATTACTAAGCAAAGATATAAGATGAAAAATTTGACCTTCAACTCCTCAACTCTGATGATGCAGGGGTACGTCAGGCTTAAACTATAGGCGTTGGCCATTTGATGCTTATGGGTATGTAATATATTTACAAAGCGAAGACGTATGATAAAAAAGTTGACCTTCAACTCCTCAACCCTGATGATGCAGGGTACTGTAAGCCCAAGCCATAGAAGTTGGGGATCTGTTGCTTACGTGCATGCGATGAGATTACATAGAAAAGATATGACATGATAATTTTGACCTTCAACTCTTCGGCCCTGATGATGCAGGGGTACTTCAGGCTTAAACCATAGGCGTTGGCCATTTGATACTTATGGATATGTAATATATTTACAAAGCAAAGACGTATGATAAGAAATTTGACCTTCAACTCCTCAACCCTGATGATGCAGGGTACTGCAAGTTTAAACCATAAGCATCGGCCATATGGTGCTTACGTATATGTAATGAGATTACTAAGCAAAGATATGACATGATAATTTTGACCTTCAACTCCTCAACCCTGATAATGCTGGGGTCCTTCAAGTTTAAACCGTAGGCATCGGCCATATTGTGCTTACGTATACATAATGTTGTTGTTCACAATACCAACAATGAGTTTCGGAGAGGATATAATTATGATCAAAAATTCCACTTTGAATACAAGTACCTGAAAGATGCAAGAGTACTACCAACCTTTTTAAATTGGATGGGTTATTTTTATCAGTATCAGTTGAATTATACTCTTAGTTATAAGGTTTATATCACTTTTTCTACTTTAAATATTGATAATTATAGGTCTATTCTTTAAATAAATGTTTACTCAGAAAAAGTTGTTTTATTCGGTTAGGTTAGGTTCGAACAGATTTTTCCAATTCAGAATCTAAGGGAGGGGGCGCGGTAGCGCCCCCGACCGGTTGTGTCAAAGAAGTCTATTTTTATATGATGACGTCAGCACATAATTTTATTCATCCGAAAATCGGACGAATAATTAATTTTATTCATCCGGTTAGCGGACGACTAGCAATAGCCATAACTGATTTTATCGTGACTGAAAAGCGTGAAAAAAAAAATTTTAAACAAAAAATACAACCGACTTCCATGCCACATAAAAGTAAAAAATAATTTAAATACATGTTGGTTTAGAGCAAACACAGTTCTTAGTACATAGTCCCGAAGTCGGCGCTCATACAAGATACATGTAGTTTCGTCATGATCCAGCAAAATATGGTAAGCGCCGACTTCGGGACTATGTACTAAGAACTGTGTTTGCTCTAAACCAACATGTATTTAAATTATTTTTTACTTTTATGTGGCATGGAAGTCGGTTGTATTTTTTGTTTATTTTTTTTTTTTTGTAATAAATCTATATATTAATACGTAAGGCAAAAAATTTTAAAGCGTTTTTAAATATGCCGTGGACGGATTAGTATGAAACTTCGCACGGTTATAGTGGACGTAGAGAAGGAGGGCAATATGTTATTTTTTTTTCAAATAATGCTTAAAACATAGATAAAATCAACTAAAAACGTATAACACACACTACCGTGCATTTGCACATATAAATAATAAACGAAATAGAACATTCAATTTCTTACTTTGAAAACACATAATGTCAGAAATGTTTATAATCAGTCTTTATTGCATCGTGCGTCATATTACATTTGATGTTCTTATAACTAATAGTCCAGCATGAGACCCTGTAAGGGCGCAGCAATGTCATATAGTCATAAAATAATTATATTAACACTAGTATTAAACATTTAAATTGTAAATTAATTTAAAACAATATGTCAATTATTGAGATATTTCGTCAAATACAATAAATAATATGAAATCTTAATAATTACAATAATAATAATAAAATTACAATAATAATAATGTCAGTGTCTTTGTCAAAATATTATTTTAAACATTATTGCTTTTAAATGCGGTTTAGCTGATAAATCCTCTTATTATACTTAATGGGTGCGTTCAAAATTACTTGAAAATTATTACATTTTTACAGAAATATTCGTATTACTTTGGACAATATGAAGTTTAGTTATTTAATCTAAATGACGGTTGAATTTCGACCGATGTGACGGGTGACTAGTAGGTATAAAAAGTCAATTTGCCAGATATTAGTCTAAAAACGATAGCGTGTATATTTTAAACAAGTTTTTTAAACTCCAAAATACTAGTGTAAATAAATCTGTGTTGTGGTTGACACGCATCCCGTGGGGAGCTGTTATCGGGCCCCGGGGCAAAAACAGCGGGATATCAATTGGACGTTGAGTAGCACTTACGTACATGTATATTGTAGAATGGTAAAACATTTAGAACGACCTTGTAGTTTAATTTATGAAATGGCTAATATAATCTTAGTAAAAGAGCACATTAGACATTAGACATTTACTTATTGCATCATGCTACATTCATAAGGTCTTACAATTAGTACAGTCTGGGCATGAACACTGCTAGGGTGTTGCAATCGATTTACAGAATATTAAATAAAATTATGATTAAAACTAAATTTCATACAATTTAAATATTTTTTGCAGTGTCAAATTGTCAAAAATACATTAGTTAATTAATTATAGATAGCCTAATGGTTGAAACTTGCCGTCTCAATTGGAAGCTCCGAGGTTCAAACCTAGGCACGCACCACTGATCTATGTGCGTATTAGAAATTTATTATCGCTTTTCGGTGAAGGAAAACATCGTGAAGAAAGCTACACACCCGCGAGTTCTTTTAAAAAAAGTTCTCGGAGGTGTGTGAATCCACCAATTCGCACTTTTCCAGCGTGGTGGCCAACTCTCTCATTCCGAGAGAAGACCCATGCCCAGCAGTGGGACAATAATGGGTTGTACCCAAATAAAATTACATTTTCCTTATTTAACCTTGTTAGTTGTAGCAAACGAGCATGCAATTCACCTAATGATATGTTGTCACTGCCGTCCAAGGACATCTGTAAGCGTGAAGCAGTTTTTGCGTTTCGATGGAAGGGTGTGTATATGAGGCGACCATCTTAGTCCTCGGGAGTAGCATTGCATCTGTGATTATCACATAAGGTTTAAGAGTAGTTCGACCGGGGAAGTACCACTGCCACACCTATTTCTAGCGATTCTTGCGTTTCGATGGAAGGGTGTGATTGCTGGCAAACTTTCACATGAGGCGACCATCATAGTCCTCGGGAGTAGCAACGCATATGTGATTGACTTCAGATGGAACTCATGTTCTGTGTGAAGTTGATCACAGATGTCCATGGGTGGCAGTGACCACTTACCATCAAGTGGACTGCATGCTCGATTGCTACTTCAGTCAGATAAAAAAAGCTACTTTGGACAATATGAAGTTTAGTTTTTAATTTAAGTTACGGTCGAATTTCGACCGTTGCGATGGGTGACTAGTATAAATAAATAAAAATAAAGGTGTGTCGGTAGTATCTCTCCGGTCGCTCCATGCTTATACTAGTTTGATATCAGGTCGTCCCTGTAGCCTCGGGGTCAAAATAGGGCTACGGTATCTCCTGCCTGTCGTAAGAGGCGACTAAAAGGGGCTTCCGGGGTTGCAGGCGGCTAGAGTGGAAGCTCGAACCGTTGAGAATTCCGGTTGAAGTCGTTTCGAGATCCCGGAGTCCTCCTTTTCAGCGCCAAGGACGGCCACCGGGGGGGGGGGGGGTTTAGTGCGGTAAAAATCCCACATAATCCTGCGTCGCTCTCACGGCGTCGGGTACCTTTGGAAGGTTTCCCCCTCGAAAACAAAAAAAAAAAGTGATATCAGGTGCATTGTTGCTGACGAAACATGCATACTAAGACTGCTTTAAACTTTTTATTCTGTCAGAATATATGTGACCACAACGGTAATGAGTTGGTAAAGATTGTTATTGATAATGACTTTCCTATGCTATTAATTGTCGTTCCGGCTCATTAGCACGACAGATAATTCCCAAAACAGCGAATGACTTCAAATGGCATCAGCAAATTTATAGTATGGTAACCAACGATTGACATAACATTAAATGTTTTTATCTATGTAACCGACGAAACTAATGGCTGTAAATTCATCTATTTCGGCCATTATGGAGGTTTCAGGTTCGAATCCCCAACCAAAGTTCTAGATTCTAAGGTGCACAAAATCTCTTTTCATTATTTCTTCTCTGATTTTCAGTTCACTTTTACATAAGATTAAAGTGGCAAACGAGCATGCTTTCCACCTGATATTCAGTGGTCAATGCCGCCCATGGATATCTGTAAGCAACTTCATATAGAAAACGGTTTCTATTTAAATTACTGCTCTCTTACCTCTACTTCTACCCTGATTTTCAGTTCACTTTTTATATAAGATTAAAGTAGCAAACGAGAATGCTTTCCACCTGATGGTCAGTGGTCACTGCCGCCCATGGGACGTGCCCATGCCCGTAAGGAACTTCATATAGAACATGGGTTCTACCTAAAGTCAATCACAAATGCGTTGCTACTCCCGACTAAGAAAGTCGCCTTATATAAGTTTGCCGGCAACCACAAAACTTCTTAAATTTGTCAGGTAATTAAATTTACTAATGTAAATATTTATTAGCTTTAGTTACACAGATGATAAAAAAATATCAAGTAGCATAAAATATAAGCCTTGTCGGATTTGTCCTCGTTAGGAAAAATATTCAAAGAACGCCTTTATTTAGAACGCAGACGTCAGCAATATGAAATGCAAGGAAATTCAAAAGGAATCCGAATGAGAAACGAGATTTAACGCTAAAATGTAGAATACTTTTTATTTCTCTCAGCTCAGACAAAAAAAGAATAGATAAAGTCTCTTGATCTAAATATTTAACTGTAACAAATGCCGATTCCGCGGAATTGCATAGAATAAACAAAATTAAAATAAACACGGTTTTTACATTCATTGCCCCCACAGTATGATTTTCTCTTGTGTCATGGGTACCATGGACACACACAAGACGAATATACAAACACCCAGACCCAGAACAGTAATCTAAACTCATCATTCAGATACCTGTCTGGTCGGAAATCGAACCCGGGACCCACTGCGGTCAGATCGGTATGTATGGTAACCGCTGCGCCACGCGGGTCGTCAATTAGCTCACATACAACACAATTTGTGCTGATTACGTTCAATAGGAGAAAATTTCCGGGTTTTACATTGCTGTACTAAACGATTGGCGAATAAAAATCTTATTGACTTCGATATAATAAAAAACTTTGATGTCACATAAAAATATTCCCGGCTGTCAATAGCACGCAATTGCAAATGTTGCAATAATGAATTTATTAAAAGAAAACGCCTTTTAGTAATTTAAATTAAAAACCTAAACTTCATATTGTCCAAATTAGTACGAATATTTCTCTAATTCAAATCAAATGTCATCTGACATTCTTGACGTTGTGTCTTTTCATAGTAAGATATTGAATGTTCTATTTCATTTACTAAGTACATATGTGTTTGTGACAAATGCAAGGCAGTGTGTGTAATGTGTTTTTAGTTGATTTTATGTATGAAAAATGCATTATTTGAAAAAAATATTAACATTCTGCACTCCTTCTCTACGTCCACTATAACCGTGCAAAATTTCATACTAATCCGTCCGCGGCATATTACTTAAAAATCCGTCACAAATTTTTGCTTCACGTATTAATATAATAATAATGTTTCAGCAAGCATTGTCTTACTATTTTGATCTATACCATATTGTCGTTTTCACTAAGATAAGTCTAGACAACACTTTTGTTGCACTACAGATTGTAGCTACTGCGCTACTGCTACAGTAGCTCTGACAATTGTAGATATTTTTATTTTTGGCTGGCCGCTATCTAAACATATAAACAATATTGCAATTTGTTTTTGGCTCGAATAACTAAATGAATTTTATTTAGTTAGGGTTGTCACGTGGTATTATTCTTATTCGTTTTTTTTTATCTTGGAGTATTTTCAGATAGTACACACCACATAAAAACCAATACACATAAAAACCAATTTTGACGCTAATTTACCGAAGAATAGTCAATTTTCTGGTAAAGCCAAAGACTTTTTTCTCTGAAAATATATACACTACGTATATATATTGTTATTCAGCAGTGGACATCAAAAGGCTGATGGATGGATTAATGGATACATTATCTTTCGTCCATGTAGTTCCGGGATCAGAACCGGGCTACGGTATCCCCTGTCATTCATGAGAGGCGACTAAAAGTGGCTTCCGGGGTCGCAGGCGGCTAAAGTGGGAGCTCGAACTGTTCGGTCAGGAGACCCCGGGAAGGACGGTGGTAAGTGTGGTCCTATATCGTCGAATAGACCAGATGGAGTGGTGGGCCCAGCCGCTCATCTGGGAGGAGCCCGATGGGGCAACGCGTTCCGAGGCCTCCAGTTGCGTTCCTTTGGAGATCCCGAAGTCCTCTTTGCAGCGTCGAGGACGGCCACCAGGGGGGATTTTATTGCGGTAAAAATCCCACATAATCCTGAATCACTCCCACGGCGTCGGGTACCTTTTAAAAGTTTCCCTCGAGAACAAAAAAGGTAGAAACAGAAAAGATCTTCATACGACATGTATAAATATATTTATGTATGTATGTCATAGGCAGGTAAAGTACTAGCTAACGTGCATTTATAAGGCACGCTTGAGTGCATACTCAGTTACTTTAAGATTCAAAAAGCAAAGCTTTCAGAGGAAGAAGCGCAAGAATTTTTAGAAGTAAGAATAAAACCAGGTGCTAGGTTTTTTGGTGAAGGTACAATTTTGTTTTTAATATTGAAGCAGCAAACGAGCATGTAGCACCTGATGTTAAGTGGCCTCTGCCATAAACATCTGTAATCAACTTTATGCATAACATGGGTTCTATTTGAAGGTGAGATAATCATAGATAAGTTGCTACTCCCGAGGACTATGATAGTAACCTCATAAGAAAATGAACTGAGTACCAAACCCTTCTATTAAAAGGCAAGAACTATTTCACGCTTGAAATAGGTGTTTTTTTTGTTTGTTTTTCTTTTTTTATCTGATTAGCAGTTTTTATTAAGTAGCAAGTGAGCATGCAGTCTACCAGATGGTAAGTGGTCACTATTGCTACTGCCGACGACGATGATGGTCGCCTAATATAAAAGTGCACCAGCAACCATATCCATCCATCGAAGCGCAAGAAATGCTTCACGCTAGAAATATATTTGGCGGTGGTTCTTCCCTTTCGAACTAAATTGGTTCTACATCTGGTGGTGGCGGTATCATAATTGTCGAACTATATTCGTTTTACCACCATTTATGGTGCTGTTCAATAGATCTCAACACTAATTAACCCACATGATATAAGGCCGTAAAAGATATATCGTGACGGCGTTCAACTACGCTGGACTCTACCCTTAACTAATTTGACTAACCTCAGTGGTTTTCTTCTTGCATTTGTCGGTGCCAGCGAAGATGTTGAGCTGCGTAGAGCCAGGCTTGAGCGGGCACTGGTCGATGTCCACTCTCCGAAGGTCGATGTCGATGCCGCTGGTACCCCTAAGAAAAAAAAACATAATAATAGATATGTCACTATTAAATGATCAAAGCATAAATTATTTGAGGGAGACCTAAAAACTGACTTTTATAATAATAAAATACAACAGTTTTAATATATACTGTGACATTAATTATATTTTTAACGAAATAAAACTGTTATATACTGCAGTCAACTATTTTAACTGAAACGCTGATCTAAAAGAAAGTGACTGACGTCATATTTCACTACGTATCACTGTCTCGCAAGAATTTTGTCTATAATCTTGACATGTGACGTCATCAGCGAACTTCATGACACTAGCCGGTGTCATGTTTACACGATTATTATAAAATAGTTTCAGAAAATACTGTTATTTCGGGTGATTTTTTTTTTGCTGAAATAATAGTTTAGGACAGAGTAAACATTTATATTAAATAAGAGAATTTGAAAAACATCATGGCTATATCTTTTGAACACGCGATCGAGAAAAATAGGCATAATATTTTTCAAAAGGAAGGTCATATTTTTCAAGACTATATGTATATGTATATGTATGTACGAATGATTTTTTTTACCGGAGGAAAAATATTCAATTAGGTACGTATCGTTGGGTCAAGACGTTCTCAACCCGAAACGACCGCCTACAACTTATGGTCGAAGACGTAAACCATTGCAAATAACGTACTAGACCAAGACATCTCATAACTTTTGTAATTAAGAACATTTAACCTTTTTGTAAGTATAGTAGAGGTACGTAGATAATCAATGTTAACAATTCTGAAAATCTAAACACGACTAGCGGAAGTAGTGGTACTTACTAAGGTACAAATTTACTCAAAGAAGATATTAATCCGTATCTGAATAATTTGCTACCGCATCAACCGGATATTTGCGTCGTAACAAACCTAAACTGAATTTAGTCTCGGAATTTATACTACTTTTATTTTTATTATTATTAGTTATTTGAGAAAACGACAAACGAGCATTTACATTATAGAAGAGAATTTTAAAAACATGATGCCTATTTTTGCCAGAAGTGTCAAAATCAAGATAATATTTTCCAAGCCTATATGTATATACGTATGTTTTTTTACCGAAACAAAACATTACTTATGTTTGAGTCATGATGTTTGTGACCACATATGTCAGGCCTCTACTCACTTAATAACCGCATACAACTTATTTATGGTCGACGACGTAAAGTTATCATGTTTGAGGATTTATAAAGCTCGTACAAAGAGCAAAGCACTCTGTTAACTTCATCATAAATAAGTACATTTAAAATTTTTGTACTAGTCACCCATCGCAACGATCGAAATTCAACCGTAATTCAACTCAAAAACTAAACTTAATATTGTCCAAAGTATTTCGTAAATTCAATTATCACTAATTTTCAAGTTATTTTATTACACCCGAAAGGTAAAACGAGGTTTAAGTGACAAAGCTGTATTTAAAATCAATAACGGGTATTTTGACAAAGACATCTGACATTTTTGACGTTCTGTGTTTTCATATGTTGAATGATTAACTTCGTTTATTATTTATGTGTTTGTGACAAATGCACGGTAGTATTTTCAGTTCTTCTCTACGTCCACTATGACCGTGCAAAATTTTATACTACTCCGTCCGCAGCATATTACTTAAAAATGTACCACAAGTTTTTGCTTCACGTATTAATATAGATATTGTCTAGGTACAAATATAAGAAACAATGTTAACAATGTCTGAAAATCTAAACACAACTAGCGGAAGCTAGTAAGTACATTTATCCAAAGAAGATATTAATCCGTATCTGAATAATTTGCTACCGCATCAACCGGATATTTGCGTCGTAACAAAATTTAAACAGAATTTATCGCCTCGGAATTTATAGCTCGCTTCCGTAAAATGATTTTCCAATAAAGCTTCAACTAAATTAAGGCAATATCGAGTTAATTTCTAGTTGAGAACTGCTTGTGGTTAAATCAACTGATGCTTCAGCGGATGAATTGAAATATGCAGCGTATTTAAAAGAACTGGTTCTACGTCGTAGTTGAAAAATCTAAACTTGATATTCGCATACGGTAACAAGAATTTTATTGTTCTCTAGATCAATAGATTGTATTTTGCGTTCTTGACAGACATTGGGTATAGATAAATTTTTTTAAATTTTAAATTTCATATTATTAATACTTATTATTCATAAATATTATTATTATGCATTTATTTTTTATAAAAACTTTAACTACAATACGGACCTCCGTGCGCGCAGAATTCATAAAAACGGATTGAAAGTTTTCGCTTCATGTACAAATATATTTAATATAATACATCTTACTATATCACACACACATATATACATACATATATACACACACGTACACTTACTCATAAAAACACATTTACTGAGATCACTACATTTTTATATAAACTTAAATTTAAGCCTTATAGGTAAAATATTTTTTCCAGTTTATAAAATGAAATAAAGACCGTCCTAACGAAGTAACCTTTTAAGTGCAATAATAAGAAACTGTTATCCATGCCACAAGTTCAATTTCATAATGGATACCAGGGGTCCGAAAAAACATTTTATTAGGTAACTGCTCAATAATGTATTCTAACTATATCCAACTATGATATTAATATGTCCTAAAATCGAGGTGGTAAATCTAATGTTGTTCGACCGGGGAGGTCCCACCATCGTTTACCTCTAGCGTGAATCAGTACAGCGTTTCGATGGAAGGGTGTGTTTACCGCCGTATGAAGCGACCATCTGCGACGACCCGCGTGGCGCAGAGGTTACCATACCGGTGTGACGCGCAATTGGTTCCGGGTTCGATTCCCGGCCAGACAGGTATCTGAATGATGAGTTTAGATTCATGTTCTGGGTCTGAGTGTTTGTGTTTTCGTCTTGTATGTGTCCATAGTACCCACGACACAGGAGAAAATCCTAGTGTGGGGCTATGAGTGTAGAAAGCGTGCTTTTAAATCTTAGTCCTCAGTAGTAGCAATCGGTGATTGAGTTCACGTAGAATCCATGTTCTATATGAAGTTGCTTACGGATGTCCATGGGCGGCTGTGACCACTTACTATCAGGTGAACTGCACGCTCGTTTACTACTTTAATGTTATGAAAAAATCGAACATAAATAATCAAAATGTGAAGCTTGTGTAAGCTCGTGAATGAAAACATTGAAATAAAGATTTTGTGACTCAGTGTTTGTGAAGTGAATGTTGAAATCTACAAATTCGCACTAGGTCAAAGTGGAAAAGAGCCTTAAATGCCTGTCACTTCATTCCCCTAACAGAGTCGTGGAATGGGCCACATATATGATAATTCAATGTGGAGTTATTATAGTAGACTATGAATACAAAATATAGTGTAAAATATAAAATTCGGGCTTTTTAAATTTACATTTTTTTGTATACTCATGGTATAACAGTACAGCGATTCAATTTTATTCCTTGCGGTGGTAATCCTTTCCACGTTGCTTGGATTGGATTATAACGCAACACAAGAGCGCTACGCTTACAGAAAAGCCAAGTAAAAGTTTAATAATGTTTTTTTCATCTTTTAAATCATTTTTACACATATTTATATTAAAAACGAGTGACCACAGTGGTCTAACTTCCAAGTCTTCAATTCTAGGCCCCTTTTGGATAAAACACACAGTTTTTCCAAAAGGGGTTTAGCTTCTATGTAAATGCCGAATTTTACTTTGTGCGGATTTACATGCAAAGCAGCAATATTCATTGTTTGAACGCATTGATTAGTTCTCGTAAGATACTTGAACAAATATAAATAAACCACCAGAAGACATCAGTGCCTGTGGCGTTGCATATGCACCAAACCCCCTAATTACCTTACAGTCACTACGTGTTTCGACTGATTCCGTATTCCGCTCTCCGATAACTACGCTCCGCAACTGCGAGTTACATTTGCATAATCTGTCAGGAAAACAGACCGCCGGACCGTTTACTGATCCGGTCATTTGTGGCAGCGCTGAATAATAAACCGGCTGGGGGACCGACCGGTGTTTTTTGGTGGTCTTTTGATTTGTGATTGTGTTTTTGCAACCGATACAATACATCTTAAGAGTTAATATGAAAAGACTACGACCAACGATTTTTACTTTTTTATCTTATTTTTGTATTTCACTTTTATTACTTTTTATTCCTTGTGTCGGTAAAGCAGTAATTTCCAGTTAAGAGATATAACAACATAGTAAGGCAACTTAATAATAAGGCACGAAAAAGGTAATTTTACAGAAAATTTAGGTAAAAAATAATTATTATTTTCGTTTATTTCTTCTTTTAATGTCGAAATTTACAAGAAAAATATTAAAAATACTTACATTAAAAAGCCAACAACAAATCACTTAAATTAACAAATACACAATTCTAGGCCTCTTGTGGATAAAACAGTGTCCTTAACTTAAAACTGATGAACTTCAAATTGTACGGTTATTTAGGCGAAACATCGATGTTGATTGTTTCATACGACAATAAAATATGACTTTTTCGTAAATAATTAAACACATGAATGAAATACCAAAAGACATCAGTGCCTGCAACGTTGCGTATGCACAAATGCTTTAACTAAGTTACAGTTAGGTACTACGTGTTTCGACTGATTCCGTATTCCGCTCTCCGATAACTACACTCCGCGACTGCGAGATACATTTGCATAATCTGTCAGGAAAACAGACCGCCGGACCGTTTACTGATCCGGTCATTTGTGGCAGCGCTGAATAATAAACCGGCTGGGGGACCGAGATTCGGTGGTTCTTTTGATTGGTGATTAAGTTTTGCTATCAATACGTCTAAAGAGAAATATTGTCTCTCAGTAAAGTAAGTATAGCCCTGTCGTTTACCTTATTTCATTTATTCCTTGAATGTGAAATTTAGTGAGTATTTATATGTGTTTGTTACTATTTCAGTGCAGATTGACATATAGTAGACATTTTGAAGACACCAGATAGAACAGGGTTTCTATTTAAAACCAGTCCAAACGCGTTGCTACTTCTGAGGGTTAAGTTGGTCGCCTCATATAAAAGTCAGCAGGGGTTTTCTGGCAGTACATCCACAGTCGAACCATACTCGTTCTATTACCTTGTATACTTGACACCCTAAGTAACCTTGGATAGCTAAGCAAACATGTTTCGATGCTTAAAGGTAGGCCTACGGAGGCACTTACCAATTGACAGTTTCTTTTTATCTAACTAAAGTAGCAAACGAGCATGCAGTCCACCTGACAGTAAGTGGTCACTGCCGCTCATGGACATCTGTAATCAACTACATACAGAACATGGGTTTCATCTGATGTCAATCACAGATGCGTTGCTGCTCCCGAGGACTATGATGGTCGCCTCATGTGAAAGTGTGCCGGAAACCACGCCCTTTCATCGAAACGCATGTAATGCTTCACGCTAGAAGTAGGTATGACAGTTAGAATATTTTTTCTCACATTACCTCAACTGAGAAGTTTTTGCAAGAAATTCAACAGGTTTTGCTTTACACTGTATACTTCATACTGATTTCCGTCGAATTATATGCTCGAAAATAATTAATAGATAGCCCATGTCCAAATGCATTTCGATGTAAAATAGTGACAAAGTGCAATATGTGATATTGATGTGCTGTCGTTATCAGACTTCATACAAACTCAACCTAATGGCACGTTTGGAAATGACATCTAATTTATAACGCTGGAAATGCTAATCAAATATCTGTGCCTCTTATGAAAATGGGTGTGAATCTGATTTTGCCAAATTAACTTTATACACCAAAATCATTAACAAAAACCTGTCAATTGCGAGGCAGTCGTGCACTAAGAGTTCTGTACCATCATCTGTAAAATACAGAAAAAATATCATGTTTGATGTATAGTAAGGGGGGGCTTCCCTTTATTTTTTTTTAAATTTTGTATTTGTCGTTATAGTGGCAAAAGAGTTACATCGTCTGTGAAAAATTCAACCCTCTAGTTTTAACTTTTTTTCAGATATATCTGGTAATGGACAGACGGACAGCGGAGTCTTAGTAATTGGGTTCATGATTTCACCCTTCGGATATATATACGTCTCAGTTTCCTAAAAGTTGTTAGAAACAATATCGAGACCTTCGTGTTATACAAACGTTGATCTATAGATTTCCAATTTTATATGTATGTATGTACATATGTTGTCCACCAATTCGCACTTGGTCAGTGCGGTGGACTATGGCCTAAAACCCTCTCATTCCGAGAGAAGACCCGTGCCCAGCAGGTGGACAATAATGGGTTGACGACGACGTATATACGTCGTAAACGTACGCTCAAAAAACATTCCCTTTTTCTTATTAGATTTATGTAGCAATAGAACATGCAGTCCACCTGATGGTAAGTGGTCAACTTCACATAAAATATGGTTTTTATCTGAAATCAATCAACCCCCCCGGGTTGAACCCTTATATAAAACTATGTTAACCACTTCCTTCCATTGAAACGCAAGAAATGCTTCACGTTAGAAACAATTGTGATACTTCCCCGGTCGAACTATCCTGGTTTTACCACCTGGTAAATATATGCGCTCAAAAAGTTAAACACACGCTTTCTACACTCATAGCCCCACACTAGGATTTTCTCCTGTGTCGTGGGTACCATGGACACACACAAGACGAAAACACAAACACCCAGACCCAGAACAAGAATCTAAACTCATAATTCAGATACCTGTCTGGCCGGGAATCGAACCCGGAACCCATTGCGCGTCACACCGGTATGGTAACCGCTGCGCCACGCGGATCGTCAAAAGTATAACACTTTTGGCATAGTCCGGTAAAATACCTTTAAATAGATGTTAATAATGTGATTTACATGTTTAATATTTTAATAATAGTGAAAGCTTACAACAAAATTCTTTAACATTTCAAAAATTTCCTAACAGACACGTTGTTGAGCTTTAAAGCTTAGTGTTAAGTGCCGTGTCGAAATTGAAAGTTGCCGTAAGTTGCGTATTACGGACTTAATGCTGTGTGAGGGCGCGTACGCTCAAGATGTTTTAAGAGGTTTATTCTGGAAAGTTAACGGTACTTTTGCCTTTGGATGTCTTGCTGTAGATGGATGTTTTTACCCGACTGTTTGACTGCGTTAGGATGGTATTGTTATGGGAATATTTATGACGAAGTGGGCGTGACGTCAGGATGGCCAGGGTCTTTATTACTATCCATTCTTGAAGATTTCAAGTAAAGTGCAGGAGTTATTCTGTGATTTATTCAAAGTTGAGGAGGTCCGGTAGCTTCGACGGTTGCACAAGATCAGAAGTTGAAAATCAGGTGAAAATTTGTCATTTTTTTAAATGATGTATTATTAGGTATCCAACATTATTGTAGCAGACGAAAACGATAAATTGTATTTTAAATTTACTTACGATGTTGAGAATTCCTGTAACGAAAGCTATCGGAACATTTTATACAGAACTTGGTATCTATTTAGACCTCATTTTTTTTGTACACGAAGAAAACAAGCACCCATATTTTTGTGAAAGAACTTTACCTTTTACTTTCACATTCATGTTTTTGATGGGATACATGCACTCCAAAAACATTACCCTTGTAGGGGACATCAGGCAACTCATTAAGAGATGGCGCTTCTAGTATTGTGAAACACGCTATCGAAGTATTCTCAATACTCTGCATATATACAAGTTCCGAACAATGACTGTCGGAGCACGGCCACTCCCCAGGCATGATCACCTAACCTGGCGGGAGATCTCCCTTTAGCCAAAACCTCCTTATGTCGGGTAAAAAAGACCGACAGAAAGAAAGAACAGTTTTTGCTTCACGTATCAATATAGGTATATATTAACAATATGGATATGAAATAAAGGAAATAGACATTTACAAAACTGTATTAAAAGCTTTTAAGTTAATATATATTTTACGCAAACTCTTAAAAGACGTTAAATTAAATAAATTATTATAAAACGAATTGCTTAAAAATATATAACTGTTAATGTCAGAATAAATTGGGAACAAGAATATATTTAAAAACAAATTATATATTATAAAGTGCCTTTAGGCAGGAGGCTACTAAAAATAACTTTTCAGTTAATTACTTCTAAGCAGTGGTTTTTTAGTGGCTACAATAATATATTTTTCTTGTAATATACTTTTTCTATATTCTATTTTCAGTTTTGTTTGGCAACCAGTTTAGCTTCAGAAGTAAAACTACAAAAATAACAAACGTTCAAACTACGAAATCGCGGGATTCTTGTTATGGGCGGATCAGCGAACATTGTCACAGAGGTCGTCAAGGGAATAAGACCGTAAACCCTTAAAGCCGTTGACATCCGTGATGAACGATGTGACTGCTATGGGTTTTTTCCTCCGAAAAGACAAAAATTGTGTATAAATTTTTGTTCAAAACATTGTTGCTTCTGTTTTTAGGGTTATATCGAATTTTTTGGTTTCTGTTGGCCCTATTGGTCTTATGCCTTTACTGTTTCACTGTTTTTATGGCGAGTCTAAAGCATGAAATGAATATAGGCTGAAAGGAATGGAAAGCTTTGTTCAACATTACCGGTTTCTTAAACCTTTCGTTCGTTGGACGTTGTTTTAGTCGAGCATAACATAACTTTATCTACTCATTATTACTCACACGTCCGCTTTCAAAGTGAGAAGTACAGGTTTATTCAAGGTGTTTATCTTCCGTCAAAGCAGAATTTTAAGCCTGGGAGCGTAAATAGAAGCCCCAATTTCCTGGTGACAAACACATATTTTTTTCTTTTCTTCTTAAATCCCTTAGACATTCATATTACTATGTTTACCTAAGTATTGAAGGAGTTGTTGTTAATAAGAGGAGCATATAAAAACTTCATAAATTTTCTTCTTCACGAACATTTTCTTAATTCCAATATAAATAATCATAAATCAACCTGATTATTATAGATATATATATAACTAGCTGTACCCGCGGCTTCGCCCGCGTAAAAATGAGTGTATCGCAAATTTTTCCCGCACAAATCTCGACCCCGTTGAAATTATATGATAAAAAGTAGTCTATAATTATGTTATTCCACAACCTTTTCTATAGTGCAAGTCCTATCCAAATGAGTTTAGCCGCTCGGCCGGCGATTACCCGGATATACAAAGAGTGAAGAAACGAATTTTAAATATATATTTGTGGTTAGGATCATAATTGTTATGTAAAATATTTTAAAAATTAGACAAATTAAAATTATAATTTTAGAATTAGACGATTGTAAACGGCATTTCTTTGAATTAATTAACAATCTTAGTGGTCACACAATACCAAGAAGCACCTTGTAAACCAAATCCTCCTCTACATTATAACCAAAACGCATCGATTACAAAGATTGATTTTAACTTTTCCGCAGTATGTTTAAAAGTTCTCAGGGTGATGCTGCAGGGTGAAGTGCAATGTTTGTACTGGTCTAGTACAAAAAGACGCTACTCTTACAAACTCATTTAATATTCGTGTCCTACTCAACACTGGACACTATCAAGTGGTCAGATAACTCTAATAATGCACACGCATCGGCGGCCGGCATGTATTAGCATGCGCGAGCGAGACGGTTACCTACCCCTGCCGAGAGACACATCGCGATCTTTAATTATTTTAAATCTCTAGTATCTTTAAAAGCATTTATTTGATGCATATAGTGTAAAAGCTAACGAATGCATTTATTTAAATACTTATTTAAATAAATGCATTCGTTAGCTTTTACATTGTATTAGCACTTGCTAATACCGAACAGAAGAAAGCACACTCGAAATTAACGTAATATTTTTAGTTGAAATATGGAACATAAAAAAAATATTGTTACTTAACCATAAGCTATTGAGTATATCTATACTATCGCGGATTGATTTTATATTTAAGGTTGCAATCCAGTGTTTCGTAGCCCTTGACGGAATTATTAGTATTCAACATCAACATTTAATTTATTGATAGACTTCGTAGTTGTTTTGTAAATAACGCCGCCTATCGCATTCAATGTAATTCAACATAGAAAGAAAGAAAGAAAGATCTTTATTTAGTCAATTTTTGGGTTACAATAATATTGATTACATATGATGTTAAAAAACAAAAAATAGAAATGGGCGCCAAAAATTGAATATGCCGGTTAAGGCGTTCTAAATGTATGGCACACACATACTCGTATTTATCATTAAAAGACTTACAATTATACACTATATTACAATGCTGATAACTTTAGAAGTATTTTTTGTATTTTACATTTTTAAATCATCGTTTAAGAATTCGTCATACGTGTAATAGCATTTTTCTATTAATATATTTTTTAATTTTCTGGCACATATGTGGTCTTTCTTTATTTGTTTTAATTGGTAAGGTAGTTTATTATATAACTTTATGGCCATACAGAGTGTGGCTTTTGTCACTACTGCTAGCTTTTTGTTTGGAGGGTATAATATTTTTTGTTCGCGCCGCGTATAGTAGTGGTAATGCATAGATGGCGCAAGTATACCTAATATATAACTCATCGGTAATTCCTCGTAATTTTATATTGTGGGTAAAATGGTAAATTAAATCAAATTTATATCATATTTATTTGCATGATAATTAATTGTTATCGATTTATAGGTATGTATTATTTTATAATGAACTAAGGATCAGGATGATATCAGGGCAAAATGGCTAATATGGCGACAGTTGGAATTTGGAATTAAACAAAAGTCGCGATATACCGAGTTTTACAGATATATGTATGTTGTCGACTCAAAATCAATATTTTTTAATGTTTTATTATTGAGATAAGTTTTCAATCAAGTCTATCTTGCCCCTTGACGGAATTTTATTATCGTACACTTTGAAGGAAATTATATAATTTGATACCTCTGTTATCTTTAAACGTATTTATTTAATGCATACAATGTAAAAGACAATTTTGATCTTTGTTATAATTACGAAGCTAACGAATGCATTTATTTACATAAGGATTAATACTGTACAAAAGACAACAGACTCGAAAATAACATATTGTTTTTAGTTAAAATATGGAACATAAAAATAATTATTGTGAGTTAACCTTAAGAGAAATAGATATGCTATCGTGGATTTATTTTATATTTAAGTTTGCAAACCAGTGTTTCGTAGCCCTTGACGGAATTATTAGTAATTCAACAACAACATTTAATTTATCGATATTACTTCGAAGTTGTATTGTAGATAACGCCATCTATCAAATGTTCATTCAACGTAATTCAACAGAACAATGATAGATAGCGCAAGTATACCTAATATTTACCTCGTTGGGAATTCGTCGTAATTTTATTCGTATCTTTCGCATTATAAATACATTTTCATATTATAAACCCTTAATATGGGTAATCTATTTGAATGATAATTAATTGTTACCAATTTAAATGTATTATTTCTGAACGAACTCACAATGACGTCCAGGCGAAATGGCCAATATGGCGATTGTCATTTGCATTGGAATTTAACAAAATTCGCGACATACCCAATTTTACGGATATACGTTGTCGACTCAAAATCAATATTTTTTAATGTTTTATTATTCACATAAGTTTTTAATCAAATCTATCATACCCCTTGACGGAATTATTAGTACACCTCTTTGTCAAAAGCCAATACGGAAATTGTCATTTGCATTGGAATTTAACAAAATTCGCGACATACCGAGTTTTACGGATATATGTTGTCGACTCAAAATCAATATTTTTTAATGTTTTATTATTCACATAAGTTTTTAATCAAATCTAAGATACCCCTTGACGGAATTATTAGTACAGCTCTTTGTCAAAAACGAACTACCATACAAACATTTATGCTCGATTTTAACATTTTCAACCCATTTTTTGAAATAAAAAGTAGCCTATAATGGATCCCAAGGTCACCACTATCTGTGTACACAATTTCATAAAAATCGGTTCAGTAGTTTTTGCGTGAAAGAGTAACAGACAGACAGACAGACAGAGTTACTTTCGCATTTATAATATTAGTAGGGATATACGTGAGTTATACTAACAGTCAATAATTAATTCGATTGGTTACTGGACGTTCGCATGAGTAATTTGATTCGAAGATTATGTTATGCAATCGGTCCATTGTTTGTTTAAAGTATATCAGTTGGCATTGAAACCGAAAGCTTGGATTGCGCTTGAATGAATTGGAATATTGAAGTGGTAATGGACCGGCCACATCGCTCGTATGACCGATAACCGATGGGGAAGAAAGGTCGTCGAGTGGCGACCACGTTTAGGCAAAGGGAGTACAGGTCGCCCCTCTACCAGATGGACCGATGATCTGAAGAAGACAGCGGGAAACCGTTGGATTCAGAGGGCACAGGACCGGTTGGAGTGGCGCCATTTAGGGGAGGCCTATGTTCAGCAGTGGACATGAAAAAGCTGATGGATGGATGGAATTGGAATAGTTCATAAACTTGCATTTATTTCTTAAAATCAACGATATATATTTTCTGTAAGCCAGCTATGGACTCTAGCTCTAATAACCGTGCTCTATTGTCTCTTGATGTCAAAAAGTCAAGCAGGCCAGACGAAATCCCCACAGTGGTGTTGAGGATGTGCGCTGCTGAGCTGGTTTTCATTTTAATACGCCTATTCACGCTTTTCTACCCAGCGGGATAAGTACCATGTTCGTCGAAGGTAGACCTCGTTCACTTTATCCCAAAAACGGGTGACCGCAGCGATCCGGCCGACTACAGGCCAATAGCAGCGATCACCAATATACACGCTTTCTCAAATGCGTTCTACACTCATAGCCCCACACTAGGATTTTCTCCTTTGTCGTGGGTACCATGGACACACACAAGACGAATACACAAACATCCAGACCCAGAACATGAATCCAAACTCATCATTCAGATGTCTGTCTAGCCGGGAGTCGAACCCGGAACCCATTGTGCGTCAGATCGGTATAGTAACCGCTAAGCCACGCAGGTCGTCAATATGGTTTTCGCCAGGACCAATCAGCTGGTGAACTTTTGGTGTACCGCAACAATTAGTGTCATTATAATATGTGGTTGATAAAATAAATAAACATCTAAACTTAAGCACTCACTAGTTCGACAACTATGAATCAAGTGCTCGAGAACCACTTGTGAAATAGCAGAAAATACACGAGAAATCCGAGGAAGACTGTATCTATGTGAGAACGAAAGGTAATTGCGGAGCATCCCATTATTTCGGGCGAGGGAACAGTCTCGTGAGAGGTATACTTCCGGAAAATCGTATTTCTTGGTCGTCGAGCGAAACAATACGAGAAATAAGGTCAGAAAGAATAAGCACTCAACGGTTGGACCGTACCTGTCTAAGAACTGAGGAAATAACTGAAAACTACAGTCTACTATTTTGTCAATATTTATTGTTGCTGAGATTCAGAAAAATGAAACGTAGGTAAGTTGACCTTCTCTATTTTATAATAATGAAGTAGCAAACGAGCATGCAATCCACCTGATGGTAAGTGGTCACCGCCGCCAATGGACATATGTAAGCAACTTTATATAGAACATAGGTTCTAATAGAAATCAATATTTATTTATTTATTTATTTGTAAAAAAATGCTTAATATTAATTGTTTTACAGTTAACATCAAATATTACACATTTTTTTTGTCATCACTGACATACAAATTTATATAAGTAGCATAATTATAAACTAATACTTATAATATAATTTAACATATTAAATCCAAATGTTACAACAATTACGAATTTTAATTATAAGATGTCAAAATTATTAATATATTAATGTCAAGTGTTACATTAGAATACAGTATTATTTCAATTCAACGGTATACAAGAAATAAAATTAATTAGAAATGTCAAGAAATTCTTGAATATTATAGAAGCATTTCTCAGTCAACCAGGCTTTTAGTTTTTGTTTAAATTTTCTGATAGGTAATTCTTTAATGTCCTTAGGAATAGCATTAAATATTTTACCACACATCGCGACACAATTTCGATGGTAAAAAGCTGTTCTTGGTTTTTTAGGAAGCACTAGTCGTTCCGGATTTCTAGTGTTTCTAGGGTATATGTCAGCTGCTTTTACAAACAAGTTTTGGTTAACTTTAGTAAAGCATGCAACTTCCAAGATATACAGGCAGGGTAGAGTAAGGAGCCTTAGTTTTTTAAAAAGTGGTCTACATGAATCCCATGGTGCCTTTCCACAAATCGCTCTTATGCATTTTTTTTGGCTTATAAATGCTCTGTGTATTTCAGAGGAGTTCCCCCAGATAAGGAGCCCATATCTTAAATTCGACGCTATATAGCCATGGTAAGCTGTAAGCAAGGTATTTTGGGTAGTCGTTTTTCTCAGTCTGTGAAATACATACGTAAATGAATCGATTTTCTTACACACGGAATCTATTTGCGGTACCCATAAACAGTGTTTGTCTATATTAATACCTAGAAAAGTTGTTTCTGACACTTCTTTTATATGTTGAACATTATAGTTTACATTAATATTCCCACATAGATTTTTTTTAGAGTAGAACTGAATTACTTTCGTCTTTGTCAAATTTACTTCTAAATTATTATCAATTAGCCATTTAATTATCTTGTCAATACATTTATTAATATTAATTATAAAATTGTCTAAATGATCATTACATGTCAACACAACAGATATGTCATCAGCAAATAAGGTACATGGAACGTTTGTCCTCTCAGGAAGGTCATTTATATATAATAAAAATAAGAGGGGACCGAGAACACTTCCTTGCGGTACACCAAATCCATTTTCTATAATATAAGTTGATGTAAAACTTTCACAATATAAATTACTATTAAAACCACTAATTTCTACACAAGTTTCCCTACTTTGTAAATAAGTAATTAACCATTGTAAGGCTGGTCCTCTTATACCATATTTTTCTAGTTTTTCCAGCAATAAATCGTGTGAAACGCAATCAAATGCTTTTTTCATATCAAAAAAAATTCCAACCGTGGGTACTTTATCATCTACGTTTTTAATAATTTTACTTATAATGTTGTAACAAGCTGATGTCGTAGATTTACCTTTCTGAAATCCAAATTGTTCAGTACTTAATATGCTGTGTTTAGATATGAAGTTAAACATTCTATTATACATTGCTACTTCAAATACTTTTGATATAACGGAGATTAATGTTATGGGGCGATAATTGTCAATACTGGTTTTATCTCCTCTTTTAAATATAGGTTTTATAATGGATTTTTTTAGCAACGTTGGAAATGTGCCCGTAGTGAATGAGATGTTAATTAAATACATCAATACAGGTGCTAGCTCAGAAGCACAGGATTTTATTATTCTTGTGGAAATTTCGTCAAAACCTACAGCACTTGTATTCTTTAAATTCAAGATTATCTTAATTACTTCATCATTTGTACAAGGATTTAAAAAAATGGAATTTATTATACGCTTCGTCTGAGTTTCACGTGTATTTATATATTTATTATTTTTATTAGTCACGTAGTATTTATTAAATTCGTTGGCAATGTCATATTTATCTGTTAATGTATTTCCGTTCACAATTATTTCTTTTATTGACTGATTTTCAGGAATTATCGCTTTTTCGGATTGCATTTTAATTAATTTCCAAGCTGCTTTACATTTATTTTTTGAATTACTCATTATTTTATCATTATATAGTTTCCGAGATTTTTCTATGCATATTTTTAAAATTTTACAGTATTTTTTGTATTTATTCTTATTATCATAACATTTATTACCAAAATATTTGTACAAAAGGGACCTCTTTGTCTTGCAACTAGTCCTAAGCCCTTTGCTTATCCATTTATTTTCTCTCTGGTTTTTAATCTTTATTCTTATTGTAGGAAAACATAGTTTATAGAAAAGCGTTATTAGGTCATGAAAATAAGAATATGCAGAGTCAATATTGTCATCCAGAAATACTTCTAAAAAACTAATACTTTTTATGCAAGTTCTAAATTTTTCAATATTTTCGTCACATAAATCTTTTTTAAAAACATAGCACAGAGTTTTTGGCTTAGTCTTATTAGTTGAGGGAATAGATAATAGTTGCGCTGTATTATGATCAGAGAGGCCGAGATGTAATAGTTCACACTTAGCATCCGAAATGTTACTTATTACATGATCTATACAAGTGTGTTGCCTTGTGGGTTTATTATTGTGCAGTATAAAGTTAAAGTTTCGTATCAAGTTAATAAACTCAGATGTGCTTCGACTAGTAGTAAGCGTGTTAATATTAAAGTCCCTAGCAATGACAATTGTTTTGTTATTTTTGTATGTTAATTTCCGTAATATGTTGTCTAACTTTTCAATAAATATGGTTACATTCGATGTCGGTGTTCGGTAAATGCAAATTACAACTATGTTTAAATTAGTTACGTTAATAGCACAACATTCGAAGTCAAAATCCATTGCATGTGGTATGGTACATTCGAGGGGTTTATAACGAAGATTATTTTTTACAAGTATGCATACTCCACCCCTTCTTTGTTTGTTTGATCTATGATAATATGTGGCTAGGTCATAGCCGTGAATCTTTATTAAATTTTCAAAACCTTCTGCTACAAAAGTTTCCGTTAAACATATTATATCGGGATCTTTGTATTTACCACGCAACTCTAAAAGATAGATTTCTAAAATATTCGCTTTATTTAATAATCCTGCAATATTTTGATGCATTACTCTAAAAAACGTTCCATCGACACTTGTAGTTCCGAAAAAAACTATTGGATACCTGTTTTTGGGGCGACGTTTGGGTACTTTGTGTGTTACTTTTTATTAAACTTTTCCGTTCATGTGATAACCTGAGAGCATCTTTACTAAATGGTAAATATTTCAAGTTGTAATCAATCTGATCTATTTCATAATTATTTTTTTTACAAAACCCGTACAAATTATTATAATTACGATTGTTGTCGCCATTGACAATAGAGCAAGATCCCAGAGCTGCCAGACGTCACATATTTTCTGACGGATGGAATGTGGACGATTGAGTAGTGTTAGTATGTACTATGATCGTATGCCTACCTGCTAGCTTGGTCAGACGGCCAATTTCCAGGTATAAGGTAATCAAGGTACATAAAAACATTACTTACTTCACGTAAATTCTCATGGCTGATTTTCATATATGTTTTCGAGTGTATAGTTAAAAATAAATTGTCAATACTCCCAGACACTTTCCGTCGGCCATATTGCTTGGCGGACGCCTTAATGGGTCTCAAAATAATTAGTTAACTTCACGTAAATTCTGACGCTCCATTTTTATATATGTTCATCCGACAACTATTTTAAAACCTTTGACAAGAAGACAGACCAAACCAAGGGGCCAATCATCCCCTAAACTAAATTTTAATATCTCTATGAGTGGGAGCTTGAGAGCATTATCTACGCGCATGATACTGAGTGAGACCGACTGCGCTGTTAAGGGCATGAAAATTACTTAAACAGATATTTTATAATTTTTAGAACTTTTGTTGACAAGTAAATTATGGCAACAAAAATAAAAAAAAATTGACATATAATAAATAATACTAAAGGTAGCCGACATTTTTAATTTTTTTCTATTTATTTATTAGAAATAAAAAATATTTTTTAAAAATACTACTTATAATAAAATAAGAGCAATTATTTTTAATGAATTATTTATTCGAAATTTGGAAACAAAGTAGAAAAATATTAATCCTTTAATATTTCTTAACAGTGGCTTTTAATCTTCATTATCATCATCGTTGAAATTAGATAATTCATCATCTAGCCAATCTTGAAATTGAATATCTAAATCGTGATCGTCATCATCAGCATTATCCTTATTTTCTTCCTCTGTAAAAAACAAGGTGAACAATGAAGGTCTAAAAAAAGTAAAGAGATACAAATAATATGAGAAACGAAAATAATTTATCTGAGTGTTCTTCCAGCGACTCACTGACAAAACCCGGTAATTGATCTCCATCGAACCAATGCAAATCATATTTACCATTTTGTAGTGTCCAGCCATTGTTTTCGGGGCTGAAAATATTTATCATCTTCATACTTGCATTGTTCCAAAGACTAGCGATATAGCTAGCCCGTCGAAACTGTTGCCAAAGCTCACTTTTACAAGGTGGTAAGTTACTGGCAACGAAGTTTCTTAAATTCTTTCGATCGAATTCTTCATTTATATCAGATACATTGTATGTATTAATAAACAACTGTAGTCTGGCAGCATCTAAATCAATTATTCCAGGAACATTGTAAACATCACAGATAATTTTTTGTATTATGTTGAATACACATTCTTCTTCATCTACATCACCAACAAAATCCAACGTACCAAAACGTTAAAAAAATATCTGTTTAAGTAATTTTCATGCCCTTAACAGCGAAGTCGGTCTCACTCAGGCTACGTACTTACGGAGCGATTTTCGCCCGCGGCCGCCGCGGTTGCGGGCCCGCAGCTTCTGTAGGATGCAGATATAAATGTAAAAAATTAAAGCTATACTCACGACGCGTTTTTCACCCGCGATGCGCGCGGTTGTTTGCGTCTCCCGCTGCACCGGCGGGCAACCTGTAGAACCGCGCGGGCCGCGGTCAGCCGCAGCCGCGGCGGTTTGCGCCTGCGCGCTCTGCGGTCAGTTGGCGGGCAAGTGCAGTAGTCAGGACCTCAACTGATGGTAAACCGCCCGTCTTGCGGTTTTCGCCCGCCACGTTTGCGGTCGATAATCGCAACCGCGACGGCAGCGGAACCGCAAAAATAGACGGTCTCGTGAGTTTCGTACAAAAACTACGGGCCCGCAACCGCGGCGGCCGCGGGTGAAAACCACTCCGTGAGTACGTACCCTCAGTCTCATGCGCGTAGATAATGCTCTCGCGCTCCCACTCACAGAGATATTAAAATTTAGTTTAGGGGATGATTGGCCCCTTGGTTCGGTCTGTCTTCTTGTCAAAGGTTTTAAAATAGTTGTCGGATGAACATATATAAAAATGGAGCGTCAGATTTTACGTGAAGTTAACTAATTATTTTGAGACCCTTAAGGCGTCCGCCAAGCAATATGGCCGACGGAAAGTGTCTGGGAGTATTGACAATTTATTTTTAACTATACACTCGAAAACATATATGAAAATCAGCCATGAGAATTTACGTGAAGTAAGTAATGTTTTTATGTACCTTGATTACCTTATACCTGGAAATTGGCCGTTTGACCAAGCTAGCAGGTAGGCATACGATCATAGTACATACTAACACTACTCAATCGTCCACATTTCATCCGTCAGAAAATACGTGACGTCTGGCAGCTCTGGGATCTTGGACTACAAGTGATGCATCTGAAAATTTGCAATTATGAAATTGCCCACAAATTGTTTTTATCATATTATTTAACATAATTTCATTGAGATACTTATTTCTAGAAACTTTTAAAATAATAACTGGACACATATTCAGATCTCTTAGAGTTACACAAAGTTCTGTCATGATTTTCAGTGGATTGCTATCATGTTCACCTACACCTAGTATGACTCTATCATCACTATTAATGTCATATAATTTACAGGACTGCAGAATTTTTTCAGTAGTAGCGTATGGCTTTATAAATGAGATTATATTATAACTCCCATATGGACTATGTTCTCTTGATTTTCTCAAAATATTGGAAAGATTGGAACACTGTTTACCACCAAATAGAAATATTCTTTTTCTATCATTTTTCAAATCAGGAGTCTTCTTTTTTGCACTCTGACTGCATTTATTATATGAAAGTGTAGCAGAACAGCGTTTGTTTTCAAGTAACGTTTGGTCTTTATCTGGCTCTACTTTGTTTGAAACTGCTGAAGTTGTCGTTGTAGTTGAAATGGTGTGAGTTCCTTGATCTATTGCAATTGATTGAGGTGCATCCACACTATTTTCCACGTTTTGATTTTCTATAGGACTATTTTGAAAGCTATCAGTTAGCCGTCTTCGGGCACTCTTCTTACGACTGGTACTAGTCTTTGTGCGAATTGTAGATAATGGACTTACACATATATTTTTCAGTAAAGATATTTCTTGATTAAGTAATGTTATATGTTTTTTAAGCTCTACGTTCTCTAATATTATGTTTTCGAGCTCATTTTGCGTACTTTGTAAATTATTCTTAAGGCAATTCATTTCAAATTTCATTTCGTCAATATTATTGGAAGGTACGTGTGTTGATAAATCTATGCTTTTTCCGAGCAAGTCATCTGAGTATGTCGAATTTATGGAATCTGAATTATGTAATGAATCTAAGGATTTTGATATAACCTTTTTTTGTTTTCTAAAGGTTATGTTGTCATATTCGTCCATATTTTCCATTATATAATAATATCAATTAATTCTATGTGGAATAGGGATAAAATATAATGTATCATATAGGAATAAAATAATGTAAAATCGCGCACTCTATTAGTTGGACGTCGAAGTTTTTATCAATTAACCAGACTACGTAGTTTAATTACTTGACACTGGATGGCGGTAGTATCTTAGAACTTGCGCAATAATCATCGATAACTTCTTAGTTAGTAGTTGAGCTATTCAATACTAGATGTCACTGTTTTCTATATTGATTTGCAACGGTCAAATTCAAAACAAAAATGTACCAATTTTTAAAAATATGTGTGTTTTTGTTTTAGTTCGTCATTTATAACATCACAATTGATCACTTCTTCGCTATAAAAGTTTTATTTTTAGGATTAGTTGTTGTTCAATGCACTTTTATTCACAGTTTTTTTTGTTCATGTTTACGTTGGTCACTTTTTTTTAATTTCACTTTAATAAGTCACTGTTCTCGTGGATAACACTTTCACAGGTTATTTGTGGTTTTATAAGCACTTGCAGCTACAAGTTTATTAATTTTAGAACTTTCTTGTATTTTTTCGGTTTCGAAGATACGTAATAGTGTTTACTGTTGTGCGCCACCTAGCGGCCAATCACAGATGCGTAATTGGAGGACTAGGTTGCTCCAGAGGACTATGATGGTCGCCTCATATAAAAGTGTGCCGGCAACCACACCCTTCCATCGAAACGCAAGAAATGCTTCACGTTGGAAATAGGTGTGGCGGTCGGACTACAGTGGTTCTACCACCTTCGAACTTATTTATTACTCGTTGTCTCTGTCGCTAACCCATTAATGTCCCACTGCTGGACACGGGTCTCTTAAGATTAAGAGTGTTTAGGTCATTGTCCACCATGCTGGCTGGGTGCTTAAATTCCTCATCATCACATTCAGCAGTTTTATAAATTAATTAATGGATAACAAAGAATATTGTTACCATAAAAGTAATATCATACAAATTTAACAAAAAGTATTAAAAACGTATAATAATATCTAATTAAAAAATAGTACTTAATTATACCTAAATTTCGTGTCCATGCTTTTATATAAATATTAATTAACGAACTAAGAATTTTTATCACTTCATATTCAGTACCTTCATTTTATTACGTAAAATGAGCTTGCTTCTGATGAATTTCTGAAATTTCTGATGGAAAACAGTCACCGTCGCCTATGGACATTTCCAACAGCAGAGGACCCGCCAATGCATCGCCGGCTTTGAAGGAGAGCTCTTTTTACACCTTTCTTGATGAGCCCTATGTTAAAGCGCTCCGGGAATACCTCAGGAGGAAGCTCATTCCATATCTTGCACAATTTATCAGGAAAATGCGTGCAAACCGAACTGTGGAGGTCCAGTTCCGAACCGCCACAGGTCCAGTTGATGTGGATGGAACTCTATCCGTCGCCGAGTGGTGCGATGAAGGAAAGGAGACGTGGGCACCAGAACAAACAGTTCCTCGGAACACTCCCCATTATATACATATACATTATAAAGCCGGTAGAACACGCAAAGGGAACCTATGTCCCTACATAGGAACAGAGGGAACATACAGACATACAGATATCTAGTATGACCACGTTCTATCAAGGGACACGTACGTTTCACGAGGGTTAAGTAATAATGTACAGTCAGCATATAATACGCTTCCGAAAGCATATTTCAACACAGATATTATTAAGCACGCATTCAGTTTTTCTTTTGTCGGTGATTCAATTTCGTATTCGTGACTCCGAAAATCTCTTATCTCTACGTTTATTTTACGTGTTCATTCAAGAATATAAATCCCTTACCCTCATGGCATCCCAAACTGTATAACCTTTTATCTTAATCCCCTTACAATTCTGGCAAGCTTTCTCTGTTTGAACCCCATTCATACTTCAGTAGTTTGCTACTTAATGCATCAGTGTCTCTGGAAAATTGTGTTGATATCTACTAAATTATGCTATTTTGCGATATTGTTTGAGGATGGGATGGGTTTTTAACTGACGATGAGTGAAGTGATAGCTGGAGAAGTGGCAGTTTGCGGAACATATCCGAAATTAATACCTGATTCCTTGCATTGAAAAGAATGGTGACTCTGCCGAAAAATGAATTGCATATATCTAAGTACCATATGTAACCAAGTACCTATTGTTCATATAATAAATGTCTTTCTATTTGGAGAGCTAAGTGTATTTGAGTGTATTTGATCCAGTTTGTTATATATAAAAATATAACGGTCATTGACATATATTATATTAAGTAAACATTCAGTAACTCAATTTCGCTGATCAGGGGTGTTAGGTACCGTTTGTATGAGTTTATCAAGTTTCGTCACTACAATCACTGTTTACGTTTTTGCCTATACAATGTAAACTGCATGTTTACGTTCCAGCCATGCTATGTAATGTTGGGCGCAAAAGCAAGCAATTGTATCGGGGAAACGTAATAAACACGTAACGAAAACACACAAAACGTTGTATGTACCTCGTACGTTTGAGCTGATATGTGTCTACCACAAGATCAAACATGAAAAGTTTGATTGGTTACTCGGGAGTTTGATTAAAACAGTGCACATGTATTGTACAAAGTTGATGTCGCGTGATGACATAGGGGATTACAGCTAAATGGTGACACCGTATATCCTGTCGTATGCGTGTGTATGAACTTAAAAAAAAAAAACAATAATAAAATGGTAGAACCGGTGTAGTTCGCCCGGGGAAGTACCACCGTCATACTTATTTTCAGCGTGAAGCAGTTTTTGCGTTTCGATGGAATGGTGTGGTTGCCGGCACACTTTTATATTCGACCGTAATTTAAATTAAAAAACTAAACTTCATATTGTCCAAAGTAGTACAAATATTTCTCAAATGCAAATAAAATGTAATAATTTTCAAGTAATTTTGAACGCAACCGTTAAATATAATAAGAGGTTTAATTAGCTAAGCGACATTTAAAAGCAATAGCAGGTATTTTGAGAAAGACACTGACATTTCTGACGTTATGTGTTTTCATAGTGAGACATTGAATGTTCTATTTCGTTTATAATTTATGTGTTTGTGACAAATGACGGTAGTGTGTGTAATGTATTTTTAGTTGTTTTTATGTATGATAAATGCATTATTTGAAAAAAATATTATCATTCTGCACTCTTCTACGTCCACTATAACCTTGCAAAATTTCATACTAATCCGTCCGCGGCATATTACTTAAAAATGCTTTACAAGTTTTTGCTTCACGTATTAATATATAGATTCCTAACCAAACTAAAACTTACTTAAAAAAATACGTCCCGTTGCTGTACCCGAAGAAGGGCACGGTGTACGTCAGCATCCAGATGTTGCCGCCGCCGCAGTCGTAATACGGCTTCGACCACTTGCCGTCCTCGTACGTGACGGAGAGGATCTCGTCCGGCTCCCGCGCGGTGTGCGCCGTGTCGTTGAAGGTGTATGTGTTGTAGCCTGGAATACGAGTGATCGGTTAGAATGCGCTTAGATCTAAAAAATAAAAAAAACACACGCATGCTTTCTACACTCATAGCCCCACAGTAGGATTTTCTCCTGTGTCGTGGGTACCATGGATACACACAAGACGAATACAAACACCTAGACCCAGAATATGAATCTAAACTCATCATTCAAATACCTGTCTGGCCGGGAATCGAACCCGGGACCCATTGCGCGTCAGACCGGTATGGTAACCATTTCCTTAAATGAATCCTTTCTACACTAATTTCACCCTACGATTTTCTCCTGTGTAGGTGCCTTAGACATATATAAAGACGAATACACAAACATCCATACAAGAACCTTAATTTATCATTCATATACCTGTCTGACCGGGAATCGGTCCCGGAACCCATTGCGTGTAGGATCGGTATGGCAACCGCTCCGCCACTTCTCGCCAACCCATTATTGTCCCACTGCTGGGCACAGGTCTTCTCTCAGAATGAGAGAGTTTTAGGCCATAGTCCACCGCGCTGGCCAAGTGCGGATTGGTGGACTGCACACACCTCCGAGAACTTTTTTTTTTTTAAAGAACTCGGGCGTGTAGGTTTTGTTCACGATGTTTCCCTTCACCGAAAATCAGTGATAATTAATTCTTAATACGCACATAGTTTTAGAAAAATCAATGGTGCATGCCTGGGTTTGAACATCGGTCCTCCCAATCGAGAAGGCAAGTTTCAACCATTAGGCTATTACTGCCTCCGCCACACAGGTCGCTAAATATACATTTATAGGTGGTAGAACCAGGATTCGATTGGGGAAATACCACCGTTACACTTATTTCTAGCGTGAAGCAGTTATTGCGTTTCGAAGGAAGGGTGTGGTTGCTGGCACACTTTTATATGAGGCGACCATATTAGTCCTCGGGAGTAGCGACTCGGGAGAGTTGCTTACAGGAGTCCATGGGCGGCAGTGACCACTTATTATCAGGTAGAGTGCTTGCTCGTTTGCTACTTCAGTCAGATAAAAAAAAATCGCACTAAGAGTACTTTTCAACTTCAATAGTTCAATAAAAAATTGGATGTCACTGCGGACAAGAAACGCAGACACTCGAGCTAAAAAAGCAATTTTATACAAAATCGAATAACGAAAATCAAATTTAAAACTTGAAACAATATGCTAAAGTTATTACATTTAAGAGAATTGCATTTAAATGAAATATTCTTTGCTCTTACATTTAAAAGTTATCGGAGAACGAATGCTACGAATGCGATTCAGTATGAATGAACAAATCCAATTACAGAATAATTAATTAACGCGTGGATTGGTTCACGTGTAATATGGTGTGGAATGCTAAGTTCCCAGCTCCGGTATTCGATTAATGAAAATAGTACACACTAGTTGACCCGGAGAACTTCGTTCCGCCTAAAAGTTAAAAATCTTAATCTATCTAATGTAATCTAAAATTATCAGTGTTTCTTCACTATAATATTATACATAAAAACCTTCCTCTTGAATCTCTATCTATTAAAACTGCATTAAAATCCGTAGCGTAGTTTTAAAGAATTAGATCTACATACACAGGGACAGACAGCAAAAAGCGACTCTGTTTTATACTACGTAGTGATTTTCGTCACCCCCTCGAAGGGATCTCCGCCTTGTCGTGGTGAGGGGGCTCAGTAACCGTGGCTGGGGGCGCTGCGGTGAAGCCAAGAGGGATCCCAGGGAGGGGACGCTCCAAGCGGGCTTGGCTGAAGCCCACTCCGGATACATCCGAGGGGGCTGTGGAGGTTGGTGTTTTCTGGCCTCTGCAGCCAGGAGGGGCCGCGGGAGGAGAGGTGTCTCGGTGTGTCGTTGCCGTGCACCCTATGTCCCGCGACCGAACGGGGGCGCACCGTCTGATGCGTTGGCGGTGGGGCCGCAGAGGAAGAGGAGATGCGGTGTGTCGCTGCCGTCCTCCCTGTCCTCTGCGGCCGTTTGGTGGTTTGCGGCGGAACCAAAAAACGGATCCGCCGCTGGGTGTGGAAGGTCGATGCCCTTAGGGATGCATTGCGGGTGTCGGCTTGCCATGCCCACGGCCCCTGGGTGGCGGTCTTGGGGTTGGACCGTCGCCGTGCGGATCGGGGCCTTGGAGGTAAGGCGCGCCTTTGTGATTTCTGGCGCGCCTTTGTGATTTCTGGTGCGCCTTGCTATTGGAGGGAAGCTTTATGCTCCACGCGGGGAGGGGCTGCGGGAGCGGCCAGGCACCGGCGGGTTCGCGGATAACTGCGAAAACTTACCCGTGTTCCCGCCGTACGGTGCGAGGAGAAAACACAGTGGGGGTTTAGCCGGTAAGAGTCCGGCATAACCCAGCTGCCGCCCCGGGCGGCTGGGTATCCATGAGGATTACCCACTTAAAAAAAAGTGATTTCCGTCACACGATTTTCTCATGTTGAAAAATATGGAAATGAACTTTATATAAGGCTTTATATCTTAAATTTAGAACTAAGAAACTCCTATTGTATTTGGGATTATTATGATTTTTGAGTAAGCAGATAGCAAGGGGTGGTTTATAAGTGGTTGAACCCTTTACTGTTAAGTTCACCAGTGACACAACTTTTTTTTGTTCTCGAGGGGGAAACATTCAAAAGGTACCCAATGCCGTGGGAGTGACGCAGGATTATGCGGGATTTTTACGCGCAAACCCCCTCGGTGGGTCGGCCCACCGCTCCGTCTAGACTTTACGACGATATGCAACCACACATACCGCCGTCCTTCCCGGGATTGCCTGACCGAACGGTTCGAGCTCCCACTCTAGCCGCCTGCAACCCCGGAAGCCCCTTTTAGTCGCCTCTTACGACAGGCAGGGGATGCCGTAGCCCTATTCTGATCCAGGAACTATAGGGACACACCAGTGACACTATTGCCACACCTATTTGTGCTTAATAATAATAGTGCTAAGCACCTACCTATGTGAAGTTTATTAATTTTATTTTACCAGTGTAAAGCATAATTATGAGCTTCGTTAAATACACGAGAACCTTATGGGAGATTATCGTGTGTATTATTCTAACAAAATAAATAGAATTAAAAGCTGCTTTCCAAAAATAATTAATTTGGTGTTATTGTTTAATTAGTGTCTAATGTAAATATTGTGAACTGTTTGTTTATCGAAGCGAATGGAATTGAACCAAATTGAAAAAACATTTTTTTTCTATCTCGGAGATCACATTTTCGACTGTTTTTATACAAACTGGTTTTAGGTTGAACTTTAAAATCAGCATGCAGTCAATCTGAAGGTAAGTGGTCACTACTGCCCAATCAAGTGCTAACATAGTCGACTCATAATCGTATATCAATAGGTATCCTTCTACCGTAACCCAATAACTGATTCATCCTAGAAGTAGGCGTATAGGACACTTATTGTCATTATACGAATATAAAACGGCGGCAACTCCTACATTGGACAGACTAAACGAGCCATATCCCAACGGATTAAAGAACACATCAGCGCAGTCAAAAAGAATGACCCGAAGAAATCTGCGGTAGCTGAACACATCCTTAATTCCGGCTCTAACCACTGGATCGAACTGCATAAACCTCAGGTGATCTCCGCTGAGCGTCATTACTTCCCACGTTTAGTAAGAAAAGCTATAGAGATCAAAAAACATCCTAAGAATTTTAACAGAGAAGATGGTTTTACACTTGCACAAGCGTGGAATCCGGTGGTTAGTTTATGTAAATCTCAAATAGTGCAAAATGTGGTGCGTAAGGATACAGTTAGTGTTGTGTGTCGTGATATGGAACCTAAAAAAGAAAAACGAACTAGACGTAGGGTAGATAGGTTAATTTACCACTAGTGCTTGTCAACGGTTTCTGCCCGCTACCGCAGTTTGGCCGTGACCACGATCCATGTGGGTCGAAATATCGGCAAAAAGAATTCTGTAAGAATTCATAAACGGCATATCGTGAGTACGTGTTAAGTATTATAATGTATCAATTCCGCGATAATACTAGTCTAAAATCATAGGATACTTATGGTCGTGATAGACGTGAAAGCAGGTGGATCGAGGAGAAAAGACGCTTTTTTAAAGACGCTTTCTACACTTATAGCGACACACTAGAAATTTCTCCTGTATCGTGAATACCCAGAACAAGAATTTAAAATCATCATTCAGATACCTGTCTGGCTGGGATTCGAACACGGGACCCACTGCGTGACAGACCGGTACGGTAACCGCACCGCCACGCGGGTCGTCGAATAACCTAGTGTTTTATAATGCTATTGTCAGTTATTTGTTAAACGCTTTACCGCTTGGTTGTTATTTATAAAATTCTATAATAGTCGTTCAATAGGATTTGTAAGGCCGAGGACCTTGTATTAAAACAATATATTACGTTTAAATGATAAACAGGAAATACTCGGAACATCTAATTTTCCGGCAGGAGGCGATCAAAGGAACAGAATGAAGCATTAATAAGGAAATAGCCGCCGAATAGAAATTGCACCGCCTTAATTACATCTCAGATTGGTTTCATAAAAATGTCGTTATGTAAGTTATATGTTTAGCAGGAGGTGGAATCAGTTATCCCTGTAGTTCCGGGACCAGGGCTACGTTATCCCCTGTCGGTCGTAAGAGGCGATTAAAAGGGGCTTCCGGGGTTACGGGCGGCTAGAGTGGGAGGTCGAACCGTCCAGCCAAGCGACTCCGGGTAGGACGATGGCATGTGTCGCATGCCGTCGTAAATACCAGGAGATTCTGTGTATCTCCGCAAATGGTCACTGGAAAAGAGCCCGAAAGGGGCATCGCGCTCGGAGGACTCGGATTGTGTTCCGTTGGAGATCCCGGAGTTCTCCTCGCAGCTTTGAGGACGGCCACCGGGGGGTTAGTGAGGTATAAATCCCACATTACACGGTGGTGCTCCCAAGGCCGGTCGGGTATCTTTTGAAGATTTCGATAACAAAAAAAATAAAAGGTGGTACAATCATTTGCTACTTCTCATTAACCCATTATTGGCCCACTGCTGGGCACGGATCTTCTCTCAGAATAAGAGAGTTTAGGCCATAGTCCACCGCGCTGGCCAAGTGCGAATTGGTGGACTTCACACACCTCTGAGAACTTTTTTTTTTTAAGAACTCTCGGGTGTGTAGATTTCCTCACGATGTTTTTCTTCACCGAAAAGCAGTGATAATTAATTTGTAATACGCACATAAATCAGTGGTGCGTCCCTGAGTTTGAACCTCGGACCTCCCGATCTTTCGATCAAGTTTCAACCATTACGCTATCACTGCTCACTTTGCTACTTCAATGTCATAAAAAAATATAAGTTGGTGCATGTATATATGTTGTTGAGGATATGTTGGTCAGTTATGAATCGTTGAATGAACGGAAGTCATTTTATGGAGTTTCCTTCGATGCTTTTTCCTGAAGTGGGCATAAATATGTATATTTCTTCTCTTTTATAGAAGCTGTGTGATATTAAACTGAATATCTCGGAAAACTACGAGTATTTTCACAAAAGAATATTTTCAGAAAATAAATTATGCGGCAATATAATGTTTGAATGAATTATTATTATTTATTTTTTTATTTGACTGAAGTAGCAAACGAGCATGCAGTCTACCTGATGGTAAGTGGTCACTGCCGCCCATGGACATCTGTAATCAACTTCATACAGAACACACAGATCACAGATGCGTTGCTACTCCCGAGGACTATGATGGTCGCCTCATGTGAAAGTGTGCCGGCAACCACACCCTTCTATCGAAACGCAAGAAATGCTTCACGCTAGAAATAGGTGTGGCGGTGGTACTTCCCCGGTCGAACTGCACTGGTTCTACTACCTTCAAAATTCATCACCTTCATTTTTACGACAGTAGTAAATAGAACTAATTATTGAAGTCAATCACACATAAACACAATTTTTATGATACTCTAGGCGTGCGTAGAACCGTATCTTTTTGTGAGCCGTAGATTTGCGTTTGACCATCTTAAAAATAAAATGTATTGTTGATACGAAACTGCAATTTTATAAATTTATCTTATTACTGATTTTATCCTAGCGTTCCCATAATATGTAATTGAGACACTGAGAAAGGTATACTGAGACATTGAGAAATGTAACTGGTTGTAACAAAAATTTTGTAAATCGATATTAAATTGACTGTAAATTAATATAGTTAAAAATATAACAATAATTCGTCAACCAATTATTGGTCCCACTGCTGGGCACGGGTCTGCTCTCGGAATGAGAGAGTTGTAGGCCATAGTCCACCGCACTGGCCAAGTGCGAATTGGTGGACAACAATAATCCTACTAATATTATAAATGCGAAAGTTTGTGAGGATGGATGTATGTGTGTTTGTTATTCTTTCACGCAAAAATTACTCAACGGATTAGGTTGAAACTTTGCAGTAGTATAGGTTATGCATCAGAATAACACATGGACTATAATTTATACCAATTTTTATGTAATTAGGTAATAATATAAAGAGAAATATCAGATTAGTCACAAATAAAGTTGTCCTCTGAGAGCTATCTTCGCGTACGCTGCCTACGCCGCGGGTACAGCTAGTTAGTTATAATTTATCAAGATAAGGAAGAATCTGACAAAAAACGAGAATATTTGTGTCTATGATAAAGAAAGTGGGATACAGGAAAAATCTATTATCCTATTATCACTTGTTTGGTTTCTGCTTACCGGTAATTAGATTCGTGACTGTTGATTTACGTTGTATTAGTAATAATTACTGCGATAAATCACATAAACTTGTTTTTTCCGAAATACAATTACGTCCTTTCACGAAAAAAATTAATTAATGCATGCAATCAAAATTAAAGTTCCACGTCTCTGGACATTAGATGAAATGATAATAAGTTTATTTTTTAATAATGAAGTAGCAAACGAGCATGTAAACAACTTCATATGGAACATAGATTCTATCTGAAGTCAATCACAGATGCATTGCTACTCCCGAGGACTAGGATGGTCGCCTCATATAAAAGTGTGCCGGCAACCACACCCTTCCATCGAAACGCAATGAATGCTTCACGTTGTCCAGGGTTCAAACCCTATCTACTGCGGCGGACCGGTATGCTGACCGCTTTGCCTCGCTCCGTCACAGGTGTATTTTATAACTCTTTTCACCGTAAAATGAGTAAAATAATATTTTTCTGGCAAATGCATGCAATTAGCGAAAATGGTGTCTTCATATATCAAGTTGATAGTAACAAACGAATTACTTTTCCCTCTTTTATGTTAAGTAGTATGTATTTTAATCTCTGTCTTTGTGAATAATGTTTCGTTTAACTTTATTACACCTGCAGCCGGAAATTATTCGTTTAGCATTTCTGCAGCAAAATAAAAGTACTTCTCTTTAACAAATTGTATGTGTGCTATTAAGACATTTTCTCAAGGTAACTGCGACGGCATTATACCTATTTTTGAACTTTATGTTTTCGCTATTTTGCTTGTTTTTTATAAAATCAACTTACTGACCCAGCGAACTTTGTTCCGCCTATAAGTCAAAAAACTATTAGTGTTCCTCCAATATATTATGCATGTATTATACATAAAAACCTTCCTCTCAAATCAATCTGTTACAAAAACTGCATTAAAACCCGTAGCGCATTTTTAAAGATCTAAGCATACATAGGGACGGACAATGGGAAGCGACTTTTTTTTCGTATTATGTAGAAACTGTACTAAAAATATATTTTATGAATAAATTACTTCCTCCTTTTAAGAAATTGGTTAAAAAGAGCAGGCAGTCCACCTGATTCTGAGTGGTCACTGCCCACCATGAAAATTAATACTCAACTGCAGGACTCCGACTCTCGAGGACTAAAATGGTCCCCCTTCCAACGTATGAACTGCTATCAATCGTCAACCCATTATTGTCCCACTGCTGGGCACAGGTCTTTTCTCGGAATGAAAGAGTTTTACCGCGCTGACCAAGTGCGATTGGTGGACTTCACACACCTCCAAGAACTTTTTTTTAAGAACTTTTGGGTGTGTAGGTCCTCACGATGTTTTCTTTTACCGAAAAGCAGTGATAAATAATTAATTTCTAATACGAACATAATTTTAGAAATATCTGTGGTGCGTGGTGCGGTTTGAACCTCGGACCTCCCGATAAAGAATGCGTTTCAACCATTAGGCTATCACTGCTCTAACTACAATATATTATATAACATTAATTCTACATTATCAAACGATAATAATTAATTAGCAAACGAGCTTGCAGTTTATCTGAAGCACGGATATTTGTAATGAAGCCGAGATTAGATTGAAATTCAATCTGAAAACGACCACAAATAGATCGCTACTCGTTAGAACTCACGTAGAATGTTTCGATTCTTCCTTAGACGCTTTTCTGACCAGGTAATTTCTTTAGGTGGTAGAACCAGTGTAGTTCAACTGGGAGGTACTACCGCCACACTTATTTCTAGCGTGAAGCAGTTCTTGCGTTTCGATCGGTACGCAACGCGGTAGACCAATGCCTGAAACTCTCTCATTTGGAGATGACAACCGTGCCCAGCAGTAAGTAACAACAATTATGGGCATACAAACATACTTGCAGTCCACCCGATAGTAAGAAGCTTCTGTCGCAAATACCTCAGGTAAGATCAGAGTATTCCCTGAAGTTAGATAACGGATAAGTATTTTTTTGAGATATAAGGATGTTGGCACATATATGATAAGCATATAAGTAGCCAGCATTGCTTAAGTAATATAAATTTTATTGTTGTGTTGTTTTTTAACAAGCAGTTGTTTTATACCCCCCCCCCCCCCATAATAGGAAAAGAGAAAAATTTAAATGACACACACAAAACAATTATTAACACAAAATATAGGCAATATCATAACAGAGAAAAAAAAAAATTTACGAAAAGGCCATGACAAATAGAATTTATAATTTCTTAGAGAAGTATCGAATACTCGACCCGAATCAATACGGTTTTCGGAGAAAACGTTCTACAACACAAGCGGTGTACCACTACGTTCAGGAAATAATGAACTACATAAACGATAGACAATATGCAGTAGGAATTATGCTTGATATGTCTAAGGCGTATGACAGGGTCTCCCATGCTATTCTTTTAAACAAGCTATATGGTGTGGGAATTCGAGGTAACGCACACAAATGGATTAAATCATATCTCTCAGATCGCAAGCAACTAGTGCAAATCGAGCACCTCGATAAAAGTACTGGTGAGCTATACACACAATACTCGGAATTACGAACTATAAACTGTTCTATTCCCCAGGGAAGCGTGATAGGGTGTTTGCTGTTCCTTGTCTACATAAACGACCTGCCTAAAACAATTAATACGCATTGTGTAATATTTGCAGATGATATATCTCTTTTATTCAAATGTCATAAAATCGACAATAATAGTATCACAAATATTATAAATACATTTAATAATACAAAACTATGGCTATCAGAACATAATTTAATAATTAATGAAAATAAATCAAAAATAATTCAATTTAAACCGTATAATAAACACTTATTGGATTTGACAGAAATTTGTAACAAATTAAAAATAGAAGAAACAAGCACGTTCAAATTATTAGGTATAACTCTAGATACACATCTAAATTGGAAGAAACACATTGAAGACATCACAATAAAACTCTCTAAATTTATATATGCAATAAGAGTAATAAAAAGAAATACTAATATAAATTGTGCTTTATCCGCATACTATGCCTATGCATTAGCCTGGCTACAGTATGGTTTGCTGGTCTGGGGACACAGCACAAATGTTAAAGACCTGCTCATCAAGCAGAAAAAAATCCTAAGAATTGTATTTAAAATAAAGCCTAGAGATTCCTGCAAACCATACTATATAAAAGAGGAAATTCTCACTCTCCCGTCGGTCTATATATTAGAATTAGCAATGTTTGTAAGACAAAATAAAAATCTATTTAAACATGTTAAGAGTAACCGGAGGAATGACAACCTGGAAATCCCGCCATCCCGAATAAAGATGTTTAAAAACAGTCCATTTTATAAATGTTTGGAAATATACAACAAAATACCAAAAAACCTAAAAATAGAAGAATCTGATAAAATATTTAAAAATAAGTTAAAATTGATACTGATAAAAAAATCATATTACTCACTAAAAGAATTTATGGCAGATAAAAATATAGATGAGACATTTTAGAATATTAAATCCTGACGTATAATATTGACATGATATAATTAATTTCAACATTTTAATGTATTGGACAACCCAGTAATATTATATTTTAATTAATTTTTGACATGTAAATACTATATAGATATGACTATTATTGCTTGTTATTAAATTAAAATAATGTACTTATTAGTGATATATATAATTATAATAGCAACTGTAAAATTTTAATGTATTATTAATGTATTTGGATTGATTTTAATATTTATTGCTTCCTCTAGCTTTGCGACGCCCTACCAGGGCATCACATATTTCTTGTTAGTAAAATAAGTTATGTGTGTATTATGCAATAAATAAATAAATAAATAAATAAATAAAAATAAATAGAGTAAATGTATAGTATGAATGATATGTATGTATAAAAGAAAGAAGTAGTATGTTGAATGCACACGCAGCATAAAACTGAAAACTGGAATGAAAGGAACGTAGTTAATAAAGTGTCTGATCATGATAGAGGATAGGGTATTAAGAAAAAAAGGTAAGGCTGTATTACCTTTACACCAGAACATATCAGTGCTAACATCTAGTGTTGCCCAAATGCAAGAACAAGACGAGACTTAGCCAGTCTTGGTCTTGGTCTTGCGCCAATACACCTGATCTTGGTCTTGGTCTTGGTCTTGCGCTCCCAGTCTTGGTCTTGGTCTTGGTCTTGCAGCAAGAGTCTTGCAAGTCTTGCAATTACCTATTAGTCTATTACTATTTATTAAAGTTTACTTTAAATCTTAGAAAAACGTATTAGAATTGGAACATTGTGAGCTTGAATTAACATAGCCATAGTAAAGATCAAGCAGATTAATAAATAACTGAAGATTTGATAAAAAAATCGAAAAATCAACTGACCTATATGTCGTTTTCCATGGAAGTAACTGTTTCTTAATAAACATTTATGATTTATATTATAAATATATTTTTTTATTCGCTATGTTTATGGTATTAGTCGTAATGCGCATAGGTCCAGTTTTTCATATTCTTTGATACAGTTTTTTGCGTCTCATAGAATTCCTAAGCGTACCTACCTATACACCGAACTGTTACACCTAACTACTCAGTGAAATAGCGCTAAGTCCTGGCTGCAAGACGCAAGAGTCTTGCAGGCTATGTCTTGTTCTTGCTCAAGTCTTGCACGGTCAGTCTTGGTCTTGGTCTTGCTAAAAATACGCGGTCTTGTTCTTGGTCTTGGTCTTGCAAAAACGCAAGAACAAGACCAAGACTGCAAGACCAAGACTGAATTTGGGCAACACTACTAACATCTATATATTATTACCTGAAGCAAAAACTTGTGATCCGTTTTTAAGATATTTGCCGCAGACGGAGAAGTATGAAATTACGCAGGGTTATAGTGGATGTAGAGAAGAATTACGCAATGATAATATTTTTTTCTTATAATGCATAAAACATACATAAAATCAACTAAAAACACATTACAGACACTACCCTGCGTTTGACACAGACACAAACATAATAAACGAAATAGAACATTCAATGTCTTACTATAAAAACACATGACGTCAAAAATGTCAGATCCTTGTCAAAATACCCGCTATTGCTTTTAAATGCAGCTTAGCTAATTAAACCTCTTTTTACCTTTAACGAATGCGTTCAAAAGAATTTGAAAATGATAACAATTTATTTGAATTTGCGAAATATTTTTGCTACTTTTTACAATATGAAGTTGAGTTTTTTTAATTTTAATCACAGTCGAATTCCGACCGTTGCGACGGGTCACTAGTAAGTAGAAATAGGTGTAGTAGTCGGGATTTTGGAACCTTACTAGGTGGTCGTACCACCTTTGAAGTACTATTAGAAACGCATACAAACTAAATATAAATAACATCAATTTCCTCACAGCTCTGTCGTAATACTCCTTAAATCCTATTGTTTCATACTAACCGTTCTCTTAATCATATTGCATTGAAAGCTCCACAATAGAAGAGCTGTTACAGCTGGGCTTATCTCTTAGATGAATGTGCACGTTCTCTGTACAGAGGGGTTCTAGTTAGGCAGGCTGCATATCTTGACTTCACCGTCATAGTATTTCTAATTATATTTACCTGAACATTACATATATACACAATCAAAATCATACTCTATTTTTAAACATAAAATTTGGATAAAAATATTATAAAAAAAAAGGTCTGCTTAAACCAAAAAAATAAATATTACAACATTTTTTCTGAAGCGAGTTTTGACTAAGGATATAAAACAAAGCACATTTACCACAATCTTTTACCTGTTGGTAAACTATATAAACCATTGAGAATATTATGACAGGCGCTCATGAATCGGAACTATCTTACAAAAGAAGGCCAACAATCTAATAGTTTGGCGTCGCAAGTGTCAGCGTTGAACGAATATTGAAGGTGGTTGGAAGCCTTTATGATTAAATTCCGGAAGACCTACCGCCACATCTGTTTCTGCCTCACATCAGAAACGTTAAGCGTTGTTGTATTCTGCATTGAAGGGTGTGGTATTGGTATGTAGCAAATCTCAGGTAAGATTTTTTTTGTTCTCGAGGAGGAAACCTTCAAAAGGTACCAGCAGCATTTTTACCGCACTAAAACCCCCCTGATGGCCTTCCTCAGCGGTACAAAGAGGACTCCGGGATCTCCAAAGGAATGCAACTGGAGTCCTCATCGGCCTGCTCCCAGGTAAGTGGCCAGGGATAGATCTATTCTGGGACTTAACAGCAGTGCATGGACAGTGACCATTATAGTCCATGGGCGACAGTAAACACTTACTACCAGGTAGATTGTTATGAATGTTTGTTTGATACCTCTGAATAAAAATAATGCATTTTTATTTTGTAACACCTATGCTGATGTTTGCTGGTCAAAGCGAATGACACATGAAGCGAGTTCGCTCGGGTCCTCGAGTTCGCTTGCGCATCCTATAAGACTACGAAACATTTCACACAATTCAGAATCAATTTAAGACATATTGTAGCGATTTTTTCTAAAAGTTGCTTAACACTATAGCTTGTCAAGCCAATGATTGATCTCTGGAGTAAGTTCGCGAAATTAGAAGAACCTTCTAAAGATCAACGCAATAGAGATTCAATCCTCTTCGAGCCGTATTCAGATGAAGCTATTTTTCAAACTCAAAGAGATTGTATCCTCGTACCATACCGACTAACAATTAATTGAATCTCGAGTTCATATATCATCTAGTATTGTTACGTCAGCCATACGTCTTGAACTCTGTCGTACGAGTTGTAGAATACGACGTGTCACGGTGAATACTCGAGACAGCTCTATCCGGGACATGTTCTTGTTAGGATATTAATTCAGTGATATTTCGAAAATCTATTTGGTGTTACGGTATACGAAGAAATCTATATATTAATACGTGAAACAAAAATTTGTGATTCGTTTTAAGATACTTGCCGCAGGCGGAAGAATATGAAATTACGCACTGTTATAGTTGATGTAGAGAAGGATTGCGCAATGTTAATATTCTGTTCAAATAATGCATAAAACATACATAAAATTAACTAAAAACACATTACACATACTAACCTGCATTTGACACAAACACATTCAACATTCAATGTCTTCCTATGAAAACACATAATGTCAAAAATGTCCCATGCAACATCTAAAACAATGTATTGTTTTTAAATGCAGCTTAGTTAATAAACCTTTTTTATTTTCAACGGGTGCGTTCAACTTGAAAATTCTTACAATTTATTTAAATTAGTGAAATATTGGTGCTACTTTAGACAATAGGGTTAAGTTTTTTAATTTAAAGTAGTTTTATTTCTTCATTAAGTTAGAAATTTGGTAGGACTTTTTTTTCAAGTTTGAAATAGCAATATATGGAGAGAATCTAAAGATAACTTTATAAGCACTGATGCGTGTTTTTCTGAGGATTTAGATGAAACTTAATATGAAAGTGAGCCGACATAATATATGCAATATTTGCAGGTTTTCGTATACTTATACAACAAAGTTAATCTAATGCCTATAAGATAGCACAGCCTAAACACAGTAATACACGCTTCTGTGTACTTTTTCAAGAATGGGAATAAGCTGAGTCAAAAATATATATTTAAACGTAACTTCTAAAGGTTAATAACGAATCAATAGTTGAACTTAGCTAATCATTAACCTTAAAAATGTTAATTACGGAACTGACCTCGTAACAAAGGACGCAATCGACATTTACTACACTAAGTTTTTTGAGCTACTTATCAGAATAATGTTATCATGACATGGTAATAAGGAATTGGAATTATGGGAAGTCGTTAAAACATATCAGATGCAGTACTAGCTCGAGATTAGATTATTAGATTGGAGTATTGTTCATTTAAATGCAGTAAACTTCACTTACAAGAATAAAATACAGCATTTTTTACAAAAATATGTTCGGTTTTTAAACCAAACATATCAAAGAAGTGAAGTAGAGATTTGATAAATTGACGGTATCATTTTGTAAATACTGAATTTTTCATTATGAAGGCAGGGATATCCATGGACGCAATGACCATGCTTTTTATTCAAGTATATTTTACATACAGTTGTCATAAGATGACCTCTTTTTTCTGCGTTAAACGATAAAAAATATCTTAGCACATGATGAATGTTTGCAGAAATTGTATGGAATAGAGCGATAACTTCAAACACCGTCATAGCGCTCCCAGCTTGTAAGCTCAGCATAGTAATGCGCTCAAGCAATCTATCTTCCCAAGTCTGGAAAGGTGCTGCATAATGCTCGTTGCAATTCTGTGCGGTTCCAAAGAAATGCGGGTAAAAAACCTTGTATATAAAATTGAAATTAAACTTATAATTTGTATGTAATTTTGGTTCAAAGCGATATTAAACGCATAGAAGAATTAATGTTATATAGATGTGTATTATAGTCTCAGTTCTTACATCTTTCGACGTGACAACATCTTATAATTCGATGGAGCCGGCTGCACGCTACAAAAAAACATCACTCATGCGGCATTACCTTGCTCTGAGGTGTTCCATTTAAGGCTTGAAGTGCATGCGAGAGCGCGTAACGAGCAACAATGCTTAATCGGCCAATACGCATAAATATAATTATATAAAAAAAATACATAATTGTATTTATGTGAATTCCATTTACCTCCTTTTTATATCTTTAAAACTACGCTACGGATTTTGATCCAGTTTTCTTTAATAGATAGAGTGGTTCAAGAGGATGGTTTTTATGTATAATACATGTATAATATAGTGGAGAAACACGGATAATTTTCGATTTTTGACTTTTAGCCGGAACGAAGTTCGTCGGGTCAACTAGTAATATTATAATAGTAAGATATGATACAGAATATGATACACGCGGATTTTACATTAATAATAAAAGTATCGAAAAGTAACTGAAATTTTGTAGCAATTTGGTTTTAATACTGATTTCAACTTAAACTCCGACATATTTATACGCATTTTGACGATATAATGCGGTAATTGGCTCACTTGTTAGGGATCAACACGGCTCCTATTACCAAACGAAACCCTTTGTTTCTACGGCTTTTGGATTCTTGAATTTATTGAAATAGATATGTGTAAGGTACATGATATATTGAATTCTTGAGTTTTTATCAAGAATACCTAAATGATATATTTTTGACATTGTTGTGGCATTGGTACTCATTTATTCCGATAATAACGCTAGTCTTGATTGATATCACTCTCTTTCCGTTGATACAGTCGGAACCGATTAAGGATAAAATTCGGAAGATTTTTAGAACTGTATTCCCTTCCTTTAAATTAATAGATATTGTAGAATGTACTGGCATGCATATTATTTATTGGCAAAAACCTTCACTAAAAAAGCTCTGAGATTTATCCGACAATGGATACCAAAATAAAAAAAAAACAATGTTGATATATACGTATAGAATAATAAAAAACGTGCTATCAACTTATAATGTTATCGATATTATTTAGAACCATGAATACCATTAATTATGATTTTTAGGAGGATTTAATAGACAAACTTATTTTAACAATTTCTAAATTTATATAAAAAACAACAGTATTTAAGTTATGAAGTGGCAAACCCACTTTTCACGAGTGGTGGGAGCTACTTGCCATTAGGCGCATAGCATTTGTTTTTGGTATAGTGTTTTCAGTCGGACTAAATTTTTAACAATTAAGCATGAAATTATGGAATACGATATTATGAAAAAACGCGCTATAAAAAGAAAAAGTAAAACGCTATCTCTTATGTCTTACAACTCACCTCTTCTGAACTGATTGTGGTTTCGAATCACGCGCTCGGCATTCTTACGGGCGATATAGAACCACTCCGACGTGTTGCTCAAATATTTGTACTCGACCGCGAGGTCCTTTGCCAATATCGGTCCTTCGGGCAGTCTGTACGCGAACGGGCAGAACAGCTGGTAATCTTTATACTGGTACTGATCGTAACAGTTCCCAGCAGCGAATACGTCATCATCGAATTCCACCATGGAGAACACGCTCGCGTGCAATAAGTACTCGTTGTGCATCACGGATGGACCAGCGTACTTCCATAAGCGCGTTAGCATGTTCGCTCTATTGACCGCTACGTCCGCTTCTATCCTGAACCTCTCCTGAGCGTACCTATCCACCACACCTTCACCAAGGTTCAGATGCGTCCCTGCCGTACAGTTCTCCCCCAACAAATGCTGAGTCTCGATCAACCTCAGGAACTTAGTCACAACGTCCTCATGAACACTCGTTCTCGTCACAGTCACGTTAGAATCACTCGTTTCATTAACGCTAACACTGTCTTTGATTTCTGGTATATCGTCCAACGTCAATTTTGTATCGTTATCGTAACTATGTTCTAAGTTTAAAAACGAGACGTCTTCGTTCTCTCTGGCGTCCCTGTTCGAGAAGTTTCCGAAGTACTTCTGGAACATGTCTAGCTCCCTGGGCCCGTCCTCATCGGGAGCTCCGAAGGGCCTCAGCGCGGATACGACGGGATCTTCCCCCGATTTGTCGATGCTCTCTGTAACAAAGAAGGTTTTATTACATCGTGTTTAGTGCCCTTTTATTTCTTGTTTATATCGTATTGAACGGACGGCTATATCGTCTAGAGAATTGAGGTATAAACTATCCGCTTTATCCGCGCCGCCTGTTATCCTGTCTGAATAGAATATTTATAGTTTCTTTGAAAGTAAAATAAAGTTGAGACCACAGTCCAATCGAATTGAAAGAAATGTCGACGCTTATCCGCAGTATAATAAAGTGATATACAATAACCTCTTATTTATAAGGATAATAAAATTCTGTTATATCGTATCTGTGTATTGAATATCTTATGAATAAATAAATATTTACGTTCATTTCTCTCAAGTACAATAAAATATTTTCTTTGTGGTTGTAAATTGCATTTTCTATCGTAGACAATAGAATGAATTTCTTTCTTATTGGACGTTTGAGTATTAGTTAGTACGGTAAGTTTATTTATTGTTTTTTTTTGGCGTATAATTGGCAATTTAAATAAAATATTTCGCAAATTACATTAAATCTTATTCGTAATGACTGCAAATATCTTAAAATTCAATTATAGAAACAAAAGTTGTATATTTTAATAAAAATCGGAAAACGTCCATTTCTTATTAATTGCATAAAATGAAATTTTATGCTCCTAATTTATGCTTACTTGGATAAAATAAAGTTGAGAAACGTTACTGAAATTGTTATCTTCCTACGCGTGCATAGCTTGTAGTTTTGATATTTATACAAATACTAATGATTAATACGTGAAGCAAAAAATTCTGATTCGTTTTTAAGATACTTGCCGCAGGCGGAGAAGTATGAGATTACGCGTGGTTATAGTTGATGCAGAGAAAGATTGCGCAATGCTAATATTTTTTCAAATAATACATAAAACATCCATCAAATCAACTAAAAACACATTACACTCACTACCTCGCATTTGACACAAACACATAAATAACAAACAAAATAGAACATTCAATAACTTACTATGAAAACAAAAAAACGTCAAAAATGTCAAATGTCTGTCAAAATACCCGCTATTGCTTTTAAATGCAGCTTAGATAATAAACCTCTTTTTACCTTATCGGGTGCATTCAAAATAACTTGAAAATTATTACAATTTAATTAAATTAATAATCACTATAAGATAAATATTGGTGCTACTTTGGACAATATGAAATTTAGTTTATTAATTTTGATTACGGTCGAATTTCGACCGTTTGGAACGGGCGACTAGTACTAATGAAAACTCAAACGAGTTCCTATACAAAACAAATCAAATCCAAAATTCACTGGAAAAGTGTAATCCGAGTCGCTGGGGATGTAATTAACTTAATGAAATTTGAATCTTTGTTGTCTTGTTCACCAAAACTAAGATAATCGCTTATTAAATTAATAGGGATGTAATTTGAGTACGTAATTGTTAGCATATGATATACTGACACAGTTTGGTTGTGTGTATAGGCTGTTATTAACTGGAGTTATAGCTTTAATAACGCTCCCCATGCCCACAGCCGTACTAAATGATTTCCTGTATCTTGTTTGCTATGGATACACATTTGATCATAGTTGCATTGTTATTCTAAGGGCTGAGATAAAACATTAAAAAAAAACCTAAAGGTTGATTTTTCGTTTTTCTCATAGATCATAAAAAATATTTTTAAGAATAGATTTATGCCTGAACCGGAACAAAAATCAAATTATCTTTATTTAAATCAAATAACCTGAGAGCAGTGACAGCCTAATGGTTGAAAATTGCCCTCTAGATCGCTAGGTCCGAGGTTCAAACTCAGGCACGCTCACAGATTTTTCTAAAATTTTGTGTGTGTTAGAAATTAATTATTGTTGCTTTTCTGTGAAGGAAAACATCGTGAGGAAACCTACACACCCGAGAGGTATTCAAAAAAAAGGTTCTTGATGGTGTGTGAAGTCCATCAATTTGCACTTGGCCAGCGCGGTGGATTGTGGTTGTGGTTCATTCTGAGAGAAGACCCGTGCCCAGCAGTGAGACAATAATGGGTTGACGAGATCTAAAATTGAACTCCGAAATCTTACGTAATGTGGTGACTGTGTGTTGGAGTCGTCAGTAGCAAATAAAAAAAAAAACATTAAAATCAGTTACTAATAGGTTTTGAGAGTGAAATAATACTTCATCAGCTGTGAAGTCTAATCAGTAATGAATATTAGAAATATATAAGTATAAGCATAATATGGTGGAAAATAGCCGATAGTTTTTATCTGTAAACTATTGCTTTCGCCGTTAGATTACAAGTTAGCTAGGTTTTGTATATACATATTATTTTCTTTTGCAGTTAGAAAAAATGACACACATATCTACTCCTATATTACTTTTCGATACTAGAAAACAAACTGCTTAAAAATCTTAAATATATTTACCCTAAAATATGCAAACTTCAGAAATTTTGATATTTTACAAGAAGGTACTTACGATATGCGGTTTTTGAATCTATTTTTGCAACTTTTTTCGACGTAAACTTAAATCCCAACAATTTGTTTCCTCTTATCAAGGCTACTCGAATAACAGTAATAACTTTAATTTCAACACACAGTAACATTGAACAAGATATACTATAATAGATTTATTTAAAAACTCAACAAACGACTAAACGGACTATTGAGTTTGGATACAGAGCATAAACAAAACTGAGTTACAACAAAGGATTTCCTTGCTTGCAACGAAGCGGGTTCTTAATAAGGATTGTCTGCTGGCAAGCTCTTATTTACTCTATCTCGTCGTAAACAGTAGTGTTTATAATTCGAATAAATAAATTTCCCCTAAATATTACTGTTTGCGTTTTTACCCATAAATTGCTATGTAAATTGCATAATTACATTGTCCTTTTCGATCATGCCTTGCAATTTACTTCGAAATAATAAAACATTTTTAACGTCAATTTGTTTGTTGTATTTACGACCCTTATAATTGAGACAAACAAACATAGGAAGTCTGCAAAAAAAAATCAAGTTTGCCATCTTGGCGGGAGCACGCAAAGATGGCGATTATATATTAAATTTTGACGTCACTAAGCTAAAGTAGAAAAGAGAGCAGTGATAGCCTAATGGTTGAAACTTCCCCTCTCGATCGGGAGGTCCGAGGTTCAAACCCAGGCACGCACCAATGATTTATGTGCGTATTAGAAATTATTATCACTGCTTTTCGGTGAAGGAAAACATCGTGAGGAAACCTACACACCCGAGAGTTCTTAAAAAAAAGATTCTTAATAAAAAAGAGAGTTCTCGGAGGTGTGTGAAGTCCACCAATTCGCACTTGGCCAGCGTGGTGGACTATGGCTTAAACTCTCTCATTCTGGGAGAAGCCCAGTGCCCAGCAGTGGGCCAATAATGGGTTGATGCGAAGCTAAAGGTCCAAACGAAATATGTATGAAAAAATTCAGCACAATTAATTGCGATCGACAGCTTACATTCAAAGTTTAAAGTTTTAAGATTTGATACTCCCAAATTATAGGACTAAAGGCAAGTGAAATAAAAAAAATATTATACGAAAGCCTGTAAAGAGAAACGTGTAAGAGCATAAAGACGTTTCCCCTGCATTTGCTTGCATTATATGACTATACTAAGCTGAAACAGCGAAGCTTAAGCCTGCTCTGGCTCCTTATTCTGTTATCTCTTCGTAAACTTTGCTTATGAGATAACAGACAGTAAAAAACTAGAATGGAAAAAAAAATATGCATACATAAAGAAAATGTACTTGATTTACTTGCATCGTTATCAATAAGCAACATTCTTCGATGATGTGAACTAGTATTTTTTGGAAAGTTCCTATTTGCGCTACCATTCCTTGATCAGCAAAAAATATTTGACATAAAATTAAAAGAATAAAAATTTCTTTTTATTACATTGAAGTAGCAAACGGATATGCAGTCCACCTGATGGTAAGTGGCCACTGATGCCCATGTTCACCTGTAATCAACTTCATATAAAACATGGGTTCTATCTGAAGTTAGTCACAGATACGTGCACCTCCGATTACTAAAAGTCGCCACATATAATATATTTTTTTTTTATTTTTTTATTGGTATTTAATTGTATTTTATTTCAATTGTACATTTATGATTTTGATAAATGTAAAACTATATCCTTACTATATGGACATAGTCTGATTTAAAATGAATAAATAAAATAAAAGTGAACCGACAAGCCTTCCACCAAAACGCAATCAAAAACAACTTTACGCTAGAAATAGTTAGAAAGGTGATAGGACCAGTGTAGTTCGACCGGGGAAGTACCACCGCCACACCTATTTCTAGCGTGAAGCATTTCTTGTGTTTCGATAGAAGGGTGTGGTTGCCGGCACACTTTCACATGAGGCGACCATCATAGTCCTCGGGAGTAGCAACGCATCTGTGATTGACTTCAGATGGAACCCATGTTCTGTATGAAGTTGATTACAGATGTTCATGGGCGGCAGTGACCACTTACCATCATGTGGACTGCATGCTCGTTTGCCACTTCAGTCAAATAAAAAAAAAAAGTTCCCCGGTCGACTTACTACTATCTAACATATTAAAATTAAGAAAATATAACGTTTTTCTTTTGCACTGATATAATTCTAAAAAGTCAGATTATCAAAGTCAGAGGACCACCAAACGTTCTCCTAAAGCATCAATCGCTTTACGCTCCAAGTTTTATTATCGGGTATCAAACTCAAATGTGTGCCTGATCTTATAAAGCTTTAAAATGTCGGTGCAAATTCTAGCAAATTTTCTCCAAATCCGCTCATAGTTTTGCAGTCCCAAGCGGATGTCTCGTAGCCGAGCGGTAACCGGGATTTTGCCTGTGTTGGCACTGGCAAGCTCTTCTTCTCGACAACCCATTATTGTCTCACTGCTGGGCACGGGTCTTCTCTCTCGGAATGAGAGAGTTTAGGCCATAGTCCACCGCGCTGGCCAAGTGCGAATTGGTGGACGAAGCTCTTCTTATCTCTTCATAAACGGCTTTGTTTAGTAAGCAACAGATTGCGATATTCTAGCATGTAGCAAACAAATCTAAAAATATATAAATACAGTGTAACAGACTTGGTTACATAGATGAATAAACAAAGCTCGGGAATGGTAAGGATTTAGTTTGCGCCGACAGGATCTCATTTGCGCTGTCTTGACATGATTGGCTTTTATAGCACAAATCGCACTATACTAGAATTGTAACATAGATATAAACAAGCAATATTGTTTAATAATAAATGCTTAAAGAAAATTGATTGCGTTGAATTGCAGTAGATTGTTTATGAGAAGTTGGGTTTTTCGTTTTTAATAATTTGGTTGATTGAACCCCGTAATGCGTAACGCTGCTTAGGCTGTAAAGCGCACCAAAAATATAGACACACATGCTCAAAAACATGCGTGCGTACAAAGTACACATGTCAGAAGTGAAACTTCTTTGGCGAACTAATTTATAAATCTTGTCTAATTTATCGCTCTGTCTCACTTTTTCTCTCAATCTTTCTCACTCGCTTGCTCCCTACTCTCACTCCAAGGCTAGTTGTTCATGCTACGTTCGCCCTGTCTTACTCTCTCTCAATCGGTCTCGATCACTCTCTCTCTCTTTTCCGACACTTCTGTTGCATACCGGCGTGACGTTTCATCTGTAAAAATTTTACCCTCATGCGCCTAAAGAAGTTTCACTTGAAAAACAATACCATCTTTTTCACGCAGTCAGGTAAAAGAGTGAAACAGTAACATGGATATGAATAAACTAAGCTTGTGTGTGATACGGATTTAGTTTGCGCTGACAGGATTTAATTTGCGCTGTCTCAACATGATCGGCTTTCATAGTACAAATCGCGACACACTAGAATTGTAACAAAGAAATATAAAAATAGAGCATGAATAAACAAAGTCTATCCATAACATTTATGACACGCTGTCTGGCTGTCATTCTATTGAATTGCGAATGAATGTCTCCACATAACGAGGGATCGCCAATCATGATATGTTTCATACATACATTTAAAAAAGAGAAATATTGTATGAATGATACTTCCATAGAATTTATATTATTTTTTTATTATAGACAAAGCGAATAAATGAGTAGTCCTTACGTATTTCTCCACCAATTCGCACTTGGCCAGCGCGGCGGTCTATGGCATAAAACTCTCTCATTCTGAGAGAAGACCCGTGTCCAGTTATGGGACAATAATGGGTTGGTATCCTGAGGATTAATTTCGACCGTATTGGAGAGTTCGTCTTATATATTATAAATACCATGGCATGACGGTCATGCGAGTTCAAAGTTTTTTCCCATCCCAAAAATGGTCAATGTGCTAAAGATGGATTCACTTCAATAAATTAATAATAATGAATGTAACGACGTTGTCGTTACCTTATTAGCAGTCTATCTGGTAACTTCGTCTACGGTAATGTTTAACAAAATCGGATCCGTGACGGGTATTTAGTAAGTCTTTTTATTTATGCTACAGCTCTGATAAAGCGACTATCCAGTGTCAGTAATGCCACAGAAAATAATCGATCAGCTTTTATACGATGCAATTCCGAATTGCGACGTTCATATTAACCTCATGTATGGCATGGAAGCAGCAGCAGCATGGAGCAGTGACAGCCTAATGGTTGAAACTTGTCCTCTCGATCGGGAGGTCCAAGGTTCAAACCCAGGCACGCACCAATGACTTATGTGCGTATTAGAAATTAATTATCACTACTTTTCGGTGAAGGAAAACATCGTGAGGAAACCTACACACCCAAGAGTTCTTAAAAAAAAACAAAGTTCTCGGAGGTGTGTGAAGTCCACCAATTCGCACTTGGCCAGCGCGGTGGACTATGGCCTAAACTCTCTCATTCTGGGAGAAGACCCGTGCCCAACAGTGGGCCAATAATGGGTTGATGCGATGGCATGGACAATAATAAATAGTACCAAAGTTCCAATCCATTTCCCAGGTGGTAGAAGCAATACGATTTAATTAGAGAAGTACTATCTTTATACATATTTCTGGCGCGAAGTAAACTTTTGCTACGTGTAATGGTTTCCTGGTCACTGATATGAGGCGACCATCTCAGTCCTCAGGAGGACCATCGCATCTCTGATTCTGATAGAAGCAATGTTCTATATGAGTGGCGTACTGAAGTCCTTGGGCGGCAGTAACCAATGAAATAATATAATATATAGTATTGTAGAAAATATGCAATGTAATTCTATTTACTTATCAACGTAATATAGTAGTTATTTATATAGCTACAATATTAAATAATATATCTTTAATATTTAAATATAAAGGAATAAACTCCGAAATAAAGTAATATTTTTATTTAACTGATTTGTATAGACGTAAGAGGCTGGCCCGTCCATAAATATTTCACGGCTCTCGTTGGCAACCTCCCATATCCTATCGCGCTGTGATCAGCTTTAATGAGATGCCATTGCGAACTGCGACGTTGGTACGAACCTCATTTATGACATGGGAAAAAAGTATCGTACCAAAATAAAAAAAAAAATGGAAAATTTTAGGCTTCTGTACCCAAATGGTTCAAAGGCACCCTATTATTTAGATTCTGCTGCCCGGCTCACTTATACTTATTTATTTAAAATGATCACCAACATAATGAACACCGAATTAGGCCAAACTATAGGTGAAGACAGATAGCGACAGATAGATATAATAATCGGAGCATTAATTCGAAAAAGAAATTACAAATACTTGAAAAATTCAAATAATAATAAAATTAATGTCAAAAAAAAGAATAGGTACAATAATAATAATAGATTATTGAAAATGTCAAAAAATATTATACATTAAATAGGTCTTCATTAAATATACTAGTAAGCATTACATTAATGTTTCATAAGATTTATAATGGAATTTTTAAACTTGCGTATTTCAATTCTTAGTAACAAAGCATCAGTGCTGAACTTCAGACATGACTTGGTTACAAATGTCCAAGAGCGGACCAACCAATAAAATGATAAAATATATATTGTATAAAATATGTGAGTACAAATCTTATCAACGTAATATTGCACCTATATAAAAATAAAGAATAAAACCCGAAATAAACACGAAATATTTTATTTATATGACTTGTATAGATGAACGTCTCTGGCGCGTCCATAAAAAATTCACGGCTCCCGTTGGCAACCTCCCATATCGTATCGCGCTGTGATCAGCTTTTATGCGATGCGTTCGCAAACTGCGACGTTCGTATGAGGCTCATTTATGGCATGGAAATAAAAAATAGTACCAAAGTAAAAGGATTGAAAACTTTTCTTTTAGTTGCAAGCAAACGAGCATGACCTGTTAGTAAGTTAGCATGTCCATCTACTTTGACGAACCGCGTCGCGGAGTGTTAACCAAACCAGTGTTAGTTAGGCCAAATGTAAGGCAGGCTAACTTTTGTTACCCATATAAAAACAAGATGGCAAATAAAAAAAAAATAAAAAAAAAGATATACAAAGAAAAAAGACAAACCCACTGAGTTTCTTGCCGGATCTTCTCAGTTGAGGTCGTGTTCCGATCCGGTGGTAGTGTAAAAAAATATATATAAATGTAACTGACAATTTGTAAGCGCCCCCAAAGGCCTATGCAAAATAAAGACATTTCATTTCATTTCATTTCAGTCAAACGCGTAATGGGTCGTAACGGGTTCGATTCCCGGACAGACAGGTATCTGAATAATGAGAATGATTCCTGTTCTGGGTCTGGATGTCTTTATATTCGTCTTGTGTGTGCCCATGGTACCCACGACACAGGAGAAAATCCTACTGTGAGACTATGAGTGTAGAAAGCGTGTTTAGTAAGTGGTAACTGCCGCCTATCACATTGCTCACAACTTACAGAAAATAGATTCTATCTAACATGAACCACAGGTGCATTTCTACTCCCGGAAAATAAGATGTCAAGATCGCCTTAGATAAAAGTGAAAGCGAAAACGAAAGGTCTATTTAAGCGGATGGTTTTCTAGAATAAGTTAGAATTTATACTTTAGGAAAAAGTAGATTTAACTACTGCAAAAAACATTATTATTATCAATAACTAGCTAAGCCCCGCAGCTTCGCCCGCCTTAAAAAAATCTGTGTATCGATTGTCCCGTGGGAATAAGATATTTTCCCTCAGTTAAAAGTAGCCTATAATTATGTTAATCCAGCGTGTCAGCTAGCTTCCTATCAAATTTTATGAAAATCGCTCTAGTCGTTTAGACGTGAAGAAGTAACAAACAAACACACTCACAAACTTTCGCCTTTATAATATTAGTAGTTTAAAAAAACGTGTCCGTAATGAAACACGCAGCAGATGTGCGACATCGAAGTTTATGGTTATTGAAAGAATTCGTAATCACAGCCATATTGTCACACACAAATTAAACCTATAAATTTGGTGTAAAGTAAATACATACACGCATTACACACATACGTAAGGTATATGTATATAGTGTACTAGTCACTCAAACAAATAGACACGAGTCATCGTCAACCCATTATTGTCCCACTGCTGGGCTTGGGTCTTCTCCTAGAATAAGAAAGTTATAGGCCATAGTCCACCGCGCTGGCCAAGTGCGAATTGGTGGACTTCACAAACCTCCGAGAACTTTTCTTTTTGAAGTGAAACTTCTTTAGAATCGTTGTGATTTCAAACCTGATGCAACGGAAAAAACGACAGGTAAGAGACACAAATACAAAAATGTGTAGAATGAAGCCGGTAAAGAATGAGACAGAAATATACACACGTCCCCACTCCCGTCTTCTAAGCATAGTCGCCTGTAATTAGTGAGCCAAAGCGAGAGAGCACACTGTTTAATACTTGCTTGTATTTGAGCATTTAACGTGTGTTAGTATATGTGAAAAGTACGTGAGCTAATACCATTCTTTTCTCGATTTACTGAAGTTTCACTTCTATCGTGTGTGAATCGCACACACACCTTTTTTTTTTTAAAAGAACTTTCGGGTGTGTAGTTTTCCTCACGATGTTTTCCTTTGCCGAAAAGCAGTGATAATTATTTTCTAAGACAAGAGTAAAAAGAGAGAATTGGTGAAGAATGCTGGCATAAAAAAGTAGGTATGATGTTTTTTTCGACGGAATAAAAGTAGGTTTTACTGTAAATGCATCAAAAAAGAATTTATTTTTGTGTTATGGATTTCATTAAAAAATCATAAATTAAGTTTCATTCTCATGGGGACTAAGTTAAAGCCATTGCTTGAAATTTATACGTGGAAAACACCAGCGATGTAAACACGGCATAATTATGTAACTTTCTACTTTTATTTAAATACCTCAGCAAAAATCTGATTTTGACGTTTACCCCGAAAATAATTAGCGAGTTGATTCAGTCAGCTCAAATTGTAGAGAGCAACATTATTTTCAAACTGGCAATAGACACGAACTAGTTATGAACACTAACTAAACCGTCAGCCCATTTCGCTCGGCGTGAAATTAGTTCCACAACGAATAGCGAGGGAATTAAAACAGATCTGTTTTGTAACTTACCTCCGCTGTTTCGAGCTGATTTTGCTGTGTTAGGGTTAAATATAAAATTCGTTAGCTCACAGACACTCTGGAATTAAAAGTTTTGAAATAGGGTGATAGTACGGGTAGTTTAATTATTAAATAATCTGTACAAATTAATAATATTTAACTATTGATTTAAAAAAAGAAGCATTGCTTCAGTAGGCTTTTAGTTATTTTATATTCTTACTCTATTATTTTGAACTAATTATAAAAACGGTGGTTATAAACAAAACCATAATAAAAAAGGCATGTATATAAAAAAATTCAAAAGTGCTTATAAATAACTAACTTATTTTTAGTTCAAATTAAGGTGTTTAAAAATATATTTCTTAATTTTTGGTTCGCAAAACTAGTAGATGGTACATATAACCATTTGCAAATTGTTAAAAAGTAAAAAAATAATAGTAAAAAAAATAATAACAATCAACTGCTAAAAGTAATCGATGTGACAACCGTTTTCGTTATTTACAATTCTGTTTTCATTGTAACGGTGTTTGCTGTTTTATTTGAGTTTTTCGGAAGGGGTACTTAACACGTCACTGCTTTTGAAATAAGCTGCTTTGTAAGACGCTTTTTTTCTTATTTATGACCGCTTCGCACTTTCTAAGGGTTGTACCGCGGAATTAGTCGACATAAATTTGCTTTTGGTGCCGTGTTTTTGCAATATTCTGACTCCCGGTAACGGATAAATGAAAAGCGAATAATTTTATCGTGTGCGTTCTGCATGTACGTTTATGTAACTGGCTGCAAGTCTTTTTATAACTTAGTACTTAGAACGAGTATTTTTATAACTTGGGATACGATGCGACTCGTGATTTTACCAATATAGTTATTGTAATAGTTTGTTACTGTCATGTTTAGTTCATTAATAAGTGTTATGAAATTAGTATACAAGAAAGTAAATAAAACAAGAAGAGTAAGAAACTATAAGTAACGATAAAAAATGTGTGTCAGCTCCGACGCACGACTGGAGTTTACTCCTTAACTCCGATTGTCTAAACAGACGCAAAGAGTTTATTTAACTGAAATAAGATTGATACCATATGAAAGGGTAAATTAACAAATTTAAAAAAAAAATCATAATAACAATATTAATTATTAATATTTATAACAAAAACAGCAATATAAGTACGTCGACACTGATAGAAATAAACAAGCACAATAACGTATAGGTATAGTCGCTTTGCAGCATGCCCTATGTACGTCTTAATACACTCACAACCAAATTAGAAAGTTGCGCACTGAAAACGTAACGAGGTCATTCATCAGTAGATTTTACTCCACACATTTTTTTCATACCAGGCCCTGATATATGCAAATCGATTCTTAAGGAGAAAACTCCAAAGAGCGCATAATCATTATTAATCAACCATGCACAGTCATGCAACATATTGATCAAATAAATGAGACACTCGTCCATTAATTTTGATTTGTTGTCCTTTGCAGCATTTTCCATTTACGAGGGCGGGCCAAATCCCTTTTATATTAGAAAAGGTTCTGCTATTTTATTAGAGTTAGTTATTCTATCATGTACAACATTCTACAATAGAAACTGTAAGAGTATTATTACTATTGAAAAAATGTAAAAACGTGAGAGTGTCAGCTCCAACACGATATTGGAGTTTAGTGTAAACAAGTAAAAATCAGTGGTGCTTGCCTGGGTTTGAACCTCGGACCTTCCGATTGAGAGAGCAAGTTTCAACCATTAGGCTATCACTGCTCTACTACTGATTTTTCTTAAATTATGTGCGTATTAGAAATTAATTATCTGTTCTTTTCGGTGAAGGAAAACATCGTGAGGAAACCTACACACCCGAGAGTTCTTTTAAAAAAAAGATCTCGGAGGTGTGTCAAGTCCACCAATTCGCTTTTGGTCAGCGCGGTGGACTATGGCCTATAACTCTCTCATTCTGAGAGAAAACCCGTGCTCAGCTGTGGGACAATAATGGGTTGACGACGACATACACAAGCATCCAAAGTGAAAGGTGACGTAAAACGTCACTGTCAACATTATTGTTTCGCACGATTTTCTTTCCCATATTTTTAAATACCATTAGCCTTATACTGTCAGAAATTTAAAACATTAACCGTTACAAAAGGTTCTACATCGCACAATTCACATAAAACACGCCTTGAAAAAAGTACTGTAAAGTATTTTTGCAAAGCAAAATTGTCGCGGCTGAATTATTTATTAATCTAGCACTTGGTTGTATTTCGGGAAATTGCTTTAATAAATAACGTTGCGCCATCAATTAATTGCAATTTGTTGTCCCATAAACAGAGCCGTTAGCTGAGCGATAGCTGGGTGGAGGCTAGTGCGGGCCAAATCTCTCTTATGTTTGCACCGGCTTTGGTTGATTAGTAGTAATTATTTCGTTACATACTATATACAATTTGTATGAGCACTTTTGGGTATTAGCTACAAATGTTGGAAACACAATACCTGGTTTAGTTAGGGATTTTTTGTCCAATAGTACAAAATTCACACCATAATATTCTTAATACACGGCAAAAGAGGAAACGAGACTTACATAGAGTTTTTTGATCAGACTGTATTATTCGTTTTTAATTGAATTTGCACGAATATCAGGAAAAATCGTTTTTAAATAATGCACCCGCTCTATGAATTGCAATTTGTCGTAATACAAAAAATAAATGCTGAGCAATAGCGGAGAAGAGAGAAATGTGGGCCAAATCTTTTTTAGGTTTGAATCGGTTTTGCTGACTGGTTAGAATTAGTTATTTTGTTACATCCTTTATATAAATTGGTATGTACACTATCAGGTATCGTATGAAATGAAATGTCTTTATTTTGTATAGGCCTGCGGGGGCACTTACAAATTGTCAGTTACATTTTTTTTCTTACACTACCACCGGATGGGAATACGATCTCAACTGAGAAGATCCGGCAAGAAACTCAGCGGGTTTGTCTTTTTTTCTTATGTATATAAATGGAAATAGAAAACCCAATCTAATCAAGATAATTTAAAAAATTCCAAAAGTTAGACATCATAATATTGCAAAGTAGAAACATTTTGCAAAATGATGAAAAGATAAATACAGTAATTGTACAAATCGTTAATTTCGTTCAGACTGCCTTATTCATAACAGTAGCACATGCTTGAATCTCGGACAGTTTTTGTTATTATTAATGCTGCCGTATCAATGAATTGCAACTTCTACTAGTATTCGTTTGCTGAGTAATAGCGGGGAAAAGACAAACGCGAGCCAAATCCCTTGTAGGGTTGGACCGGCTTTGACTCTTTATTTCTGTTTTCTTCCCAACAGCATATATACAGCTGTTGTATGTACTATCTGAAATAATGAACAAGTATTAGAAACAACAAACTATTTGACTGTAGACAGTTTAAAATTTCGTCACAAAAAAAGTATACGTGACGAATAGATAAGCTCTTTCCTTTGGAAAAAAAAACATGCGTGCGTACAAAGTACACATGTCAGAAGTGAAACTTCTTTGGCGAACTAATTTATAAATCTTGTTTATATTTATAAAAATCTAAAACTTTAAATTTCCAAGATTAAGAGGAAGGGAAAAAGGCGTGATACGACGTTCGCTCTGTCTTACTCTCTCTCAATCGGTCTCGATCGCTCTCTCTCTCTTTTCCGACACTTCCGTTGCATACCGGCGTGACGTTTCATCTGTAAAAATTTTACCCTCATGCGCCTAAAGAAGTTTCACTTCAAAAAGGACTTGGAAAAAAATGCCCCATCAATAAATTGATATTTGTCGTCCCATAAACACCACCGTTCGCTGAGCGATAGCGGGGCGGAGGCAAGCGCAGGCCAAAACCCTTTTGTGTTCGAACTTAATTTGCTGCTTAATTTTTGTTTTTTCTAGCAAACTATATAGCTATACCTATACAACTATAACTATATACCTATACAGCTGTTACATAAAATATCAGGCATTATAAACAAGCATTAGATTTTTTTTCATAGAAAGTTTAAAAGTTTGATAGTTTGAAATTTACACTTATGTACAATTGGTATAAAGGGTTCTATGAAACGAGTATTAAGAAATTATACAACACGTTAATTTTGATCACACTGAGTTATTTATTAAAGTAGTACTTGTTTCGGGAAATTGCTTTAATAAATAACATTGCCCCATCAATGAATTGCTATTTGTCGTCCCATAAACACGACCGTTGCTGAGCGATAGCGGGGCGGAGGCAATCCAAATCCCTTTTATGTTCGGACCGGATTTGCTGCTTTATTAACTTATACTGCTTTATTGTTTACTAACGTAGTTTAGAGGGTCGCGAAATATTTAAATAGTTTATGTAAACAATTTGCGTAGTGTACAACAATATTGAAACTAGAGAAAAGTGAATTACTTTTATTTTTGCCTGTGTTAGGCGATACTTTCAAAGCAATATCCGTCGTATTTTAAAATGTAGTATTTGCAAGAGAATACAGATTTCACGTTCAAGTTCACCTTATTGAATTTGCCGTAAAATATATTATTATTATTATTATTATTTATTTAATAAATTAAGATAACACTGATCCAAATTGTGTTAGTAGAGACTTAATTCTAGTGTTAGTACATAATATCATTAATTCATAAATAATTTCAATAAAATTGTAATTGTAATCTTAAGTGGGGCCACTCACAGACCTATCTTATGACCCTTCTAATAAAGTTCTGCCACATAGGCGAGGTGCAATTTTCGACCTCCTTCAATATGGTGTTGCGAGTAGTCCGTACAGCCCTCATCAATGCCGCGGTTTTTTTGCGCATTATAGCGTGAAAACCGTCTGTATAGTTCTGCGCGAACATTTCAGAGGCACTGCAGAACCGGGGCAGTCCCAACACCATTCTAAAAATATTGTTATATAGGATGCGCAGGGCCTCCATTGACTTCTTGGTGTAGTTGACCCATAGACTCCCGGTGTAAAAGCTCTGACAGAAAGCTTTAAAAAGCGTTACTTTTACTTGTTTAGAACATCGGGAAAATCTACGAGCCAACATGTTTCCCCTGACGGCAAGTGCCCTGCGCTCCCTCTCAATATCCATGTTGTCCTTCAGGTCATCGGTGAGAAAATAACCAAGGTACTTAAATTGATTCACCCTGCGCACTGTTATTCCGTTTAAGGAGATGTGGGGTTCATATTGATCATTCCTCCCACCGATGGCCCGAAAGACCACATGTTCGCATTTTTGAACATTATACACAAGCCCATGCCTTTTTGCAAATGCCTCACAGACTCCCAACATCTCTTGCACGGAAGCAGCAGTCGGCCCCAGTAGCACCATGTCATCAGCGTAACTTATGTTATTGACGCTGATTCCTCCGACACTACATCCTACACGCATGCTACTGAGCTCAACCAAAAGATCGTCTATATATAGATTAAAGAGTCTGGGAGACGTTTGACCACCCTGCCGAACTCCGCACTCTAGTCTGAAGGACTCAGAGAGTGTATTTTCCCACTTAACATAGTTGGTTTGCATTCGATACCAGTACTGCAAAACCTTCAAAATCTCTCCTGGCACACCTCTATCACGCACTTTCTGCCATAGTACATCATACGAGACGAGATCAAAGGCCCTAGAGAGGTCCAAAAAACAAGCATGTACCGATGTTTTACGGCTTGTGTAATATTGAACAGTGTGCTTGATACTCACAATTGCACTTTCGGTTGAGAGTTTTGGTTGAAAACCAAATTGTGCGTCGCTTAAATTAATATATTTAGCTAGCTGTGAGTCAAGCAATCTATCCAATATCTTAGCCATAGTCGTAGCCAAAGAAATTGGGCGGTAGTTTCCCTTATCCGATATGTCACCGGTCCTGTTCTTCACTATAGGCACCACGATCGTCCTCATGAGATCTTCAGGTAGATATGAGTGCCTTATGCACATAGTAAACAACAGGGCGAGGACTCTTGGCAGATGAGGCCCGGCATATTTAAAATGCTCGATGCTAAGACCATCATGACCGGGGGATTTACCTCTACTCATATTCTTAATAACGGTCTTAATTTGGTGGGCAGTGTAGTATGTCATTGAGTCCCTTCGGCAACATGAGGTCCCAGCATCAATCATACCGTGCGAGGGACCAAGAGGTGATTGGATTCGAAAATGATCTTTGAAAGAATTTGCAATTTCCCCTTGATCCGTTTTTCCATCCACGCATACGGGTAGACCAGGCTTAGGATCTAGCCTGTTTGTATACTTCCAAAAAGTACTAAAATCTTTATCCGCTCTAGCTTTAGCTATTTTATCCATTTCTATTTGTTCCTTATGTTTATGGCACCATTTCAGGCGGCTCTTGAAAATTTTACGAGCCGCACACATTTGCTCATATACCTCTCCATAGTCCGGCCTACCACACATGATCCAGTTACGTAACTTAAGTCTGGCCTTCCCATGCGCTTCCCGTACGTGTTCATTCCACCCACACACTACCTTGCGTCTCGCTAGCCTGGTCACCTCTTGTTCACTCGTTGACTTGGCTGCCTCAGACAGAACAAGTACAATATTTGTGTGCAATGTATCGATAATTGACCTGTGTGTGACTAGATTGCATGAGCCAGAACCGCATTCAGAAAAATCACGGGGAAAAATGAGCTCACGCAACCCAGAATTACAAAGTTCATTATACCTATTTATTTGTATTTCGTTCCGCTCACCCCAAATAACTTTGCTACGAACGAATTCCCGCGCTGACAGCCTTGGCTTCAAAGCAAGCAAGTCACACTCTACATACAAAGGTATATGGTCCGACATGTATACATCTTCTATTACGCCCACCTTTATAATAGAATGTAATGCTGATAAGGACACAACACAATGATCTAGCCATCTGCGGGATCCGTGAGCGTCACTGACAAAAGTGTAACAATCTGATTCAATACCCAATATTTCTGTATCAGCACAAACCCAAGCTTGGTCTGTAGCAAAATTAATTAATTCTTTGAAAAATAGTTCTTATGACTATTCTATGTTCTTATGTCCTAGTCTATATGACTTGATGACCAGGTATCTCGCTATTTTCTTAAAAAAGACTTAATCCAGTTTTCACTTAATAATTATGACTGAAACTGACACAAGTACTGAATTGTTCAGTGCTTGGTTGGACTTTCAACTAAAAATACTCTTTTCTTATACACTTCGAATCACTACGAATCTGAGGTGTAGTTCACCTGATGGTAAGTGGTCGCTTATCAACTTTATCCAGACCAGGGTTTCTATGTGAAGTCAATCATACATACGTTGTCACTTCCGATAACTGATGGTCGCTTTATAAGAAAGTGAGGCAGCAACCACACTTTTCCAGCTCAACATCAGAACTGCTGCACTCTAGATTTAGCGTAGCGGTGCAATCTCCCCAGTCGAAATAAACACGCACGCGCTTTCTACACTCATAGCCCCACTGTAGGATTTTCTCCTGTGTCGTGGGTACCATGGATACACACAACACGAATACACACCCAGACCCAGAATACGAATCTAAAACTCATCATTCAGATACCTTTCTGGCCGGGAATCCAATCCGGGGCCCATTGCGCGTCAGACCGGTATCTGTATGGTAACCGCTCCGCCAGGCTGGTCGTCAAATACACTCGAATTCCTTGTACCACTTTGAAAATTAACATCTCCCAAAACTCAAAGTACTGTACTAACCAAAATACGACACACTTTCACACGAGGCGACCATCATAGTCCTTGGGAGTAGCAACGCATCTGTGATTGATTTCAGGTGGAACCCATGTTCTGTATGAAGTTGATTACAGATGTCCATGGGCGGCAGTGGCCACTTACCATCAGGTGGACTTCATGTTCGTTTGCTACTTCAGTCAGATAAAAAAAAATACATCAACGGTGTCCTACTACCCTGCGTATCTGACAAACGTATTTATTATTCGTCATTTATTACGACTCCCATTTATGTAGTATAACAGTGTGCATTAACCATATAAGCTTATCTCCCAACGCAGAAATCCTGACAAATTGTTTCATCAAAGCTCGCCCTACATTGCTACTGGTTGACGTAATGGAGTAAGATCCGCGGGTACATCGAAAAAGGACCCTATCATTCATAACTGTACGCTTATCTTGTCTATCTCTAAAATGTTGAGTAATTAAATGATTGTTAAGTTAAATTAAGTTCATATTTTTTAGTTTTCATGTATTCATCCGACTGCAGAAGAAGGTGGGTAATATTTTTCGAGCAACATATATATGTTTGTACGAACGTGTTGTATGTTGAAACGAGTATATATGAGCATTTCTTTAGCATTCACTACAGCATAATTGACTTGAAGGATTGTAAAGAGGAATTTCATTTGTCGACACAATTTTTACACTGACATAGGTTTTTGGTAAAGGCAGGTTTCCCGCCAGGCTAGGTGATCATGCCTGGGGAGCGGCGATGCTCTAATATTCGTTGTTCGGAACTTGTATACATGTGGGGTATTGAGAATACTTCGATAGCGTGTTTCAGAATACTAGTAGCGTCATCTCTTGATGAGTTGCGGGAGCTTGCCACAGGCTTTTAAGTACTGTAATATATTGAGGATTTTTTTGTTCTTTTGATATTCGTAGGTGTCCTTTTGATATTCGTAGATGACCCGTGAAGTCGGGAACCGATAATTTATAGCATTATCATTCTCAATAATTTACAATGACCAATCATTTGTCACTAGCTATTGACAATTTCACTTGCAATTTTTTAACCTTGTTTATCGTCAAAAGATTATTGTCCCACTACTGGGTACGTATCTTGTTACAGAACGAAAGAGAATATGAGATGAATTGATAGATTTTCCGAGGTTAATGTAATTTGCTTATAATATGAGAATTTACCTGATGGTAAATGGCCACTGCTGCCTATTGGCATATGTTATTAACCCCATAATCCCAGATAATATTATTATAGATAGTCTTATCCAGGGGTGGCTACAGATACCTTGCTACTTCTAAAAACATGTTTAGAACATCGCGAATAAGTACGTCTCCTTTACTCTTCAAAGCAGAACATAGCAGCTTAACACTGGTGCTATAAGGCAGATATAGGTGTTGTAATGGTTTTTTGAAAAGCACAAAAACGGTAGGCTAAAGATATTCATTACTAACTGCGAAATAATCTTCCAAGTTCAATGTATTTTAAAAACTATAATTACGTCCATATTTATTAAAAATGTATTTAACAAATACGAGTTTATGATTTTTCGACACACTAATAATTGGTGTAGATTAATTAAAATATGAAATGAAAGCACCTTCAGATTAGTCACCTTATCCGATTAAATTTTTTGAATCCTCACGGAAAAATCCCTAAAAGGGTTCCAAATTAAAATTCATCAAAGAGATTAATTTACAACATTTCGCTGGGATTTTGTAAAGAGATTCATCACAAAGTTCATTCGGTGGAAATACAAAAGGAAATGTAAAATGATATCGTTTTAGGTTCCATAAATATATTTTAGGGTTTTTTTAGCACGTTTTACAATGAATATGTCGACGGGGCCCCCAGAACAAAATTAGGAACTTATTAAATAAGTTCCTAAATAGTTATTACATTCAACTTACAAACAACAAAGCTTTATGTAAATTGGTATTTTTTTCATGTACGATTTTGTTCTATGCTATTTTTTGTTTATATGCTGGGAGATAGTTTGGAGGGCGGAGAGTGACGTAGGCTACTTTTTTACCGCGCTCTCTCATTCCCATGAGAGAATATCGATGTTTTGTTAGTAGAAACATATTTAGTTGTTCACGACGTTGTTAGTAGATGGCGTTAGTAAAATTCATTTGCAAGTTCTTAATCATGCTATCAAATGCTAATGTTAATTCCCTTAGACCGTGCTGGCGTAGCCGCGGGTAACTGCTTGTATATTTATAAAATTTAATTACATATTTGTGACGTTTGTGGTAAGACCACGATCAATCAAATATGATGGTCTTGCAAATAACTGTCGTCGCGACTGGGTGACGCAGAAGACCCAAAAGCAGGTGCGTATTTTTACCAAAAAAAAAACAATTTGGCCATTCAACAAGTCAACGCCGCCAGCTGCCATGAGACTCTCCCAAGAGGCAGCGACTTGGACTCTTAGTTTTATTTGTAATTTATACGTTTCTTTTCTTTAGTATTTTTTAATATTATTGCAAGTAGAAATATATATGGATAGCATGTATTTCTTTTTACTTTTTATTAGTGACGTATAAGTCCTCTATAATTTTGTATTTTTTTTAAATAAGTCCATATGTAGTAGGTATTATAATTTTATCATTTATACATATAAACCAGAAGATAAATGCTATTTACCCGACGTAAGTCAAGAGAGTGATGTTTTTCGTATGCCGGCTTGTGCTAACAAAAATAACAGGAAAATGTACCAAAACTATGTTAGTCACTGCCTACATCACGCAATACAGTAGTTTTACTTCCTCTTTGCGAATTGATGTTAAGAAGTCGACCATTTTATTTTTACGGAAATGCGTCACAAGGTCATGTTTTTCAAGCGTATGTACACGTATGAATCAGTAACTCTCTTTTTAGCAGGCTAATTATTATTATTACTATATTGTAAGCAACTTCATATAGAATAGAGGTTGAGAATTTAACCAATGATGCATTGCTATTTCCGAAGATTAATATGGTCGCTGCATATGAAAGTTTACTAGCAACCACACCGTTCTATCGAAACACAAGAGCGGCTTCGCGTTAGATATGGGCATGGCGGTGGTAACTCACCTGTTGAATTATACTGATTCAACCACCTCGCACATAGTAGTAGATTTAAAATTATTTTAGTAAGTGTAGTAGATTTCTTAAAGATGATGAAGTAAGGAATAGCAACATTCGAAACAAAATTAAGGTTCAGGACATATCTTTGAGGAAAAGAGGACAAAAGTGGAAATGGGCGGGCCACATAAAAAGGAGAAATGGATTAAAATAGTCACACAATGGTGCCCAAGGAATGGAAAAAGAAAGAGAGGTAGACCACAACGAAGGTGGGACGACAACATCAGACAAGTCGCGGGAATAGCATGGGGTAGAGTTTTCATAGAAAGGCCAGAATGGAGATGGTTGGAGGAGGCATTTGCCACCTGGCAAAGAGATATGCAGAAGTGGAGTAAAAGCATGTTATACGAGTAATAATAATACATCAATGTGATTTCTTACTAAAATTCATTTATAAACTTACTTGATCGGGAAAAGTACCCAGATCTCTTCGTTGGTAGATTAGGTTCCCTAAGGTTTCCTTTACACTAGGTCATTTGAACTCATCACAGACGTTTCTAACTTTACTTAGCAGGATTGGGATTATCCCGGCGCTCGATCGCTGTCTACAGCCGCGCAATATCAGGGAACATCAAATATTATTTTTACCCCGCTTTAGCTTATAGGGGTGTCGAGTCAACACTTTTTTACTATAACACAAACTTAAACTTTGTTTAATTTTGAGAAACAGTAACATGACTGTCTATAAATTGTATAAGTTAGTAAATTTTGTTTAAGTATAAGATAATAAGATATAAGAGATATAATAAAAAATCTTTATTTAATTCGTGATATTGATTCAATACTTATTATACAATAACAGCTTCGAGTGTTTGTACTTCACATATATTTGCACAAACTTAGTTTGGAGGGTAATACAGAATTTAGAATTTGTGTCTATCTGCGGTCTGTATGTTTGTAATTGCATCGCAAATTACTTAATTTAATGCAATTATATTAATGTAATTATATTTGTCCTTTACTAATGTGTACCCAATGTCTTAATCCAGGTAATAAACCATTTGTGTTATAAAATCTATCTACCCTAGAAAAAGTTTTCACAATTGCAATATATGTTAAATTTTTAGAAACGCCGTTAAAGCCACAGGGCACATTTAGTTTGATGAACTGGGTGAATGAAAAGGTTAATATCAAGTATAAAGTTTTTGTTATGACTCAGATGTTAAGATGGCCGCCTCATATAATAGTAAGCAACCAAACTGGTCACCGAAACGGCAGACTTGCTTCATGGTACTTCCCCTGGCCCGTACTCATTTGAATACTTCACGAATCGACTAATTCGACATACAAAATTTCCACTGTTAATTTTTCCATAGCAATGACTATTTAATGGTTGAAGCTTTGAAGTTCGAATCTCTGTCCCACTTTGTTCCTCCTGAAATACATGTGTTGTTACAAATTAATTATTATTGATGTTTTCAAAGGTGTGTGTAAAGGACACCAAACCTGACTTGGCCAGTGCGCTAGGCCCAAAGCTCATCCCCGTGTCCAGTAGTAAAACAATAATAGCTTGACGACTCACACTCGTCTTTTCTACATATTATTTAATTCTTATTTCCTCTTTACTTTATTTCTATTATACATAATTATACATTATCACCTTGATCGCAATATAAATTATTGTTGTAAAAACAATAATTATTATACAAAGAATAAAACATGTTGTTCAGCCCTAACCATGAAACGAAATAGAAAATAACTGTCGTCAGGTGTAGGCTCAAATATTTGAACGTGCCTTGTAGGTGTTCGCCGAGTATTTTTCTTTTGTACATTTGAATAATTTATTGATATACATGCTTCTTTCGAGAATCACAATGACGTCATATTTGGAGTCAAAGTACAGACGGGACTTCAATTTAGGATTAACCATATATAGTCTACGATTTAATGTAGTACTATGTCTATTTAAGTGTTTACTTTACATTTGTGTATAGTTACGTATTTCTGACAAAAGTGTGGCGACTTCACGCTACTCATCAAGAGATGGCGCTACTAGTATTCTGAAACACGCTATCGAAGCATTTTCAATACCCCGCATATATACAAGTTCCGAACAACGACTGTCGGAGCACGGCCGCTCCCCAGGCATGATCACCTAGCCTGGCGGGAGATCTCCCTTTGCCAAAAAAGTGTGGTAAGTGAGATATGCTTCTGTATTTTCGTTTTTTCTATGCAATAGAAGTAGTGTACGAGCATGCAGTTTACCCGACAGTAAGCGGTTACTGCCGTCCATGAACATTTTTAAGCAACTTCATATAAATCGTAGGATCTATTTCAAATCAGGAACTGAACTACCGTCCCTATAGTATCCCCTGCCTGTCGTAAAACGCGACTAAAAGAGGGTTTTCGGGTTTGCAGGCAAAAGTGGGAGCTCGAATCGTTCAGCCAGGCGATCCTAGGAAAGACGGCGGTATACGTGGTCGCATATCGTTGTAAAGACCAGTCGTAGTGACGGGCCCAAGTAACAGAGAACTCCGGTTGTGTTTTTTGGAGACCCCGGAGTCCTCTTTGTAGCGCTGAGGACGGCCACTCGATACTCCATGTATCAAGGTGGTAGAACTAGTTCAGCCAGGAAGTAACTCAGCCACACATCTTCCACCGTGATGCAGTTCATGCATTTCGTTGATAGGGTTTGGATGTTCGCTGACTTCAGCGAGAGATGACTAACACAGTTTCTATGTATGCTTATCGGTGGAGAATTGTGGTTGCCGGATAATTTTGAGTTGAGGCCTTCCTTAGCCCTCATAAGTACAAACGCATCATCAAATAAAACCACTTTTGGAATTAAGTTGTGTGTTGATGTCCGTGGGCGGCAGTAGCCACTTACCATCAGGTGGACTGCATGCTCGTTTCTATTTTAATCGAATAAATAATGGTGTAGGGAGACGTATCAGATGCTTAAAATTCAACCATAAGGACATTTTGGGGCTAAACGACCTTTTCAACGATATCTATCGAGACCGAAGGTTTTTCGTCCTTCCCGAGCCACCGGATCGCACATAAAATTTTGCTACTACCTCTCACCGATCAAACTTTCCTCCACTTCCGACTTTTCTTTACTTGCTAGATTACTTTCAATGTACATAAGCTTCGAACTATGCTACTATTATTGCTTTAATATATTATAAAGTAGAATATTGATGGCGTATCAATCTGTGAGGAGTTCTACCAATGCGTCTACACTACTTAAACTTTCAAATTAATATTTTTTTGGCATTTCAATTATTCTTAAATGCGGCTTAGTCAATTAAACCCTTATTTCACTGTAGTGAGAATTAGTCATAAATTGAAATTACACAATAGAAAAATACATTTAAAAACTTTGCAATACATAAAACTGTTTTCGAATTATAATTGAAATTAATTTTAGGACTATTCACGCTATTTTTGACATTATCTTTAGTTTTGAGTGAATTACGCTCAAATTTCGACTGTTGCGATGGGTGCCTAGGCAGAAATATACTCGTCCCTGTAGTTTCGGAATCAGAATAGGGCTACCGCATCCCCTGCCTGTCGTAAGAGGCGACTAAAAGGTTCCGGGGTTGCAGGCGGCTAGAGTGGGAGCTCGAACCGTCCGTTCAGGCGATCCCGGGAAGGACGGCGGTATATGTGGTCGCATACCGTCGTAAAGACTAGACGGAGCGGTGGGCCCAGCCGCCCATCTGAGAGGATTCCGATGGGGCAACGCGCTCAGAGGATTCCGGTTGCGGTAGTTCCCGGAGTTCTTTTTTTAGCGCCGAGGACGGCCACCGGGGGGGTTTTAGTGCGGTAAAAATCCAATATAACCCTGCGTCGCTTCCACGGGGTCGGGTGCCTTTTGAAGGTTTCCCCCTCGAAAACAAAAAAAAGGCAGAAATATACCAAAACTTTCTATCGCATTAACAAAGGGAAAATAGGTGAGACGGACGCACGTATTGGTTGTAGATCTAAACACTACCCATTGTTAAATAGATACCTTAAATACGTGAGCGGACTTCAGAAACAGATCTATTCCCAAAACAACAATTCAGTTTCAGAGCAACGAAACATGATTCTATTATTCAGGCGGGTCCAGCCGATGTATTAATAATGCATACACTTTTCTAGGATAATAAGGTCAACGGCATCTTATTAATATTACCTACTACTCACCCGTCGCAACGGTCGAAATTCGACCGTAATTTAAATTAAAAAACTTAACTTCATATTCTCCAAAAGTAGCACCAATATATCTCTTAATTAAATAAGTTTCAAGTTATTGTGAACGCATCCGTTAAAGGTAAAAAGAGATTTATTAACTTAGCTGCATTTAAAAGCAACAGCGGGTATTTGACAAAGACATCTGACTTTTTTCACGTTATGTGTGTTCATAGTAATACATTGAATGTTCTATTTAGTTTATTATGTATGTGTTTTGTGTCAAATGCAAGGCAGTGAGTGTAATATGTGTTTACTTGATTTTATGTATGTTTTAGGCATTATTTGAACAAAAAAAAAATTGCATTCCGCAATCCTTTTCTACATCAACTATAACCGTGCGTAATTTCATACTCCTCCGTCTGCGGCAAGTATCATAAAAACGAATCACAAGTTTTTGCTTCACGTATTAATATATAGATAAACATGAAAGATGAGGATGTTTGTGAGATTGTTAACTCTTTCACGCAAAAAGTTTGGCTCGGATTTCGCTGAAAAACTCACAGGTCATGACTTAGATTAAAACATAAGATACTCATTACTTTGGTAGCCATGAACGAAGCCGGCAAATTCAAATCAAATAATCTTAATTTGAAAAATAAGGTACAAAATTGTGTTAATGTTTGTTCTACATTTCCTCTTATTTTTACCTATAAGGCGTGCAATTTAAAATTTATACTTTCGTTAAGTTAAGTTCGTCGTGAGAAAGCGTACGGAACAGACGTGTTGTCAATCTTCATTTAAATCCTTAAAAAGTGCTTCGCAGTGAAATACACTTTGTCTAACCAGTGATAAAGTAGTTTTTACAATAAAAGTTTAACGCGTCATAGGACATTCTTAACATCAATAACATCATTCTTGGCGCCCCTCACCCCCTCGGATAAAAGAAACGGGCTCTTATATTTCTTCTCATCCATTTCTACATTGTGGGTATCTAACACAATGAGCGTCGTTCGATCGCCACCGCAATCGCTTAATACGTGTACTGATGGCAATGGCAATTCCATAGCCACTGCAGGAAAGGCTGGGGGGTCACAACCAGACTTGAGAAATATCAGTACAAGGAATTCTGAAGTTGAACCTCGTCATCCCCAAATAACACTTCGTCAAAAAAGGAAGCTACCCGAAGATGATTTTACAGCAAAGTTTGAGAGTTTTCAATCAAGTATACAGTCTATTCTACTGGATATGGCTAGAACTCAAGCCGAAAATTTAAACAAAATATCACAAGATGTGTCCTCAATCAAGGAACAAATCAGTCAAATGAAAACAACAACAGATACTTTAGTCGCGGAACAAGAAAAATTAAAAACGGCAGTAGCTAACATTTATGGATTCAAAGCAGACATTGAACAAAAAGTAGATGCCCTTAAAAATGAGTTCGAATCTTTAAAGCCAGCCACAATAAACCCATGCCCTCTGCAACAAGGTGTCAGCTACGAAGATATTATATGCGAAATAAATGAAAGATCCCATAGGGAGAAAAATATAATCATACGAGGCATCAATGAAATAGAATCAACGAGCATTGAAGTAAGACGAAATCATGGTATTAACGAGGTTAATAAAGTTATTAAAATGGTTGACCCAGATATTAAGTCTCCAGTGAAAACTATGCGGCTAGGAAAATATGATCCTACTTCATCGAGACCTATTAAAGCTATATTTCCGACATCAGTAACCGCAAAATCTATTCTGCGAAATAAACATCATATTAAACCAGGCACTATTAAAATCTACTCTGACGAGACTACGTATCAGCAGAAATTTCGGCAAAATCAGAGAAACGAATTAAAGCGCCGGACTGAACTAGGAGAAAAAGACTTAACTATTAAATATGTCAACGGAATACCAAAAATTATTAAAATGCAACCAAAAAACTGAGAATGGAAGAAACAGCTGATGATAAAACTACAAACTATAATAGCACTAGTCATGAAATAAGCTCCTCATTTGACAGGTTAGTAAGAAACTATAAGTCCTTAAAATTCTTATACGCGAACGCACGTAGTATTATGAAACCGGGAAAACTTGACGAGCTAAAATGCTCCTTACAATCGATACCTAGCCCAGTGCATGTCATAGTATTGTCCGAAACTTGGATCAAATCCGAAACTGAAGCAAAAGCTGTAGTATTACCACAATATACTCATTATTACAACTATAGAGACAAAGTTAGAGGCGGCGGTGTATCGATCTTTGTGCATAATTGCCTAAAGCACAGAATTGCAGAAGATATATGTACAAACGATAACCATTACCTATGGATTCACATAAGTACATATTCCTTGCATATTGGAGCAATTTACAAACCTCAAAGGACAAATGATGCTGAATTCTTGGAAGAATACTCACAACAACTACTCAAGAGACAGAGGGCCATTGTTTTCGGCGATTTTAATTATGACCTCTTAGTATCAAACCGACACATAAAGAACTACACGCGGACGCTTGAAGAAAATGGATATAACATACTGAATAAGATCGATCCACAGTTTAGTACTCGCGATTCACCAACCAGAAAATCTATTCTTGATCATGTGTGTACGAACTTAAAAAATCATGAATTTCAACTAACTATAATAACGACACCTATGTCAGACCATAAACAAATATACCTGGAAATTGGAAAATATAAACCAGAAGTAAAGAAGAAAATAAAATATCATGCCATAGACTATAAAGCTTTATACAGTACAGTAGAGAAAACAATTACCAGTATTGATGATGATGAATACAAATATTTAGAACATTTATTAATGGAAGCAATAATGAAGAACAAATTATCGAAAATCAAAATACAAAATCAGCCAAAGACGGACTGGATTACTAAAGACATTATCATATCCATCAAAAAAAGAGATGAGCTATGGTGTACCATGAACAAAAATCGAAGTGATGAAACCTTAAGAAAAGACTTTTTAACATTTAGAAACCAAGTAGCAAACGAAATTCAAAATACCAAAAACAACTATTATTACAAATCATTTAAAAATTGTGAAGCAAATCCTTTAAAGATGTGGAAATTAATAAATAAGTTAGCTCACAATAAAACGCAATTAAACTCTGCTCCTTCTATGCTCGAAACACAAAGCGGAATCATAACAGACTGCAAAGAGATATGCGATTATTTTAATAATTTCTTTGCAACAATAGGTGTAACATTGGCAAGTGAAATCAAAAAAGTATCTCACATAGATGATACTTATACTCAACAGCTCATACACTCATCAACATCCACACATGAATTATCGAACCTAGTCCCAGTAACAGACCTGGAAGTAGCTAAGATTATAGACAACCTCAACACTAACACTAGCACAGGGCTAGACGGTATCAGTTGTAAAAGCGTAAAATGTGTAAAAAACTTAATTTTGAAACAATTAACTGCGAGCATCAATCACTGCCTGAAAAATGGCTATTTCCCCGACCCGTTAAAAGTTGCTAAAGTCAGTCCCATACTGAAATCAGGAAAAAAGACCGACCCTGGTAACTACCGCCCAATTTCTGTACTTCCAATAATCTCTAAAATCTTTGAAAAAGTAATTTATACACGCTTAAATAACTATTTAAAAACAATAAACTTCCTTTGTGATAAGCAATATGGTTTTCGTGCAAAATCCAGTACACTATCGGCCACTATTGATCTTGTCACAAATCTGAAAAGTAATATTGACGAAAAACGCATTGCCGTTGGCGTATTCATAGATTTAAAGAAGGCGTTTGACACGATAAGCCATGATCTGCTGTTACAAAAGTTATATAACATCGGCATTAAAAATACTGCCCTAAACATCTTTCGTTCATACCTTTGTAACAGATACCAAGTTGTCCGAATTAATGAAGCTCAAAGTGATCTTCAACTGTTAACATACGGAATTCCGCAGGGGTCTATTTTAGGCCCCTTGCTGTTCATAATATATATAAATGATATTCACAACCTCGGGCTAAAGGGCGACTTGGCTTTGTATGCAGATGATACAAGTTTATTTTATTATGGTAGTAAAATCGAGCTAATAGTTAAACAAGCTCAATTAGATTTAAATTCTCTTTATTGCTGGTTCCAAAGAAATTTACTAACAGTAAATATATCTAAAACAAATTATATGATATTTAGTGCTAAAAATAAAAAAATTGACAGCCATACCCCATTACACATCAATAATCAAACACTACGTAAAGTGAATTCAGAAAAATACTTAGGTCTTTATCTCGATAGTCGCCTTACATGGCAACCTCACTTGGATAAATTGCGTTCAAAATTATCTTCCTTAATGGGTAGACTCCGTGGTATTTCTAGATGTTTTCCAAAACCCGTAAAATATCTTATATACAATTCTATGATTAAACCGCATCTTGACTACTTAATAGAAGTGTGGGGAACAGCCGCCAAAACTAATTTAAGGGTAATACAAACTAGCCAAAATAAAATAATAAAATTACTCTTTAATTATGACTTTTTAACTCCAACACAAATACTCTACAAAAACACTAAGTTAATGACCCTAAGCCAAACATATAAATTTAACACTTGCATATTAATTAGAAAAATTTTAGATAAAGAAATACACTCAAAAATCATATTTACAAAGCAAGGCCAAATACAGAAACGATTAACTAGACGAAAAAACAATATAAGTTTAAAAAAACCGCGAACTAGATATGGTAAAAAAAATATACTTTACGAAGGAGCACAGCTTTATAATTCACTGCCTAATGATTTAAAAGACATTCAGTCTTTTAAACTATTTAAAAAGACTTTAAAATTTTACATTTTAAGGGATTTCTATATATTTTAAAAACAAATTTAATTCAATTACTTATAACAGTTTATGCTATCAACCATAATTGCTATCAACTTGCTATTGTAAACTGATAGGTAATTAGTGCATGCATATTTCTTAGAATACCTTCACAATAATGTTATTCCAATCTACGTCTGTACCGTACCTACATTATTTGTAATTTGTATTTCTCATGTTAAATGAATTGTATTCGAATGAGAAATAAATGTCTTAAACCATACTCTACTAAGTCAATTGTACCAAATGTAAGTAAAAACCGCACCATCGAAATTTAAAAGTTTTTCAAATTCTACACCACGCTTGTGAACATAATTTATTTGAAAGAAATCGTATTTACTTTTTTAAGCGCCACTTTAAATTGCTAGTATAGGTACTCTGCACATCATTGAGATCGTCGGGTGCTAACGGTCCGCTTTTACTACTCAAATATTATATGAAATCTCAACGCCCATTGTTAAAACGAGGTTGGACTTAAGCTTGATAAAGGGTTATTTAAATATTTAGCAACACACTTTGCACGGAGAATAATAACCGGCTAAGTGCGAGTCGATCTTGCACAGAAAGGGCTCCGTACCAATATTACCTACTAGCTACTCGTATATGTTTACGGCAAAAAGTTCACATTTATAAAAACATTTTTTATTAAGCTGTTACATATGTTTTAAATCAAGAAATTCGGACCGAATCGGGAGGTCCAAGGTTCAAACGGGCACGCACCACTGATTTATATGCATATTAGAAATTGATTATCATTGCTTTTCGGTGAAGGAAAACATCGTGAGGAAACCTACACACCCAAGAGTTCTTTAAAAAAAGTTCTCAGAGGGGTGTGAAGTCCACCAATTCGCACTTGGCCAGCGCGGTGGACTATGGCCTAAAACTCTATCACTCTGAGAGAAGACGTGGGACAATAATGATTTGACGATATCGTAGCGCCCACGATATTGAGATTTATATCTTCCATCCGTCAGACCTGCCCTAATTGGGGTACTCCAACCCTCATGTTTTAATAGTCACTAATTTATTTGTATTGGATTAGGTTTCTTACCTAAATATTATATACCAGATGAATATTATCCGTACTTGCAGGCGCAAGAGTAAGAGTTCAAATTGTCCAGTAAAGCGTCATCGGGAAGGACAGCGATGTAAGTGGTCGCATACCATCGTAAAGACCAGACGGATCGTCGAGCCTTGAAACGTACTCAGAGGACTCCGATCCGTTGGAGATCCCAGTGTCCTCTTCACAATGCTGTAAAATTATGACGGCGTCGCTTTTATACCTTCGGATACTTTTTGATGGTTTCCTCCTCAAGAACAAAAAAAATTGTTAGTATGTTAACCAAAGTTACATCTTGTTAGCCAAAATATAAGCTCATTAGGAACCTTTTTTATATAAGATTTAAGTAGCAAACGAGCACGCAGTTCACCTGATCGTAAGTGTTCACTGCCGCCCATGGACTCCTGTAAGCAACTTCATATAGAACATGAAGTTCTATCTAAAGATAATAACCGAAGCGTTGCTACTCCCGAGGACTAAGATGGTCGTCTCATATAAAAGTGTGCCGGCAACCACACCCTTCCATAGAAACGCAAGGAATGCTTCACTCTAGAAATAGGTGTGGCGGTGGTACTTCCCCGTGCGAACTACACTGGTAGTAAACTACTAAACTATGCTACTACCTATCTTTTTTTTTTTTTGTTTTCGAGGGGGAAACCTTCCAAAGGTACCCGACGCCGTGGGAGCGACGCAGGGTTATGTGGGATTTTTACCGCACTAAAACCCCCCCGGTGGCCGTCCTCGGCGCTGAAAAGGAGGACTCCGGGATCTCGAAACGACTTCAACCGGAATCCTCCGAGCGCGCTGCCCCATTGGGCTCCTCCCAGATGGGCGGCTGGGCCCACCGCTCCGTCTAGTCTTTACGACGGCATGCGACCACACATACCGCCGTCCTTCCCAGGATTGCCTGACCGAACGGTTCGAGCTCCCACTCTAGCCGTCTGCAACCCCGGAAGCCCCTTTTAGTCGCCTCTTACGACAGGCAGGGTATACCGTAGCCCTATTCTGACCCCGAGGCTACAGGTACATGCTACTACCTATCTGCATTATCCATAAACCCCGATAACCAATAACTTATGAAACCCTTCAGCTGTTTATACAGTAAACACTGACTGTTTATGCCTCTATGCTAACCAATAACTGAAGTTTGATTGCAGTATACACTGTGTTATGTTTGTGCATTTGCCTTTCATGAGTTTACAACAACAACTAATATCAATCACGCCAGTGGTCGTATTAAGTTTCTGTTCGTTAGTACCATTTCGACTACGATGATGATAATAGCGCTAACTTTCTTATTACTAACAAATTTAGAGACTAGCACTAGGTTAATCCCGCGACTACGTTCGCTTTAGTCACGTTTACCACGGCAATAAATATCTTATGCATAACTACATAGTATAAAACAAAGTTCCATTGTCTGTCCCTATGCATGCTTAGAACTTTAAAACTACCCTACGGATTTATATGCAGTTTTTAATAGATAGAGTGATTCAAGAAGAAGGTTTTTACGTATCATCCATCCATCCATCAGCCCCCTGATGTCTACTGCTGGACATAAGCCTCCCCTAAATGGCGCCAATCCAAACGGTCCTGTGCCCTCTGAATCCAACGGTTTCCCTCTGTCTTCTTCAGGTCATCGGTCCACCTGGTAGGGAGGCGATCTGTACTCCTTTTGCCTAAACGTGGTCGCCACTCGAGGACCTTTCTTCTCCATCGGTTATCGGTCCTTCGAGCGATATGGCCGGCCCACTGCCACTACAGCTTGCTGACGTATATATTGACATATTGCGTGTTTTTTACGTATAATACATGCATGATACAGTGGAGAAACTAGTTAAGCCATGATTCACAAACTATGTGGGTGCTTAATTTCAATGAAATCTTACCAACCGATTTTGCGTGAAAGAGCAACAAACGCACGTACACGACACAATTTCGTCTTTATAAGATTAATAAGATAAGAAAAGATTTATAAATCGACAATAACTACAATTGTATCCTTCAAAGGAAATGATAAAATGTCACGTTTAGTCAATGCAATATGTTTAAGGACTGCTGAAGAAGCGACCCTCGCTATCTAAAAGTTGAAGACGCAAATCTATGGGTTGTTTTGTCAACGTTTATCGCGTCTAATAGAAAAAAGCTGATGGAAGCCGAATATGCAAATGCGAGGGATACGAAGGGACTGAGTTATCAAACCCTCAAGGCTGTAAGGGATAGGCTCGATTGACCTTCTAGCCACAATTTAAATGTTGAATACTTACGAATTTGTAATACATCAGCAAACAGAGACAAATAATATTTTTGTATAGCTCAGACAAGACTAGATTTCTCTGAAGTATCTAAGTATCTATGTATTTGTCTTTGTGCGTGTGGATGACACCCACGATACACGAAAATGGGTAGCGTAATATTACAAATATTACGCGTCATTCGTTATTATTAAATTGCTAGTGTCTATTATTATAAGTGATATTTATTGTTATAATTTATATTACCTATCAAGCGTAAAAAAGATTCGCATTATAGAAGCGTGTGTTGCTACTCCCGAGGAATATGATGGTCGTCTCATATAAAAGTGTGCCAGCAACCATACTCTTCCATCGAAACGCAAAAATGCTTCACGTTTAAAATAAATGTGGCGGTGGTATTTCCAAGGTCAAACTACGTTGCTGTAAAACCCTGTCTCTTACGACACTCTTTAGACCAGCACACAGTAGCGCTTAACACTACCGTTATTAGGCTGAAATAGGTCTAGCGGTGGAGCCATTGGAGTCAAATCATAAATATATTTGTATGTACAACCTTTTGACTAACATATCTTCAGTGGAAAGGAAATAATGCCAAAGTGTCAAAATAGCATTTGTGAGAAATAAGGTTTGAACATATTTTTATACAAAAAAAATCATGTCACCATTATTTTGGTGGGATCATGTTGAGTAGCATGAACTCAACAACAAGATCGCACCAAAAATAAAGGTGACATGATTTTTTTTTCTGTAAATGAAAACTTCAAACCTCATTTACCACAAATAATATCTAGTACTGTAACAATGTACAGAAGAGCACCTCTCCAGAATAGCACTGCAGCATTAGTCAAACGATTCGACGAAATTCCAAGCGGGAAACAGTTGCGACAAAGCGTGCCGCGTTCTCTATAAATGGGACGATTCCGAAGTTATAAAAATGAGTGGTATTCCGAGCAACAGTCTGATGTACGTCTATTAAGAAACTATATATATTTTATCTATACTTTGTACATATTTTAGTCGCCTCAACGTCAAACTAGCCAGCGAAGTTAAAATTGAAAAATGTTACCTTTCTATATAAAAATTGAATTCTTGGTCCAATTTCATGCCAACAATATCAAGGCTCGATCGATGCGATAGTAGCCGTAGCTGCACACCCATTTTACTGCAAACCCGCAATATAGCGATAATGTATTCTTAAAGTTCTTCATATCTGTACATACATATAGTTTTGTGTATGTACAGGACACATATTATTTGCAAAAAAAAAAAAATAGAATTGGAGGAATGACAATCTTCTTTCTTTCTTCTTTATAAAAATAAATGTTTGTCTTTATGTTCTAAATAGAATCGTAATCGTGCATTTGATCATGTGATGATCTTTAACACAGTTGTTGTGCATGAGACCAATAAGGCTTCATTTTCTTTGTCGCGTTATATTATATTATTAATAGGAAGTGCCATGTAATTGGTTTTATTTAAGATATCATCCATCCATCAGTCTTTTGATGTCCACTGCTGAACATAGCCCTCCCCTAAATGGCGCCACTCCAACCGGTCCTGTGCCCTCAGAATCCAACGATTTTCCGCTGTCTTCTTCAGGTCATCGGTCCACCTGGTCGGGGGGCGACATGTACTCCTTTTGCCTAAACGTAGTCGCCTCTCGACATTTAAGATATACATGAAACTAATTACAGGGCAGTACTAATTATTACATTAGACTTCCGTTTGATTTTTAAGCACACAAACATTTATTCTTTATCCAAAGAAATGTATTTAGTTCATTTGCATAGAAAAAAATGTAAAGATAAATTTGGTATTATGTGAAATAATAACGTGTTACGATCATTTATCAAACAAGAAATAAGGAAGCTTGTTTAACATGTTATACTACAACAAATTATAGCTTCATTTTATCTCCGTCAAAGAAACTCTAAATTTAGAAGGAATGAAGGTTGAAAAAGATGTTTGGTCTGTTTGAGTCGACTGTTACTTCTACCGCAATTAGTTAATTGTAAGGTTACTTCTTAATGAAGTCAGTTTGTAAGTTTGTTGTAACTTTCGAGAAACTGTTGTGTCTGTAAGAAACACCCACGAATTGAAATTAAGTGGTTTATTCTTAGTCAAAAACTTCAGTGTAGGGTAACTTCGTTTGCAAATAATTTTGTTATCTGGTTTTTGTTGTAAAATATTATCTCAATTTGTATTTTCTTATACTAACTGGATCCCAATTATTTTCGATAATTTTTTTATTTTACTGTACGGGAGGTGTTGGTTTTAACGGTTTACTTATAGAGACGCAAACCGCGATTTAATGGAGTATATCGACTCAAAACACGCTTTCTAAACACGCTTTCTACACTCATAGCCCCACAGTAGGATTTTCTCCTGTGTCGTGGGTACCATGGACACACGCAAGACGAATACACAAACACCCACACCCAGGACACGAATCTAAACTCATCATTCAGATACTTGTCTGGCCGGGAATCGAACCCGGGACCCATTGCGCCTCAGACCGGTATGGTAACCGCTCCGCCACGCGGGTCGACTCAAATCTTGCCGACTAACCGATCTAATCTCGCTTGCAAATTGCATATCACCTACATTCACAAGAGTAAAAGCAAAATTCTGTTATTGCTGCACGAATCACTGCCTGAGTGGTGGAGCGATTACCAAACTGTTCTGAACTCAGTTGATACCTGATTCGACCTTCGGTCAGACACGTATATAGTGATGAATTTAGATCTTATTTTTGGTCTGTGTGTTTCTATATTCATCTTAGTGTATGGACATGGCAGCTATGACACAGAAGATAATCCCATGTGGGGCTACGAGTTTAGATTATGATGGGACCGCCCTTATAATTTGAAGACCCGTGTGATGGACCAGTCATATATGATGACTGCTCCATCACACGAGTCATGAGAGGTTATGTCCATCGCACCACTCGCCGAAGGATGAAGTTCCATCCGCATCGACTGGACCCGAGACGGTCCTCCACTGTTCGGTTTGCACAGTCTTTCCTCCCACGAACGCGCAAGATGTGGAATGAGTTTTCTCCTGAGGTATTCCCGGAGCGCTATGACATGGGGCTCTTCAAGAAAGATGCAAGAGTCCTCCTTCAAAGCCGGCGATGCATTGGCGATTCCTCTGGTGTTGCTAATGTCCATAGGCAACGGTAACCACTTTACATCAGGTGGCCCTTTTTGGGATCGGTAACAGATATCTATGGGCAGTCGTGACTTTATATTTAAGCTATTTGTTTCTCTTTTTCTATCTCGTTTAGCTGAAGTGTGAAAAACTGCGAAATAAAAAAATAAGCCTCAGATTTCAATTTACTCAAATTAAATTGGTAATTTGGCCTTTTAAGTAAGTTCGATAGTATCCTAGATTGAATTTTACTTACAGTAACATTGTAAATAATCGCAAAAAAAAGTGCTTACTTTCATCCTCTACACTGTGTTGCAGTATTTCTACTACCTATATAGATTTACCAATTTAAATACCTTTAAGTTATGTTTATGACTCATACATGAAATCTTTATATTCTATTTGCTTTATATTATAATTTTCATTTATTAAATCTCTATTGACCATAAAAAACAATAGCGATTTAATACTTACACATTGTTTTTTTTTTAATAGTCGTCAATTTATAAATTCGGCTCACACTACATTATCACATTTTACTCGAGCAAGTTCCTAAGTACATTAGTGCTAACATAATCGAATGAACAGAGTATTTACACCGAAAACTCGTGTTTACTGTTCCAGGGATTTGTCCGTAATTCTAGGCTTCAGCTGGTAAAGGCTTTGTACTGCAAAGCGTTCTTTCCTTTATGTTCTGGGAATACGGGAGCCTGGTAAACAAATTAGAATACATGTATAATATATGTAAAACAAGTTCATAGTTTTTTCTGACGTCTCTTATAAGTTTTTTTATTATCTGACTGAAGTAGCAAACGAGCATGCAGTCCATCTAATGGTAAGTGGTCACTGCCGCCCATGGACATCTGTAATCAACTACATACATAACATGGGTTCCATCTGAAGTTAGTCACAGGTGCGTTGCTGCTCCCGAGGACTATGATGGTGGCCTCATGTGAAAGTGTGCCGGCAACCACACACAGTGCGCTTTATATCATTGGAAGGGGAGAATTGTGCCATACTTGTAGCCGTTTTCAATTCCCAGTTAAAATTGTTCGTTTGGAGTATTTTAAGAAAAATTGTGCTTTTTCCGCTATCCAGAGTTAATAGATTAATTTAAAGGTAATTAACACCAATGGCGAAGAATTTCTTTAATATTGTATTTATATAATGGTGTAGCATCAATGGGTATCCGATTTTTTTCCTTATTATTAAAAGTGATAAACAAGTATGTAGTCCACCTAGTAGACGGTAAGTGACCACTGCAGCCCTTGGGCTCCCGTAATAACTCTAGATTAAATTAGAATCATACATCAAGTCAACCACAGATCCGTTGCTACTAGTAAAAGTATATCTAACCTCACTCTTTAAACTAGAACTTAGAAATACTTAACACTGCTGTTATTAGACAGAAAAAGAAGTTGGCAATGGCGTCGAAATCGCATATCAAGCGGTTCTAGTAAAAACCAATACTTCTAAAATTATGAAAATGAGTCAAATTTAGCAGCTGTACAAATAAAGCATTTTTCCTTAAAGTTATTTCGGTAAAATATACATAAAATTTACAAATTTCTTTCAACAAATACCCATTTGTAGTTAAATATTTAACGAAATTCGACGCCAAATTCTCCAAAAGTATTAATACACGAATCTATTTACTAAACGAAGAAATACGATTTGATTTGGAAGAGTTCAATTTACATTTCAAGTTCCGTCCCTCGTCGCGTAAAAATGTAATAATTGTGAATAATTGAGAGCTTCCTGAAGCGAATTGAAACGTACCGAAATTCCCCGAAGTGATAAAATGAATCTTCGTCGCCACGTTTAATTTTCTTTTAATGGTTGGACATTTTTTACAGCGCAAATTTGAAGACCTTTGGGAGAAGCGTTCTAAGTACACTTCGCAAGTAAGCCAACCATCCCTTGGCTTGAATGTCAATCAATCTATAGTTATGAAGATTCTATAGTTCAGTAAGAATCTGGTTTAGTTTATACGAAGGTCGGTGTCTGAGCAGTTCTTCTATCGTGGTAGTGATTTCGGTATGTATTGGTATAAAGAGTGCTAAAGGCTCTTTTACCGGATTGACGTAGCAAATGAGCATGAGGATATGTTGCTACTTCCAAGGACTAAGAGCTTGCCTCATGATGCACCGAAACTCAAGAACTTTTTCTCAAGAAAATGAAAAAGAGAACGCAAGAAATAGATGTGGCGATCGTACCTCTTTAGTCGCTTTCAAAGAGACTATCTTAGTCCTCGGGAGTATGAAGTTGTTTTATATGAAGTTCTTCATGGACGGCAGTGATCACTGACTATGAGGTGGACTGTATGCTCATTTACTACTTGAATGGTGTAAATAAATATTTGCTATTAAGAGCATTTGGAATTCTGCTTCTAAAATTTGTGTTGACCGGGAGATAATAAAAATAAGTAGTACATTTTGATAACCATTAGACGATTAGACGCACTATTTAGGTTTTGGCAATAATTTTGAATGGAAAAAACGTGTGGCACTCGGGAACTGCCGCGGTGAAACTATTGCATAGCATTTTATATCCACTTATATAATTATAATTATTTATTTATTTATGCAGTATTTTTTTTATTGATATTTACTCAAGTTTTTTCTTTGATACTATTTACTTTTTCCAAACAGCTGCTTACGTATTCGTGCGACTTCCGAGCAGCTCGTCTCGAACCGTGCGAGATTTGTACTGTCGTACCATATACATACACGTAAAGCGAACGCTCACCCGCGTTATATGGTAGTCGGAGTGGAGGGTGTTAGGTTTTTTCGTTACGGAATTTCTTGATTAGGTCGCCGCGCTCGAAGCCCGCAATAAAAGCTATGCAATAGCTTAAAAATCTATTACTATTACACATTCTTAGGGTGATTCTTGGAATAAAAATGGTTTAATCTATGATCCAAGTTTACGAACTTACTGACCTAGTGGGAGCTGTATTTTATTTCCACACCTTTGAAAAAAAAATGACCTCTCAGGCTCCTTCACGATGTTTTCCTTTGATAGAAAATATATTATCTAATACATGACTTCGGTAAATCAGAGGCACGTGACAAGTATTCGAAATGAGGTATCGAAATTCAATACGAGCCACGTGTAGACCAAAATTCGAACCACTGAGCTATTTACCCATCATATCATTTGAATAGAGTTCCCGAAATTCCCATTCAGGAGGTATTCTAAATGCGATTCGGAGGTCAATAGGCCATGACGACATCCGTGCTCACCTGTTTGAGGTCCGATAACCCAGCCTTTTTAAGCCCTCTTTTCATTTGCATACTTTCCTTAATTCTTTTGGGGTTACTTCACAAAGTGGGAAACGGTATATTGCAAGAATTTTTTATGATGTTTTATTCTCCTTCCATGTTAAAGATGTATGTCATATAGTGATAGAGAAAAGGTTATAAATACCTGTTCTATAAGTTAAACAGGCAGCCAATGTTTCTGGTCTATTTAGTGCAAGCGAGAATGCGGAACGAGCGACAAAGAGGCACAATCGACCCTCGGACAATATAAATAAATGTAGCTTGAACAATTCCGACGGTCAAATCTTTTGCGGCGTATCAAAGGACGGCGGTATGTGTGGTCGCATACCGTCGTAAAGACTAGACGGAGCGGTGGGCCCAGCCGTCCATCTGGGAGGAGCCCGATGGGGCAGCGCGCTCGGAGGATTCCGGTTGAAGTCGTTTCGAGATCCCGGAGTCCTCCTTTTCAGCGCCGAGGACGGCCACCGGGGGGGGTTTTAGTGTGGTAAAAATCCCACATAACCCTGCGTCGCTTCCACGGCGTCAGGTACCTTTTGAAGGTTTCCCCCTCGAAAACAAAAAAAAAATAATACAAGATATCTATCAAACAAATAATATTAAAATTTTCTTTGAAAAATGCAACCATTCCATCAGTATTTTCTTTTGACGTTGTCACGTTCAACTATCGTCAGTAAACGCTAAACCGTAAAGTAAAATTTACAGACAACCGATTTTTTTTCTGGGTCTGGTCAAACACGTCCTTATCTTTTCGATGTCTTGACATTGGAAATCCAGTCGTAGAGCTTTTTAGAATAACCTATGTGATTTATTATTTCAGCAGATATAAATCTAACCTATTTCATTATAACATAATGTTACCGACTTCAAGATTTGGTACAGATAATGCTTATAAGAATTAGCTCCGCCTCTTGTAAATTTAATGTTTGTAAACAATACGTATATTATAAACTTTTAATGTAATATACTAGCTTTTTTATCTGACTGAAGTTACAAACGGGCACGCAGTCCACCTGATGGTTAGTGGTCACTGCCGCTCATAGACATCTGTAATCAACTTCATACAGAACATGGGTTCCATCTGAAGTCAATAACAGATACATTGCTACTTCTGAGGCTATGATGGTCGCCTCATGTGATGTGTGCCGGCAACCACAAATCACACCCTTCCATCGAAACGCAAGAAATGCTTCACGCTAGAAATAAGTGTGGCGGTGATTCTACCACCTTCAATAGTAGCTTACATTGATGCGATTTAAAATACACACGGTCAGACAAAAAGTATACAAAATATAGAAAAAGCTATTATATTCAGCTCTTCTAAGCCAATTTATTTGCAAATATATGCAATATAGAGACACGCAGAAGTTTTTGTTATAAGTAAGCATTAAATTTATTTCATATTCCATACATCACATTTGTTGGCAACGTGACTCAACCGACGCAAAAGATTTGACCGTCTGCGTATAATAAATTTACGACTAATTCGTTTTTCTGAATCATAAGAAATAATATTTGCTAAAGAGAAAAACCGTATCTCTTTCAGACCAGAAGTCATTTATAAGAAACTAACGACATTTCCGTCTGAAACAAACAACATAAAAGCCCAGAAAGCAACGTTCGTTTCCATTATCCGCCATTTGCAATCTTTTATCGGGAAGTCCTTTAGCGAATAATTTCATCGGATTCCATTGTCCCACATCCCTTATTCCGTATCAAATGATCTTTTCGATACTGTTGTTTGGCTGAAAGTAATCAATCATCTATTTCAAAGGGTCTCTTAACTAACCTGCTAATCATTATAATTTAATAGCGGAAGGCGGAAGATCTGTACTATTAGTTAATACACTCAATATTGATCAAATGCTTCAATCTCTTTTATTCCGCTAAAACATGTGCAGGCATATATATAAAACATGAAATCAAATAGATCTAGTTCGACCTTGAGACGGGTAAAACCCATTATTGTCCCACTGCTGGGCACGGGTCTTCTCTCAGACTGAGAGAGTATTAGGCCATAGACCACCGCGCCGGCCAATTGAGAATTGGTGGACTTCACATACCTCCGAGAACTTTTTTTTTTAAAAAACTCTCGGGTGTGTAGGTTTCCTCACGATGTTTTCCTTCACCGAAAAGCAGTGATAATTAATTTCTAATACGCACATAAATCAGTGGTGCGTGGCTGGGTTTGAACCTCGGACCTCCCGATTGAGAGGGCAAGTTTCAACTAATAGGTTGTCTCCTTAAACCTTGAGACGATTGCCTTTTAATTAAACCCTGAGCGTAATAAGCAAATTTAGTATTAAAAGTCGCCTTTAAAGCATTATGAAGCATACATGGATGGGTATTTAATTATTCACAAGTGTTTTGGCAGGAATATTAGGATATTCCTATTACTTTACTATGTCCCATGATAGATTTAAGAAGGTTTGAGTATTAATAACTTATCATACGAGATCCTAGCAACTAAATATCTCTCTCATCTCATAGATAAATAATAAACAGAGTATTAATATAATAACCATTTAATCAAATATTATAAAAGATCATTTTAAGTAGCAAGACAATCGTATGAAAATTGATTGAACGTAGTATATTCTACTATGATTCGAGAATACCGCGTCTTTCAACGTAAATTAAAGAGATTAAGCCATAATTATGAAGTAACATATTGTAACTTAATAAACAAATTACTACGGCGCCGAAACGTGGTCCTTCACTGTAGGAATCATTCGGAGGCTCCGGGTCGCTCAGCTTGCTATGGAGAGGGTTATGCTCGAAATTTCGCTACGAGACATGATTCGTAACGATGAAATCCGTAGACGAACGAAGCTTACTGACATAGCTCTTAAAATTAGCAAGCTGAAGTGGCAATCGGCCGGCCACGGGGAAGGAAGGTCCTCGTGTGGCGACCACGTTTAGGCAAAAGGAGCACAGGTCCCCCCCACCACCACCAGGTGGACCGATGACCTGAAGAGGACAGCGGGAAACCATTGGATTCAGAATGCACAGGACTGGTTGGAGTGGCATCATTTAGGGGAGGCCTATGTCCAACAGTGGACCTCAAAGAGCGAATGGATGGATGGATAATCAATTTAAAATTTATGCAAGCTCATTCTCACTAGGTTAATGGCAAGGCGTATCCCATTTGTAAATGCAGGTCATAAACTCTCTTTTAGAAGAGCCCTTACTTCCAAGGCTCGTGGGGCCCAGGGGCCGTGGAAGTAAGGCGCGCCTTTGTGTTTTCTGGCCCGCATTGCTGTTGGAGGGGAGTTTTACGCTCCATGCGAGGAGCTGCGAGAGCGGCCAGGCACCAGCGGTTTCGCGGATGAATTTCCCGGGCGGCTGGGTATCCATGAGGATTACCCACTTAAAAAAAAGGTCATATACTCTCTATGTTTCAAATTTCAGCGAAATCCATTTTTTTGCGCGAAAGAAGAAACAACATAATGACCAACGCACTTACATTCTTACAAACTATAGCTGTTTCTATACTAATAAGAGGAATATGTTTGCCATATATCAGGTATATTTTGCAGAAACGTGTTGATCGGCCTAGGTTCTAGCGTCCAGCTCAGCACGTTAATCAATTGTTCTGCCAATTACGCACTATTGTGTTACACCAACTGGATTATGTGTAATATGATAAAGCTAATTGTTAACCGGAATTGCTTAGTGCAGATACAATTAAATGGTCTCCGATCTTTAATTGGAACTGGTGTGGTTAACTGTTTGACTAGAAGGGACGCTACTAACTATATTATTAATCTTTGAAAAAGAGGTTTGATAACTCTCTAGAATTTGAAATGTAGAGGTTTACGGTTTAATCTTGTGCCGGCATGGGATTGGCGACTCCTCTGGTGTTGCAATTGTCCATAAGCGACTACTAAAATAGAGAATAGTATTTGTATTTCTCAATCTTATTTTACATGTGGTTGTTATTGCAGATTTTAATGACATTTATTTACAATTCTAAAAAGTTCAACGCCCTTTCTTCTTTAGTGGTGGCCCACCACAAGCAAACGGGAATGAATACAGTTTAACATACGGGTAAAGTTACCATCTAAGTTTTTAAATATGGCAATGTATCTGTGATAGATTGTAGGTGGTATGCCTTTAAATATTGACTACCACCTTTGATGATCTTTAAGACTATATATATGTAGCAGTGATGTTCCATCCATCAGCCCTTTGATGTCTACTGCTGGACATAGGCCTCCTCTAAATGGCGCCACTCCGACCACTCCTATGTCCTCTGAATTCAGCGGTTTCCCGCTGTCTTCTTAATTCAGTAGTGATAATTTACTATCAAATAATCAAACTAATATTCATTTCCAATTAAAACCCTGTAACGAATACCTAAATTGTAAGACTTTATATTAAATCACTGATAGAATTGTGGTATGAATTTCCTTCACTCGGAGAATATCGGAGTCTGGCTAAATCTGAAACCTAGGCACGTTTTTCGGTCGATACCATGTCATAATAGATGTACCTTACTTTGAAATAACTGGAATGTACACGGTACTATTTGATTGCAGTGAACTAGATCCGATAACTGGATTATTGTGTTGGTCTATAGCAAATTTGGCTGTTTCTAGTCATGGTTGTATTAGATACCTCACATTTCACTACTGAATTAAGCTTTTTGTTGGTAATTACATAAACTTTGGACCATGCAATGCTTCTTAATTTATATATGGTCGCTTTTGTTCATGGAGATGATTATACCCCACAATCAAGTAACATTGAAAAATAACTAACGTGACTATATAGTTAATAAATATGAAATATTAGATTTTATTTATTTATTTTAAAAATTTAGATGCTTTTATGTTATTATTTACTAATGCTATGTTTTTTTTCTGTTTACAAAGTTATTTTACTATAGCTAGCAATGTTCACCTGTAAGTGATTATTCATTTATTGTTAAGTTACTATGTTCTACGTTTCTATGTCAAATTTAAATATTATAATCGTTGGTGAATTAAATAAATAAAATAAAATAAAATTTGTTTTACTATAATTAAAACGGTTACACCAATTACATTAATTAAAGACTCTACCAGTTATACTTCTCGCTCACAGAACCTCATCTGCTAGCAAATCGCACTCAGGGTATGCATCCAGAAGAGCGTTAAGTTTATTAAGAATATAAATACAATATAAAATTAATTTTAAGATTAAAGACTAGAATTAAAAAAAATAGATAATGACGTTGAAAATTACCCATTTAGTGTCATGGAAGTATTGAATAAGTTTGGACACCACGCCTATATCTGCTTAATACTTATCCGGGGCTTTTTGATTTAATCTTAAGGGGTACAATCGTATATATGTCGTGTGGCTAAGTAGGGTACAACCCATTATTGTCCCACTGCTAGGCACGGTTTTTTTCTCAGAAAGAGGAAGTTTTAGGCTAAGTCCACCGCACTGGCCAAGTGCGACTGACCAAGTTCGTGAACTTCACACACCTCCGAGTTTTTTTTAAAGAACTCGGGGGTGTGTAGGTTTCCTCACGATGTTTTCCTTCACCGAAAAGCAGTGATAAATAATTTCTTATACGAACATATTTAAAAAAAAAACAGTGGTGCATGCCTGGGTTTAAACCTCGGACCTCCCGATGGAGAGGACAAGTTTTAACCATTAGGCTATCACTGCTCTGGCTATAACTTCAGGTAAAACTGCTAAATTAATGGAACAATAAATTCATATATAATATCGAATATAATGAAAGTCTTCACAAACATTTGCCATCGGTGACGTTTATTACTTCGGCTAAGGATTTCAAGGATGCGGACGAATTCTTGTTTAAATATATACTACAATTTTCGAAGTAGAACAATAAACTTTTACACTGTTTTTGTTAGGTAGAAAAAAGTTGAGCGCTAGTGTCTCTAAAATTATGTTTATAAGATTGAAGTGGCAAACAAGCATGCAATCCATCTACAGTGAGAGGTCTCTGCCACCAATGGATAACTGTGTAATAAAAATATTTTATTGATACAAAACACATTCACATATGCTAGTCGCAAGGGCCCTGTTCTTGATTTAAGACCTGTGTTACAGATACCCCCTACATACTCATCCACCGAGACAAAGGGTAGTGCTGATCAACAAAATAATCAAAACGAAACCAACTTAAGTAACATTTTAAGTATTTAGTACTTGTGCAATAGATTTGTTAAACTTCAAATAGCGTTCACTTTTCAGACAGAATCGACTCGACAACCCATTATTGTTCCACTGCTGGGCACGGGTCTTCTCTCAGAGAGAGTTATAGGCCATAGTCCACCGCGCTGGCCTAGTGCGAATTGGTGGACTTCACACACCTCCGAGAACTTTTTTTTTTAAGAACTCTCGGGTGTGTAGGTTTCCTCACGATGTTTTCCTTCACCGAAAAGCAGTGATAATTAATGTATAATACGCACATAAATCAGTGGTGCGTGCATGGGTTCTGAACTGCTGAACTATTACTGCTGACAGATCAGATAGAATAGAATCATATTATTATATATTATATATTGGAATGAGTCGTTAGTTACAGTAATAAGGTCACAAAATAGTACCAAGCGTAGTATTAGAAGTTGCCGATTGCTGTGTACGAGGAGCCTAAGTTTCTGAACTGAGAAGTTTCTTGTTAGGAACTTGGGTTGTAAATAGACCTGAAGGCTTGATGAGTAAAAGTAAATAACGAACCGATCTATTCTAAACAAAGGTTTATCGAGACCTTTCCAATAGATGGAGAGAAACTTTGTTATTTAACTCCTACAACACCATAGCCATACGTTTATCCTGTTTATATATGTCGGTGGGACCCCGCGTATTTACGAAAAACACGTTACCGAAAATAATTATTTTAGTTAGTTTAAAGACTGTAAATTATTTGTTTATTAAATTAACAATATTTAGTGGTTTAAAGAGATGTTGAATTAGTACATCCATTAATGAGGGTTACGTTACTAGACCCAACTTTGTTATAAAAGGGCGAGCGCCGCCGGTATCGAGCTTTTCTCTTCCAGCCCACAGACTTCTTGCCCCGGTTAGAGCCTCAGGCTCGCCATAAAAAACCCGGTGAAGCTGTAAAGGGCAATAGGGCCAATAGTAACACCACATTTGTCAAAAAAAACAATAAAAGGTATCGAGCATTCTTGTTCAAACCGTCGAAGCGATCAGACCTCCTCAACTTTGAATAAATCGAAGAAGAATAACTCCTGCGTTTTACATGGAACCTTCGAGGACTGATAAATAATCAAGTCCCTGCCATTCATGACTAACCTAAGGTCAGCAATGCTGACGTCATGTTTTATAAACACGGCTCGCTTTCATATATCCATGGATGCCTGTGACCATTTGTCATCAGGTAGACAGTATGCTCGTTTGCTACTTTATATACCTTACTAGACCTATGTTGGTTAACCTTGTATCAGACTACTTCTTGCGGTTTCCTGCAAGACCGTTTGCTATCCATATTCATAAAAACTAGTCACATATTATCCAAGGTAGTACGAATAATTTCTGAAATTCAAATAAAATGTAATAATTTTCAAGTAATTTTGAACGCGCCCGTTAAATATAAAAAGAGGTTTAAGTAGGTAAGCCGCATTTAAAAGCAATAGCGGTATTTGGACAAAGACATCTGACATTTTTGACGTTATGTGTTTTCATAGTAAGACATTGAATGTTCTATTTCGTTTATTATGTATATGTTTGTAACAAAAGCACGGTAGTTGTGTTATATGTTTTAAGTTGATTTTATGTATGATATATGCATTATTTCAAATAAATATTAACATTCTGCACTCCTTCTCTACGTCCACTATAACCGTGCAAAATTTCATTCTAATACGTCCGCGGCATATTACTTAAGTATACCCAGATACCCAGTAAAAGACGTTCTAAAACTGTGTTAAGTAGGAGAGGTCGCTAGAATTACTCTAATTTAAGTTGAAATCATATTTGAATCTTGGTTTAAATCCACTTAGATAAATGTCTCCCGAGTCTAGATAGGATTCAATTTGAGATGAAACCGTGACTCAGAAGCTAATTTATGTTTATCTCGAGGAGATATTTCTATTAAATTTCGTAATGGCTACTCAAGTAACTAGCGGTCGTATTTATATCTCGTTACTCTTATTTATTTGCTCGTTTTCTATAAGAATTTCTTCAGGCCAGAAATTTCTTACAGTAATTGGTTTGTATTTACGAGTAGGCGATTTTTATTCTATTTATATCTTATTAGGAGTTATTGAATAAGTAGAAATTAATTATCCATGCTTTACGGTGATGGAAAACATCTTAAGAAAACCTACACAAGTGTTCTTAAAAAAAAATGTGTTGAAGACAAACCTGTTGTGATGTCTAGCAATTCGATAGACTATGGCCTATAGTGGAAAATATTGGATTAATGATGAATATGACGATATTTATGTTATTAGTTAGAAGGATGGCAATATTTTCAAGCGTATACAAAATACTAATATAGTTTGTAAAAGGCGAGAAAAATTACTATGCCCTTATGATTTATTATTGTATTTTAAACAGTTTACGTCTTGAAACTAACAATTTGTAAGCGCCTCCGTGAACGTATACAAAAAGACATAATTTAATTACTTTTTTGGAGTTATCAAAAATCCATCAGCGGCAGAGACTACTTCTTCGTTATAAAAGCCAAATCTTCTATAGGTGCTAGAACCAGTGTAGTTCGCCCGGGGAAGGACCACAGCTACACCTATTTCTAGCGTGAAGCAGTTTTTGCGCTTCGATGGAAGGGTTTGGTTACCGGCACACTTTTATACGAGGCGACTATTTAGTCCTCGGGGGTAGCCATCTGTGATGGTTTCAGATAAAACCCCATGTTCTGTATGAAGTTGCTCACCGATGCCCATGGGCGGCAGTGACCACTTACCATCAGGTAGACTGCATGCTCGTGTTCTACTTCAAGCTTATAAAAAAATTCTATGTATACGTATAACTTAGATATGCATAAAAAGGTTTAATAAATAGTCCTGTACACTTAGAGATTCTTTGTATTTACTTCTTTGTATTTAAAATAAACATTTTTCTTCCCTAATTCTGTCTCCTTGAAACATTAACAATAAATGTTAACATTACATTTAATTTTTACATTAACAACAAATGTTAACATTACATTTAATTTTTAACAGTAACAATAAATGTTTACATTATATTTAATTTTTAACATTAACAATAAATGTTAAAATTACATTATTTTTATTATTTTTAGTTACATTTACTTGTTAGCATGACATACGAGTTTACGTAACATATTACATAACGTTTTCATTACATTTGAACATTAGTCTAACTTCTTGGCATGACATAATATTCAAACGTAACCTTTGATAACCGACGTGATCCTCAAAGATGAAATAATTTGAATTCATATTCGGGTCCCCAAGATTCGGCAAATCATATTTCTCAGCGAGTTTCAATGAAGGCATACGTAGGAATAGTAAACGACGTTAGGGACTTGTTCTACCAACCGAGACTGGAAGAAATTACGTAAATCGTAAATGTAAAACGGAATAGAGGTTTTTGGTTTAAAATCAGATAAATTTGTATTTTACTCTGTAATATTTACATAACAACAAAAAATAATATACATGTCGGCGGGACACCGCATATTTACTAAAAACACGTTGCGGAAAATAATTATTTTAGTTAGTTTAAAGATCCAAAAAAGTTTGTTTATAAAATTAGCAATATGTAGTGATTTCTAAGGCTACGTACTCACGGAGCGGTTTTCACCCGCGGCCGCCGCGGTTGCGGGCCCGCAGCTTTTGTGCGAAACTCACGAGACCGCTTATTGTTGCGGTTCCGCTGCCGTCGCGATTGCGATTATGGACCGCAAACATGGCGGGCGAAAACCGCAAGACGGGCGGTTTACCATCAGTCGAGGTCCTGACTACTGCACTCGCCTGCCAATTGACCGCAGAGCGCGCGGGCGCAAACCGCCGCGGCTGCGGCTGACCGCGGCCCGCGCGGTTCTACAGGTTGCCCGCCGGTGCAGCGGGAGCCGCAAACAACCGCGCGCTTCGCGGGCGAAAAACGCGTCGTGAGTATTGCTTTAATTTTTTACATTTATATCTGCATCCTACAGAAGCTGCGGGCCCGCAACCGCGGCGGCCGCGAGTGAAAACCGCTCCGTGAGTACGTAGCCTAAGAGTGTTATTTTAGTCTACCGCCACGAATGTCATTGTCACCTCACACAATTTTGTTATAAAAGAGCGAGCGCCCGCCGGTATAAAAAGATTGTTGTTCAACCGTCGAAGTGATCGGACCTCCTCAACTTTGAATAAATCGAAGAAGAATAACTCCTGCGTTTTATTTAAAATCTTTAAGAATGGATACTAATGAAAACCGTTACCTTCATGACATCACGCTCCCTTCGTCATATACAATAACTACAAATCAGCCGCGCTACATGGTAGGCGGAGTGGGGGTGTTAGGTTTTTCGTTACGGAATTTCTTGATTGTCGCCGCGCTTAAAGTCCGCGATAAAAGCTATGCAATAGCTTAAAAATGTTTTCAACGTTACTTGCAAACGCTTAAGAAACAAAATATCTGTGTCTGGGATTAAAACCTGCACCATGAGCCTGCAGAAGTCGGACCGGTTCAATACATTAGGCTTTCATTGCATGTTTCTACGTAACTAGGTATACCAAGGTTGTTCAAAGTTACGTCTTCCATACATTTATCCAATTATACATCATCGCTTATCGCTTACTTGTTGAGAACGACGTAAAGCTTTGAGTATTGGGTTGTTCCTCGTGCATGAAGATTAATCGAACTGTGACTTAGATTAGTTCGATTGAATGCTCCATCATTCGTAAGCAACCCTTCGACCATAGGCCTCAGATGTTTTGAGGAAACTTACGAGATGACGCATACAACTACATCGACAAAAATGTATGAATAATAAGTTTAAATATGCGAGATGTTTTTCACAATTACATTATTTTCCTAAATGTCATATTGGAGCGTAAGGTGGTTTTAACGTTTAGTTGGTAGGGTATAGTTTCTGGTTCACTTTCATATATTGCGAACATCGTCTTTAGGAAAAGCATTTGCATGACATATAGAGATATTGTTCTATATGATGTCGCTTATAGGTTAGTGGCTATACGATAGGTTCGTGGGCGGCAGCGACCATTGACATAATAGTGTATTGTTTGCATGCTAGGACGACCTGCGTGGCGCAGCGGTTAGCATACCTGACTGACACGCAATGGGTCCTGGGTTTGATTCCCGGCCAGACAGGTATCTGGATGATGAGTTTAGATTCCTGTTCTGGGTCTGGGTGTTTGTGTATTCGTCTTGTGTGTATCTATGCTACCCACAACACAGGAGAAAATCCTACTGTGGGGCTATGAGTGTAGAAAGCGTGTTTTTTTATGTCGCGATTTTCAGTCTCAAAATAAAATACATGGATAGTAGCTCCTTAGTAGGTATCGACGCCGTGGGAGCGATGTTGGGTTATGTGAGATTTTTACCACGCTAAAACCCCCCTGGTGGCCATCCTTAGCGTTACAAAGAGGACTCCGGGATCTCCAAAGGAAAGCAAAGAGAATCCATTGAGCGCATTGCCCCATCGGGCTCCTTCTAGATGGCCAGCTGGGATGGGCCCAGCTCCATCTAGTTTTAACGACGGTATGCGACCACACATACCGCCGTCCTTCCCGGGGTCGCCTGACCGAACGGTTCGAGCTCCCACTCTAGGCGCCCGCAACCCCGGAATCCCCTTTTAGTTGCCGCTTACGATAGGTAGGGGATGCCGTAGCCCTATTCTAATCTCGGAGCTACAGGGAAAACTTGTTTGTAACTTAGTAATTTTCTTTATTACTGTAGAAAGTGATATATCACATACGTTCTATTTAATAAATAATTCAATGCATAATGTATGTGTGCTTCATGATAAAGACTTAAATTGAATTAGAACACATTTTGCGATAATAGAGACATTGTACCTAAATTACCTACATTTCAAAAGCTTTGTATTACTAGATAATTGATATATTCATATTCACAAGCTAATAGTATGTTATCTTTACTAATATCATGTACTGAATATTGTATTGTATGTTTCACTCAATTATATATGAATGTAAACAGGAAATATCGAATTAATTAGTAGTAATATCTGGATCTTGTGTGAAAGAAAGGATATTTAGATTTATTTATGTAAGACTAGGTAATTCACACTGCTTTAGTCACGTTTACTGCGATAATGAGCACCTTATGTGTTTATTTGGGTCATAAACCAAGTATGTACCAGCGAATTTGGACCGGTAGTTGTTGCTGTATTTATAATATTTATCAATATGACTAATATTACTTTTGCACACACGTCAACCAATTATTGTCCCACTGCTGGGTACGAGTCTTCTCTCAGAGTGAGAGAGTTATAGGCCATAGTCCACCGCGCTGGCCAAGTGCAAGTTGGTGGACTTCACACACCTCCGAGAACATTTTTTTAAAGAACTCTCGGAGGTGCAGGTTTCCTCATAATGTTTTCGTTAACCAAAAAGTAGTGATAATTAATTAATAATACGCACATAATTTCAGAAAAATCAAGTCAGTGTCTGGGTTTGAAACCTCGAAACTCCCGATCGAGAGGGCAAGTTTCAATCATTAGGCTATCATTGCTCTACTTTCGCACATGGATAATAAATAAGTATAGTTAAAATAAAAGTGCATAAATAAATACGAGAATCATGAAGGTAGCTTTGAAACGGATTTAAAGAAACAGCGTCAGAACTTCACGGCTCCATGCTTCCGCGCAAACGGCAAAAAGATGTGAACGGAGACTTGTATATTTCTGTTTGCGTATTTTCGCTTCAGCGGCCACAAAGTCTACTACTAGGTAGGAGATGAATATTTTATTTATAACATGGCAAACAAGTGTGCAGTCCCACTGATGGTAAGTAGCCAATGCGGCGTATAGACACCTGTGTGTTCAATATACAATTGCACATGAAAATCTATTTAATTAACCATGGGATACATACTCTGATCTTATATGGCTAAGATCACTCAGTAACTGAGAGTCCGTTGCAATGGTGCGGGACGCTACCAGGAATCTTGTGAGAGTTTATCAGACCCAAGGATCTGCATCTGAATGGGTGCCAAATTAGATCAGGTTGGCGACTGGCTTCCCTCAAAGAAGCTGACTCTGAAAAAGGTGGTAGAACCAGTGTAGTTCGACCGGGAAAGTACCACCGCCACACCACCCGTGTTTGACTTCAGATAGAACCCATGTTCTGTATGAAGTTGGTTACAGATGTCCATGAGCGGCAGTGACCACTCACTATCAGGTGGACTGTATGCTCGTTTGCTACTTCAGTCAATTAAAAAAAAACTGAGGTTACTCACTGATACATTGCTACCCTTAGGAACTTAGAATGCTTCGGATAAGTTTTTTTTGCCTTTACAAATCAGAACAAAACAGCGCATAATACTGATGTTAATAGGCAAAAATAGGTATGAGAATGGTTGGAATAAATTGACCCCAAGTTGATCCAATAGCACCCCATATATTAAGACGGAGAGGGCATACTTCAGGTTTTTAGTGGGTAGTCTGGTGTCACAGGCATCCCACATCCCACCTATCTGACTCACCCGTGTTCGATGGGATGCATAAAGAAATGCCTTTATGCATCCCATCCTGACAAAAAAAGCATGGGGATGGTGCTTCCAGCGAAGAACCACAAAGCGTCATATCACTTTTGAATATGTTACCCGCATGAAATATTCTCTTCCAAGGACTTAACGTCAACCCGTTACACCAAGCAACACACAGTATTTGTTAAAAAATATAAAAAAATATATAGAAATCATTACGATCCGTGACGCTACGTACCCTTGTATTGACATTTTTATCAATGTCAAGAACTATATCTTATTTCAAAGTTACAATAAACATAAAAATAAAAGTAAAGGTATCTTTTTGAGACTCACTAAAGAATTTTTGATTTATTTTATATGTAAAGAACGTTTTTTTTTCAGACTAAAAAGACACAGACCCTGATTTAATACCCCATGTGAGTACAAAACAGTGTAGAAGTAGAACATCGCCCAGTGTAGAAGTTCGTTTTAAGTTTGTACATTCCATTAAGTAAGCTAACATTGAAGCATGCACAAAGACAAGGCTTTACCTTTGTTCAGTGCTATGCTGAGCTGCGTAATGTTTGGAGCCGAGTGAAATATTCAAGGCGGATCAACTACCCTGAAGCATCACTGAGCTTCGGCTTATAAAGAGAAGATATTGAGGTGAGTGATGCAAAAATAAACTCGGATCGTGTTGTTACGGAGGATAGTTTCAACAGTGACAGCCTAATGGTAGAAACGATTTTCCATCCGCTCAATCGGAGGTCCGTGTGTGTGTGTCTTTCAGCGCAATCAGACTAATAGTTTTTGCGTTAAAAATAACAAACACACAAACAGCCCCACTTACTTTCATTTCACTTATTTATCTATATATTAATACGTGAAGCAAAAACTTGTGATTCGTTTTTAAGATACTTGCCGCGGACGGAGGAGGATGAAATTATGCACGGTTATAGTTGACGTAGAGAAGGATTACCAAATGCTATTTTTTTTTAAATAATGCATAAAACGTACCGAAAATTTGACACAAACACATAAATAATAAACGAAATAAAATATTGAACGTCTTACTATGAAAACACACAACTTCAAAAATGTCAGATGTCTTTGTCAAAATACCCGCTATTGGATTTTACATGCTTAGTTAATATAAACTCTTTTTACGGGTGATTTTAATTAATAAAATCAATACAATTTATTAATTGAGAAATAATTATTGGACACTATGAAGTTTAGTTTTTTAAGTTAAATTACGGTCGAATTTCAACCGTTGCGACGAGTAACTAGTAATATTTATAAGATAAGATGAAAATTACTTTAAATTTCTTTCTAAAGTCGAGTATTTTCTCCATCGAAGCATCACACGCATCGCCCACGTGTGCTCAAAGGCAACCGTCGCACCTTTGTTGTTCAATATAATATACCACTTGACTAAACTCCGTAATGTTCGGGGCTGTGTGAAATATTCAAGGCGGATTATTCAGTAAGCTCGAAAGGTCAGGCAACTGAGTAAAGATGCGATTCAGCTTATTAACGCCTGAGAAAGATCCTTTGGAAACGAGAAAAGTCTGGAATCGTAAATCGCTATCGGAATATTTTTGTGAATATGTTTTATATCGTATATATGACTCGATTTATGACGTCTTGCGAAAAGGTTCGGGTTCGATGCTAGGTCGTACACATATATAAATGTTATATTTAAATTTCAATTCTGAATGTAGTTAATTTTCGTCTTTAGGCCCATGGTACTTATAATGTAGATAATATATTATGTATACACTCATTGACCCAGCGAACTTCGTTCCGCCAACAGTCAAAAATCGTAAATTATCAGCGTTACTCCTCTGTATTATGCATGAATTATATATAAAAACCTTCCTCTTCAATCACTCTATCTATTGCAAAAATCTGCATTAAAATCCGTAACGTAGTTTTAAAGATCTAAGCATACATAGAGACAGACAGTGCGCAGCGACTTTGTTTTGTACTACGAGTATGTAGTGATGAAACTTGGTGCTATAAACGTAAAACGTTTATTTTAATATTACTATTTGCTCTCTCTCGTTTATTTTATTGAAGATATTCCTTTGGGACATGGATTTAGTGTATTTTGAGCGAGTAATGGAAATGTCAAACGCTGAGTACGGAAATTGAACTGCGATTCAGTTTATTGAAGTTTACTCTAAAATCTTGAAGAAACAAAATTTGAAAATGGAAATAAATTTCAATAAATAACAAAGCAAATTTTATTTATGAGTGAGTCTATCAAAATTGGTTTACTTTATAGTTATTAGGCTTAGGAATGCAAAAAAAATTAACAATTTAACACAATTTTCATTTTTTTTAAAATGGTCTGCAATAATTATGCAGTTAAATATTATTTATTCAGAATTTGTTCTTCTCTGCTTCTCATCAACCCATTATTGTTCCACTGCTGGGCACGGGTCTTCTCTCAGAATGAGAGTTCAGGCCATAGTCCACCGCGCTGGCCAAGTGCGAATTGGTGGACATAATTGTATAAATTCACGTACAAGACCTCTTATACCATTTTGATTATTCAAAGCGACAAGGCGTTAAAATACTTTTAATTATATTTAATCTCTTAAAGCTACGTAGAAAAACTTAATTTCAACGGCTATTATTTTAATTCTCTACTATTTGCTGACTCGAAATTAATTAGCGTTTTACAAAAACTCGATTCTGAATTCAGTGTCCCACAGCGCAACTTCTTAAGAATTCGTAATACGTACGGGAACTAAATAGGGGATATTAAATATACATTCTAAGATCATTTACTTTCAAATTTCAAATTATATTGAGCAGTGTTGCGAAATATTTGCAGAGTACAAACATGTGAGAAGCTAAGAATGAATAAACAAATATCAATTTTGGTGGAAAAACAGGAGAACTTGTCTCCTTTAGATAAAATGGTATGATAAAATACGAGCTTTTTCTATTAAAGAGAATTAGTAACGTATCTAAATAATTGAAAGAAAGAAGAAATAAAGAAAGAAATCATATTTATTCACGATGTATGTACAATGATAGAAGATAAACTTAAACTAAACATAAAAATAACTATAACATACAGTTTAGGGTTTAAGTAACTCGTGCTGTGACATAATAGCATCGTGAAATGGACAAGACTCAGCTATTGCCATGGAGACACATGAAACCATGGCACTGGTTTTCAGTCTCGCCCGAACCTTGGCTTCGGGCGGCTGTGGTTTTAAACAAATTTAATTGTTCTAATAATCTAAGTATTAAGAATGCTGGCCAAATACTGTACCATAAATTTTTGGCACCCTGCGCCACAAGTTTTTCTGAAATTATGTGCGTATAACATATTAGTTACCACTTTACGTTAAAGGAAAACATCGGGAACAACCTACACACCTAATAGTTTAAAAAAAGTTCTCAAAGATGTGTGTAGTCTACCAACTCCCACTTGTTCAACGCGGTGGAATATAATACAAAGAAATTGCCTATGGTCTAGAACTCACTAATTCTGAGAGAAGACCCATGCCCAGCAGTGGGAAAATAATGGGATGATGACAACCTGCTCTATAAGAGTGGAGGTTTGTTTTAAAATTTAAACATCGAATAAAGGATATAATAATAGATAGGTATACTAGATTTATATCCACTTTTTCTTATTTATTCCATAGAATACAAAACCTCTAGAAAATGATCTCTCTTTCCTTCCATAATTGCGGTGGATGTATCTGAAGACCCTTTTCAAAAACAGCAACGTCGCGACCCCGTTCCCATTGTGAAGCTAGGCAAAAGGCTTAAACTGAGCAAAATTATTTCGAAAAGTAAAGGGACTTTGTATCCATGAACCTTGTAAACTGTGGTACAGTTCACAAAGACGATTCTGTGAACTCACGCGAAAGTCTAAAGAAATGTTCTCGCAAGGCTGACATTGATGTGAATGCGAATTGGTTAATAAATTTCCGTACAAAGAATATTTCTTTTTTCATACAGTACTATTTACCTATTTGATTTAAGTAGCAAACAAGGTATGGGTAGTGATTACTACTACTTACCAGTTAGTAGCCTGACATAAGACAAAAAAGGATTTTTGTAGAAGTAGTTGGTCGCTTGTAGCAATAACGTCAGATAGGAATCTGAAGTTATTGCTACAAGCTTTGCAGATAACTACGAAATGCTATGCAATCTATTTACTACATAATTTCGATCAAAGTTTATAAAATAATACAATACCTATAAAAGTAAACTACTTCTATATTTGTTCATTTCGGTAAAAGGTTACTTACACGAGGCATTCTTATACGGTCCTCCTTTATGAAACATTCTAACCAAAAAACAGCATCACGTGACAGTGTTGTTAAAAAGGAGCAAGGGTAGCGGTGGTACTGCTAGAATACAACCACGCAGGGTTCTACGAAGAATTTTTTTTTATAAGACCGAAGTAGCAAACGAGTATGCAGTCCACCTGATGGTAAGTGGTCACTACCGCCCATGGACATCTGTAAACAACATCATATAGAACATAGGTTCTATCTGAAGTCAATCACAGATGCTTTGCCACTCCCGAGGACTATGATGGTCGCCTCATATAAGTGTGCCGGCAACCATACCTTTCCATCGAAACGCAAGAAATGATTCACTCTAGAAATAGGTGTGGTGGTGGTACTTCCCCGGGCGAACTACACTGGTATTACCATCTATGAATTGATGCGCATGTGATTTCTTTAGAAAATTAATGATAAAGAAAACTCCACTCGATTATAGAAATGCCGTATAAACTGATATTCTTAGACGCTAGCATAAGTACTTCAGAATAATTCCCAATTTTAACGAAATGAACGGGCAATTTGATAAGAACAATAAATCAATCAATCTACAATCCTGTGTCTCTTCCAATATTAAATTGAGTTAGCTTAGCTGTAGTTTGAATGGAATATAAAGTAAGGGTACTAGGCAACCTCCGGCTTAAAATTATAATTTCCTAAGTCTTAGAACATTTCGTCGAACAAAATTGTCAAATTGATTGAAAGTAAATTGAAATTGTTTATCCGCCTACGTTGTACTGTACCTATTGCTAAATATACCCCTGTATCTGTGGTAGCGTATTTATATAGTCTCATAGTCATACTGCCCGACTCTCAAATGTCTTAATACCTACCCACCCAGGATAGATATTAAGCATAAATGAGATTGCTGCAGTTTCTTGTGGCTCAGCTCAGTGGCGTAGCGTGGTTTCGTGCCGCCTGGGCTAAAGTTGAATTTTTTGCCACCCATTTAGGAATTTAAGTTGGAGAAAAATTCTTTGACATATTTGTGTGTTATGTCCTATACATCTTTGTCTGTGCAATTTGACAACCAAAAAACACGCCAAATCGAAATATTCTGCCGCTCTTAATGCCAACGGAGTCGCAAGTTGAGATTTGTGAGTTTCCTATACCGGTTATGTAGTACAAAAAACAAGATTTTGCCACCCCCACGATGCGCCAACTGGGGCCTTGGCCTCTTCCAATCTCCCCATAGTACATCATTGTTGTTGCTACATTTTGATACCAAAGTAATGCGTCAGTAGAGAGTGCAGCCCCACACGCGTGGTGACACTGGGCGCTGCCATACGTTCAGTGTCGTCAGCACTATCTACAGCCAAAACTATGTTACGGTTTACAGTTTAAGACATTTATTTCTCATTCCAATACAATTCATTTAACATGAGAAATACAAATTACAAATAATGTAGTAACGGTACAGACGTAGATTGGAATAACATTATTGTGAAGGTATTAAAAGAAATATGCATGCACTAATGACGTATCAGTTTACAAAAGCAAGTTGATAGCAATTATGGTTGATAGCATAAACTGTTTTAAATAATTGAATTAAATTCGTTTTTAAAATATAGAGAAATCCTTTAAATGGTAAAATTTTAAAGTCTTTTTAAATAGTTGAAAAGACTGAATGTCTTTTAAATCATTAGGCAGTGAATTATGCTGTGCTCCTTCATAAAGTATATTTTTCTTACCATATCTAGTTCACGGTTTTTTTAAACTTATATTGCTTTTTCATCTAGTTAATCGATTCTGTATTTGGCCTTTGTAAATATGGTTTTTGAGTGTATTTCTTTATCTAATTTTTTTCTAATTAATATGCAAGTGTTAAATTTATATGTTTGGCTTAGGGTCATTAACTTAATGTTTTTGTATAGTATTTGTGTTGGAGTTAAAAAGTCATAATTTTATTATTTTATTTCGTCTAGTTTGTATTACCCTTAAATTAGTTTTATTATGTTCGTGTGAGTAAATCATTTACTTCTATAAAAACTTGCATCTACCCACTCAATTACCTATGTGTTATAATTGTATGTGGAAGTAGAAAGTAAATACAAGCTATGCAGTACAGAGATTTGCTTTATCATCAACTCATTTCTTATCCACTGCCGAGGCACTTTTTAAGATGAAAGAGAATTAAGCCCTAATCCACGCTGGCCAACAATGATTAGATAGATTATGTAAATCTTTGAAAAATATTCTTTATACAAAGCTTTTCGTATTAGCTGGTTTGTTTTTAATATATTTCCGTAGAGGTTGGTAGCCCACGACTTCCGACCCGCCTTGCCATCTGCGGTTCTCGCAAGAACTCTTCGTTTTTATTGGCCACCTAATTGATTATCTAGAGGTAATTTAACGTTGAATCCCAGATACATTTTATACGTATTTCCAAGTGCGTCCTGTCAATACCTCAGCTATTTAAGATTTAATTATGTTTAGTTCCCAAAAAATATATATATTTCTTACTGTCATTTTTCTTTATTAACGTTGAACTGATTTTTAAACATATCTTAATTTTTTTTAATACCCTTACAATTAGCATAAATAAAAACAACACCGAGAAACTACAAAATAACAATTTGAAATTCATTATTACCACTTATTGTTATTAGTTGTTGTTATATCGGACCAATCGTTCCTGTTTTGTAATAGCATATCGGTTTCCATTTAACAACTATTGAATTTTGATACAGATTCCATAATTGTAAAGGAACTACGACGTCTATTATTTAAAATTTAATATTAAAACATCAAGAGATTACACAAAGAGCCGACCTTTTGTCGACTTATGACTAACATTTAAGTAATCGCAACCATTTGTTCGAATGGCCTTTGAATACGAACAAAAAGAAAATCTTTACAATAGAAGCAAAGTTCTCAGTAAATTAAATAAAAGGATTCTGTAAATAACTGACTATAATGTTGTTATGTTTACCGCACTTTGACTTCCAATTCACGACTTATAATTGATGGGTTGTAAACTGGTAAGCTTTGTTGTGCCGGTATTGAATAGCACCACTCACTCTCTTCCCGTAGATGTCGTAATAGGTGACTAAAGTAAAAAACCCAGAAGAAGAGCAGCAGCATCTTTGTGTAATACCAACAGTCTGCACCAACTATGGTCATCAACACGCATGCCAGGCCTATTACCTCATCCCTGTAGTTCCGGGATCAGAATAGGGCGACGGTATCCCCTGCCTGTCGTAAGAGCTGACTAAAAGGGCTTTCGGGGTTGCGGGCGGCTGGAATGGGAGCTTGAACTGTCCAGCCAGGCGATCCAGGGTAAGACGGCGGTATGTCAGGTCGCATATCGTCGTAAAGTGTAGACGGAGCGGTGGGCCCACCCGTCCATCTGGGAGGAGCCCGATGGGATAACGTGATCAGAGGAAATCCTAACAGAGGTTGTGTTCCTTTGGAGATCCCGGAATCCTCTTTGTACCGCCGAGGACGGCCACCGGGAGGGTTTTAGTGCGGTAAAAATCCCACATAGCCCTGTGTCGCTCCCACGGCGTCAGGTATCTTTTGAAGGTTTCCTCTCGTGAATGCTTGCTGTATGTTTATGTACGATCTGTAGTAATTCAATACTATTTAAGTATTTGAGAAGGGTTTTGACCATTTCATGAATTAGTTATTATTTGCTTCACCGGTTAAGAAAATATAGAAAACAACCTTGATTTTAAAAGATTGAGATGATCCTCGGAGTTTACAATAAAATCTTATATTCTGGTAGACATATGATCAACATAATGATCTCCCACCTAAATCTTACTTATTAGTAGAGTTTGATAGGAATTAACCACAAAAACAAGAAAATGCTAACAGATGTCAAGTGTTTACAGTTTTAATAACCTACTCAGTAACAATATAAAAAGTAATTTAAATTGGTTTTACTTTTTCACTCGCTCGAGAAAAATCGACATAAATAAAATGTAATAGCGCTTGGAAATATTAAGAAAATGCGATCATTATGAAGAGATTTGCTCAAGGTTGAGAAAAAATGATCAAATGGCGTTCCTTGAGTCATGTCGAGCTTATTTTTTCTTGAACTCGCTAATATCTTCACCCTGGTAAGCTCATTCCGTCGTCAGTATAGGCTTTATTCATATTACCAGAGATTCTTACGAATAGTAATGACTTTTATCCGGCTGCGATGGAATGAAGGCTGTTTTTTGACATACAGTCTAAATGCCAGTGGGTACGTACATATTGTATTTCTTTCTTTGACTTGGGCATATTAAAATATCGTCACATTTATCTCGGTGGCTTGAACCACTCTGTATTCTACTATCCACCAGATTAAATCGAGTAGGGTTGTCACTGTTTAATCGTGTCTATAGACAATGCCCATTTTTTTGTGGAACGTGAATGTTGCACTGAACACGTTATTGATATTGAGTAAACTATTTATATAGTAACTCTTCAATAGTTCAAATTCCTGGCATACATAAAGGAACAATCAACTAAACAAATAGGCCAAATTAATAGAAGATAGGACCTGGATAATTGTGCTGAGTGAGTACGGTGGATGTATATAAGAAGTTAAAATGTATCTCAGAACAAAGTGAAGATCAAGTATAAAATTTGGACGGCATGCTAAAGAAGGCCTTCTAGAAGACCAAACACAACTCTGGCGTTTGTCGATTTGCGAACGACGTAGTGAAAATTCATTCTTATGTTCATGATATAGTCTATATCATGAACATAAGAATGGATTTTCACTCTTGTATGCCCTGAATTCTCATGAATTAGTTTCGACATTAGCCAGATATTACACTCATTCCATGGAAACCTAGGTCATGATTGTAGCCAAATTACCAAATTACCGCAACACCTATTTCTAACAGGAAGCATTTCTTGGGTTCCGATAGAAGGGTGTGGTTACCGGCACACTTTCACATGAGGCAACGCATCTGCAACTGACAGATGTCCATGGGCGGCAGTGACCACTTACCATCAGGTGGACTGCATACTTGTTTGCTACTTCAGTCAGATAAAAAAGTGTGGGGTTTGACAGCAAATGTAGGATATCAAAAATGAGGGGACAAAGGAAGCACTCAAAGAACATTACTTTGAAATTTAGGATCACACGAGAACTGAAATTTTTACTCGCCTCATCGAATAATTATATATTTTTAGCAATCTGGAGAGCATTAGTCTCCAGATTGTTAGAAATTTGAAGTTGAAAGGAATGGTAGCCCATCAAAAATAAATCCAAGTGTAAGCTACTTACACTTGATTCATAAAATGTATTTAATACTACAACATTTTTGTAATTATTATTTACTATAGATTATTTAAATGTCGTCTTGTTTTAGGCGATTTTTCGGCGTGGCATATTCATGATACTTATTTACGCATTTGAAGTTCTTATTTTACATAAAAACGAGATTGCCAATTTCATTCAACTACACGTTATATTGCTCCTAAAACTACCAAGCATAATAAAAAGCGAATAAAATACACGTTAAAATAAACAGTACTCCATTATTTCGTACGCCCATGAAATTATACTGCGTAATTACGATACTTCAATCACACCGTGACGCCATAATGGCCGACCCTCGAAGTTGTTTGAAATGGAAAGCGCCCAAACTATTATTGCCCTCCAAATTATCAGCTACATATGTTTCTATTGTTTTGCAATTTGTAAGGGATGCTAAATATAATTTATTGTTTACTGAAATTTGAGAAAATAGAAATTTGATCCGTTTGGGTTCATGATTGTAATGTAACTCTTTATGAAGGTATGGCTTTGGAAGGTTTGCCCCGAGACCCAAGGGTATGCTGGGAAGCACCGGGATTCCCTTAGAGATCCCGGAAGATCTTAACGTGTAGTGCTGAGCGGGTTTTAGTGAGTAAAAACCTCACATAACCTCTCTTGAAAGGGTCGGTTAAGACTTTACTCCAAAACAAAAACAATTTCGGTTTTCGTTTTTTAATAAATTCTCGTTACTTAACTTAACGTTTCATTACATTGGCATCATTGTTAACTCATAATTATCCCACTGCTGGGCACGTTCCCACTTGAAAAATTTTATTTAAGACATAGACTTAATTTTTTTTTAATCGGATTAATTTTTGACATAGTAAAGCTGTGATAATTAATTTCTAAGACGTTCATAATTTTAGAAAAATCTCAGGTACGTGTCTCGGAGCTAAGCCTTGGTCTCCCGATTAAGAGGGCGTTTTAAGCATTAGGATATCATTACTCATCGCTATCATTCCTACCTATTTCTGATATATAAGCAGGGTTAAGCGCAGCTGTAGCCTAGTTTGAAGAATGGTAGGTAATAATTTAGTTCTCACCTCAATTCCTTTGCCGAGTTCAGTGTTCTACTATTTTACTTAGAAGTAGTCATCCCGTAGACGGCCCGCGCGGCCGAGCGCAATGGGTTCCGGGTTCGATTCCCGGCTAAAAAGGTATTTGAATGATGAGTTTAGATTCCTTTTCTGGGTCTGGGTGTTTGTGCATTCGCCTTGTGTGTGTCCATGGTACCCACGACACAGAAGAAAACTCTAGTGTGGGGCTATGAGAGTAGAAAGCGTGTTTTTTTAATAAAAAGAAAAAAAAGTCATTTGAACTTATTTTTTTTTACTTAATAGGTAGGTACATAATATATTTCTAATTTCAATAGTAATTTGTAATTCACGAATATATTAGCGGACATCCATTAACGGTATGTGACATTAAGAACACAAAGTGGTTGAATCGTTTCTCATGTTATCTTTCAAATGTGGAGGTTTTGGCTAAACGGCACGTATTTTTACTACAAGCACGCTTTTACATGCCGGCGCACTTTCACATGAGGCGATCATAGTCCTCGGGAGTGGCAACGCATCTGTGATTGACTTCAGATGGAACCCATGTTATGTATGTAGTTGATTACAGATGTCCACGGGTGGCAGTGACCACTTACCATCAGGTGGACTGCATGCGCGTTTGCTACTTCCGTCAGATAAAAAAACGTAAACTAAAAAAAATCTGATTTGGATTAATTAAAACTTAACTGTTTCCCAATTTTGAACAAAATAACGCGAAGAAGGGGGTAGGGAATAAAACCACTTCACGGAAATTATGGACGGCTCCTTAAATTACGAGGTGGTAGAACCAGTGTAGTTCGACCGGGGAAGTACCACCGCCACACCTATTTCTAGCGTGAAGTAGTTCTTGCGTTTCTATAGAAGGTGGTTGCCGGCACACTTTCACATGAGGCGACCATCATAGTCCTCCGGAGTAGCAACGCATCTGTGATTGACTTCAGATAGAGCCCATGTTCTGTATGAATTTGATTACAGATGTCCCTGGGCGGCAGTGACCACTTACCACCAGATTGACTGCATGCTTGTTTGCTACTTCCGTCAGATAAAAAAAAAACCTAAACTAAAAAAAATCTGATTTGGATTAATTAAAACTTAACTGTTTCACAATTTTGAACAAAATAACGCGAAGAAGGGGGTGAGGGATAAAAAACTTCACGGAAATTATGGAATCCTCCTTAAATTAAGGTATACAGTATATAAATCTTAAGTTACAAATGCATTGCCAAATTTGGATGAGAGTTCCTTTTACGCCAGTGTTCGTATTTTCGCTATCAATTTCTGGAAGCAGGGTGTTTACTCGCGAAACATTGTTTTAAAGCAGCGTCTAAAGGCTGTACCAGACTGTCGCAGGGTTGTTACACGCCTTTCGGGCTTAAGATTTAAGCTCCCATGAAATGGGGATAAACTTTCTTTCGTGAACCGACTTAAGTATTTTGGGGCTACATTTTTAATTGACTGTAAGGTCACGTAAGATTTTTCACTGAGCATTTTATATTTCCTTAATCAATATTTCTGGATTATTTAATGCGCATCTAACGGTAAGAAATAGTGTGGTCGACGCATTTACCAATGGTGGGTACGGGTCTCCTTTCAGGCTGAGTTTTAGGCCAAAGTCCACCGAGATGGGCAAGTACAAATTGGTAGATTTCACTCTCGTAAGCGAAGCTTCTTGTATTAAGAAATAGTTATCAAATTTTATAAGTCATTAAACAGTTTTCATAGAAATAATTACACAGTTGCTACCATTAGGCCCTATAATTCCGGGACCAGAATAGGGCTACGGTATCCTCTGCCTGTCGTAAGAGATAACTAAAAGAGGCTTCTGGGTAGCGGGTGGTAAGAGTGGCGAGCCTGAACCGTCCAGCTAAGTGACTTCAGGAAGGACGATGGCATGTGTGACTACATGCCGTCGTAAATACCGAGAGGCACGGTGAGCATCAATCGATCACCGGGGAAGGGCCTAAAAGAGGCATTGCGCTCGGAAGACTCCGGTTGTGTTCCGTCAGAGATCCCGGAACCCCCCACTTAGCGCTGAGGACGGCCACCAGGGGGTTTCAGTTAGGTAAAAATCCCACAAAACCCGGCGTTGCTCCCTCGGCGGCGGGTACCTTTTGATGGATTCCCCCTTTCCCCCCAAAAAAAAAGTTGCTACCATTGAAAACTAAATTGGAACGTTTTGTATCTCTCTATCACGCTTTACAAACCTTCTGGTTACATCACAGCACTTAACAATGCTTACGAAGGTACAAGTAAACGGCGGTGATTTCACATGAGTTCTACCAGTAAGGTTATAAATAAGTCCGTGTTTTTTCTTAAATTCTCAAAGAAACCTTCACAAGGTACACGGCGCCGTGGGAGCCATGTCGAGTTGTGTGGGAGGTTTACCGCACTAAAACCCCTGGTGGCTATTCGCGGCGCTGCGAAAAGAACTCCGGGATGTCTGACAGAATAATAAACCTACTAATATCACTGAGAATACAATATTGGGAATGTTAAATAGTAAGTATATTAGTCTTATTATTTATATCAATTATTAATTTACTTTAGTTATTATTTTGAATGTTTCGAAAGGCATACCCTAAAATTATCTCAATATAAATCAATTGAGTTTAAACCCAATCCAGCGGTTAAGATTAGCATTCATAAACTTATAACTCTTGTAATTACTCAAGCATCAATCATCGTTACAAACTTGGAATCTTATTTCTATTCCTATTGAGAGTAAATGTTTTGTTAAACCAACGTAGCGAGCCAACAATCAATTCTGCGTAAAATTTTAGCATTTTAAGACAAACGAAGCCAATCTAACTTTGTTTATACAATGTTTTTATAAGTAACAAGCCTCATCTCCGTAGACTGAGGTCGGGCTGGTCCCGGATTGGGGTGTAATATTCGATTTTAAACATTTCGAATTTGACGGAATATAATTAGTAAACACTTTTTGACGAGTTTGTGATAAACGACTACGTGCTTTCACAACTGTTATCGAATATCAAAATCAATTATCCAATATTAATATTGATATTAAAACTGATGTTGCGTTTCGTTTCTTACTAGCTGTAGCCTATATTTTTACTCGTTTATGAAATGTAACAGTTAAATTTCGTAATCATCATTGAGAGAGTGGATGGATCTTAATGATTTTTCAAGGTGGTAGAACCAGTGTAGTTCGACCGGTAAAGTACCACCGCCACACCTATTTCTAGCGTGAAGCATCTCTTGCGTTTCGACGAAATGACTTTTATATGAGGCGACCATCTCAGTCCTCGCAAGAAGCAACGCATCTGTGATTGACTTCAGATAGAACCTATGTTCTATATGAAGTTGCTTACAGATGTCCATGGGCGGCAGTGACCACTTACCATCAGGTGGACTGCATGCTCGTATGCTACTTCAATCCGGTAAAAAAGCCTATGCAAGTGCTTGATTTCTATGTTCATGTGTTTTTGTGGTAGTAAAAAGCGGTTATATCATGCCTAGTTACTTTATATTTTAAGCCTTGAATAGCAATTATAACCTGTTTTTCGCGTTTGTGCAAAAATCACGATAAACTATATAAAGAGCCAGTTAAATTAAAACAGAAGAAAGTAGTATTGTCTTGTTAAGAAACATTTTTAGTGGTAATTTTTTTGGGAAGGCATATCTTATGAATTCTAGTTTTGGCAAGGAATCTTATGTGTCATAGAAAATAAAGCCCAAGTTGTGAGTGCTTGTAGTCATAAAAATGAGACCATTACTCAAAATAGTCATAAATTCCGATACCTATAAGCACGAAGATATTTTAGCTGAGATATCTTGTATTTCGGTAGATTGGAGGCAGTGAAGGTGCGTTCAAGGTAGTTTGAATAACCGACGACCTGAGTTACAATGAGGCAGGCGGGAATTTATGTGAAACATTAAATCAGGGGTGAATATACCTACTATTATACAGAGTAATACAAGTATACAATGGAGATTCCATTGTTGCTTAGCGAGTATACGAATATATATCACACTCCTTAGACACATAGACTAGTCACCCGTCGTAACGGTCGAAATTCCACCGTAATGTAAATTAAAAAACTATATTTCATAGTGTCCAAAGTAGCACTAATATTTCTCAAATTCAAATAAATCGTAATAATTTTCAAGTTATTTTGAACGCGCCCGTTAATGGTAAAAAGAGATGTAATTAGGTAAGCTGCATTTAAAAGCAATAGCGGGTATTTTGACAAAGACATAATATCATTATTGACGTTATGTGTTTTCATAGACATTGAATATTCTATTTCGTTTATTATGTATGTGTCAAATGCAAGGTAGTGTGTGTAATATGTTTTTAGTTGATTTTATGTATGTTTTGATGCATTATTGGAAAAAAATATTAGCTTTGCATAAACCTCCTCTACATAAACAATAACCGTGCGTAATTTCATACTCCTCCGTCTGCGGCAAGTATCTTAAAAACGGATCACAAATGTTTGCTTCACGTATTAATATATAAGTACACAATTAACTTATGGTTAAAACTCGGCCTTTTAATCCAAGGGTCGATGTTTAGATACTAGACACTACTGATTATTCAAAAATGCTTAGCATATTTAGGGTCAAGGAAAATATTGTAAGACACAACCACATAGTATTATCCTCGTATATTCCTCTTATTTCTTCCTATTGTTAGCGATACCAATGTCTTACCATTAAATATGTTAACAAATAAGAATTTTGTACAAGTATACGATGTGAAACCTCATTGGAATAATGATATGTATTGTAATAGTATGTAAAAAGAAGGAAAAAATACGAGGGATCGTCATTGGGTTGTCAATGGAAAAATGTCGTCTGTTTTAGAAAAGTTAAAAATAATAATTGTGTAATTTTAATGACAGCTGTAATTGTGGAATAAAATATTATGTAACAGTGTATATTATTTGCTACTTCAAGGGGACCCGTTTAATACTATATTTCCAGCAACATCAACATGTTGATGGAGCAACAGACCAATTTCTAAACCGTCCAATAATGTTCGAAATGCATAAAAAAATGATACTTAAGTTCAATAATACAATACAAATATTGTATAGATAAATGGATGAATTGTATCTACACTTACTAAACCTCTCTACGTATCTTTACTGACTGCTACTTCGTACTAATATGCTCAGTATTACTCAGTACGAAGGACCAAATTCGTATATCGCTTGTTTAGCAATTTTGGCTTTTTAGGAGATTGCGAATTATCTTTGATGTGGTTAATAATAATACTTGTACAAATATTACAAAGGATATACGTTACTCATATAAAAGCATTGGACTATTTCGTAATATCTTTAGTAAGCTCGACAACAGTATGTCTTATTTATTTTGTAATTTTTGTCGAGAAATTATATTGTTTAAATTTTAATTGATAAGACTTTTATAAAATACAAATAGGTAAGCATAAAAATCATCTGGTAAGTCGCTAGTAATTCGCTGCTCTCGAATATCATTATGAAGGTGGTAGAACCAGTGTAATTCGACCGGGGAAGTAACACTGCCACACCTATTTCTAGCGTGAAGCATTTCTTACGTTTCGACGGAAGGGTGTGGTTGCCGGCACACTTTCACATGAGGCGACCATCATAGTCTTCGGGAGTAGCAACGCATCTGTGATTGACTTCAGATGGAACCCTTGTTCTGTATGAAGTTGATAACAGATGGCAATGGGCGGCAGTGACCATTTACTATCAGGTGAACTGCATGCTCGTTTGCTACTCAGTCCGATAAAAACAAAAAAAAAAACAAAAAAAAACCTTGAATAGGATTTTTTTCTGAAGTTTGCACATTCGTTGTTACCCTTGAGAATTATATTGAAACGCATCTGATAAGTGTGTCTGCCTTACAACACTTTAAAAGTTGTCAGAAGCAGTGTATTTCTACCGGGCAAGGTACCACCGCCACACTTATCTCTAGCGTGCAGCAGTGCTTGCGTTTTGATGGAAGGTTGTGGTTGCCGGAGCTCTTATATATAAGATCACCATCTTAGTCCTCGGGAGTAGCGACGCAGCTGCCTTGCGATAGGATCCATGTTCTATATGAAATTTCTTACAGATGTCCATGGGCGGCAGATTTCTTGCCATCGGGTAAACTTTATGCTCGTTTGCTGCTTTAAAATCATAAACAAACACCTCTCAAAACAAACCACAGGAAATTTGCTTATGAATATTGGTGTTAATAGGCAGAAGCAGTGGCGGTTGTGCTCCCACATTCATCTGAGGCGACTTTCTTAGTCCTCATGAGTAGTAATGCATCTATGATTGACTTGATACAGAACCCCAAATATACATGGGGTCAGTGACCAGTTACCGTCTGGTCGACTGCGTGCCCGCTTGCTACTACAGTCAAACAAAAAAATAGGTTGCTACCACCTTTAGTTTGATGAAAATATCAAATTTTATTAAAAATTCCATATTCACGTAGCAACGACGTATAAAAAATGAAAACCAGTAAAAACGCGTCGTAAATTAATTGGTTAGCAAAGAGAGGCTCCATTTGGACCCACAAAAAGAATCGCCAAACATTTTTTGCGCTGCGGTTGAAGGGTGTGACCTAACACCCTTTTAAATCCTAACCATAGGTTGGTGTTCGGTAATTCACTTCTGCGGTCATTTGCTACCGAATTGTTCCACTATGATCGAGTAAGCGATAAGCGATGACGATTACGAATTTTTAGCTAAGAACGGTATTTTGATAATGATTTGGTTACTTGATACTGTCCATACTAGGTAAATCCAGAAATGAAATGAAGTATTTTATTGAAGTGAAACTTCTTAATCGGGGTTGTTGAAGTGAAACTTAAGTGAAACTTCTTTATCGGGGTTGGAAAAAAAATTAGTGTAACATTTTTTCGTTACGCGCCATCTTTTTCTGTTACGCGCCATCTTTTTTTTCCGTTACGCGCCATCTTTTTCTTATCCCTACCACGCGTGATATTAGATAAATTATTATAGATTAGTTTATTTAACCAATTTCTGTAAAGTTTCATATAGTAAATTATTTTTTGAAAAATAACGTAATAAAGAAGTTTCATTTCTTACGAGTGTACGCTAGTACACGCACACATTTTTTTTTGTATAGAATAAATATTATTTAATAAACAGTTGTTATATAATTTAAGTATCTGTTGAGACTTGCAATGACTTGCTGTCCGTCATATATCTGTAATTGATTGATTGTTACTGACTAGGAGCCAGTCTATTACAATCAATCAATTTGAGATGTCTTGATAAATCTTGAGTCAAGTGTGAATCAAACTTACATATGGCTATTAAGGTTTTCTACCGATAAAGATTATTAAAGTTTTAGTTTTTTTAACTTTTTTTTAAGGTTCCGTACCAAAATAGTAAAATTCAATCCTACTACTAAGACTCCTCTGTCCGTCCGTCTGTCACCAGGCCGAATCTCACGAACTGAACATGAGCCGTTGGTTGGTGGCCACTGCCGTCACAGTCATCGATAATCAACTCCAGATAAAATCAGTCTTACCTAACTTTAGCCACAGATGCATTGCTAGCCCCAAGGACTGGGCTGAAACACCTCGGATACGAATGTCTCTCTTATAACATCCTTCAGCGCATAACACCACTGTTATGCCGCAAAATTGGTGTAGCGGTGGTGCTTCCAGAGTGAACCAACCAACTTCGTAGTTTGACGACCCGCGTGGCCGAGCGGTTACCATACCGGTCTGACGCACAATGGGTTCCGGGTTCGATTCCCGGCTAGACAGGTATCTGAATGATGTTTAGATTCCTGTTCTGGGTCTGGGTGTTTGTGTATTCGTCTTGTGTGTCCATGGTACCCACGATACAGGAGAATTTTCTCCTAGTGTGGGGCTATGAGTGTAGAAAGCGTGCGTGCGTTTCTATATGTTCGTTCATCGCTGTCTGTCGAACGTATACCCATTCCCTAGTTTCATTAATTCACTTACGTGGGCATTTATTCACGCTTCTGACGGCATTCAATATCGAATTAGAGGTTTTAATCACTTTAAAAATCGAATTTAAGTCCTAAACTTTTATCTTTCGTATTTGATGTAAAGTTAGGCAACCTTTCTGTGTTATTAAAAATGTTTTAAAATATAATTATTCAAAATAATTTAAAAATAGTTTCTGTTTCTATTTTAGTGGTTGTTTAATTAAACATTGGCTGCAAGGTTAGAATGAGTAGGAGTCGATGACTTTATTTGTAACGCGAAGTAGTTCTTGTGTTTTGGTGGAAAGGTACAGTTAGCGGCTTACCTGTATCTAAAGTGACAATCTTAGTCCTCGGGAGTAACTACACATCTACCTGACGTTGGTTAATTAGTTATAATTTGCTCACATATTCGATTAGTGGCAGTGACGACGTACCATCAAAAGAAATAGTTTTGCAGGTGGTAGACTCGTATAGTCCGACCGAGGAGGTACCACCGCCACACCTATTTCTAGCGTGAAGCATTTTTTTTGTGTTTCGACGGAAGGGTGTGGTCGCCGGCACACTTTTATATGAGGCGACCATCATAGTCCTCGGAGAGGCAACGCATTTGTGATTGACTTCAGATAGAAACCATGTTCTATTTGAAGTTGCTTACAGGTGTCCATAGGCGGTAACCACTTATCATCAGGTGTACTGCATGCTCGTTTGCCACTTCAATCATATAAAAAAAGTTAATGTCCGTTTTTCATTAATGATAGGAGATTTTTTTTTATTTGCAGCTCATTCCTGATGATCAAAATATAAGTCCTTAATCCTGAAGTCAGTAATAACTTCATCAGTAAAGAAATATTAATTGATTTTTTTTTGGATTTTTTTAGGCAGTTGAAAATAATTCAATAACTTCTGTTGTTCTATATAAATAAGCTAACCGGACTGTGTCGACCAGCAAGTGGCCAGCTAGTACTGGTGTCACAAAGTATTGAGGTCAATAGAATAATTTGATTTATCCTCTAAGCGGCTGGGCGCTCTCATTGTTTCTATTTAGATTGAGGTCACCTTGCCACTATATTAAAGGTACAATGTTGACCAGGTTACTCCTGTGAATAGTTACGTATTGTAACTTGCTATTGCCTAGTGATTTGAGACTCAACTCTCAGGCTAAAAATCTAAGGTGCAAATCATTCAAATTCACAGTATATTTTTTGAATTTGTAAGTCTTCCGTAAGAATAACTCAAATCCAAGGCATCAAAAATTGATAGTATAATTTTAGGTGTTTATCTGTCCCTAATTGTGTTAGACTTACTCTTACCTCTTATTCAGATACTAGTTGACCTGGCGAACTTTGTTCCGCATAAAAGTAAAAAATCTAAAATTATGTTATTTATTATGTTCCTTCACTATATTATGCATGATTTATACATAAAAAATTTCCTCTTGAATCACTCTATTTAAAAAAAACTGCATCAAAATCCCTAGCGTAGTTTTAAAGATTTAAGCATACATAGGGACAGACAGCGGGAAGCGAATTTGTTTTATACTATGTAGAGATAGCAAACGAGTATGTATTGCACCCAATGGTAAGTCGACTCTGCGACCCATGGACACCTGTAATCAACTTGTATATTCTTATATCTACAGATCAAAGGATTTGGCAAGTGGTAGCATCAGTGTAGTTTGACCAGGGAAGTACCAACGCCACACCTATTTCTAACGTGAAGCAATTTTTTTGAGTTTCGATGGTAGGGTGTGGTTGCCTGCACACTTTTATATCAGGCGACCATCATAGTCCTCGGGAATGGCAACGCATCTGTGTTTGACTTCAGTTAGAACCCATGTTCTATTTGAAGTTGCTTACAGATGTCCATGGGCGGCAGTGACCACTTACCACCAGGTGGACTGGATGCTCGTTTTCCACTTCAATCAGATTTAAAAAATCTTTTGTCCAATTTTAAGCACAGATGCGTTGATACTACTACTATACCCTTCCATCGAAACACAAGTACCGCGCTTACGCTAGATATAAATGTTGAAATTTGATACAAGGGCGGTATCAAATTTCAAACCATGTTCAAAATGTCATACCATGTTCTATACTTATCTATACTTCCTTGAAATTTATCGTTAAATATATAATAATATATAATCCTCGAAAATTATCAAAATGCTAAGGCTCATATACTCGCATGCACAAATTATACTTTTATATTCTACTTATATCATTAAAAAGTTCGTATAAACAAGACTTAATAAATAATGCAATTGAAGCTCAGCGTATCAGCTTGACATAATGTACCGAACACTTCACGAAGCGCCGGAAACTTAATCAGTAAAGCAAGCAGACATTGCTGAATCTCATCAAAGTATTGGAGGGAGTATATACTTGGAAACTTTAGGCCAGTTTATGCAAATCTCGCATAAAACTTAACATGTGGATTGAACAGATAACCCCTTTCGTTTGGGAAGTCAGTAAAATTATATAGCCTATGCCACTCTTCCAATTGCGATGAATTTAATGATACTAATCACGTTAGTGTATATTTCTCAAATTCAGTTGAATTTTAATAATTTTCAAGTTATTTTGAATGCACCCGTTAAAGGTAAAAAGAGGTCTAATTAACTAAGATGCATAAAAGCAATAGCGGGTATTCTGACAAAGACATCTGTCACTATTGACGTTTTGTGTTTTCATAGTAAAACATTTAATATTTTATGTCATTTATTATGTATGTGTAGCGTCAAATGGAAGGTAGTGTGTATTATGAGTTTTTAGTTTATTTTATGTATGATTTATGTATCATTTGAAAAAAATATTAGCATATCGTAATCCTTCTCTACATCAACTATAACTGTGCGTAATTTGTACTGTTATAGCCAACTTTTGGCACTACGCATAAATGCGAATCTGTAGCGGAACAAAACTAAATTAAAATAATAAAACCGAATTGGAATAAACAAAACTCAATAAATAACGCAATTGAAGCTCAGAGTATCAGCTTGACATAATGTACGGAACACTTCACGAAGCGCCGGAAACTTAATCACTAGAGCAAGCAGACATTGCTGAATCTCATCAAAGTATCGGAGAGAGTATATTCTTGCTAACTTTAGGCTAGTTTATGCAAATCTCGCATAAAACTTAACATGTGGATTGAGTAGATAACCTCTTTCCTTTGGAAAGACAGTAAAAATTATATAGCCTATGCCACTAACTGCGATGAATTTAATGATATAACTTATGTTATAATATTACCTACTTTAAGTGTCTTTCGTATGTCATAATATTACTTTGTGCTATAGCGCGTGCCAAAGAAATGGACATACATACCTACATATAAACATACATACACACGCATACATACATTCACTCGTAAAAAGTTAGCCTTATTCTGATGCAGTCTTGTAAAAATCTTTTTATTGCCCTTTTTCCTAATTCCACATATTAGGTTACTGTCACTTATATGTACTCTCCCTCACAAAAACATTTATTTCAACGAATTAACCAAAATACTAAAAAATATATAAATTGTACTGTTATATCCAATTTTTGGCACTACACATAAATGCGAATCTATAACGAAACAAAAACAAAGCCAAATTGATAAAACCGAATTCGAAAACAACAAAACTCAACAAATAATGCAATTGAAGCTCTGCGTATCAGCTTGACACAATGTACGGAACACTTCACGAAGCGCCGGAAAAAATCTAAATGTTAAACCAAGTTCGTATAAACAAAACTCAATAATTATTGCAATTGAAGCTCGGCGTATCAGCTTGACATAATGTACGGAACACTTCACGAATCGCCGGAAAAAATCTAAATATTAAACCAAGTTCGTATAAAAAAACTCAATAATTATTGCAATTGAAGCTCGGCGTATCAGCTTGACACAATGTGCGGAACACTTCACGAAGCGCCGGAAAAAATCTAAATATTAAACCAAGTTCGTATAAACAAAACTCAATAAATAATGCAATTGAAGCTCGGCGTATCAGCTTGACATAATGTACGGAACACTTCACGAAGCGCCGGAAACTTAATCACTAGAGCAAGCAGACATTGCTGAATCTTATCAAAGTATCGGAGAGAGTATATTCTTGCAAACTTTATGCCATTTTATGCCAATCTTGCATAAAATGCACCAAGCATGATTTCAGCAAAAGTTCTGAAGTTGAATTTACATAATAGGTATTTTCATGGTATCCTATGTTTTAATTTATTACGTTCTTGCGTTTATTATGCGTTTATTATGTTCTTGCTCGTGTTATACTAATTAAGATCATTTTATGAACTTAGTTGGTATGCCTTAATAAATAAATAAATAAATACGCCTAGCATTCATTTTGATACGTGTCTGTTAGCTAAACTCAAATACTAATGCACACACTATCATGCGGTTTTCATCAATAGATAGAGTGATTCACAAGAAGTTTCGGTACATAATTTGTCAAAGTTTTGTGTAAATATGTATAGAAAGTGTTAGAAAAAGCCTGTAAGTTTTAAAGTTATCTAGATAGGTACAGTATTAACCCTTATTAAGTTTACATTACCTCATTAATTTCCCGCACATCGTTATAATATTTAATATCTGTTTCTCTCTCTCCGCGAATCCGGGGCAAGTCGCTAGTATTACTGGATAAAATCTACAAGGCATGTAGCCTCCAGAAAATGTACAGATTTTTTTGTTATAAACATTTTAAGACGAACAAAAATACTTCGTTACATTAGTAGGTACATATGTTATTCATTATACACATATATATACTCACGATATGCGGTTTTTGAATTCTTATAGAATACTTTTTGCCGATATTTTGACCCAGTACTGAATCGTGTTCACGGCGAAACTGCGGTCGCGGGGAGAAACCCTTGACAAGCATTAGCGATAGATTAAACAATTTACCTTAGGTCTAGTTCGTTTTTCTTTTTTAGGTTACATATCACGGCGCACTACACTAACTGTATCTTACGCAACGAACTTTGAACTATTTGTGATTTACATAAACTAACCACTGGATTCCCATTTGCGCTAACTTAAAACGTCTTCTCTATTAAAGTTCTTGGGATGTTTTTTGATCTCGATTGCTTCTCTTACTAAACGTGAAAAGTAATGACGCTCCGCGGAGATCACTTGGGGTTTATGTATTTCAATCCAGTGGTTAGAGCCGGAATTCTCTGTCTCCGTTCACCTCCTTATTGATTAAAACCTAACAATACGATTAGTGAGTACCACTGCGAGGTGCCACCATTTTTACCTACTTTTTTAAGTTTAAACAGGCAACAAGCATGGGTACAACCCATTAGAGATAATGGTTGGTGGTTGAGCAGTGATAGCCTAATGGTTGAAACTCACCCTCTCAATCGGGAGGTCCGAGGTTCGAACCCAGGCAGGCACCACTGATTTATGTGCTTATTAGAAATTATTTATCACTGCTTGTTGGTGAAGGAAAACACACCGGATAGTTATTTAAAAAACAAAGTTCTCGGAGGTGTGTGAAGTCCACCAATCCGCATTTGGACAGCGCCGTGGACTATGGCCGAAAATCTCTCTCATTGTGAGAGAAGAACCGTGCCTAGCAGTGGGACAACAAGCATATAGTCCACCTTTTGGTGAGTAGTCCATGCTGTCCATGGACATCTGTAAGAAACTTCGTATACTAAAGATGTAAAGTCAATCACTGACTACTATCCGACTAAGACGGTCGTTTCATTTTAAAAGGTTTAAGGTTTAAGAAGAACTTTCTTTCTCATAAAGAATTACATAATTCCCTTACTGAGAAATCATAACATAAAAACATTATAATATCGGGCGTAGGCGTGACAAAAATTTATAAGTTTACCATCTAGTTACTTCGATAACAAACAAAATAAATGATATAATAAACAATAAAAGTGGGTTAACGTAAACAATTAATATTGTTATACCCTCCGTATTCGTAGTGCCAAGTTACGTTACGTTTAGCTATGGAACAGAACATCTTTGGATGCGGCATTGATGATCGTCGATTTTAATATTTAAAATATCTATGAAATGTGTACCGTACACTAGTATACACTAAATAATTTAATTTAGTATTTATAAAAGTGAACTGGCAATCACTTATTTATATAATTTCCGACAATGACAGTTCTGTAATGTGAAATCTTTAAATTACGCGAAGAGTGAAATTATAATGAGGAAATCTGTAATCGAGTTATTAATGAGTGACAGCGCGTAATTTCGAAGCTTTTTAATGACTGCTTCCTGATTTTCAATTCTGTAAAGGTGCATGCATATTTTAATAAGTACAATTGGATCGTTCCGCGACCTCATTATTAAGGATTTTTATAACGACGTGCCTTTTGTTATGAAGTTGGATGTGATTGGGGTTATTGTTCGTCGAGTCAATTTTTGTTTGTACCCTCTACAAGAATAATCTGAGTTTCGTTGGTAATCCAATGTTGATTTTTCACAATTGTACTTCCGGTTCGGGATATTTTATTTTTTGTATTATAAGACTGACGCGGCGAACGAACATCGCTACCTGGTAAGTGATCTATGTCACCCATGGACACCTTTTTTTTGTTTTCGAGGGGAAAACCTTCAAAAGGTACCCGACGACGTGGGAGCGACGCAGGATTATGTGGGATTTTTACGTCACTAAACGAAAACTGCTTCACGCTAGGAGTAAGTGTGGCGCTGATACCTCCTCGGTCGAACTGCACTATTTCTACTAGTAAAAAAATATAAATAATTCTATTAATTGCGTGTTTATAAACCGTTTATCTAATTTCAAATAATAATTACAAACCAATTACCTGATGTGAGTGACAACATAACTACATATATTTTTTGTTACAGGTAGCAAAAAGAGCAAGTTGTCGATCTGGTGCAGAGGAGTGGTCATTGATCTGGTGCTGATGAGTTGCTATATCCAAGGACTGAGATGATAGCATCATATAAAAGTGAGAAATCAACATCCTTCCACCGAAACTCAAGAACTTCGTCACGCTAAATAGGCATGGCGGTGGCACCTCCCAGATCGAACTATACTTTTTCTATCTCCTTTAATCCATACGTTGTCAATGATTGAACTCAAGTATGACTATTAGTCACAACCGACAGTTCTTTAAAAACTGCATTGCACTGCACACCCGAAGACCCGAGAAGACCCGTGCCCAGCAGTGGGATAATAATGGGTTGACGAGATGACTATTAGGGGCTCGTTTTTATGTTCACTGTCCACTCGCGACTCCAGGACCGTATATCACCTATAACATAACGAATGGTAATATCAGCCGTATTTTACCATTAGCTTAGTCCATAATATATTCACCCATTAAACCATATAAACGTGAAGCTTAAACGTTTACGAATCTATACATATTTTATGTTCCACGCGCGAATTGGACCCATAATTCTTACGTAGCAATACCGAGTGCGCTCAATAATGGGTTAATGTATTTACGGTTTTAATTCAACCGAACCAGCTAAGCATTTTTATTTTATATTTCCGATAGCGACAATTCCAGCATATAAATGTACCGAAAGCGGCAAATTTGCGATATTTTTACATGGCATACAGCACCAATAACGATAGAATAATATTTTTAGTGCGATGTTCTATGTTACTATTGAAATGTTTAATCTCCAGGTATACATTTACGTACTGTGGAAGCATACAATTATAGAACATACAAATTAGTATGTACAATCTGTTTTAGCTTATCATATAACATTGAAGTTGGAAACGAGCATGAAGTCTAAGTAGTCACTGCCACCCACGGATATAAACATCTTTATATAGAGTTAGTTCACCGTTGACAGGATCCTGAATCTGATAACGCGGAAACTTACTGAATAAATATGTTTTAAGTTTTTCTGTTTTATAATAATAATAATAATAATAATAATGATTTATTTCAGAACACATGTCCCATAGATATCACATTATTAATTAAAAGTACAGTACAATTTTTTTTTAACTACAAAACAACCTCATTACATTAGAATTTAAATTATAAATTAAACGTAAATTTAACAAAACGAAAATCAAGATTTGTCTTTGTAAGCCATTTATAGATTTTAGTAAGTAGCTATCAGCCGCATCAGAACACGACTAAGTCTTTGGAATTACACGTTCGCTGCCCAGGCTTTTTCCAACTGTGTTAAATGACATGGATCTTTTTCTCTATTTTTAATTTTGATCATCACCAAATTCCCACTTCGGTGCCCTTAAAAAAATTGTCTTATATATTTTTTATTTCATTTGTTCTATTACATAAGGAGTACAAATTTTAAAAGAACATGAACACTATCTTGAAAATGCTTTTATTGATTGCATCGCTTTGCCTTGTTTGCCTTGTTATAAACGCAAATATAATGCATATTGGGCTCTGGCGATTTCATAGACAGGTAGCTTTCTCGTCAGACATTGGTTTCTGATGTATATATATCGTGATTCAAGTTACAATTTATATATCACTAGTTGACCCGGAGAACTTCGTTCCGCCTAAAAGTCAAAAATCTAAAATTAGCAGTGTTCCTCCACTATATTATGCATAAATTTTAAACAAAAACCTTCCTCTTGAATCACTATATCTATTAAAAAACTGCATTAAAATCCATAGCGTAGTTCGAAAAATCTAAGCATACATAGGGACAGACAGCGGGAAGCTACTCTGACTGAAGTAGCAAACGAGCATGCAGTCCACCTGATGGTAAGTGGTCACTGCCGCCCATGGACATCTATAATCAACTTCATACAGAACATGGGTTCTATCTGAAGTCAATCACAGATGCGTTGCTACTCCCAAAGACTATGATGGTCGCCTCATGTGAAAGTGTGCCAGCAACCATACCCTTCCATCGAAATGCAAGAAATGCTTCACGCTAGAAATAAGTGTGGCGGTGGTACTTCCCCACTCGAAATACCACCTTGAAATCTATCTTTCTTTACCTTTCGGTAAAATATAGTCAGCAGGTTTCCACGATATCAGATTCAGGATCCTGGAAATAAATGCATGTTAGAAACTCGAATCAGGAAAGCTTAATGACAGTAAAGAGGAAAGTTTTTATGTCCTACCTGTACGGAAAATTGCGATAGAAGAGATACGCGAATAATTGATTTACGTTCAGTTTTGAGAGTTTTAGAGTCATGTTTTACGATAGCTCTATAGAAGCTCTGGAAATAGTATTTTTAGAGATTCTAATTCGAAAACGTCTAGTTCGATAATTTGGTAGCAAATAACAGAGCAATTGATATTTCAAATTGCATATCAATTCGTAAGTCTGAGATTCGTGAGATTTGAGATATGATATTATGGAAAATTTTCAAAGTTTAATCTTTCAAATAGATTGAGAGTGTAATATGAAAGTTAGACCAACTTCTGGCAGTTGAACGAGCGCACATGTTAATAGATAATTTAATGCCTTTTTTATTTTTATTTGACGACCCGCGTGGCGGAGCGGTTACCATACCGGTCTGCCACGCAATGGATCCCGGGTTCGATTCCCGGCCAGACAGGTATCTGAATGATGAGTTTAGATTCATGTTCTGTCCATGGTACCGACAACACAGGAAAAAATCCTAGTGTGGGGCTAGAAGAGTAGAAAGCATAAGCGTTTTATGTCTCAATGTTGGGCTTAGCATTTAGGGCGTGTCTCAGACATGAAAAAAGGCTCCAGGCTTGGTTAAGATCAGACGCACAAAACCAAGTTGTTTTAACAGGGAATGATGAAAAAAGTTCAAGCATGTCGGATGTTTAAGCACTATTTGACATTTAAATTAATAGCATATGATGGAATTATTATTTGAGTATGTGACATTTCAACGTTACTAATTAAAAAACATAAAAATCTGAATATGACTTAAATTCATCTTTGACTAATTTATAATAGCTGTTATTTCAAATGTTTTTTTTTTATTATATTGTGTTTTAATTTTGTATGATTTATAGTATGCCCGTCTATGGCGGGGATATGGAGGACTGCGAAAACTCTGATGTACCCATTACATTGTACCCATATTCCACAATAATAAATGATTTGATTTGATTTGATTATCTATAGGCACACCGCGTGACTTAGCAACTATTATTTTGTGTATATAACAACACTAAACAAGATTTAGGGTTTAAAGTTACATTTTCGCTTGAAATCTAGTCATGATCTGCCATTCAAGTAATTTCGGACCACGTCTGTAATTACTTAACTATAAAGTTAGCCCTCGTAACAAAGTAAATGAGCCGCAGGCATAGATCGTCTTCAAAATATTTATCTTACAATAAATATACACAATCTTATTAATATTATAAAGCCAAGAGTTTGTTAGGATATATGTGTGTTACTCATGATCTTAATTGGTGCCAACCCATTATTATCCCACTGCTTGGCACGGGTCTTCTCTCAGAATGAGAGAGTTTTAGGCTATAGTCCACCACGCTGGCCAAGTGCGAATTAGTGGACTTTAATTAATTATTACTGTTTTTCGGTGAAGGAAAACATCGTGAGGAAGCCTACAAACCTCGGAGTTCTTTTAAAAAAAGTTCTCGAAAGTGTGTGAAGTCGAAGGTGTGGGAAGAAGATGTGTGTGTATATGTAAAAAGTTGTCGGAGATGTGTGAAGTCCACCAATCTGCACTAGGTCACCGCGGTGGACTATGGCCTAAAACTCTCTCATTCCGAGAGAAGACCCGTGCTCAGTAGCGGGACAATAATGGGTTGACGATACTATATATATATAAAGAAAAACAACATTAGTGTTGATACAGTGGATATTAGACACAAACATTTATAAATAGACCGCAATTAAGCAAAACCTACTTGATGTTGATTTAGCATCAAATCATTTTGATTGAATCGAAAAACGACGCCAGCATAATTGCTTTTAGCTGATTTGCATATAAATAAAGCTCTCGGACGTAATTGCTTCAAAGTTAGTAGATTTTTCAAAACCGTCCCTAATATTTACGAAACAAAATCATTATACTTATCATATATATATTGAAATTATTATAAATTTGGTATACTAGATTTATAATCAAGGATTTGTCGCGAAGGTTCCTAAAGAGTACCGGTCTGATGCAAAAAGTGTCCCTGGTTCGATTCCCAGCCAGACAGGTATCTGAATGATGAGTTTAGATTTATGTTCTAGGTCGGGGTGTTTGTGTATTCGTCTTGTGTGTGTCCATGGTACCCACAACACAGGAGAAAATCCTAGTGTGGGGCTGTGAGTGTAGAAAGCGTGATTAAGAGTGTAATAATATTAGACTAATAAAGTTGCAAGGTGGTTTAACTACTGTGGATCGCCCGGGATGGTACTACCGTCTTACATACCTATTTCTAGCGTGAACCAGGTCATACGTCTCATTTAGAGGGTAGGATACCGTCAGCATTAAATAAGTACGACCATCTTAGATATCCATCGACGAGACGACCATCTTAATTTTCAAAACTTAAATAACTTCAGGTATAACATCTGTTATGTGTGCAATGATATTAATTTTCAATGGCGGCAGTGGCCACTCACCAGCATAGTAATTTTAGTAGTCCAATTTTATCAACAAAATTATCGCAAAGCTGTTTAGACCAACATTTAGTAAATTAGTTTTTATATTTGTGTTTTAGATATAAGATAATTAGGGACACTGACATTGACATTGAAACTAGGTTAATAATTAGGATGCTGGCATTTATTCAATTATTCATTTATTTAAATTTATTACTTATTAATTTATTAATATAACTATTTATAATTGCCAAAATTGTGTATTAATATATTTCGTAATTTGACATTGCAAATAATTTTTAATACTGGAAAAGTTGCACGCCATGAAAATATATGGTTGATTGTGTTAGAACTATATATTTTGATCTTAGACCATGTTACACCACAATTATTGCAAATAAATATATTCTATTCTATTCTAACAATTGGTAGTCCCTTCAAAAATAACGTTACATTCAGTTCTCATCGTCCACACTGGACTGTATATAATTGATTAGTCCATGCTAGTCGCATTGACTGTGCAGCATTGTATTACCAACGGGACAGCCATTTGCAAATTGATTTTTTACAAAGGCATTCGAGAATTGGTAACGAGTGGACTGGATTGGAGTGGAAAATATATGGTGCAATCTACCCTCACTGTTGTCGCCAGGCAGTTGCCCTCTGAGAATTGTATCAGCGTTAGCGAGGAAGCAATTAATGCAGTGCTACTGCTATAGACTAGCGGATGCTGTTCTACAAATGAATAAATAATACGTTAGAAATTTAGATGTAATGTAGAGTTAATTCAGTAAGGGAGATTTTCTTACAAAATACTTACTAAAGATTAGACCCTTAAGAAGATAAAATATCCGCTACGTTACAAACACCAGAGGCATCGTTACTGCATTTTTGAGTTTGTCAAAATGGTCCGGAAATACCTCAGAAAGAAAGAAGGGAGAAGTAAATATAAATAAGTGATCCTTAGTCCTGAAAGCTAGTACGGCATTTGGGGCAGACCGCAACTAGACACCCTATTTGGGTTGTTTGCAAATGTATATGAGCGGCAGTGACCACACATCATTGGGTGAATCTATATATTAATAAGTGAAACAAAAACTTGTGATTCGTTTTTAAGATACTTGCCGCGGACGGAGGAGGATGAAATTATGCACGGTTACATTTGATGTAGAGAAGGATTACCAAATGCTATTTTTTTTTTCAAATAACGCATAAAACATACGTAAAATCAACTAAAAATTCATTACACACACTACGTTGCATTTGGCACAAACACATAAATAATAAACGAAATAAAACATCAATTTCTTACTATGAAAACACATAACTTCAAAAATGTCAGATGTCCTTTTCAAAATACCCGCTATAGCTTTTAAATGCTTAGTTAATTAAAACTCTTTTACCATTTACGGGCAATTTTAATCAATAAAATCAATACAATTTATTAATTGAGAAATATTAGTGCAGTTTTTTAAGTGAAATTACGGTCGAATTTCGCCCGTTGGGACGGGTGACAAGTTAAAAAACCCAAAGCTTACAAGATTTATAAACACGATATGGTTAAAACATCAATCATACAAACCTAGATTCAACATAACAATGGACACCAAACATCACGACAAGTGTCTGACGATTGCCTGAATCAAGATATCGGTTCAATCAGACTAAACCGGGATTTATAGGCAATAGTATTCAACGCGAATCGATTTTCGGACCAGTAAAGCCATTTGAATGATTTATCGCTCGACGTATACCAGGTAATGCTTCCAATTGATCAGATAAGACGGCATAGTTCAGGTTGAGACAGACCCGATCAGTTCAAGTCTATTCATGCGATTCCCTTGGTTGTCGGATCATTTTCTGACGACCTAGTAAACGTTTGAGCTATTCTAGGAATGAAACAGAGTTCAGGAATGTGTATTATAACAGGGTGAGGTGAAGTTCACTTAACAATTGCATGTTAAACTCCTACAAATTGGGTGGCATGGTGATGTAACGTTTGCTAGCTCACTTTTATTAGATGGGGTTATAGTCTTCGGGAGATACAGTGCATATTTAATATAGCATATTGTATCTCGTGTTGATGAATGAATAAGAAGAAATGAAGTATGGATAAGGTACATAAATTATGACATAACAATGCTAATAATTATAAAATATAAACGCTTTCTACAAGCATAGCTCCGAGACGAATACACAAACACCCAGTACCCAGAACAAAAACCTAAACACATCATTCAGATACCTGTCTGGCCGGGATTCGAACCCGGATTCCACTGCGTGTCAGACCGGTGTTCTAACCGCACAGCCACGCGAGTCATCAAATAAAAATAATAGCAAAATATAACTAGGTAATGTACATTAAATAGATTGATTGTTCAGTACTGAGATTTGATCATTAGTGCTCAGTACGATTAAGCCCTAACAAATATTACCTTTCTCAGCTCAAAAGTAATGGTTGTACTTAATGTACCTAAGGCTCTATTCACTAATAGTGAACTAGATCTATCCATTACCAACTGAGGATTAATATAAAGTGGATTGAAGTTCGTTCTCTATTGGCATTTGGATCTTAACTGATGCTGCTCGAGCAGCATTGCCGTTTGAATAATTAATCGGTCTATTCACGCCCGATTGCCACAGAAGCCTTAGTACCAAATTTAAGCAAGAAGGGCTTGGATCGAGTATAAGTGATTTATGAATTTCGAGTCAAGCAATCTTCAATCACGATATGATAAGTGTAGTCGATTAAGGGCAATCTTGTACTAATAAAGTTTGTGGAACAAGAAATAAGTACATAGGTTTTACTAATTATTTTCCGACACAGCATTGCACTGTTTCTTTTGCAGAGTATTCTTTTAAAAAGTATTGAAGTAGAAAATGAGCATGCAGTCCACAAGCAAATTGTAACTGACCACTTCCGCGTATAGACATCTGTATCAACCCACAGGTAAAATTGTTTTTACCTGAAGTTAGCCACCGACGCGTTTCTACTCAGAACTAAGTTGGAACGCCTTGTATAAGTATGTCACCCTTACCACATTCTTATATCAACGTTTAAACATAATAGCGCATAACACTGGTAATATTGTTCAGAATCGGTGTAAGAATGGTGCTTTTGGAGTCGAATTATAAAGAGTTCTACCACCTTTAATAAAGTTAGGAGCGGCACCGAATAGGCAACTGCTCTTGGGTAGGGCTCTTGTCGTTTTTGGGATTTTTCGGGGCATTTATTCTTCCAACTATAAAAGTTTTAGAGCAGTGATAGCCTAATGGTTGAAACTTGTTTTTTCGATGCGGAGGTCCGTTTTAGAAATTAATTAGCACTACTTTTCGGTGAAGGAAAACATCGTGAAGAAACCTACATACCCGAGAGTTGTATAAAAAAAAAATAGTTTTCGGAGGTGTGAAGTCCACCAATTCGCACTTGGCCAGCGCGGTACACTATGGCCTATAACTCTCTCATTACGAGAGAAGATCCGTGCCCAACAGTAGGTTATAATGGGTTGACGACGACGATAAAAGTTTCTATATACCAACGTTAAGCGACTGAAGAAGACTAGAATATACACTACTATTATGTCTTTTAATAGACAGAGAATGGTACTCTTTAGAGTAAAAACACATACACCGCGTTACATACGTGTGACGTCGTACTCAAGAATTTGCTGATAAGTAATTTAACCTCGATTTCATCGAATTGTCAATTTTTTATTATATAAAACCAGCAAATAAACTTGTAATTCAAAAAATAGTAAGTTTTCTGTAATCAACTTTACAATGATTAGTTTTGCTTGAGTTTGGCTATTTGGATAGCACCCGAGGACGAAGTTCGTACGAAAAGTATGTATTTTAATGATTTATTATTTCTTAACTTTGCATTTTCTGTTTCGTTACGAAAGTAAAATTGCAACGATCCTTTCAAAATACAACTGGACAAATTGTTCAAAGAACTGAATTCCCTTGTTAGTGTCGGACTGATCAGAGATACAGTGGAAAGTACAATTTGTGTGAAAGTGCAAGTTGGAGCTTCTAGAATAATAACGCTGACTATATTATGTTGTGAAACTAGCCCGAGAGACACGAGACATTCGCTCCAAGCGTCATTACTGCAAACGTCAACATTGAGTATAAGAAGTGGCAGTGTTAAATTGTTAAAACAAAATACCCGATTGTATAAAAACAATTGCCTTCAATTTCAGTTGATAGATTTAAGCAGTCGAGTCTTAAGTATTCTTCTAGTATTCTTAAGTCGAGTATCAATATGAACTTGTTTTTTTGAAGTGAAACTTCTTTATCGGGGTTGGAAAACAAAAGTGAAACTTCTTTATCGGGGTTGGAAAAAAATTTAGTGTAACATTTTTTCTTTACGCGCCATCTTTTTCTGTTACGCGCCATCTTTTTTTATTTTTCGTTACACGCCATCTTTTTCTGTTACGCGCTATCTTTTTTTTCCGTTACGCGCCATCTTTTTCTTATCCCTACCATGCGTGATATTAGATAGATTATTATAGATTAGATTATTAGATAAAGTTTAATAAAAGCCTTTTATTAAACTTTATCTAATTTAACTTTATTTAACCAATTTCTGTAAAGTTGCATATAGTAAATTATTTTTTGAAAAATAACGTCATAAAGAAGTTTTTTTATATCAATAGTGTAATAATAATAAAAATGTCAATCTTTTTTCCGACTACAGGCATTAATATGGCATTAAAAAATATAATGCCTTTGTCACTACGACAAGTAAGTCAATCCCAGTGTTATATGTCATACGTCACAATTTCAGTTGTTTGGCTGAAAGCGTGTGCCTAACAGATGAAAACATACAATCATACAAATATACTTACATACATACACGCTTAAAAAATACACGCTTTCTACACTCATAGCCCCACAGTAGGATTTTCTCCTGTGTCGTGGGTACCATGGACACACACAAGACGAATACACAAACACCCAGACCCAGAACATGAATCTAAACTCATCATTCAGACACCTGTCTGGCCGGGAATCGAACCCGGAACCCATTGCGCGTCAGACCGGTATGGTAACCGCTCCGCCACGCGGGTCGTCAAATATACATACGCATGAAATATTATGTCATGTACGCACTTTATTTCATTATGTGCTTAATTTATAAGCAAATTCCTTATACCAGACACGCGAACGATTTATTAAAATAAATTTGTTATATCTACACAAGCGTACGAAAAATTGTGTAAAGAAAATGGTTCTTACATATGCAAAAATTTAAGACAGAATCTTTGATTTTACTTTTTAATATTATTCATATTTGTAAATTATATGAGCAAAATCCAAGTTTAAGGAAATTGCTCAGGAGTTAGATATCCTCGAATATCCAAGGCGTTAAGTGAATGAAAAGCCAACAGTTGCAAACGGTCAGAGCGCTGGAACCTGCGGTCGGCGGGTTAATTGGCGCGACTAACGAAGTTAACTGTCAAATACCTAACACCTATGACCATTCGAAATGTTAGTACGAAACTTTAATTTTAACAAATGCTTGTTTTAAGCTATTCTATAGCTTTTATCGCGGGCTTTGAGTGCGGCGAATCAAGAAATTCCGTAACGAAAAAACCTAACACCCCCATTCGGCTGACCGTATGTATATACGACACTACGACGCTCGCACGGATCCAGACGAGCCGCTCAGAAAGTGGACGACTATATAAGCAGCTGTTTATGAAAAAGTATATAGTATCAAAAAAAATACTGCATGAATAAATAAATAATTATAATTGCATAAGTTGATGAAAAATGCTATGCAATAGCTTTACCGCGGCAGTCCCCGAGTGCCGCACGATTTTTTTCATTACAAGGAACAGTCGTTATAATGTGCGTTTATATCAACCTAACTTAAAGGATATGTATGTATATACAAAAATAATTTAGAGATCTGATATTAAGTAATACAAGCATTTTTAAAATCTTTTTATACATGTTTGTCTGTGTGTTTGAAATAGCACAAATATAAACCACATAATTTAATTCGTAGAATTGAAAATACGCGCATAATATTAATAGTCTGTGCATTGAGGGAGCAGCTAGTCTTTAATTAAACATCAACATCTTTGGAGTTCATTGATATTGTTAAATAAATTTCAATACGTTCAAGATATAGGACACACCAAATTCAGAAGCTAACAGCATTGCTTGAGTATATTTTGCATTTCTGAATAAACAAACGCTAAATGGACAACAAAATATATAAACAATGAAGGAAAAGAGCGAAGAAATTTTGTGTAAGGGATTTCGGGTGATGAATAAGAGTGATTCATTATATAGAGATTATAATGTGATGGAGAAAAAAAGATTTTTTTGCACCGCCTTTTTTTCTGAACTTCCTTAAAATTGACTGGCAGAAAATGCTATGAAGCAATAAGTCTTCCTTTAGTCCATCATATCATTGGTCAATAAATATATTATACAGTAAAAAATAAATAAAATAAATGATGTATTTTAAAGCAAAATAACAGATGAGCCGTCAAGTCAGCTACCATCCCACTGTGGCGAACCAACGATCCCACAAGCGCTATATTGCGGACAGCAAATTAATCGGTACAGCATACTAGGGTAATCCATCAATTGTATTTGTTACACTTATAACCCGTATACTATCGTATATTGGAAGATCCGCGTGAAATAATAGGTAAGCCAGGAATAATGAAATATATCAGATGAGCTAGGCGAATCAGCTACAATCCCACCGTGGCAAACCAACGATCCCACAAGGGCTACAATGCTGACGGGAAATTAATCGGCGAAGCACACTACGGTTATCCATCTATTGTAATTGTAACCCGTATACTACCGTTCGTTTGACCTTTTTTTTTAGAGGGGGAAACCTTCAAAACGTACCCGACGCCGTGTGAGCGACCCAGGGTTATATGGGACTCTTAACGCACTAAAGGTGGCCGGTGGTTCGTACCAGCACACAATAGAATAGAGCACTTTAGTAATTTAATAACGTTTTCGCCCACTGAAAAGTTAAATAATATTGCAATCTATGGTCATAAAATATATATTGCAATATATGGACGTACGGAACGAAATTTAAATCTATATTTTAATACGTGAAATACTTAAAATGCACCACAAGATTTTGTGTAGTGCATTTTAAGTAATATGCCACGGACGGATTAGTATATAATTTTGCACGGTTTTAGTGGACGTAGTGAAGGAGTGAAGAATATAATTTTTGTCATTAAATCTATGCATTATTTGTAAATGTCAAATAATGAATTACATCATGAATAAAATCAACTAAAAACACATTACACACACTACCGTGCATTTTTCACAAACACATACATATTAAACGAAATAGAACGTTCAATGTCTTACTATGAAAACACATAACGTCAAAAATGTCAGATGTCTTTGTCAAAATACCGCTATTGCTTTTAAATGCGGCTGAGGTAATTAAACCTCTTTTCTATATTTAACGGGCGCGTTCAAAATTACTTGAAAATTATTACATTTTACTTGCATTTGAGAAATATTCGTACCAATTTGGACAATATGAAGTTTAGTTTTTTAATTAAAATTACAGTCAAATTTCGACCGATGCGACGGGTGACTAGTAATGATTATTTTGAGACGCAAATAGTACTATAAATTCCTACTAAGAGCATAGCACTTAGCACTGCGCGATTATGCAGAAATAAGAATAGTGTCGAAGTCTTCTGAAGTCGAACACAAAGCGTTCTACCTTTTAACAATATGAAGAAAAATGTCACGTAAATACACCAGAGAGGTCTTGAAAATAAAGTTTCTTGGTGCAGTACCTGTTGTACCTGTTGCAGGCACAAAATGTTCTTAGCGTTAAATTGGCTTCCCATTATACGCCGTGCTTTATAACGTGTAAAAAAACGAAACGAAACGTGCGGCACTCAGGGACTGCCGCGGTAATGCATACATAGCATTTTTTTATCAACTTGTGCAATTATAATTATTTATGTATTTATTTATTTATGAAGTATTTTTTTCTTTGATTAATTCAAGTTATTTTTTTAATACTATACAATTTCTCACAAACAGCTGCTTACATATTCGTCCGATTTCCGAGCAGGTCGTCTCGATACGTGCGAGCTTTGTACTGTACATACAAGTTAAGCGAACGCTCTAGCGCGCTACTTGGTAGGCGGAGTGGAGGTGTTAGGAAAATTTTCGTTACGGAATTTCTTGATTCGGTCGCCGCGCTCAAAGCACTCGATAAAAGCTATGCAATAGCTCAAAATTTGAAGGTGGTAAAAATCCTGTGGTTCGATACCGGCGGCACTACACGTTTTTCTGCGTAATAATAGTAGTGTTAGTTGATGTTTTCCTTTAATTTGAAGATAATAGGAAGGAAGACATACTTACGAGGTGCTCTAAGTTAGTCTTCAGCGTTATCAACAAATCTGTCGCCCTCTCTAGGTACTGTAAAGTAGGACTGTACTCGTAATATCTAGGGTTGACAGATGTCCTTAGGGCTGAGTTACCACTTCCCATTAGTAGACTGCGCATAAACTGTTCACTCGCCAGTCCAATAAAATCGTATTTCTGCTTACGTAGCCACCACCGAAAACGACAGTGTGATGGTGACAGCGGTGGCCTAACGTGAAGCTTAGAAACAAAGACAAATTAAGTCGAAAAAAAAGAACTATTGTGTAAAAAGGCACGGACGATCAGTCTGTGGAGAATTTGCGTTATAATAATAATAAAAAATAAGATACAATAAAAGTAACTTGAAAAAATATATAGATATTTTTATATTGAAGTCGCAATCGTGTTCGATTGTTACTTTATGATGTTTTGACACTGTTTGTTATTTTAAAAAATTAAATCAAACTTTACAATGTGATTTGTTGTTCCGTCCAAAACTTTTAAAAAGTACACGCAAACAACGGCTTTCAATACTACTTCGCTACTTCACTTTAATCCCGAAATTTACTGCTTTGCCGAACATTGGAACAAGTTATCGAAAATCAATTATATCCTAAGCACGGCTGCTGTCACGTAAGGGAACACCGAAAACCTCTCAGCACGCCATAACGCATAACAATAGAACGCTAATGAAGCTTAGCATTCGAAGTAAGAGCTATCGATTGTACGTTTATGTGAACGAATAAGCTTGAAGACTGGTGATTGGTTTCAATTCTTCGTCGATGATTGTTATGGGTCAATTTACGAGGATGTTTTAAATCTTAGAAGGTTCAAATCCATACATAAGAGTAGAGCATATAATTGCAATCAAGAGTAGTTTGGAGGACTGAGTAGGTTTATGATGAGTTTAAGTAGCAAATGAGCAAGCAGTCCACTAATAATAAATGTCATTGTTGCCCATCGACATCTGTAAGCAACTACACAGAGAATCCATCAATCCATCCATCCAATCAGCCTTTTGATGTCCACTGCTGAACATAGGCCTCCCCTAAATGGCGCCACTCCAACCGGACCTGTGCTCTCTGAATCCAACGGTTTCCCGCTGTCTTCTTCAGGTCATCGGTCCATCTGGTAGGGGGGGGGGGGGCGACCTGTACTCCTTTTGCCTAAACGTGGTCGCCACTCGAGGACCTTTCTTCCCCATCGGTTATCGGTCCTACGAGCGATGTGGCCAGCCCACTGCCACTTCAGCCTGCTAATTTTGAGAGCTATGTCGGTAAGCTTCGTTCGTCTACGGATTTCATCGTTGCGAATCATGTCTCGTAGCGAAATTCCGAGCATAACCCTCTCCATAGCACGCTGAGCGACCCTGAGCCTCCGAATGAGGCCTATAGTGAAGGACCACGTTTCGGCGCCGTAGGTCATCACTGGCAACACACATTGATCGAATAATTTCGACTTCAGGCACTGAGGAATTGTGGACGAGAAGATACTACGTAATTTCCACACAGAGAATAGTTAAATAGAATCCTTGCTATTTGAAATCAACCACAGATGCCGTGCTACGCCCGAGATCTATGACGATTCCTCATCTATATATTAATACATGAAACAAAATCTTGTGATTCGTTTTTAAGATACTTGCCGCAAGCGGAGGAGTATGAAATTACGCACGGTTATATTATGGTTGATGTAGAGAAGGATTGCGCAATGCTAATATTTTTTTCAAATATTGCATAAAATGAACTAAAAGCACATTACACTCACTATCTTGCATTTGACACAAACAAATATTGGTGTTACTTTGGACAATATGAAGTTTAGTTTTTTAATTTGTATAGGCCTACGGGGGCACTTACGAATTGTTACACGAACAATTTTTTTTTCTTACAATACTACCTGATCGGAACACGATCTCAACTGAAAAAATCCGGTAAGAAACTTAGCGGGTTTTATTTTGTTTTAATAAATCTCATTTTTTTATATATTTACAACCGTGATTTTTACATGTTAATAAAAGTTAGCTCCAGTATCTCATGAACTGATTCACGCTACAAACGCAAGAAATGCTTCACGCTAGAAAAAGATGTGGCGGTGGTACCTTCCTCGGTGGAAATATACGGGTACTGCCACCTTTAAAAATCTTGTAGGGAGACATACTTATCTGATGCATTCCAATCGAACGCTCAAGGGTAACAACGAATGTGTAAACTTCAGACATAAATATTATCCTATTCGAGGGTGTGTAATGATTGTTTTTTATATGTTAATAAAAGTTAGCTCCAGTATCTTGCCTTACAGTTCAGTAAAAAATAGCCCTGTTTGGCAAGATACGCTACGCTTTGACATTTATTAGATATACTATAGAAATGTATATTATTGCTCAGTCCCAAGTTGTTTTGTCTTCTATATAATCAGAAATTTTATAATACGCTTTACGGCAGAGTTTAATCTTAATCAATTTCTAATTTCAAAGGGAAATTTATTATAAAAATCGTAAAACCCATAAAATAATTATTAATGTTGTGAAGACGAGTAACATGTGCAGAGAGATTGTGCTTGCTACTTGTACTTATGTTATATGTGTCACAACGTTTATTCAATCTATTAATACTTTTCTTAACATACATTAATTCTCATATATAAATTGAGATACAACAGTCGTCGTCAACCCATTATTGTCCCACTGCTGGGCACGGGTCTTCTCTCGGAAAGTGAGAGTTATAGGCCATAGCTCACCGCGCTGGCCAAGTGCGAATTGGTTGACTTCACACACCTTCGGAAACTTTTTTTTAAAGAACTCTGGGTGTGTAGGTTTCCTCACAATGTTTTCCTTCACTGAAAAGCAGTGATAATTAATTTCTAATACGCACATAAATCAGTGGTGCGTGCCTGGTATGAACCTCGGACCTCCCGATCGAGAGAGCAAGTTTCAACCATTAGGCTATCACTGCTTTACATACAACAACAGTAGGAATATTTATTTCTTCAAATAATTAGTAGGTCACTAGCTATAGGTAAAAGCTTAATAGTCGAGCTGGATTTTTGTGGCTGATGTGACCCGAAAACTATATTACTATAATATTAGTATGTTATTCTAGCCTTGTGGGCCAAATTGCACTAAGCTCGTTAACTAAATAATAGCTACTAGCCAGTTCTTCAATGGACACACTTACTTGTCAGTAATGGAAGGAAAACATATAAATATTATCATTATTATCAACCTACTGCCGGCCGCTGCTCACTCTCATTAATAAAAAGATTTAGAGCAACATTATATTATATTCCTTTGAGAAATCTCTGAGAAGACATAAACTCTGGCACACAACCTGTGTGCCAGAGTTTATGTCTTTTCGTTTATGTTTTTTAAAAATAGGGGTTTAATTAAGTGTTAGTAAAAACATGTATAAGTACTACTATACAAATTTTATTCAACCTGAGAGCTTTGTAATTAATGTCATGTAATTATTTTAAAAAAAATATTAATATTTATTATTATTATTTATTTAAATTCAATAATTTATTAGTACTAGTCACCCGTAGCATCGGCCGAAATTCGACCGTAATTTAAATTAAAAAACTAAACTTCATATTGTCCAAATTAGTACGAATATTTCTCTAATTCAAATCAAATGTCATCTGACATTCTTGACGTTGTGTCTTTTTATAGTAAAACATTGAATGTTCTATTTCATTTACTAAGTACATATGTGTTTGTGACAAATGCAAGGCAGTGTGTGTAATGTGTTTTTAGTTGATTTTATGTATGAAAAATGCATTATTTGAAAAAAATATTAACATTCTGCACTCCTTCTCTACGTCCACTATAACCGTGCAAAATTTCATACTAATCCGTCCGCGGCATATTACTTAAAAATCCGTCACAAATTTTTGCTTCACGTATTAATATAATAATGCCTGCATTAATTTGACATTTCATTATGTTACTGTAATTGTATTTGATAAATTAAAAAATGTAATGTAAAAGAAAATGTAACTCGATATTATTGTTTTAATTAGTATAAGTGGTATTGCATCGTTCTAATTAACAATAAATAAATAAATAAATAATAAATAAATGGTACCGAATTGACACGCAAAGGGCTCCGGGTTTGACTCTCGGCTAGGCAGATATTCAAATGACGAGTTCAAAATTCCGTGTGTAGGTGTTTGAATATATTTATGACGCCCGTACTACAAATACTCTATCGCGAGGCTTTGACTAAAAAAACTTTAAATACTAACTGTTTTTAAAATTTCTAAAAAATCTGACGCAATTGACCCGATCTCTGTAACAGTTAAACTATATCAACAATTAACGCCACGAAGCTTTGAAAAAGCATAGAAGAAAGTAAAACTTTATACATCCAAGTGTCGATATCGCCGACCCTTCCGACCGCTAAAGTAGCGGACTTTTCTCGTTCAAGCGGACTTTAATGTTCGGAGCTTTCATTGAAATTCTTCAGCGCTTCAAACTCAAACACTATCTCTTCAATTTGCTGCTTTATCAGTTTTCAAAAGCTCCACCTCAAACATTTTCACTTGTAAAGAACATTTTACTTGTAAACCGTTTCTATTGAAATTATTTTTATTCAGACGGCTTAGAAATAAATAACTTCTAATTCACTTTTTGTTATACGAATATTAGAATGTATACTTATTTTAAGGTCATTGAAAGGAATGTTTGTTTTTATTCTATTAACGTGAACAAGGGAGTTATGGCAATTTACTTGAACCTAATCAGGTAATAAATCTTAGAATATAATACGTTTTATATACCTAAGTAGTCACCCGTGGCAACGGCTGAAACGACCGTAATTCTACTCAAAAACTAAACTTGATATTGTCCAAAGTAGAACGAATATATGTTAAATATAATTAAATTTTATTAATTTTCAAGTTATTTTAAATACAACTGAAACGAGATTTAATTGATTAACAATAAGCCAAATCGGGTAGGTATATTAATAAAGACATTTGACATTTTTGACGTTAAATGATTTCATAGAAGGCATTATTGTTGATTTCGTTTTTTATATATTTGTTTGTAATTAATGCACGGTGGTGTGTGTAATTTGTTTTAGTCGATTTTATGTATGTTTTATGCATTATCTGAAAAAAATATTAGCATAGCTGTCTATGGGCGGCAGTGATAATTTACCATCAGGTGGACTGCTCGTTTGCTGCTACAGTTGTTTAAAGAAAAGTAAAATAAAAACCAACTTAGTTGCCAAACTCAATGACTGAGATAAGAACTACTGGTTCGAAACAAGATTCCTTCACGTTTCCTTACTTTCTAACATTAACCGGAAAACTTCGAAAAGTACACGAAGTGGAATCCCCTTACCTACTCAATCCGGTCCCAATAACAATTGGCAAAAACTAATTAGGGTCCCTGCTTTTTACAATACACTTTTCACTGGGTTGAAAGTCAAAATACGAGCAATGTTTTTATTCAACAATATATTAGTCTCTTTTAACGTTTTAACTACGCAAACTGATTCTTCCATCAATTTCAATGGTAATATGCGTAATTTTTCCCGACTGCATCATACAGAAGGCAATGTTTTTCGAACGTATGTAAGTACGCTGGTTTCTTTGTTACGTATTTCTACCAAAACGGCTTGGCAGATTGTAACACGTGACATATTATTGGAATCTACTAAGCTGTCATGACATAGGCTCTTTAAGTTTTGAATGTGGCACCTGCGGTCAGAGTATTGATAGCCTAATGGTTGAAACTTGCTCTTTCCATCGGGAGGTCAAAGGTGCAAACCCAGGCACGCACCACTGATTTTTCTAAAATTATGTGCGTATTAGAAATTAATTATCACTGCTTTTCGGTGAAGGAAAACACACAAGAGTCCACTACTACGCGCTTGGCCTGCGCGGTGGACTATGGCCTTAGACTCACTCATCCTGAGAGAAGACCCGTGCCCGGCAGTGGGATAATAATGGGTTGACGAGATACCTGCGATCAGAAAAAATGGACAATTAATTTACTATCGTTACAATATGGATATCAAATAAAAGCTTATAAATCGACCACTGCAAATAAAAGAGGGTACGCGGTGAGAAGAAAATGAGGCACTCGATGTAGGGAGTCGATATGGAGGGTATAAAGACTCGGGAGGTACTTAGGACTCCTTCACTGCGAGACATTGTCTGAGAACAATACTCTGCCCATTTACTTATCGATGATTGTGTTAAAATTTAATTAGTTTCGAAACGCTGCTTGATTTTAAATGTACTGTCAAAATTGTTATTTTTTTTAATAAACTGTAAGTTCTAATAAGTTGACCACAGGACAGGTACTTGAATGGTTAATTTAGATTTCTGTTTGTTTATGTATTCGTTGTTGTATGTCCTGTATGTATGTCCATTGTACCCATGACATAGCAGAAAATCCTGACATGAGCCGAAAAACCCAGCAGTTTATATAATCATCAAAGGTGGTAGAACCAGTGAAGTTCGACCGGGGAAGTACCACCGCCACACCTATTTCTCGCGTAAGCAGTTCTTGCGTTTCGATTGAAGGGTGTGGTTGCCGGCACACTTTCACATGAAGCGACCATCATAGTCCTCGGGAGTAGCGACGCATCTGTGATTGACTTCAGATGGAACCCATGTTCTGTATGAAGTTGCATGCTCGTTTGCTACTTCAGTCAAATAAAAAAAAAATCAACTGAAACTAGCATCCAATCGATTTACACAGTCTCTGAGTTTACTTCTTAAGAATTTATTTGCATATATAAGGGCCCGGTATGAGAAAAATGTGAGGAGTAAAATCTACTGATGAATGACCTCGTTACGTTTTTGACGCAACCCTTTGGTGCAGAACTTTCTAATTTGGTTGTGAGTATTAAGACATATATAGGACACGCTGCAAAGAGACTATATCTGTATGTGATTGTGCTTGTTTATTTATATATTACTAGCCTTTGCCCGCGGCTTCGCTCGCGTGGAATTTAGTCTGCCACATAAAGTTTGCAAGGTGGTAGAGCAATGGTTCAACCAGGGAGACATCACCGCCGCACCTATTTCTACCGTGAAGCAGTTCTTGTGTTTCATTTGAAGGGTGTGCCTACCGGCTCACTTTTATAAGAGGCGATCATCATAGTCCTCGGGAGTAGCAACGCATCTGTGATTTACTTCAGATTGAACCCTTGCCCTACTTCCTAAGGCGATTAACATACGGTACCGCTCACTGCCACGGTAGGCGGTGAAGCGGATCTCATATTGTATTGGGGTCTAATAAATCCATTGATGCCTCACAAACGTACACCGACTGGCCGCGCCGTCCAGCGGTGTTCTCATCACCACCGTGTCTCCGCGCGAACGACAGTGCGGGGGGTCGGCGCCTCACATACGGGCTGGCGCCTAACCGCGCGGATCATCGTTGAAGCAAAAATGCATTTCGATGTCGAAAAGTTTATTTTGATGATCGGTCCATCCGCGCGTATAGGTGCGTAAACCGCCTTACCGCGCGGAGCACCGCTATTCGCGGCGGTGCGCGGTGCCGTGTGTTAATCGCCTAAATCAGTGTGTTCAAATTTCAAATCACAGGCACGTATATTAATTTGAATTAGTTTTGTCGGCAACAGATATTAATTCTTACTCTGAAATTAAAAGTTTTAAGAAAGGGTCTCAAAACGCGTGACGGTTACCAACGCGCAGTTAGCTAGCGTGGTCAACTACGACCTGAACTACTGCTAATCTGACATATGTGCCGAGTTGTGTTACATTAAAAGGTCGATGACGATTGAATAACATATTTAACCTTTCCGCTGTTTCATTCTCATTGACTTTTTTTCTTTTTTGTCGAGGGAGAAACCTTCAAAAGGTACGCCGTGGGAGCGAGCAGGGTTATCTGGGATTCTTATAGTACCAGGACTCCGGGATCTTCAAAGGAACGCAACTGGAGTCCTCTGAGTGCATTGCCCCATCGGGCTCCTCCCAAGTGAGCGGCTGGGCCCACCACTCCATCTGGTCTGTACCACGATATGCGACCACACGTATGCCACCGTCCTTCCCGGGATCGCCTTGCTGGACGGTTCAAGCTCCGTCCATCCTGGCTCTCACGTTAGCATGCGACCACACATGCTGACATCTTTCCCGAAGTTGCTGACTGGGTGTTTGGAGCTCTCCGTCTAGCCGCCCGCAACCCCAAAAACTCCCTTTTAGTTGCCTCTTACCACAGACAGGGGATACCGTAGCCTTATTCCCGGAACTACAGAGACGTCATTGACCTTTCACATTTTGCTCCGTATTTTATAACAATTCAAATATTAATATCATACAACTTCGTTGTATACGGCGGCGGCGCACGGCGCGTACTGCCGGTCAATCAATTGACTACGCAATATGTTATACTCGTAATATCTTCTAAACTACTTATCCAATTTACATGATGTGAAAAGCAGATTCAATCTTTATTAGATTTTTTGCTAGATTTTTTGAAATCATTTATTTTGATAAAGATTAATATTTAGTTTGTATAAAACCCATGGAAACATCAACCTGATATTTTTAAAATGTTCAAAGTATAAAAAGAGTTATTGTGGGTTATACATAAAATATAGACATATGCTGTCGCGGACTTTTATTTAGATCTATGTGAGCCAAACAATCCCACGGTACATTATATTTAGATATCTCCAACGGCTTAGGCAGCGTACGCGAAGATAACTCTCAGAGCACAACTTTTTTTCCGACTAACCTGATATTTTTCGTTATATTATAATCTTATAAAAAAAATCATTATAAATTATAGCCCATGTGTGATTCTGATGTATAACCTATACTACTGTAAAGTTTCAACTTAATCCGTTGAGTAGTTTTTGCGTGAAAGAATAACAAATACACATACATCCTCACAAACTTTCGCATTTATAATATTAGTAGGATTATGTATATTAATTTAATTAATTTGTTGATTTACTCTTTCATAAAGGTATCAATCTTTTTTCAGTTAAATAAACTCTTTGCGTCTGTTTAGACAATCGGAAGAGTAAACTCCAGTCGTGCGTCGGAGCTGACACAAACACTTTTTTATTTTAATAATTTAACAATTTTACTTGTGACACTACACCCTTTACTGGATTGAAAGTTAAAGTGAGTAATGTTTTCGTTCGAAAACATACTACTTTCTGTTCACTTTTCAACTGTGAAAAGCGGTACTTTCAAACCGATACCAATAGTACAATGGGTGCTTTTAAAAGGTAATATTTATACTTCCATGAACTTTTCCTGGCAACTGGGTGTATTTTCTTAACATAATAGAGTTTTAAATGCTTCTACTCTTTTTATGTTTACGTCTATAAGTATGAATTTACAATTTTGACTATTTACTACTATTGAAGGTGGTAGGACTCGTGTAGTTCGACCGGTGAAGTACCACCGCCACACCTATTTCTAACGTGAAGCATTTCTTGCGTTTCGAAGGCAGAGTGTGGTTGCCGGCACACTTTAATATGAGGTTTTTATAGTCTTCGGGAGTGGCAACGCATCTGTGACTGACTTCAGATAGAACCCATGTTCTGTATGACGTTGATTACAGATGCCCATGAGCGGCAGTGACCACTTACCATCAGGTGGACTGCATGCTAGTGTGTTACTTCAGTCTGATAAACTGTAAATTGATAATTATTCATATACGATTTTGATCTAGGGGCCCGTCGAAATGTTTTCTGAAAAACCAAATTTGTTCTCGAAGTTTAACCACAAACACGCAAAGTTCATGACATTTTAATTACCGAATAACCGCAGGACAATGCCTACCTTTGTTCCTGTTTACTTTAGAATTCATATCTCATTTTATAATACACATGCCTTATCCCGCGATGTTGTCTTTCAAGTTTGAAATACTTTTAGACATTCTTTTGCTAAATTGTTAATTAAAATTTGTAATCTATATAATATTAATACGTGAAGCAAAAACTTGTGATTCGTTTTTAAGACTTGTCTTTTTAAGTACTTGCCGCGGATGGAGAAGGATGAAATTATGCACTACAGTTGATGTGGAGAAGGATTACCAAATGCTATTTTTTTTAAATAATGCATACAACATATCCGAAATCAATTTAAAATGCATTACATACACTACCTTGCATTTGATACAAATACATAAATAATAAACGAAATTTAAACATTCAATGTCTTACTATGAAAACACATAACTTCACAAATGTCAGATGTTTTTGTCAAAATACCCGCCACTGTTTTTAAATGCTTAGTTAATTAAACTTTTTACCTAAAAAGGCTTATTTTAATAAAATCAATACAATACAATCAATTTATTAATTGGGAAATATTCGTGCCACTTTGGACAATATGAAGTGTAGTTTTTAAAGTTTCGAAGTCGAAATTCAACCGTTGCGACGGGTGGCTAGTCACTGTAAATATGTGTAAAATCATAATTCGGCAAAAAAAAAATACCCTTAACCAAGTGTATGTAAAAGTATCCTAACTAAGCAGCATTAGCTATTCATCAAACAACACAGTATAAAATAATAATTTACATTTAAATGATATCACTGTTAAAGCAATTAAGGTAATATCCCGACCACATAACCACACAAGTCGTGGCATTTTAATTACCGATGTACAGAAAACAATACCTTTGTTCAGCTAACATTGGTCGGATCGCTCCGCTCTTTAAATTAAAATAATAATGAACTCTGGTTAAATATGGAAAATTTGTTCTGTCTAGACCTATGTTAATTATGTTGTATCGCGGCTGTCACGTTTAACAAGAATACTTAAATAGGTACTTAATGTTTTATATTCTTTATTAATTATTACAGAATATTAAATAATTAAAATTAAATTATATATCATATCATAATTATATAGAAAATAATAACTTAAATTTATAAAGATACAAATTGCCAAATTAAAAATAAAAATCTGCATCCAAATTACTGTCCCTAGTATGAGTTCCCAGATAGCTGGCAACATTACCTCGTTGAATAGTAAGGCTAATTCGTTGACCGAGGTACTTAATTGCTTGTAACTTTTTTTAGCTAAATGCATTTTAATTTGGGCGTCATTTAAATAAGTTGGGTTAATTTATAGATTGAAGAGATAAGTATAATATTAATATTATACTTATCTCTTCATCTCTTCTTCTTATCTCTTCTTAAGGATTGAATTCTCAATAAAATGTAATAAAACTGTAAGCCCGGAACACTTTTACATGAGGCGACCATCATATTCCTCGGGAGTGGCAACGCATCTGTGATTGACTTCAGATAGAACATATGTTCTATTTGGAGTTGCTTACAGATGTCCATTGCCGGCAGTGACCACTTACCATCAGGTGGACTGTAAGCTTGTGCTACTTCAATCTGATAAAAAAAAGTTCCAAAATAGAGTTTTTCAATTTGGAACATACGCCTCACAGCTGTTTACACACGTGACTTACATTTCGATATTAGTAAGAAATACTTCGGTACTTAAATTTATCTCACTGCCTGGGCACAAGTATCCTCTTATTGCGTGAGATCATACGATCTTAATCTAAGACACTGGCAAAATGCGAATTAATAGACTTCACAGAGCTATGGGGTGACTTTGCCACACATTCATATGAAGTATTGGATGTTAAAAAAATAAGCTATAAATGATAATAAATAAAAATATATGTTATCAAAAAAATTTGCTATAAAACGCTATATAATAATTAATTAATAACCTTCACTGTATCATGCGCCTTAAACAACAACATTTGTCTTTGAATTTTTTTCTGTACCTAGTTTAGTTTAATAACAATCTATCTACCCACAACTGCACTACGCTAGCTAATCAATATAGTTTGTTTTAATATTCACATTGTAATTTCTCTGTAAGTGATTTTGTGTAAAATCTTTTGAGAAATAAATGTCTTTAAACGTAAGTCTATTTTCTTAATCCTTGAGAGTAAAAAAGATATGACCTTAATTACAATCCGAATCGACCACTGTAGTCATTACAATGTTAAAATTATGTTAACGGTAATTTACTAAGTATATTTTAATTTATTCGTAGATAGAAAAATCTTATTAAATACTGTTCTTTATAGAATTGGATCTACAAAAGATTAAGCTTATTTAGAATTCGAGTGGGAATAAATACTAGTATGTTTTAATAAGATTCAGCTGTAGAAACTATTGCAATATTTTATGGTTCACTAATTGACCCGGCGAACTTCGTTATGCCTAACTTCGTTATGTCAAAAGTCTAAAATTATCAGTGTTCTACCACTTGTGCATGTATTATACATAGAAACATTCCTCCTGAATCACTCTATGTATTAAAAAAACTGCATTAAAACCCGTAGCCTAGTTTGAAAGATCTAAGCATACATAGGTACAGACAGCGGGAAGCGACTTTGTTTTATACTATGTAGTGATGCTTACTCCTGTTATCCAAAAGTCTGTAAATGTAAAAAAAATGCAATAAAAGTCAATACTTGAAAAATAATCCAAGTCTCGCAAGTCAGTTTTTCCACCGAAAAAAAAGTTGTGAGATCCTTGTAATACCAAGTCGATTATTAACTTATTTAGTCCCTGCTTAAAGGAACATTCTTTCTTAAGTTGTTACGTAATGTTCTAACCAAACAACATCTTATAGTGACCATATCAATATTAAAAATCTTTAACGCACTGCCGTGCCCCCAGATAATTTATATATTTATTTTAGATTATTTATATTTATACATTTGCGTAAGATGGTGGATAATATTTCGTATATAAACTATGGGACAGAATAATAAAAAGACATGCTTTATAGCTATTAATTCTGCATGCCTACTAATATTTTATTTTCTGAATCTACGTAAATGAGATCTACCCGTTCGTAGCCTCGCAAGACGCTACGGTTCTCAGCTCGCTTATTTTTATATTATCTTTTATGTCCCAACATGACCTAACAATGTGCCTGGGCTATTATTACAACATAACGGTTGATATATGAAGATTGGATTTATAATCCTTTATTGTTAAATCATTTTACACACATAATTTAATGTTATTTTTGAAGTGAAACTTCTTTATCGGGATTGGAAAAAAGTTTAGTGTAACATTTTTTCGTTACGCGCCATCTTTTTCCGTTACGCACCATCTTTTTTTTATCCCTACCACGCGTGATATTAGATAGATTATTATAGATTAGATTATTAGATAAAGTTTAATAAAAGCCTTTTATTAAACTTTATCTAATTTAACTTTATTTAACCAATTTCTGTAAAGTTGCATATAGTAATTATTTTTTGAAAAATAACGTCATAAAGAAGTTTCACTTCTTACGAGTGTACGCTAGTACACGCACACATTTTTTATTTTAATTAATCACAATCATATTTTTGTCTCGATCTTTTATGGATTATATGAAAATAACTACAAAATAAATTAAATGAAACTATTTTAACACAGTATTTTTTTCTTAATTTATAATAGTTAAGAAATTTGAATAATAAAAAGTTATGACATCACTATCCTTACTATTGTAGGGAATTAATCGACAAAAAATTTTTTATTGCCCTATTTTATATGAAAGTCTATGATAACATCAGTTCCATGCTCGTTTATTACTTCGATCTTTGAGACTTATCACTACGTAGTAGAAAACAAAGTCGCTTCGCGCTGTCTGTCCCTATGTTAGATATTTAAAACCACGCTACGGATTTTAATGCATTTTTTTAAATACATAGAGTGATTCAAGAGGAAGGTTTTATCTATAATATTTGCATAATATAGTGGACGAACTCAGATAATTTTAGATTTTTGACTTTTAGACGGAACGAAGTTCCCCGGGTCAACTAGTATATTTTAAAATTTATATAAAAACAAATATATAAGATCAATAAATTAAATTTAAAAATTGTAGTTGACACAGTCGTACACAACAAGATCATGACCCAAGCGTAGCCTGCTTGCTACGCCTGGTTCTACGTGTAGCACCTCCGACATCGCTTCATTACGAGCTACGTAAGCGCTACGTAGCTCTTGAAGAAAGACTTGAAAATCAAAAAATATTTTGCATATAAATATCAATACGCATTTCAAGAATTATTTTTAACTCATTGAGTCATATTTAAGTAACATCATAATTAAATAAAATTGACTTCAAATTATACCATTGAAGTACTTGTGTGCCACTGTTTCATTTTACGCGCTTTTTTTCTTATAAACTAAAGTACTAGAAAATAATTCCAAATGGGTTTACCATATGGTAGAACCAGTGTACTTTGACCTGCGAAGTACTATTGACATATTTAATTCTAGTGTGAAGGAGTTCTTGTATTCGGTGGAAAGGTGTGGTTATCGGCACATTCCCACGTATATACTTTACTACAACAACGTGGCAAGTACAAATTGACCTTTTTGTGTAAAATTTCATAATTATCATGTCTTTTCTAAAAATTTGCCGCTAAGCCAGTAGTAGTACCTAGTAGTAAATTTCTTTAAAATGAATGGACTTACACAGACCTAATACGATGATTGTAAATATTATTATATTTATAATCCTTAAAAATAAGGAATTTTGTTTTGTGTAACTCCACACTTCCCCTTCTATAAAATAGTAGTTTTCATGACAATGCTTTATTCTTGTAAAGAGGCTACATATACTCGTAGTATCTGCACATGTTGTTTGTTCAGTTACACGTAGTAACGTTTCAAAGTATCTCATCTATGATACGGTGTCGCTGTTATTTAAGACGCAGTAGAAGAACTTTCATTTATCTTATAAAACTTTTTCTTAGCCAACATTTACGAATGAACCTTAAGTCAAGGACGTAAAGTTAAAGATGGCGTTGATGGCACACAACTTTAGGAGCCTATGACACGCTTGAACAGCTTATATAGCAACTGTTTTTGACAGTATCGAGTCATTTATCATTTGGTAAGATAAAGAAGCAGTGGACGATGTAATTCGAAAGCAAATGTGTTGTAACTCAAACATTTTGAATTAATCAAAGTGAGTCTCAATTTTTTTTTGTAAAAGTAAAATGTAGATAATTTTTATGTTTGATTTTTGAAGCAATGATAAGGCAAAAGGTTTTTCTTAATGATGTTTAGTAGTTAGTTCCTCTTATGTTTAGTGGAATCTGATCACGGATTTTGTAATAAAAACGGGACTGCAATAAATGTGCGTACGACCATAAACTGTGAATTACACAGGTACTAGTTTTAGGTATCGCGGTCTAATGTACAAGCTTAGACAGACTATAAAAATAAATTCTTTATTCGCTTAACAATCTTCTTTATATATGTATTTGGATAGAGACTACAAACTAAATGACTACATCCCTTTAAACTACACGATAGTGAACTTCTTTTAAAATAAAAAAAAATAAAGACTAAATTCACCTGCATCAGATGAAACATAATTATGACTGAAAATGAAATGGTGTTAAACGTTCATTGAAGGAATTAAAAGTTAAAATAATAAAGCAGTTCTATATATGTTTTATGCATTATTTGAAAAATATATTAGCATTGCGCAATACTTCTCTACATCAACTATAACCGTGCATCATTTCATATTCCCCCGTCTGCGGATTTTTTTCTTCACGTATTAATATACAAATTTTACATATCTTTTTAATCTGACACAGTGTAGGATCGTACGCGTGATCTGAAAACATTAAAGCAGGACAAAATCAAACAAGCTGAACTAAATCCGCCTGACACATATTGGACTCTGTGTCGTTTACAAGAAATGGGGGTCTTGAATAAGTGCAGAAAGTACTTTAAAGCGGGCTTGCATTGATATTCCTACAAGTTGAGAATCCGTAGCCAGTATTTACTCTTACTGTTGACTGGTCTTTTAAGGTAGCATTAACTTAAAGGAAAAAGCGGAACTTGCAAAAGTATTTTTAAGCTATTGCATAGCTTTTATCTGGGGCTTTGAGCGCGATGACCGAATCAAGAAATTCCGTAACGAAAAAACCTAATACCTCCCAGTCTGCCTACCATGTAGTGCATATGGCACGACTGTGTGAAGCTCACACGGATCGAGACGAGCTGTTCAAAAATCGGACGAATATGTAAACAGCTGTTTGTGAGAAAGTATACAGTATTAAAGAAAAAAACTTGAATTAATTAATATCAAAGAATAAAATAACGCATAAATTAATAAATAATAATAATTGCATAAGTTGCTATGCTATGCAATAGCTTTATCGCGGCAGTCCCTGAGTGCCGCACGTTTTTTTTATATGAAATGGTTGCTCACAAGTTGTGGTTTAAATAACTTTCCAACATATATTTTGATTCAGTTGTAAGGAACGTCTTCACAAAAAATCTTTGGTGGCGAGAAGAAACCGTTGATAAGTACTATTGGTAGATTAATGCCACAACCCGTTTAGTTCGTTTTCTTTTTAGGAACCATATGATACACAACGCTAACTTACCACCACCACCACCAAATTTTATACTGTTTGTGATTTGCATATATTGTATTTTAGTTTTAAATCATGTATTGCAGATGTAAACCTATTTTGTTAATTGATTTTACTCAACGGCCCGCAGTGTGGAACGGTTGCAGTAACCGACACTGACTGTCAGACACTCAGAATTTAGGTAAGTATTTATAACATTTACGATTTATATAATCATTTTGACATTTTAATCATAATCGCGAGGTAAGCAAAAGTATAAAAAGTTCTATTGTTTCATTAAAAAAAAAACACGGATTTTTTTCTTTTATCTTATATTGCTGATTGCAAAGACCATCCTGAAATTCAACGCTAAATAAAACGAGTCCGAGCGCCTCGGGGCGAATATATTACGAATAAATTATCTGGATTTAGACGCCATACTCGTAATTTAAGTCCCTGTGGGTGGCATACTTTACTGCGAGTTAGCCTTTAATGAATTAAGTGAATTTGGCGAAGAGTTCATACGTTCAACGACAGATGCTTCGTGGTTCTACTTTAGAGGTACCACCGCCTCATTAATTACGCTTTATGAGAGCTATGTCAAGCGCTGCTCTTCTGGTTTGGTAAAGGAGGAACTTACACGAGGCATGCCAACTTAGTTTGGTAATACAAGGTCTTTAACCTGCCTATACTCGCGCGTTGGTCTGTGAGACCGACGAAACATTTTCGTAATTATTTTAACGCACGAAAATCCTGACAAGTCGAGCTTCTCGCTAGCTGCCGGATTTGTTACTATCTTTATTTTAGGGTAAATTGCACGTTCGTGTAAAACTCACGTGTTGTCGTATTTGGCGCATATCGGTCCGTGAGACCGACGCTAGTATATGTAGGTGCAACTTTTTGTGTAATTAACGTAGTGCATATATATTTTTTTGCAAAGTTTCAGTACTTTATGGTGTATGTATAGTAAAATGTGCGTATAATTGTTTCTATGTAATATATTTTAACCAATCCCTTATTATTTTTAATTTATACTTCATATCAAAATGGACGATGATTCTATTAGATGCTGGATGAATTAGGTCCTGGCTCTAACTATAAAGATGACAATAAAACAATGTGGAGATACAAGAAGAATCATTATACACAAGAGGCAAGCAAGAGGAAGACAATGAGTAGACATCTGAGGTAGAAGGTACCTAATGTGTAGAAGGTAATGTGGAATTGTCGTTTTGGTTTTGTATGTATATGGCTTTCATATTGATACGAATATCACGAATAATAAGAATTACTTACAATGTACCCAAAAACAATATATAATGATTGGACCAAAAAAAATTTACTGATGTGAATAAATTCGAAATCTGAACAACTTGTGCGAATCCCCATGGATTTGAATAATGCTCGATTTTGGCTTCCTGTGAATATTGTTTACGTTGCGGTTCGATTGACACATACGAGAACGTAAATAGAAGAAAATGTATTTGAAGGAATGGAAAATACATTTTTCCGGCTTTGTACTTGTCTTTTGGTTTATTTGGACTGAGGAGGATTTATTTTGTAGATGAATTGAAACGTCTTTATTTTGTATGGGCCTACGGTGGCTCTTACACATTGTCAGTTACAATTTTATTGTGCACTACCACGGGATCGTTACATGATCTTAACTGAGAAGATTAGGAAAAAAAGGCGGGTTTGGTTTTTTTGTATTTTTTTTCTTCATTTTTATGTATTTTTTTGGGCACAGATAATAAAAATTACTCTAGTATCTTGCCTTACATGACTAAACAGGCTTATTTGGCAAGATATGCTATACTTTGACAATGAACTAAACATGTTAAGTATTGCTCAGCCCCAAGTTGTTTTATCTTCTATGAAAATGAAAGTGAAAAATGATTTATTGCAACAAAATTCAAAATTCAAATTCTATGTAAAAAAAAATATATATCATACTTTCCGACATATTTTGGTCTTAATCAGTTTTTGAAATTATTGATAGCGCCCATGGGCAAAGAAAATATTTAAGACTTCTACGTAACGTGAATATTAGATTACCTGTCATTGTTGATTATATTCAAGCGCTTCATACTGGCATGGCTCTCTATCTTAGTATTCCTTTGAAACCTGCAGATCTATTGTACGTACGAAATTCATAGTTCATTGGAATTTATTAGTATTTCTAACTCAAGGTGACTTACAAATATCAGCTCTTGAAGAAATGGTTAACAAATTCACGATATTACCCATTTGAAATCTAAAGCCATAAGTTTTACACTTAAAGCCCATTATAAATTGAGTTTTGTCACCTTTTAATGTAGTATTTTATAAAGATCGTTGTAGATATAAATAATTCCATAGAATGTGAATGTTTTTCACTGAGATAATGAAAGAATGCAGTGTGTTGTTAATTGATCCGTTGTCAAAGAACGCTCTTTATATTATGATATACGTATATACGTTTCATCTTGAAGTCACATTATCAATACCGCTCATACTGATTTCTTACTAAATGCATTTTCTACTATTGGGACCATTAAAAAGTGTTTACGAATTACGAATGGTGTTTACCTTTTTAATGGTCCCGAAAACTCAGGCGAAGAAAAATTTGTGTTTGAGTTTTAAAGTCTGAATTGATACTAAATTCGTTAACATCGCAGCTTGGATTAAATAATAAAAAAACAAGTGTTTTTTTACGGAAGTAATAAACGCGCATGCGACTGCAGGTATCGGGAAGACTTACCTGATGTTAAAAGTCGTGGACATCTGTACATATATAAAACGTATACGATATATAAAACAGAATTAGCCTAAAGGTCAATATGATTAGTATTAAACTGAAGTCAATCATTAATACGTTGTTACTATCAAGGACTAATATAATCGTCGAAAGCGTCTGTGATTGCCTTTATTAAATAGCTTGAGGCTTATGCTTACTTTCTTACTACAATCGGATAACTGGTTGCATCATATGAAAGTAATTCGGCAAATACATCCTTCCACCAAAACGCAAGAACTTCACGGAAAAATGGGTAGTGTTATCTCCACGGTCGTATTTACACTGGTAAGGAAACCTTGTAAGGAAAGGCTCTCCATTTCACAAGAAAGCTCGTTAAAATTTAACTGTGCTTTTTGTTTATATCTTCTGATGTATGAATATAAATACATAATTATATAAGTAGTGATTAGTTAAAGTATGAATCCGTTCATTCTAATGTATGAGACTGTCATGAATTGACCACTTAATTATGCGAAGCATCGAAATGTAGCGTAGAACTCCAAAAAACTTATATTACTGTTAGAACAAAATTAGGTACCGCAACCAAGCCACAGTTCTACCAACGTATACATATGTACATACACAGATTTGTCAACGTAGACAAATGCACACGCATTACTCACTCGCTGAATAACAAATTACTGTGCTTGTACAAAAGTGCTTGCTTTGTAACTGATCGAGCGTACAGCCATTTGGTACAATGACCACTTTATTCATCCCTATTTCTAACTTCAGTATGCTTCGGGAGGTATCGCTGCCACAGGTATAGCGGTAGGTACACAGGTAGCGCGAAGCAGTGTAAGTTTCGACGGAAGAGCGTGTTTACGGGGTTACTTTCATAGGAGTTGAAAAGATAGTCTTCGGGTCAGCTTAGTCCATGGACGACAGCGACTACTTACCGTTAGATATCACCGAGTGCACTTTGAATAAAATAATATACGTCTATTTTATTACATATACTTTTTTGTTCTTGAGGGGAAACCTTCAAAAGTGACCCGACGCTGAGAGAGCGACGCAGGGATATGTGGGATTTTTACTGCACTAAAACATCCCGGTTACCGTCTTCGACGCTACAAAAAGTACTCCAGGATCTCCAAAGGAACACAACCGTAATCCTCTGAGCGCGTTGCTCCATCAGGCTCCTCCCAGAAGGGCGGCTGGGCCCACCGTCCCGTCTAGTCTTTACGACGGTATGCGACCTTTATACCCCCGTCCTTCCCGGGGTCGCCTGACCGAACGGTTCTGGCTCCCACTCCAGCCACTCGCAACCCCGAGAGCCTCTTTTAGTCGCCGTTTACGACAGACAGAGGATGCCGTAGCCCTAGTTTAATCCCGGAACTACAGGGACGATAATATATATACTAATTGTCCGTTTAAGCAGTCTGCGTTTTATAGTTTAAAAAAAATAGTTTTTAATTAATTTATATCATTCATTAGTTTAGACCATTCATAAGCGTAATATAAGCAGTATAGTATAGTTCATTTCTCTCTATGACCTCAGAGAGTGTCCTCAGAGACACAGTGTTCCCAAAAACGGTCACCATAAGATTGCTCAAGTAGCGCAACAAAAATCCTAGAAGACATGCGGGCTCCAAAAAAGTAGTAGTATGCAGGCTATACCTACGCAGAATATGACAGACACTTAAGTTGTTGATTAAAAATTACTCTTCCCACATAAACAATAGGGTATAATTATCCTAGAAAGTACGATAAAACAAACATTTATACGGTACAATCCGTACTTCTACAACGTCCTTTAACCCCTATTTCACCAGTAAAACTTATTAAACATCTCGTTCACTGCGTTCGTTCTCCCTTTATAATTGGGTTCATTCGCTCCTCAGTTTACGTCAAATTATATTTGAGATTCGTTGAGATTAATTTTGCTGCAAAAGTTCCGAATTCCCAGCTCAGTTTCTCGCAACAACATCGCACTTTGTTGGGAAATCAATTTCTTCGGAGCAAAGTTTGCGTCACAGATATTTTTCCTACAGTTCGGTAGTGTATTTACTTTAATGTAGTATAGTTACTGATTAGTTCTGATTACACGCGCCAGTGGCTCAGTAATCGTGTTGCAGACGTTATTGTCTATTCACGAACTTGGAGTAATAATCGTTACCCTCGGATACTTTGTCGAGCAAGTGCCTCCATTCTTGTGAACATTTCAGGTGAATGAGTTTTGTGAACGGCAATCGGGCGCGCGTCTAATCTTTGCATTAATATTGTATATACTGATATCACAGTTTTCGAGCATCTTGGGTATTAATGTCTATGGTATCTATATTATTTTACCTTACTGCGTTAGGAGAGAAATTTACAAGCGAATGAATGTCTGTTGGAATGTATATCTATTTCTTTGACACGTGTAACAATCCAAACGGCTTGATAGATTATCACATAAGGGTAAGATTTACAAACATCTGAACGTGCAATTCTAAACGTATTTTTTATATATATGGCCGAGACCCCATTAAATCATACCCTAAAACTGCATGACGAATTACAACTGTATTCAATGCCCGCTGTACCAAACAAATTGTTGATAACAAAGTAAATTTATATACAAAAAAACTCAAAGTAATATTTTAGTGAGAGTTCAAAATGTTCAAGCTTCAGTTAGATGTGTGCCTACGATATAGATTGTGGCTTTAAAAATCCAAGTTATAAGCGAAAGAAACGGAGGTTTTCTCGAAAATAAGCCCTGACCTCTACTGACACGTCTTAGTCCTAAAAATACAAAGATTTCACCTTCATCCGACGTCAATAAACAGCCAACAGCAATATGACGCGAATGGCGGCCGGTCGTCATTGCCGTTACGAAAATACAAATTGGTAGGATTTGGGTAAATCCGTGGCCTGGAAATAAAAGGTACAGCCTCTATTACGTTTGCTATAAAAAAGGCTCGTAAAACTGAGGTTTATGACGCTAAGTAGCTGATAATGTACATAGTACATAGTGAATCTGATGGATCATGTTTTCAGGATCGTTCAGAGCAATGATCCATCCATCCCTTGGTCGGTTTAAAGTGGTGATAGAGTCAAATGATCAAAATCTGTCGCCTGATTCCAAGCGTTTGGAGTTCAAATCTGCTTTATTAGGTATCAAATATCACTTGCCGTGCACTGTCGGTGTTAAATAGCACCAATCCCTCTCAATTAGCGTATGCCGTTGAAAGCGAATAAGTGCCTATTAATTTGAGGGTAGCCCTTGATTCCCTAGACTTTGGTCATCAAATCCTGATGACAATGGGTCCAAATCAGAAGTATACCAAACATAAGAAAAAAACTTAAAATTGATTAACATAAAAAAAGTTTAGAGGTGTCAAGGAGGGACACCCGGATGGAATAAAGTTAATTTATATTATGATGAATAATAAAATAATAAAAATTATAACAATACTATTTTCCATTATTCCACTATTTTTAAGTAACACGACAATTTCACTGACAGCCCACGACTAGGATTCTGCTGTATCGTGGAGGCCATGGATATGCTAAGGCGAACAAACAAACACCTACAAACAGATCTGTAATGAAGGTGTATTTTAAATCTTTTGCTCATAGTATCAGTTTATTAGGTTAGATAAACATAAGTGTATTCTAAATATGACAGTGTATTAAAATCTATATATTAATACGTGAAGCAAAAAATTGTGATTGGTTTTCAGAAATACTTGCCGCAGGCAGAGGGATAAGAATTTACGCACGATTATAGTTGATGTAGAGAAGGATTACGCAATGCTAATATTTTTTTCAAATAATGCATATAACATACATAAAATCAACTAAAATCACATTACATTCACTACCTTGCATTTGACACAAACACATACATAATAAACGAAATAGGATATTCAATGTCTTACTATGAAAACACATGACGTCAAAAATGTCAGATGTCTTTATCAAAATACCCGCTATTGCTTTTAAATGCAGCTTAGTTAATAAACCTCTTTTTCCCTTTAACGGTTGCGTTCAAAATAACTTGATTTTTTTTACAATTTACCTAAATTAGAGAAATCCTGGTGCTACCTAAGACAATGTGAAGTTTAGTTTTTTTTTATTTAAATAACGGTCGAATTTCGACCGTTGCGACGGAATATTATGACACTTCGTATTATTAAGGCGAAAAGGCAAAGTTAATTAAAAACCCACCTAGTAGGATACTCAGAAGTATCTTACTATTCCTTGTGTCGTTAAACTTTCACATTACTTAGTCTTAACGAGTTAGAACTAAGTGTAGGCTCTTATACTGTAAGGAGAACTTCACAATAATTGCATTTGCTTATTTGTTGCATGGGCATTGTTGATCTATAAATGCATTTTTGCCAACCAGCATACAAATATGCCTTATCTAACTAGCCAAATTACCAACCACCTTTTAAACAAAATTCAACGTATTCCTAATAATACTTTATCTCGCTTACCTAAATAACTTTATTATTGTTGTCTTATTGCATCATAATTTATGTATTGGTTAACCATTTGTTATATTTATAAAAAACTAGCAGAATCAATGCGACTTCTTTCGCGCAGACTATATTGTAATTTATCCAACCATTATATATTTGAGCTCCACTCCTGGACATGTCCCTCCCCCATCCGTAATGGGGATTTGGTCAATAGTCATAGTCAGCAGTGGGTATTGGTGATATTTCGATAGTAGTCCCAAAAATTTAGCGACGACTGCTTTGCGTAAGGGTACACTGATCATTCTGCGGCGGCGGTGTCCAAGTCTTTCGTAGATATTGATATGTTATCTTATATTGTACAATATTTTTTTTGTATTATCAATAAATATCACAGTGTATGTAATGAAAAAAAACATGCGTGCGTACAAAGTACACATGTCAGAAGTGAAACTTCTTTGGCGAACTAATTTATAAATCTTGTTTATATTTATACAAATCTAAAACTTTAAATTTCCAAGATTAAGAGGAAGGGAAAAAGGCGTGATACGACGTTCGCTCTGTCTCACTTTTTCTCTCAATATTTCTCACTCGCTTGCTCCCTACTCTCACTCCACGGCTAGTTGCTCATGCTACGTTCGCCCTGTCTTACTCTCTCTCAGTCGGTCTCGATCACTCTCTCTCTCTTTTCCGACACTTCCGTTGCATATCGGCGTGACGTTTCATCTGTAAAAATTTTACCCTCATGCGCCTAAAGAAGTTTCACTTCAAAAACAATTGAGCAAAATTTTTGACACTTTAAATCACATTACTTTTAGCTAGCACATAGCACATAAGTTTTAGCAAAGACGCCTTATATATTCTAGTAATAAAAATAGCCTATGTTTCTCAGGGATGGAGCATTCTAATGGTGAATTTTTAAAATCGGTTCAGTAGTTTTTAAGTGAATTCATGACAAACATACAATTAAAAATACAAAGTTTTCCTCTTTATAATATTAGTATAGATGTATGTTTCAATTGAATAGTATAGCTGTTCGCAAAATAAAGAAATAAATGTTTTATTTTTGTATATTTTTTGCGCCTCTCTGTAAAACAAATACATAGTTGAGATAGGCAAAACTTAATATCTGACTGCATTTCCTACCACAGCATGTCAGTAAGTACTCTTATCACAAAATAAACAAATTCTCCCTGAAAGTTACCTCAAATAGAACGGAGATCAGTATCAATAGGAAGTCTCCGTATCTAAATACGACCACTTATTGACAAAAAGCTAATAAAAGTACAGGTTTTCGTAATGAGTTTCCTTCTTAACAATCACAAACTCGTGCTAACTTAGAGAGCGATCTAAACAAGTCTCATAATAGCTTATGTTGAAGTTCTTTATCCACTCGTCTGACCATAAGCGATGAAGGCATCGTTTTATGACTTCTTCCAATAAATATGCGATTTGTGTACATCGTTCTAGAGCGAGCGAGCTTTAGATAAATTAATTTAAGTAAGATATTTTTTGTCACTTTAGCTGTTACTGTATAATCTTTATTAGAACAACTTTCCAAAATAGTTTTCGTTCAACGGTACTGTCGTACCATATATGTATGTACACGTTAAGCAAACGCTCGGCCGCGCTACATAGTAGACGGAGTGAGAGGTGTTAGGTTTTTTCGTTACGAGATTTCTTGATTCGGTCGCCGCGCTCAAAGCTAAGCAATAGCTTAAAAACATCGCTATTCAATTACAGCAAGTGATTTATTGGTGTGACAAGTGTTTTAATCTTTCGTTTGTTCTACAATATTTAGTAAGTCGTTTGAAGACGCCTTAATAGATGTCAATATTAGTACTTAGTGACTTCAAGCTGTAAAGTTTGAAAAGATGACAGACCTGCGGTTTGTAACAAGAAGTTTGATTTAAATAGTTTTATTACACTCATCTAAGTAACAAAGGAGTTGGTATGATTAATGGAGTTTGTGACTTACGAAGTCACGGTTCTAAATGGCTTGAGTATTGATCTAATAACAAAAGTTTGTGGTAAACGAGTCAGATTTAAAAGTGCTACAAGATGGGAAAGAGCTACAAAGGTGTCATATGTCCTAGCAATGGACTTCTAGTCCATCAAAATTTTAATTTCGTGACTTTAAATATATATATTTGTCAACTCGCGTGGCAGAACGGTCTGCATCGGATTCTGGGTTTGATTCCCAGCTAGACAGATACTCGAATGATTAATTTAGTCATCTTTACTCGGTCTAGATATTAGAATATAATTTTTGTGTTTGTGTAAAGCATCCACGTAAGACAAATAATTCTAGCATGGGGCCATATGTAAAAAATGCCTAGCGTATTCTTCACGGCCCCATACTGGGATTATAAAATTATACAAAAAAAAAGAATACACATTATAATTATAAAATTACAGGAATTTCAACGTACCTATATCGTTTGAATGCTATAAGTTAATATTTTATTTCCAAAATCTAAACATAAATATTTCAATGGTTTAAAAATAAACTATTTAAAAAATATAATACATCCATTCAAAAAGTTTAACAACGTCATTCTTTGTAAGGCAGTTGCAAGTTTTTCGTGAATTACTTTAATCAGACGGCTATTTGTTACAAGTCAATGGGTTTCAGTCATTTTTTGTATTCGTCAAGTCTTTCTTCAGGACGAAAAATTTGTACAAGACTGCCGCGCGTACCAACACGATAAATTCAAAGACTTTATGTCTTAAAAAGTCTATCCATTGTCTGGATCTTGATACCTTCAAGAGCTACCCGATCTTTTAATGTTTAAGTGTAAGATTAAATTCTGAAGGACCGAAACAAACATGTAGAGAGGCTTGAGACATCTTCAAAAACTTTATACCTAAATCGATAGCACCTGGAGACTAATTGGAAAACCCCTTATTAGGGTTCAACTTATCTTACTTACAAGAATACGATATGTTTAGTTACCGTCCATGTGACGTATCACCTTACCACTTTGCCTATTTGTTCTAAGTGTAGGTGTTAGAACTCTTTGAGATTTTACTCTGAAGACATCACCTCTAGCTATTTTTACCACATAACTACATTGTTAAGCACTACAGTATTTTCGATTCGATTCGAATCAAATCAAATGGAATCATATTTATTTGTATAAGCATAGGCAACCCGCGGCTTGCAACTCGTCTCTTGCGGCCCTCTACTAGGATTGGATTGGATTGGATTGGATTGGATTGGATTGGATTTGATTTGATTTGATTTGATTTGGATTGGATTGGATTTGATCTAGCCCCTCTTAGTCTAAGAGAATACCTGTAGAGATGTGATAACCAATTAGTTCATATAATTAATTGACTGGTTATAATATCAAACTGGTCGCTATGGTCTAATATTTTAGCCCCAACTTCTTACAAAATAATAATAGTAGGTTGTTAGCCCTATTAGGAAACTACTTAGAAATTTTGATCCGGTGCCAAGAATAATTGGCACTTTGTTCTATTAGCTTCTTTGTTGAATTAGCAAATCAACTAACGTAGTAATTAGGTTCTGATTGGTTTCATTTTCACTCTATAATGTAAGATTTTAAGTAGTGATAGCCCAATATTTCGAATAGTTGAAACTTAGCCTTTCTTTCGAAGTTTAGAAGTTCAAATCCCAGGTATCACTGAATTTTCTAAACATGATATGCGTTTTATAAATTAATTATGACTGCTTTACGGATGTTTCCATTAAAGACATTAAAAGAAAACTTACACACTCGTAAGTATTTCAAACAAAAAAGTTAGCGGCGCGTTGGACTATGGTCTGGAATACTCTCATTATGAGAGTAGCCCCATATTCAGCTATGGAATATGAAATTATTTTCGTGTATTTCATTAAGGTATTATTTTCCGAGGGTTTCTTTTCGAATTCAAAGATTTGGTTTCGATTAGTTGACACTTATTTTTTTCATAATCCGAAAATTATGACAAAGCAAAAAAATTGTCACTTAAACTGATTATACCTGAGACTAATTATCACTTCAAAAATTGAGACTAATTATCACTTCAAACTATTAAAGCTATAACAATGAAATTTGGCCAAGAACTTCTCTTTATGATATACTTTGGATTTTTGATACCCCACACCTAAGGGAGATAATTGATTTTTATGTATCATTTTAATTAACAACCTGCGCGTTGAGTGAGGTTTCCTGGGCACTTTTACGAGGCGACCATCTCAGTTCTCAGCAGTAGCACCATCATCATATCATCGGTGACTGACTTCAGATTGTTACATGTTAAAATTGCTTACAAATATCCATGAGCGGCAGTGGCCACTTACCCTCAGATGGACTGCTTGCTCCTTTGCTACACCAATGTTAAAAGATCCATTGCTATTCATAAAAACAAAGTTTAAACGCCTGAAATAAGTATGTCCTTACCTCACATACTTCAAACTGCATACAAAGCTGTGCTTATATTGCCGTTATAAGCCAAAAATCGGTTTATCCGAAATCGAACCGCAAAGGGTTTACCTTAAAGATAATACAACCGTACAACATACTTGTAATTCATTTTACTAGTTCTTAGAATTATATGCAATAACTTAGAATTATACGTAAAAAAGAAAAATCATAACACTTATACATCTATATACTATGTACCAAATTACACATACAAAAAAAACGGTCCTATATGTAAGATTTCCTAAACAGCCAACGTTGCCACCACCGCACACGACAGTGTGATGTTGACAGCGATGGCCTAACGTGGAGCAAAGAAAGACTAATTAAGTTAAAAAAGAACTACTGTGAAAAAAGGCACGGACGATCAGTCTGTGGAGTTTGTGTATTATAATAAAATATCTATAATATATATGTCAGATCCGGTTATTTTGAATCGAAGCGGAAGGCGCGTCGAGCGGTGCTAACTTCACATCGTCGCGTCTTGGCAGAGTCGTGAAGTCAGCCGAGGGTGGCAGTCACATTATTGTGAACGTCACTCAAAAGCGACAACACGGAACTGTCTCTCCGTTTCGGTCTTTTATAAAATTAATTACTATGGAATGTATTCGGTGCTGTATTTGTAATAAAAGTCTTTGTAATAATTATATTGTCATCAAGATTTGTTATTTTGCACGAGACCCATAGTCGCCCACACCATATATGAAGATTTTGATGTCGCATATAAAACAAATGCCGACATTATTTGCTAAACATCCAACTTACTTTCTTACTGTGCATGTAAATGCGAATACTACGCAGCGATTTTTAAGACTAAGGAGACAAAAACTCGGTAGACGTAATCTGGGATTTAGCTCTTTCCGGCCGGCTCTGAAGCCTTTTTGAGTTTTTTCTGATATTGGCTGTTGTTCTCAAGATTTTGAATTCTGAAACGTGCTTACAACGAATGGGCATTCCTTTGAGAAGAAAATAAGGCTGTATGTCTGTATTTGGTTTTAAGAAAATTTATAAGCTTATTATGCTTATTTACAGCTTATAAACGAAAGATGTTTAAATTAATTAATAATATATGGAAGTGGTAGAACCCGTATAGTTCCTGCGGGGAAGTACCACCGCCACACCTATTTCTAGCGTGAAGTATTCTTTGCGTTTCGATGGAAGGGTGTAGTTGCCGGTACACTTTTATATGAGGCGATCACCATAGTCCTCGGGAGTGGCAAGGCGTCTGTGACCGTTCTCTATGTGTCCACTATAACCGTACAAATTTTCATACTAATCCGTCCGTGTCATATTACTAAAAATGCACCACAAGTTTTTGCTGCATGTATTAATATATAGATAGAAAATGTCTCTCTAAACTCTATAAAATACGGAACGGATGAACATAAAAGTTATCAAAAATCTGTATTAAAAACGAATCACCTTATAAAAATAAAGAAGCCTTACTAACAGTACCTTTAAAAATATTTCTGAAACGGATTAATATAAAGAAGTGACGGTAAAAAGAAACATTCTTCAGACGAGTAATAAAGATTAAGAAACACTTTTATTCATAATGTTTCCAAAAATCGTCTGAAGCTACATCTTATAAGTGTTTGACAAATCACTTTACCTTTAGGCAAAGAGGAAAAGAAAAATTGCCTCAATTCTACACAGTACAAGAAGTTGAGAAATCAAGTCAAGTGAACGAAGGATAAGGACTTTCCGTGCCACAAATAAATGCTTTGATTTGTGACTGTGTCTAACAACTTGAACTCGGACAACGAAGTATAATAATATACCAATAATACATATAATCCTTATACTAATATTATAAAGGCGAAAGTTTGTGAGTGTGTATGTTTGTTACTTCTTCACGTCTAAACGGCTGGAGCGATTTTCATGAAATTCCGTATGGAGTTAGCTGACACTCTGGATTAATATATAGGCTATTTTGTACTATGGGAAAACATCTTATTCGCACGGGACAACTTTAATGGTATTTGTTAACGCAGCCGAAGCTGCGGGGGTCAGTTAGTCATTAATCACATTTTCTACACTAATAACCTCAGTGTACGATTTTACCTACATTGTTAGTTCGGTGGTAACGTAGACCCACACACACGTCAACCCATTATTGTCCTAACACTGGGTAGTATTGTAACAGTGGGAATTCCTTAAATAAAAAAAGGCCAACTGTTAACACGTATATTTAAAATACAAGTTACAAGGTCGTGGGCAAATAAGGCCCGCCTAATTATTGCCCCGTGTCGGTACTCCCCTGGCTCAGCTGAGAAGTTGGCGACAGCTGGAGAGTCGACGGGCGAAGTCCGTTGAGCTTCCTGAGTCGTCACTGGCTCGGGATCAATCGGCAAAATCCAAATCTGGACTTTGGACCCTGGAATTTACGTCCACGGCATTAGCAAGGGCTCTTCGTAAACTTTTCAATGGCCGCTACAAGAAAGCAACCAAGGAAACCGGTAAGTTAGAAGTGTGGTGGCCATAGCAAAAGCAGAAGGAGTTTACATTTAAATTTAATTGTTTTTTTTTTATAAGCAAGCAAAAGAAAGAAATATAAAGAAAAGGGTAGCATACGCACAACAGTACATACGACAACTAGTTACATAGTACTTAGAATATTAAAACAAAGAAAGGCTTTGGCGATGTTTTATAAAAAAAAAACGTTAGATCAGAAACTTATATTGCAAAAATGGTTCAACACTTACCCAATATGGGGTTATCCCAATTACTATATATATTTAATAAAATTAAGGCGAATTTCAATGCCGCGGTATAAATATGTATTTCTTTCAAAAAAAACGTTAGTTGCAACGGTATTCGTAAGCGTAAGCGCAGCACACCAGTCCGTTCAATCTCGAGTCGACGTCGAAATGAGGCCGCGTCTTATATCGAGACCCCCCCGCACTCACCGGTTCATTTAAATAGGCCAATCAGCGCCCAGAAATTGTGCGAGGCACAGACTACACGATGCATACGCGGCAGATGATGAATGCATCGATATCGTCAAAGATCGTACGGCCAATTACAAATATTATACATATATATAATAATAAAGAAATAAAATTAATATACATATATTTTAATAATGTAACTATAACGTTACAGTATGAGAGAGTTTAGGACATAGTCCACCGCGCTGGCCAAGTGCGAATTGGCGGACTTCACATACCTTCGAGAATCTTTTTTTAAAGAACTCTCTCGAAAAACAGTGATAGTTAATTTCTAATACACACATAATTTAAAAAAAACATTGGTGGGTTTGAACTTTTGTGGTTAAAACATCCAGGAGATGGGCAGCAGCATCTCCTGTGAAATTCCAACATTTACTGCGGTCACCAACACGCTTGCCAGGCGCGGTGACTACTGGCAAAACCCCCTTATGACAGGTGCAGAAAAGCCACGGCCCCCAGTCCCCGGCGGCCCCGCTATTCCGGGCTATGGTAGCGGCCAAGGTAACGGCGGGGCAGGGGGTGCTAAGAATCTCCGGCAGAGATCCGGCTACCACAACCGACGACTTCTGCACCTGGCAACATACAACACCAGGACACTGAGGACCGACGAGAAGATACAGGAGCTGGAAGAAGAGATAGACAAGTTAAACTGGAGTGTTTTGGGATTGTCTGAAGTCCGAAGACAGGGGGAGGACACGATAATCCTCAAATCTGGAAACTTGCTCTATCACCGGGAGGGCGATCACCTGTCCCAGGGTGGTGTCGGGTTCCTCGTCCACAAATCCCTCGTGAACAACGTTGTAAAAGTCGACAGTGTGTCGTCAAGGGTAGCGTACCTTATACTCAGAATATCTAAACGGTATTCGCTGAAGGTCATACAGGTATATGCGCCGACTTCGACACACCCAGACGATGAGGTTGAGGTCATGTATGAGGACATAAGTAGAGCCATACATACCTCAAAAACCCATTTTACCGTTGTCATGGGGGATTTTAATGCAAGACTAGGCGTGCGAAATGGTGACGAACGGAGGGTGGGGCCCTTTGGAATTGGACAACGTAACCACCGAGGTCACTTGCTTGCCAACTTCTTGGAGAGGGAAGACTTCTTTATGATGAACTCTTTCTTCAAGAAGAAGGCACAGCGAAAGTGGACTTGGATAAGTCCTGATGGTTCCACTAAAAACGAGATAGACTTCATTTTGGCAGACAAACGGCACATATTTAATGATGTCTCTGTGATCAACAGGGTGAAAACCGGAAGTGATCACCGGATGGTAAGAGGCACATTAAATATCAATGTAAAGCTGGAACGGTCACGCCTGATGAAGTCTACGCTCCGACCAACACCTGTCCAAATCCAGGGCTCCGAAGAGTTCCAGCTGCAGCTCCGTAACCGTTTCGCGTGTCTCGATTCTTGCGTTTCTGTGGACGAAATTAACACCAAGGTAGTAACAACTGTCCACGAGGTGGGGTCTAAGTACTTTAAGACCCACTCCAGTGGTGGTTCTCAAGTTCTCTCAGAGCATACTCTCGGTCTTATGAGGGAGAGGCGAGAACTATGTGTGCAGTCTCCAACCTCAATGTCGAGATACAGACTGCTCAATAAACAGATCTCTCAGAGTAGGCGACGCGATTGGCGTGCTCACAACACCCGACGCGTAAAAGACGCTATTGAGCGAAACCGGGGCTCAAGAGTGTTCGCCAGGGATCTGTGCATTGGGCAGAGCCTGCTGACGAGGTTGAAGACCGAATCGGGCACCGTAGTTTCGTCTCAGCCCGATGTTCTGAGAGAGATTGAGAAATACTACGGACAGTTGTATGCTTCCGCACGAGCTCCCGCCCGTAACAAGGCGGACGACAAACGTGCCAAACTGACCCGACACTATACTGAGGACCTCCCGGACGTCAGCCTGTACGAGGTTAGAGAGGCTCTCAAACAGCTGAAAAACCACAAGGCACCGGGCGATGACGGAATCACAACAGAGCTGCTAAAAGCTGGCGGTAAACCCGTACTAGTGGCGCTCCAAAAGTTGTTCGATTCCGTCATTACTAGCGGGACAACCCCGGAAGCGTGGAGCAGAAGCGTAGTGGTGCTGTTCTTCAAAAAGGGCGATAAAACCCTCCTGAAGAACTACAGGCCCATTGCGCTTCTGAGCCACGTGTATAAGTTGTTTTCGAGAGTCCTCACTAACCGTATTGCACGCAGGCTTGACGACTTCCAGCCTCCCGAACAAGCCGGATTCCGAAAAGGCTACAGCACCATGGACCACATACACACGCTTCGGCAGATTATACAGAAGACCGAGGAGTATAATCTGCCGTTATGTGTTGCTTATGTGGACTATGAGAAAGCCTTCGATTCTATCGAGCACTGGGCGGTGCTGGAGTCCCTTCAGCGATGCCAGATCGACTATAGGTACATCGAGGTGTTGAAGTGTGTATACACAGCCGCCACCATGTCAGTCCGAGTACACGACCAAAGCACGAACCCCATCCAACTGCAGCGGGGAGTCAGGCAAGGCGATGTCATATCGCCGAAACTGTTCACCGCTGCGTTGGAAGATGTGTTTAAGCTGATGGAGTGGAAAGGTCTTGGCATCAACATCAATGGTGAACACGTCACACACCTTCGATTTGCCGACGATATAGTCATCTTGGCAGGTTCGCTGACGGACCTCAGCACAATGCTAGGCGACCTCAACAGTGCCTCACAACGGGTGGGTCTTAAGATGAACATGGACAAGACGAAAATCATGTCTAATGTCCATGTCACACCCGTACCGGTAGTTGTTGACGGCACTCCTCTCGAAGTTGTCGACGAGTACATTTACCTGGGACAAACGATCCGGATGGGTAAGTCCAACTTTGAGAGGGAGGTCACTCGAAGAATCCAACTCGGCTGGGCTGCGTTCGGGAAATTTCGTAGTATCTTTTCGTCCACAATTCCTCAGTGCCTGAAGTCGAAATTGTTCGAGCAATGTGTGTTGCCAGTGATGACCTATGGCGCCGAAACGTGGTCCTTCACTAAAGGCCTCATTCGAAGGCTCAGAGTCGCTCAGCGTGCTATGGAGAGGGCTATGCTCGGAATTTCGCTACGAGACATGATTCGCAACGATGAAATCCGTAGACGAACGAAGGTTACCGACATAGCTCTCAAAATCAGCAAGCTGAAGTGGCAGTGGGCCGGCCATATCGCTCGAAGGACCGATAACCGATGGGGAAGAAAGGTCCTCGAGTGGCGACCACGTTTAGGCAAAAGGAGTACAGGTCGCTCCCCTACCAGGTGGACCGATGACCTGAAGAAGACAGCGGGAAACCGTTGGATTCAGAGGGCACAGGACCGGTTGGAGTGGCGCCATTTAGGGGAGGCCTATGTCCAGCAGTGGACATCAAAGGGCTGATGGATGGATGGATGGATGGGTTTGAACTTTGGACCTCCGATCGAAGAAGTTTCAACCAAGAAATTGAAGCCGGAACTCTGCGTGTCAGACAGGTATAGTAACTACCCTGCAACACAGACCATGGCCATGATTGTGATAACAGAGGATAGAAACTTTCTACACTCTAGAATTTTCTAATGTGTCGTGGGTAGCATGGATACACACAAGACGAATACACAAACACCGAGACCCAGAACATGAATCTAAACTCATCATTCAGATAACTGTCTGGCCGGATATCAACCCGGGACCCATTGCACATCAGACCAGTATGGTAACCGCTCTGCCGCGTGTCCTCAATATTAGTGATACTGAATACACGTACTAGATAATAATGTATTAAAAAATCTTTCCCCGTGCAAGAATATTCCCGAGAAATCTTTCCAACAATGCGACTAATAGTAAAGTTGAAACCCGGGCAATATTGATACACTAATGGATCGAGGTTGTTTCTATTCCCGAGGGATGCGTGCCCAATACCAAGGATATGGAAGCTTGCCCCAACAAAATGTTGATATTACAATATAAACTGGAAGCTTGCTATTGCTATCATAAACCTAGTGCAAGAGAATGTACCTACTATGGGACGGATTCAGGATTAGACTTTTATATACCTAAAAGTGAAGTAATTTTCCTGTCTTTCAAAGATTACACTGGAGTCTAACTCAACTTCGAAGGGTTCCGTAACATTATTTATAAAAAAGTCAAACAAAATCACATTTGTTTTATGGGAACCCCCTTAAATATTTATTTTATTAGATTTTATTAGATTATCTGATTCAAGCGGCAAATAAGCATGTAATCCACCTGATGGGAAGTGGTTACTGGACTGGGCATCCGTAAGGAAGTTCAAATAGAACATGGGTTCTATTTGAAATCAATCACAGATGCATTGCTACTCCCGAGGACTATAATAGTCGCCTCATATAAAAGTGTGGCAACCACACCCTTCCATCGAAACGCATAAAAATTCTTTACGCCAGAAATAGGTGTGGCGGTGGTACTTCCTCGGTAGATTTTTTTTAGCAGGTATTTGTTGCTATAGCTCAGCAGCAATAGAAATATATCATCTGTAAAAAAACAACTGTCTAGCTATCATAGTTCAGGAGATGTAGCTTGGTGACAGACGGACGGACAAAAGAATCGCAGTAATAGGGTACCGTTTGTACCCTTCTGGTACGAAACCCTAAAGATGTAAACGCTCTCTTTAAAGAGGTCCCCGTAAGTCGACATTATTGATGTATTTAAAGTAATAAATCAATTCCGATCTGCGGTCTCCAATATGCATGCCAGACCCGAGACTAGTGACAAAATTCCCTGTTGGGGGATCCCTATGTCCAGCAATGATAGTTTAAGGGTGGATAGATGGATAGACATTTGACTTAATTTATTGACCGTGGCTGGTAAAATTGGCACTAAAAACGATAGAATAGCCAATAAGTAACATCTTCACAACTAGTAAATCAGAGGATACACTGTTGCAAAAATATATAACTATTATAAACGTCACACTTCCATTCTTATACAAAATTATAATATTCATAAAAAATATACATATAATTATATAGCTACATAATTAGGGTCCGTACGAATACAAAGTAAAAACCGGTAATCAAAAAGCTAATTAAATAAATAATTTTGTGATTGCAGGACCGAAAGTTGGTAATTGTGAATTTGAAAGGGAGCAAATTAAATTGGCTGTTTAATGAGTTCCGTAATGATATATTTTTTAGGGATTCGTTAAAAGGAAGGCCTATGAGCGCAGATGTTTATTAAGATCGTGTTACACAACCGAATAAAGAAGCTAATTTAAATTTATATCGAAAATTTTATCGCTATGGTTACCAAGCCGCTTTGGGTTTGGCTACTTCTCCATGGACCATCTTGAGGACAATATCTGTTGTGAGCTTTATGATACGTACATTTTTATGTACGAACATTGTTGTATCATTATGTATGTTTCGCTACCCGTATTACTTATTATACACACATCGACAAACTTAAAGGAACAGTACCTAATAAATACGTGCGGTAGTCGGGCACTGACGCGCTAAAGCTATTGCATAGCATTTTTTATCAACTTATGCCATTATAATTATTTATTTATGCATTATGCAGTATTGTATTGTAAAAATGAATTAATATCAAAGATAAGAATTATTATTATTTTCTTTGATACTACTTGATACACCCCGCCGCGCTACGTGGTAGGCAGAGTGGGGGGTGTTAGGTTTTCTTCGTTCCAGAATTTCTTGATTCAGTCGCTACGCTCACAGCCCGCGATAAAAGCTATGCAATAGCTTAAAAGTAATTTATTTGTTAAACTCATGGATTCTGTTGGATATTTATATGGATTTTTAAAATGTTTACATGATGTCTATGATTGGCCATAGATCACATTTGGGACCTCATAGGAAGAAAGGTATACCACGAAATCCTCATAAGGGCTGACGGTGGTAATACACGATATTAAGTTCCATTGTTATTTTTTAAGAATAAAAATATTACCTATTGATGAAACAGTAATTTTTTCCTATTTTTTTACATATAACTTGAATGTATTCACTTCAAGTGGACCTTTAAAATGCATATTTACCCACCCTTTTACCTAGAAATATATAAACAAAATAAAAAAGAACTAATTTAAAATAAAAACGATTAAAAAAAATACTAACGGTGATACAACGTTCCTCTAATTTTGCCGGCGTGTGTATCGTTTTACTTTTTCGTTGTTTTTTTTTTTATCTGACTGAAGTAGCAAACGAACATGCAGTCCACCTGATGGTAAGTGGTCTAATCTTGAAACTTAATTGTTGAAATAGTCATCATTGAGTTTTATGTCCTGTGCAATTTTGTAAGTAATAGGTATAGGTATACTCGTTACATTTTCACCATCATATTTATCTTAGCTAATACTCCACTAAACTTATCAAGCCAATTATGTACATATAAAACCATATCCTATAAAAGATGACGTGTATGTTTTTAAATACAAGAATTATGATAATCTTCTATAACTAATCATAATTCTATTATCAATTAATATTTTTAAATCCATTTTAACAGATTTGCATATAATTTTATCAACACTCCCAGTTTTATTTTATTAGTACGATTACCAGAATATTTACAATAATAAAGAATAACTTATATGAAACACTCGTTCAATATTTTCATCGTTCATCGTCGTCATTACATGCAAAATAACATATTTATTCGTTTTTAGTAACAATAACTTTCATCCTATTTTCAAGGCTTTTTTTATCTGACTGAAGTAGCAAATGAGCATGCAATCCACCTGCTGGTCAGTGGTCACTGCCGCCCATAGACATCTGTAATCAACTTCATATAGAATATGGGTTCTATCTGAAGTCAATCATAGGTGCGTTGCTACTCGAGAGGACTTTGATGGTCGCCTCGTGTGAAAGTGTGGGGGCAACCACATCCTTCTATCGAAATGCAAGAAATGCTTCACGCTAGAAATATGCGTGGCGGTAGAACTTCCCCGGTCGGACTACACTGGTTCTACCACCTAAAATGCAATAATAAATCGAGGCTGAAGTCTATATTTTCTTTTTATCGGTGTTATTCATAGTATGACTGATCTTTTCATCAAAGTTTAGTTATGAATATAGTTAAAAAATAAGTTTGAATTAGTTAACAAAATTTTATACATTAACAACGTTTACTACAGTTCGTTATTCAGTGTTTACTTACCACCGCCACACCTATCTCTAGCGTGAAGCAGTTTTTGGGTTTCGATGGAAGGGTGTGGTTGCCGGCACACTTTTATATGAGGCGATCATCATAGTGCTCAGGAGCAGCGACGCATCTGTGATTGACTTCAGATAGAACCCATATTCTGTATAAAGTTGACTACAGATGTCCATGGGCCGCAGTGACAACTTACCATCAGGTGGAATGCATGCTCGTTTGCAACTTTAATCTTATAAAAAAGACTATGTTGACAAGTTTTAATATTTAAGAAACAGTCTTTATTTCATAACCTAAACTCTTTAACGATTTACAAGTATATTCACAACTTTCCCCAGTTGACCCCACTCAAAGATCGCCTAAAATAGCAAAGTTTTAGTTGAATGTTCAAGTTCTTTTCATTCTGAAATCAATAGGAACTTTATTTATTCCGAGATCAATATGTTTCTCTAGTGTTCGGAACTTTTCGACATTTACCTGTACGAACTTTTTCTATTATGTCTTCCCTTGGCTTCGCTTTTCCTCAACTTGTCCGACTATTGGGGTTAAGCTCTTATTCAAGGTTTTATTAAAAGTTCCTGATAAATTGGCAAATTAACTTTATTTTGTCTCACGGATTATTAGTTGTCGTCAAACCATTATTGTCCCACTTCTGGGCACGGGTCTTCTCTCGGAATGAGAGAATTTAGGCCATTGTCCACCGCGCTGGCCAAGTGCGAATTGGTGGACTTCACACACCTCCGAGAACTTTTTCTTAAGAACTCTCGGGTGTGTAGGTTTTTCACGATGTTTTCCTTCACCGAAAAGCAGTAATAATTAATTTCTAATACGCACATAATTTTAGAAAAATTAGTGGTGCGTGCCTGGGTTTGAACCTAGGACCTCCCGATCGAGAGGGCAAGTTTTAACCTTTAGACTATCACTGCTTCCCTTCGATTATTAGTTATTAGCCTGTAAATACGCACGCAAAAAATTTAAAAAATCTTTACGAAGTATTCCTTCAGATTGTACTGTTTTTTTTTTTAAGTATTAGATGCAAAGATTTAGCTATTATTGGATATTATGTATTTATAAATTTTCAGTAATCAGTTATCTCTGATTTGATTATTTATTAAAACTTAATACTTACCGATATTTATCTGTATCGTATTAGCCTATTTTTTGCTGAGTCAACTATAAAAACTTTGCTTAATGTATAATTAGATCCTCCCTGTATGTATAAAGTTTTCTTATAACGTCTATCTTTTCGGCTTCGCTTTTATTCAAAGTTTTTCAAACGAGCCTTTTAATCAAGAGGTTTTATAAGTATTACTAAAAATACTATGTTCTATAGCTCACTATTTCGTCGTATTTATTTCAGATCCAGTACTTACTCACGTATTGTTATTAGTTTGATATCCATACTAATAATAAGGTACTAAATAAATGGACACGAACTACTAGCTAAGTAATTATGATGGTGAATTTCTATCACATTTGAAATTGCTAGAAAAAATAATCCTATAAATAAAATAAATTGTTATCTCTTTGTAATAATCACGAAAAGCTGGTTTGGCAAAGTATAAAATATGTCAGAAAGTAAATTATTTATGTATCACAACAGATGTCACTTTTAATGTGATTATACTGGGTTGGTAAATAAAAACTTTTTAACAAAAAATATCTACCGACTTCCATGTCACAAAAAAGTAAAAAATAATTTAAATATATTTTGGTCTAGAACATACTCAGTACTTAGTACATAGTCCTGAAGTCGGTGCTCGACATATTTCGCTGGACGACGGTAACTACGTCCTATATGAGCACCGACTTCAGAACTATGTACTAAGTACTGAGTATGTTCTAGACCAAAATATATTTAAATTATTTTTTACTTTTTTGTGACATGGAAGTCGGTAGATATTTTTTGTTAAAAAGTTTTTATTTTACACTTTTTAGTGACTATATTTTTATGTTTGTATTTAAATAAAGCCTCTAAGTTTGCTTTGTGCATCTACATATTCACAAAAATTAAACATAAAACACTTTTACAATTCATACAAACAGGACGCCCCCTCTGGAAGTACCCCTCCATCATCAGGGTTGAGGAGTTGAAGGTCAAATTTTTCATCTTATATTGTTGCTTAGTAATCTTATAACATATACGTTAGTACCAAATTGCCAACTCCTATGGTTTAGAATTGAAGTACCCCTTCATCATCAGGGTCGAGGAGTTGAAGGTCAAAATTTTAATTTTGTGCCTCTGCTTAGTATTATTTTTACATAACCGTAAGCACCAAATTGCCAACTCCTATGGTTTAGGATTGAAGTACCCCTTCATCATCAGGGTTGAGGAGTTGAAGGTCAAATTTTTGATTTTATATTTTTGCTTAGTATTTTCTTTACATAACCGTAAGCACCAAATTGCCAACTTCTATGGTTTAGGATTGAAGTACCCCTCCATCATCAGGGTTGAGGAGTTGAAGGTCAAATTTTTCATCTTATGTTTTTGCTCAGTAATCTTATAACATATACGTAAGCACCAAATGGCTTATTCCTATGGTTTTGGCTTTAAGTACCCCTGCATCATCAGGGTTGAGGAGTTGAAGGTCAAATTTTTGTCCCATGAATTTGCTTAACAATTTCATTATATATTCGCAAACATCAAACGACCAACTTTTATAGTTCAGGCTAGCAGTACCCCTGCATCATCAGGATTGAAGAGTTGAAGGTCAAATTTTTCATAGTAAATACCTACATAGTAATTTTATTCTATATTTTACTCAATTGGACTTCTCCAGCTAAGGTTCGGCCGACTATCACTAATTTTATTATTTTGCTCCAAAAAGTTGAAGATCCTATGATTAGAACCTTATCAAACTCTTATCAGACTACCCCTGGAGTACATCCTTTCTAATAAAAAAAGAATCATCAAAATCGGTTGGCGGGATATTGAGTTATTCATACATTTATCGCGTACATTGAAAATGCAAATTTAAGACTTATGCGTTTTTCTTATGGATGCCCTAGTCAAAAAAATACTAAAAAAAAAGACCCTATGACACGCACTACCTTTCAAATAAAAAAAAAATCATCTAAATCGGTTTACCCAGTCCGGAGAAATGAGGTAACAAATATAAAAAAAAAAAAAAAAATACAGACGAATTGATAACCTCCTCCTTTTTGGAAGTCGGTTAAAAATAACATTATTAATAAGGGTAACATTATGTATTCAAAAACATCTAGTATTGAGTCCTTAATACAACTATAGTACAGCGTTCATCCGATATCCCTTTTTGATAACCATACATTGATGGAATCATAATTGTACCATTTTAACTGACTTGTGACCAAGTGGTAGAACCAGTGCAGTTCGACCGGGGAGTTACCACCGTCACACCTATTTCTAGCGTAAAGCATTTCTTGCGCTTTGATGGAAGGGTGTGGTTGCCGACATACTTTTATATGAGGCGACCATCAGTCCTCAGATGTAGCAACGCATCTGTGATTGACTTCAGATCGAACCTACGTTCTATATCAAGCGGCAGTGACCACTTACCACTTTAATCGTATAAAAAAAAACTTCCAAAAAGAGTTTTTCAATTTGGCCAAACATACGTCTCACACCGTCTACACACGTGACTTACATTTCGATATTACTAAGAAATACTTCGGTACTTAAATTTTCAATTTCCTGGTATTGGTAACAAAAGAACAAGAACTAACGAGTTATTGTTATTAGCTGGTGCTGGCGCGACGCCTAAACCGAGCGCCAAATTGATCTAAAGTGCAGTAAAGATACAATTAAGTGTGATATTGCGAATAAAATGCACTCGGTATTGATACAGACTATTTTATAACGGTCCCATTTCATGTTTATCACAGTAGGTGCTTTTTATTCCTTCTCAAGGGGAAACCTTCAAAAGGTACACGACGCCGTGGGATCGACGCAGGGTTATGTGGGATTCTTATCGCACCAGGACTCCGAGATCTTCAAAGGAACGCAACTGGAGTCCTCTGAATGCATTGCCCCATCGGGCTCCTCCCAAGTGAGCGGCTGGGCTCAACACTCCATCTGGTGTTTACCACGATATGCGACCACACGTATACCACCGTCCTTCCCGAGATCACCTGGCTGGACGGTTCAAGCTCCGTGCATCCTGGCTCTCACGACAGCATGCGACCACACATGCTGACATCTTTCCCGAAGTTGCTGACTGGGTGTTTCGAGCTCCCAGTCTAGCCGCCCGCAAGATATAAAGAGGACTCCGGGACCTCCACAGGACCGCTGCCGGAAATCACAGTAGGTTCTAATGACTGTTTTATATTGCGCTGTATTATAAGACTACTTTTGTCTTTCATTGTTACATTTTCTGATCCAGAAGATTCCGTTTTTTTATCTGACTGAAGTAGCAAACGAGCATGCAGTCCACCTGATGGTAAGTAGTCACTGCCGCTCATGGACATATGTAACTTCATACAGAACATGGGTTCTGTCTGAAGTCAATCACAGATGCGTGGCTACTCCCGAGGACTGTGATGGTCGCCTCATATAAAAGTGTGCCGGCAACCACACCCTTACATCAAGTGCAAGAAATGCTTCACACTAAAAATAGGTGTAGCGGTGGTACTTCCCCGGGCGAACTACACTGGTTCTACCACCTATGATTGTATAATGTTTTTTATAACGGTCCCATTTCATGTTTATCACCGTAGGTCCTAATGACTGTGGTATATTGCGCAGTATTTTAAGACTACTTTTGTCTTTTTTCTTTGTTACTTCTTCTGATTCAGTTAATTCTGTACAGGCTTATGAAGAATACAACAAGTCTATATGTTGACGTTTTAAAATGAAATGTACTCACATGTACGAGAAATTGTGTGTAACAATTTGTACGACGAGGGTTCGTTTTACGTGGGGATTTATAAATTACTACAACATCTGAACGTGACTTCACCTTAGAAAACCCGCCCAGAATCTTACTGCATTTAAATGTACAAATTGTTGGATATTGAACACAAGAGCAGTGATAACCTAATGGTTGAAAATTGTCTTCTTAATCGGGAGGTTTGAGGTTCAAAGCCAGGCATGCACCACTAGTTTTTCTAAAATTATGTGCGTGTTAGAAATTAAACTTCAATGCTCTTCGGTGAAGGAAAACATCGCCAGGAAACCTACACACACGAGAGTTCTTTGAAAAGAAAGTTCTCGGAGGTGTGTGAAGTCCAACAATCTGCACTCGGCCAGCGCGGTGGAATATGGCCTAAACTCTCTCATTCTGAGAGAAGACCCGTGCCAAGCAGTGGGACAATAATGGGTTGACGAGAGAGAACACAAGATCCTAACATGACGTTAGAAAACCCGTCAAGAATTTCGGTCCGTCCAGTTCCGTCAAGAACTTCAACGCTTTTATCTGTTCTTTTTATCATCACTATTATATCCCTAGTCTACCTATCGAGGCTCTTCAAATGGGTTTAATCTTAGTAAGCAAAATTCTAGAAGACCAAAAGCTCTGGCAGTCTTTTGTCTCTTTTATTGATTAATATTATTTTGGCACTGGCTGGCTTTATACGGGTATCAAGTTTCAGACGAGATAATTAATCAGGGATTGGGTAAAATTCATACAATATTTTGAACAAAACAGAAAACTAACAACTTTAAATTTACACCAGTTTTATAACGAAATCCACAAGTAGTGAAAAACGAAGAAAACTAGCCAATTAGCCACGAATTTGTTGGCAAAGTGAATCAGCCCAACTACATTTATCGTCAAATAAATGTGGTATTCAATTCTCAAATATTTTAAAAAAAATGTATTATCGCCGTTTCCAATAGAAATAATAAACATCTGTATCAAATTCCTTAAGTTTATTACCGTCAAGAGACAGGGCCCAGATAAAAAATGAAATAGGCCCGCGCTTTCGGTCCCGAATAAGCTATTTATTTTTAGGGAAGCAGATTATTTTTTTAGTAGCAGTCATTTATATTCTCCTAATGAACGTTTATACTTTTGCTACTGGCTCTGTTCAGTAAAAATTGTGTCTGCGAATTTATTTTTGGGATTAAGTTCTTTCGCAAGGGGCTGTTTAACTTATAATGTTTGTACAGAACGTCTTTGTTTGTGTTAGGTCCGTTTATAGTAGGTTCTAGCTTATTAGATCTTGGTGCGTTATTGAATTTTAGTTTAAAATAAGTTAAAAAAGTGTGTGAATCCAAAGTGGAAGGTGGTAGAACCAGTGTAGTTTTGCCGGCACACTTTTATATGAGACGACCATCATAGTCTTCGGGAGTAGCAACGCATCTGTGATTGACTTCAGATGGAATCCGTGTTCTGTATGAAGTTGATTACAGACGTCCATGGGCGACACTGACAACTTACCATCAAGTGGATTGCCTGCTCGTTTGCTACATTAGTCAGATAAAAAAAAAATCTGAGCTATCTAATCATCTAATCACCTATTTTATACAACTTGGGCTTTAAAGCAGTTTCAGGTTTAAATTCCAGCACTTTCAATTTTTTAGGTTTTATACGTATTAAATATTTAAAACCTCGGTCAAATGATGAGAAGGAAATATAGTAAGGTAAGGCAGCTCGAGAGTATTCAAAACATTAATTAGCCTTGTTGATGTTAATACTTAACATTAATTTTTAAATTAAAATAAAACAATAGCCTAGGGCTAGTCGACTCGCATACGAAGGATACTGTACCACAAAATTATGAAGTTTATTTAATTTTATTAGAATTAATTATTACAGCAACTTTTGAATTATGCATGAATATGAAATTTATATCTGTCTACGCACCGCACATAAATTTCGCGCCGGTTGCCGTTCATCCCCTAGCCCGTGAGAAACAGAGCTCTGTGATAGACAGTTAGGGATTGCAATCCGGCCTCACATTCAATCCGGCCATTTTTTTCTCAATCCGACCGGATCCGACCGGATCCGGAGCTATTAATCGAACAATTAAAACAGTGTAAAAAAGGATCGATTTGTAACAGTAAATATTTTTGTAATGTGAAATCTTTGTCAAAATATACAATCACCGAATCCGGTGGAGGTCCGGATCCGGTGGTGAATTGGTACCGGATCCGGTTTGTGTAAATTTGTGCCGGATCCGCCGGATTACCGGATCCGGTTTTCCGAATTGCAATCCCTATAGACAGTACAGTAGTACAGACAGCTGAGGTCTATCTAATCTAGGTCTAGGTTATCTCATTTTTATGTACGAAACCTTAAAAAAGTAAAAGTAACATGCCTACACGGTTTTTTACTCGTTCCACATAAAAACACAGAAAGGTTTTCAAAGCGTGCATAATCTGATAAAGTGAACAAATTACGAGCACCAAACTCCGCTACACTAAGGAGAAGCCAATATATTATTCCCTTTCGTACCAATATTAACATTATCAAGATTTTTCGGTACAAAATACTTAATGTAAACGGAGAGTTGTCTAACAAACCTTTAGGAACTTTGGGAAACATTTTTACTTCAACGGTTCCAAACGAATTTACATGCCTTCACGTATTTGAAGAATTGAACGGGAATTAATTTTGCTACGTTACGCTTTCGTAAGGGTCCAACTTTGGGGATGTTTAAACGCCTACAAGTTACGACATTGTACAATTGAACTGACGTTTTGGATCTCAAGGAATTTGTAGCAATTTCTATTTTCAACTACTTTTGACCGACAGAAGTTTTTTCTTGCACGCACTAGATTACTAATGGCTTTTCTTTTTTGTTCTCGAGGGGGAAACCTTCAAAAGGTACCCGTCGCCATGGGAGCGACGCAGGGTTATGTGGGATTTTTACCGCATCATAACCCCCCCGGTGGCCGTCCTCGGCGCTATAAAGAGGACTCCGGGAACTCGGTCCGACCGCAACCAGAATCCTCTGAGCGCGTTGCCCCATCGGGCTCCTCCCAGATAGGTGGCTGGGCCCACCGCCCCGTCTAGTCTTTACAACGGTATGCGACCACATATACCACCGTCCTTCTCGGGATCGCCTGACCGAACGGTTCGCTACCACTCTAGCCGCCTGCAACCCCGAAAGCCCCTTTTAGTCGCCTCTTACGACAGGCAGGGGATACCGTAGCCCTATTCTGATCTCGGAACTACAGGGACAGATTACTAATGGCTTGACAGATGGTAACATATGGAAAATCATGATCATCACACATTCACATCTACAGCCGATGTCGATAATTGTTATCCACTTTAAAATGTGAGATTAAAGTTAAACTTCACATACTTATCCATTATCAATGATTGTCATAGTTTTTGATAAGTGGGCAAAAATATTGATGAATTGGTCCGACTATTAAAATTTGGATTTTCAAGACGAATGTGTTTACCATATCTGAAAACACGGTAAAACAACTTACGTATGTAGTTGAATTAAAATAAGAAAATTAATTATACTTCAATATAATTTTCTATGTGTCAATAATAGTAATTAAGAAAAAATATTTTTATTTAATTTTACAATAATTGGCATCAAGCACCCTTAGTTTTTTACATATAGAAAATTAATTTAGACTTTTTAGTTCACCTTACTAGCTGAAACAAACGCATGTTTTTTTCTCCACAACTTGGGCATAGCACATGTAGTGGAGTACACATAGTAGAAGTAGCAATGCTTCTTTGATCATCAGGTAGAATTTTATAAAGATTTGATTGCATTCGTAAATAGATCAGTTACCACTTACAACCAAAGACTGCATGCTCCTTTGCTAACTTAATCTCATAAGAAAGTGCATTCCACCATGTTGTCCAATGTAGATTTTTTAGTCTCAGGTCTACTCACCTGGGTCTAAAAAGCCGAAAACACGCGTGGAATGTTTTTATCGCCTATAATTCTTCTGGCAAGTTTTTACGGCTATTGCAAACTTTTAATATAAAAGAAAAACGTTTGATTCTTATAAATTCAGCTAATACTCGATTTAAGACACATATAGAGATACATATATTAGTAACACATGGACGTAAAGTTATGTCCCAAATGTAACAGATTTGATTCGAGCTATAAAAGGAAATTTACCAGACAGACGTCTCAAATATTACAGTTTGTCTGATGTTTTCACTCAGTTGATTTCTGCAAACACCGGCCGGCTAGGAATTCTGTGCCTTTTGCTTAACGTAATTCTATTACATTAGTGTATTGAATATTGATCCTGGCATGTATTATGTATCTGATCGAGCTGAGTTCATGATTGTATTACAATAGATAGGACGAGTAGCGTATATAAACCTACATCTTAAGGTTTTGTTATGAGTTTGAAGTAACAGACAAGCATGCAGTCCACGTGATGGTCAGATTGGTAAGTAGTCACTACCGCTCATTGATATCTATAAGCAACTTGATATAGAACATTCATCAAAGTGGTAGAACAAGTGTAGTTTACCACACCTATTTCTAGCGTGAAGCATTTCTTGCGTTTCGGTAAAAGGGTGTGGTTGCCGGCATGTCACGAGGTGACCATAATAGTCCTTGGTAGTAGCAACGCATCTGTGATTGACTTCAGATAGAACCCATGTTGAGTATAGTTGACTACAGATGTCCATGGGCGGCAGTGACAAGTTATCATCAGGTGCTCGTTTGCTATTTCAGTCTGATAAAAAAAAACAGGGGTTCGATCTAAAGTCAGTCACAGATACGTTTGTGTATCACAATGTTGGCCTGCAACTGCAACCTTCCACAGAAACGCAAAAACTGCTTCAGGCTAGAAGTATGTATGGTAATGGTACTTCCCGAACGAACCTTACTTCTTCGCAGTTCTATAACTTTAAAGTAGATAGTAACTTGTTTTCAGTTGAACAATGTTGGGAATACTCCAGAGATGTATGGGTAATAGGTAATGGCAAAATTTGTGCATTTAAGGTGCACTTACACGGGCAACAGTTTTGAAGTGAAAAGTTTTAGGCACATTAAGCTATTTTTGATAGAGAGTAAATTTATGGATTCGACATTCGCGTCATCAATGTGGACGTATAGAAGTATGCCTTTAATTAGTTGGACCCAAAAAATCATCAACGTTCACGGTCAACGGGCATTGTTCCTGGAAAAAAGGAAATTCGGGAGGAGAAAGAAGTCGTGGTTGCGTAACATCAGGGATTGGACCAGAATATCTGGTGCAGCTAAGGTTTTCAACCAAGCAAACTATAAGGACGACTTTAAGAAGCTAATAGCCAACGTTCACTAGTTGGAGAGGCACCCTAAGAAGAAGAAGTCATCAACTTACTAGTTACAACTTAGTAGTTTACTTGACATACAGACTCATATATGATTATTAACTTTTTTGGGTTTAATTTCTGTTGGCAATATCTTATTGCTGTTGCTCAACGGCTTTTTTATTAATCTGAAGCAGCTAATGGGATATTTCATACCAATGTTAAAATGCGACATTGTTCGTAAACATTGTTTCTAATTGCTTCATTTATTCCATATTGCTCAACGTCGCTGGTACGAATTGCCGATTCTGTTTACTATTGAATTTATGTGAGTCCCTTGTATTACTCGATGATTTTTATTTGCGCCGACGCGTTATATTTTTCTAGTGATCTTTTTTTACACACAATTTGAATTATCGATGATCAATAAATATCTGATTAATATTATAAATACTAAGTTTGTGAGAATGTGCGTGTTTGTTACTCGTTCCCATAAAAACTGCTAGTCAGATTTGGGTTGAACTTGGCACTCACATAGTTTATAACATAGATAACGGCATTGAATAGTTATTACCGTGGTAGACGTGACCGAAGCAAGAGATGCCGCAAAAGTAACTTATTATATAATATTTACGTACGAGAATAAATTTAATTCTTAAATTTCTGTAATATAAAATCTAGGGTAGATAAACAATGAAGATTATTTTCACGTTGTAAAAATGCATCCAAACGCGTATGTTACTTTTTTTGCTTTTGACGTTAATTATGTAGAATGTAAAAGCGTTGCGTTGAACTGCTTTTGCTAGACTATTGTCCATAGTGAGCGATACTTTTTACCCGACTGTGTGTATGTTTGTATGTATATCTATTTCTTTGACACGCGCTACAGACCAAATTGCTTCAAGTATTATAAAATACGACATCATTGAAATCGACTCATTTGACATAGGTCATTGCTAGACAAATGTCCATAGCGAGAAATACTTTTTACCCGACTGGAGTATGTGTGTGTTTGTATCTATTTCTTTGAAACGTGCTACAGACCGAATGTCTTCAAATTGTAAAATATGACATTATACTGAAATCCACTAAATTATCAGTGACAAAGGCCATATAGTATTTTAATATGATGTCTGTGATTAGAGAAAAGGACTCGGGCAGTATTTTTCATAATTAAGAAATCTTCATTGCCCTTCGAAGAGCCCATTTAGCTCGCTGTTCCGGGTGATATCATTGGATAATGATAACAATATTGAAAACCCTATGGGCTGTTAAAATATCTGATAATGATTAGACAAATCGATCTAGGTATAGCTGATACGATGAAGAACATTAGAACCTTCGGGACCATCATAAAGTCTTACTGCATACCGCATTGACTTTCCGAAACTTTTTTTAACGGATGGTAAGTGGTCACTGCCGGATGGACATCTGTAAGCAACCTCATCTAGAACATAGGTTCTATCTGAAGTCAATAACAGATGCGTCGCCACTCCTGAGGACTAAGATTGTCGCCTCATATGTGCCGGCAACCACACTCTTCCATTGAAATGCAAGAAATGCTTCAGGCTATCTTTCCGGTTGAACTACACTACTTCTACCACCTTCACAAACTCGTGCTTATGACGCTGTACGTTCATCTTGTACAGCCTCTAAATCTATTACAGCATCCTGAGAACCTTGCACCACTCATATTTTCATAGAAATTAGAAACCCTCTAAAGTTGTCTCTCTATCCCATCTTGAAAACCACTTTCAGTTTATCTATTCCCGAATCTTACTCTTCAGAAATACCGGATTAACGGTCAAATGTAAATTAAGTAGATTTACACCATTTGAATTTCTAAATATCGTTGAGTTATTAAGCAAAGTTTGTCGGTTTGTACATAACTTAATTAAGGGAGGCTTACGGGAACTGATTAAAACTTTCCTGACGGTACCTTCCGGATTAGGATAATCCAAAACACCACTGACTAACCGTGGTGTGATGTGTGCGGAACCCTTGAGGATTTATCCCTTTTTTACGAGGCAGTGTAATTGCAAACCTGGATCCAGCAAACTCATCAAAATATACCCTTCCTAACTTTATAGGGTCAACTATAAGTATACATGGTGCAATGGATAAAGTGTTGTAAAGCAATAACGGTTGAATGTAGATTTTTATTTATCATCCTAGTATCATACTAATATTATAAATGCGAAAGTTTTGAGTGTTATGTTTGTTACTTCTTCACGTCTAAACGACTGGAGCGATTTTTGTAAAATTTGGTAGGGAGCTGATACTCTGGATTATCATATAAGCTACTTTTTACTGTGAGAAAAAATATTATTCCCACGGGACAATCGATAATTTGATTTGTTTTAACTCGGACGAAGCTGCGGGGTTCAGTTAGTGGTAAATAACTTTGAAAGACCTTAATAATTGGAAACTTTCCAAGGATTTTTATATTGTGATAAGAATCTGAACTAAAAAAAACATATATGTGGGAGAAGCTACTATTGTACATAATTTTAAAAATTATATTCTTTTTGAAATCGATTGAGCACTGTTATCACTTACCTACACGGCGAAAGAAAACATAGCGTGGAAACAGCACGATTGAGAGTTCTTAAATAAATAGTGATAATAGGTTTATGAAGTCAGTCGTTCGCATTTTTGTCTGGTGGTAGAATTTGTAGGGATCGATCTAGCCAGGTACCAAAACCATATATATTTCTTGCGGGAATCAGTTTTTGTGTTTTGTTGGAAGGGTATGGTTGACGTGTAAGATTTCTTAGTTGTACATGGCCGCTAGTGGCCACTTACCATCCGATGAGAACATGCTCGCTTGCTAATTCAATCTTATATATACTTTCCAAAAAATAATAAACAAAGCACGATATTTCTAAATTTTAATCACGGTAGACGTTTAATATACTCTTGATTAAACACACTCTTTTGCCTCCAAGTACATAAAAATTATGAAATTAATAACACGAAATCTGAAACGCTTTCAAAGTAAATTACTTATTAGTACTTAATGAGTCTTTCCATCATTTTAGAATTTCTGTGCTGACTTTTAATAAAGGTGCACGATTTAATAGCAACTGCTATTTTTACTTAATAAAATATGCGAAGTATAGGAAAGTGAGATTATTCTTTAATCCATATTGAATAGCGTGTTGGAGACTTCTTAAGACCTTGGCCCAACAGTGGGACAAAGGCAGCTGATTTAAAAAAAAAAATACGCTTTCTACAATCACAGCCCCAAAGTAGGATTTTCTCCTGTGTCGTGAGTGCCATGGACGTACACAAAGACGAAGACACAAACACCCAGACCCAGAACAAGAATTTCAATTCATAATTCTGATACCTGTCTGGCCGGGAATCGAACCCGGGACTCATTGCATGTCAGACCGCTATGGTAACCGCTCCGCCACACGGGTCGTTAAAACCTTATCGTACTCCCTATTCCTACTCATATTATAAATGTGGATTTAAGTTTGTTTGCTACGATTTCACGCCTAAACTACTCCCCTCATTATAATGAAACTGTACAAATTTTCTTGGAGGTATTAGAAAAGCGCGTGATATTTTTTATTAAAAAATATTTAGCATATAGTTATTTTTAAACTGAGTCAATGGATTCAATTCTTTCATATTTTTAAAGGTTTCAATACACTAATCACTACATATTATAAAACAAAGTCGCTTTCGTCTGTCTCTATGTAAGCTTGGATCTTTAAAACTACGCTACAGATTTTAATGCAATTTTTTTGTTTGATAGATGGAGTGATTAAAAAGAAAGGTTTTTACATGCCTAATATATGGGAGGAACACTTATAATTTTAGATTTTTGACTTTCAGACATAATATAAACGTGAAAGTTTGTAAGAATGTATGTATGTCTATTACTTTTTCAAGCAAAAACCATTAGTCAAAATGTGTTTAAAGTTAGTACACATAAAGTTTTTGACCTAAATTAACACATTGGATCCTCATTACCGAAAACGTGACCGAAGCGAGCAAAGCTATGGAAACAACTAAGTATTACATAAATTAGTCTCATACGTTGTAGATACATACGTATAAATTATGGCCAATCTGATTGGTGTATTTAGCCGTCCAAGGAACCGACATGGGACGATTCCTATCTAATGACGTTTGGCTCGATTTACATAAACTCCCAATAGACCGACGCTATTTTGATTAATTACCATTAGAATATACTTGGAACGCGTTTGATATCGATCTAGTGTAGCACAATTTTCTTGCCACAATTGTAGCAATTTATACTAAGAAACAATATATGAGTTGCGTAAAGTGTGTAATACCTTATTTTTCTGCTATCACTATTTATCCAACCAATGGCAAACGAGCATGAAGTCCACCTGATGGTAAGTGATCACTTTCGTCCATGGACAATTTAAGTTAGTTAAATTTAAGTAAGCAATTTCAATTAAAGTTAGAATTTTTTTAATTAAATTTTTATTAATTTTCTAATTTTTTTATTAAATTTATTTTAATTAAATTAAACTAAATTTTTAATTTTTTTTTTAATCAAATTAAATTTAAATTAAATTAAATTAACAATTTCAATTAAACCAATTTAAATTTAAGTAAGTTAAATTTAAGTAAGCAATTTCCTACATGACATGGATTAGTTTAGATATAACCACAAAAGATTCTACAAATACCTTGACTCATCAAACATAATAATTCGTTTTGATGTGATTAGTGATTTCGTCAACCCAGTATTGTTCCATTGCTGGTATGGGTCTTCTCTTTTAGGGCATAGTTCACCGCATTGGCCAAGTGTGAACTGTAAATGACGAGCGACAGACTTCATCACATCCTTGAGTAGGTACTTTCCTTTTTAAAGAACTCTTAGGTATGGTTTCCCCGCACCGGTGGTATCCGTTAGAGGTCCCGGGGTCCCCTGCAAGCGCAGAGGAAGGCCACCGAGGAGGTTTTAGTGGGTAAAAATCCCACATAACCCGGAGTCTCTCCCAAGGCTCCGGTGTACCTCCGTGTGAAGGTTTCCTCCGCGTCAATAAAAAAAAAGGTATGGTTTCCCCGCGAATTATTCGTCCATCGTGAAGCAGTTGTAATTCATTTTTGATTTGCTCATAATTATAGAAACAATAAACAATAGTGCGTGCCTGACCTATGCTTGAGAGTTATCATATCATACTAATCATCATACTAATATTATAAAGGCGAAAGTTTGTGAGTGTCTATATTTTTTACTTCTTTACGTCTAAACGGTTGGAGCGATTATCATAAAATTTGGTAGGGGTTAGCTGACACTCTGGATTAACATATAGGCTACTTTTTACTGTGGGAAAAATCTTATTCCCACGGGACAATCGACATATCGATTGTTTAAAGCGGGCGTAGCTGCGGGGTTAAGCTAGTTAATAGATGACCTGCGTGGCCGAACGGTTACCACACCAGTCTCACGCGCAATAGGTTCCGGGTTCGACCCCCGGCTAGACAGGTATCTGAATGATGAGTTTAGATTCCTGTTCTGGATCTGGGTGTTTGAGTCTTCGTCTTTGTGTACGTCCATGGCACTCACGACACAGGAGAAAATCGTAGTGTGGGGCAATGAGTGTAGAAAGCGTCTTTTTTAAAAAAACAGCTGCCTTTGTCCCACTGTTGGGCCAAACTCTTAATAAGTCTCGAACACGCTATTCAATATGGATTAAAAATAATCTCACTTTCCTATACTTCGCATATTTTATTAAGTAAAAATAGTCTTTATGTGTGTCCATGGTACCCACGACACAGGAGAAAATCCTACTGTGGGGCTATGAGTGTAGAAAGCGTGATTTTTATAGAGCGGGCGATGCTGCGGGGTTCAGTTAGTTAATACTAATTGATAATTTATCCGAAACTATCCTTTCAATTTGCTCATGTCTATAAGTATTTTAATATTTAGTCATCGACATCATTCACGATAGAGATTGACATTCGAACCCTGAAATGAATGTTTCAGTATATTTTTGGTCCCCGTTTGATTTGGGTCAGGCGGCTGTCAAATGAAATATCAGACTCCGTTCTAATTTTGAGTCTCGGATTACTGCTTGTTAATCAAAAATAAAACACAAAGGGTTACTTTTATTTCCGTGTCGGCAGAAAAAACAAATTACATTTTTTACAAATAATATCCATTTTTTTATAATACTAAAGTAACAAACGAATATGCAGCTCACTTGTATATAAAGCGACCTTCTTAGTGCTCGGAAGCAGCAACGCGTCTGTGATTGACTTCAGATTGAACCCTTGTTCTATATGAAGTTGCTTACAGATGTCCGTTAGGTGGACTGCATGCTCGTTTGCTGCTTCAACCTTATAAAAAAAACCTGCGGCACTCGGGGACTGTCGCGGTAAAGCTATTGCATAACATTTTAATTTTCATTTCCAAGCAGCTCGTCTCGATCTGTGCGAGCTTTGTACTGTCGTACCATATACTTACACGTTCAACGAACGCTCGGCCGCGCTGTATGGTAGGCGGAGTGGGGGGTGTTAGGTTTTTTTCGTTACGAAATTTCTTGTTTTGGTCGCCACGCTCAAAAACCGCGATAAAAGCTATGCAATAGCTTAACTTGCAGTCTACCTAATGATCGTCTCATATAAAAGTGTGCCGGCAATCACACCCTTCCATCGAAACGTTAGAAATGCTTCGGGCTAGAAATAGGTATGGCGGTGGTACTTCCCCGGTCGAACTACTCTGGTTCTTCTACACTTCTACACTTCATAGGTTTCCTTTCTCCGACCACCTTGTTCTCAGGAAAACCACCGCATTTGTGATTAACTTTAGGTAGCACCTCTGCATATTCTAAATTGCTTTCAGATGTCCATGAGCAGTAGACCTGTTACTATGCGAATTGTATGCTCGATTGCTACTCCAATATATTTAAAAAATCAAAAAGAGGAGCACTAGTGACCACTTACCACGTGGACTGCATGCTCGTTTGCAAGCCTAACATATTTTGAAAAAACAATTTTCGGGCAGACAGTTATTTACCATCTAAATGAGTTAAGTAAATAGAAGTTTGTCATCTCGTTAGAAAGTTAATTAAATGGCGGCGACTTAACGAAACAGAGTTAAACTTGGCAGGAATTATACGAATAGTTTAACTTAGGGATTACCATTACTTGGGCGAAAACTTGGCATGACTTTGTTATTGCATTGTATATACAGTAAGATTTTGTGAGCTGGATTAAATTATCAGTAACATTTACATGATCTTTGATTTAAATACCGTTGAGAGAGAGTCTTTGCAAAATGATTGTAGACTTGATATTGTTTTGCTACGTTGTTTGTATATTAACAATGTTAAACGCAATAATAAACAATATTGTTTAATATATTTTTTATTAAATTCAAGTAATAAATTACTATGCAGACTTTCTGATGGTAAGTGGACACCGTCGCTCATGGAAATCTGTAAGTAATTTCATAAAGAGCCAGAGGTTGTATCTGAGGACAATTATAGATGTATTGCTGCTACTGCCGAAGACTAAGATGGAAACCTCACATAAAAGTAAGCCGGCAAACACACCCTTCAACCGAAAAGCAAAAACGTCACACTAGAAATAAGTGTAGCGGTGGCAACTCACCGGTCGAAATACACTGGTTGTAGCCCCTCGAGATAGAATAAGTCCCGGACCAGGCACAAAGGCGGCGTCTATATTTTTTATGTGATCGAAGTAGCAAACGAGCATGTAGTCCATCTGATAGTAAGTGGTCAGTGCCGCCCATGGACATCTGTAAGCAATTTCATATAGAACGTAGGTCTATCTGGTCCTAGCCCCTTTAGATATATGACTCCTATAAGGTACCAACATTTTAATTAGATCGTTAATTTAGAAGTTACGGAGGTTTCAGTGAGGCTAATTTGCCATTTTCTAAACAATGAACATGTTTGGACTAAATAATAACACAATACAAAAACGCTAATTATATAGGAGAACCTGGTAAAAAATAAACAAAGCTTTTTGTTTTCTTTTATTTTATTAATGACGTTAAAATAACAGAAAACATTATTACAAGGCCGTTAACCGCAGTGTAGTTAAACATCCAATTTTATAGTCTAGGCCTTTTTCCAAAACAGTGTACCGTTAACTTGAATTCATGAAAAAAAGCGCTATCGAGTTTGTTTTTTTTTTTTACAAAACATTGGTTCTAGATTTCTATCAAGAATATACTGTAAAGCAAAAACATCGATATAAGTCTTCCATAATCTGTTTTATCGAGAACAAGAATAAAGATGAATTCTTAATTTAAACGTGATTGTACTGGTATGATATGTTGGCTGCTCTGGTAATCGAAATTTAGTAGTTGTCCCGAAAAATATCAAAAAATAAAAACAAAAAAAATTGGCTTATTGTACTTTACGGGACGTAACAGGTTAAGGAAAGATATCAGAAGGTGGTAACATGTACCTTCTTGCATAAACATTTATTAACGAGAAAGCCTATGCAGTGGGTAGAGCGTTTGTTCACAATTGCGCGAAAACAACAAGACATCGACGATTCAAAGGCTTGTTTGTAACTCTTGTAACATAAACAGGAGCCTACTCCACTAGTAAGTAACATGTAGGTTTAGTAAGTAACGTGTTCAAGACACGTTATTGCATATTTTAATACTTAACGGGTACTCACGATAGATTCGACCCAGTTGCCACCACGATCCATGGGTCGAAATATCGGCAAAAAGAATTCGAAAAGGATTCAAAAATCGCATATCGTGAGTACACACGTTAATACATAGCCTGTACGCCATGATTGTTAATAAACGTATATGGAATTACCTAAATACAAGAAAAAATATAATAAAAAAGATAATTATTAAAAATATATTTCAACTGAAAAATACACGAACTTTAAAATCATGCAGCGGGATCAGCGCCCATTATGCTCTTTTATATTTAAATTTCAAATTTAAAAAAGTGCAATATGAAATCTGCACGCTTTGAATTGTTACAATTACATGCTTTTAACTAACTAAAATGCTATGGAATGCCATTGCAAATCTTGTGCAAAATACAAAAAACTAATGGTGTCTTTTTTAGAACTTCTTTTAAATAGTTTTCATTTTTAGGAAGAAAAGACTTATGAGTGGTTTTGCGGCGTTTGAATTTTAGTTTTGAGTAAGTTTGATGCGATAGATTATCTGCACGAAATCCGATGTGACACAGAGAATTAAGCCGCAAGAGTTTTTAAATACGAATTTAATTCACTTCGTAGTTAATGGAAGCAAAAGGAGATAAAGGCAGTCATCTAAATAGACGATAAGTTGAAAGCTGCTCAAAACAACCTAAGATCCCAAGGTCATAGAAATAAAGATTTAACGATTTAAGATTTTAAATTTAAATAAAATATCTTTTAAAGATTTATTGAACTAAAAACAAATTACAAAATATTGACATTCGTAAACGTCTGCAATAGTAATAAATAATAGTTAAAAAAAACTAAAAAACACGCTTTTTATAGAAAACCGAACTAAAAAATAGAAAATAAATTTAAATGAATTTAAATTAAGAAAATAGTGTTAAAAATTTCAATGAATATAAATTAATAATAGTGTGAATAAAAAAATATTTTATTAAAAAAAAAGCGTGGAGTGCATGGTGTCAATGGTTATAGATAGTTTATTGACAGATATGAGTAGAGTGATTATCATTTCGATAATATGTTAAAAAGCACCCCACGCTTTTTTTTAAATAATTTTTTTTTTTTTCACACTGACGTTTAAAGCGGGTCAAAATCGCGCCCAAAGAAGTCGGTTACAAACATACAAACAAACATACAGGTGAAGCTAATAAAAAAAAAATACTGTGTCGCAGCGGTTTACGCCCAATAAAGCTAATATATAGTTGATTCAGAATGCAAAAGATGAAAATCTGATTAATGCTATAATTGATAAGACTGAAAGAAATGGTAAATAAAACAGTGCTCTATAACCATATAAATTTTGTCACAAGTTAATCGCAATGACAGAATTACGTCAATTATACTTCAAACTTGTTTCACACCCAAAGCATTCCCAAATCTGGCTTCTACTGGCTGTTTTTAGATCGTAATACTTCAGCGAAGTAAGCAAGTTCCTGGATCAAAAGAGGAAGAAACTGCGGAAACTATTTTGTATTTTGATACTGAAGATAAATCGTTGTATGTCTAAGAAAGACTACGACTTGTTAAAGTATCTTTAAGGAAAAGGGCGACTTTGTCGATAGTCACCTTCATGCTGATGATTTTGTTTTGCAAAAACTATGTTATTTGTTAACTCGTAAGCTTAGAGAGAACGGATAACATACGTACATTTCACATGGGTCATATATAAATATTAAAACGTAAAGCTAACTCGGATATATGTAAAAAATAGAACTATACTAACAAAGTTAAGTAATTAATTTTATGTCAAAAAGGAAACAATATGAACTCGATATTTTAAAAATAAAACCTGCGGCATATGAGAACCGCTGCGATAAAGCTGTAGCATAGCATTCTTTTATCAATTTATGCAATTATAATTAATTATTTATTAATGCAGTATATTTTCTTTGATATTAATTTTTTTTTTTCGTTGATACTAGAATACTTTCTAATAAACAGTTGATTAGTCACAAACAGTCAGTTCGTTCGATTTCCGAGCAGCTTGTCTCGATCCGTGCGAGCTTTGTATTGTCGTACCATATATGTACATACATGTTAAGCGAACGCTTAATCGCGCTACATGGTAGGCAGAGTGGGGGTGTTAAGCTTTTTCGTTACGGAATTTCTTAATTCGGTCACCGCGCTCAAAGCTCGCGATAAAAGCTATGCAATAGCTTAAAATATAAGTACGTTAGTTAAAAATATCGTATTTTATAAGTTTGTCTATCAAATTCGAAACTAATTATGCAACAAATTTCGCTACGAAAGTCAGTAGATCATTATCGATTTGTCAACCATGATAATTAGGTTCAATATTTTTTGTAGTTTGGTTATGTTTATAGTAACTTCAGGTACAGGGTGAGGCGGGGTTTTGTAATAAATTGTGGCTTATCTGCGGCTGGCGGGGAAACAAGCGATTTGTCATCTCAGCGATAAAAACGATAACAACTGTTCTTGTAGGGTATTATTTCAAAGGTATTAGCCCAGGTCAAAACTAATTTGTTCTTTGTTTTCTGTAATGAGTAGAATCTATCAGATGCAATTTCGGGTTACAATTTTATTGAGCTAAGTTTTGCTGATATATCAATAATAATAACTAGTAATTTATGATTTTTGCGCTTACAGTCTTATATTTAAGTTCCGTCCCTTAAATTTATTAATAGAGTCTGTCTTTATTTTACTATCAAGAATAAATTAGCAAATAAGCGTGCAAACCATATGATGGACATTACAGCTACAGCCTATAGATGTTTGTAGCTAATTCCATGTCGTCGATCGCAGATCTATTTGGAACTCTTAAGGACCAAGACCGTAAAACAGCGCAGTTCTTCTCCACAACAGAAATGGTAGCGGAGACAACCAGTACATAACTATACTGGTTATACAACCTTGTATGTATCTCTGATGTCATGGACATAGAGACATGGTTGTAATAACATAATTAATAATAATATTCATTATATTAAATTTCAATATCGGTTTCTCCACATACCGTATTATCCACCAAATAATACAAATCTCAGTGATTTAATTCGAGAAATTAATATATTCATGTACAAAGTATTACTTATTATTAATTATATTAATGCTTATTTCATTTTAAATGTAGAACCTCCAACTTTTTATGCCCTATGACAGCAGTTCAAGCACTTTTGCATCTCGTTTGAAAAAGATGAACATACTAAACAGGGGTAACTATCTTCTTCACGTGCACAAACCGCGTAATGGATTCGATCCGTGGCCAAATAAAATGCCTTAATGATGAATTTTAATTTCTGTTTTTGGTCTGGGTATTTGTGTAGCCCTTGTAAATTTTAGTGGCACTCGACACACAAGAAAAAATCCTAGCGTTTCTTTTATACATGTGAAGCAGCATACAAACATGCAGTCCACCAAATGTTAAGTGGTCACTGCTGACCATGGACATCTAAAAACAACTTCATATAGAATAGGAGATCTTTTTTTCTGTTTTCGAAGGGGCAACCTTTACAAGGTACCCGCCGCCGTAGAAGCGAGCGCAACCGGAATCGGGCTCCTCCCAGAAGGGGCGGCTGGGCCCACGGCTCCGTCTAGTCTTTACGACGGTATGCAACCACGCATACCGTCGTCATTCCCGGGATCGCCTCACTCTAGCCGCCCGCAACCCCGGAAGCCCCTTCGCCTCTTACGACAGACAGGGTATACCGTAGCCCTATTCTGATCCCGGAACTACAAGGACGAGAACAGGAAAACTATCTGACGTAAATCACATATGTTACTACTCCAGAGAACTAATATGGTCGCTCTATTTGAAAGTAACCCAGTAACCACACCCTTCTACCAAAACGCAAGAACTGCTTCACGCTAGAAACAGTTTTGGCGTTGAACTATACTTGTTCCACCACCTAGCGTGCTAGTAAAAAGATCCATTAACGCCTGTATGCGATAAGATTAATGTTTACTAAATATTAATATTATCGGAACCACATTATTTTATTGGTGTAATAAATTACTCTGCTACTGCTATTTTTATTATGAAATATGACTTTTTACTTAACGTTTTTATTTTGATATGCTTGATAACATCAAGAATGTACGAGCGAAAAATTAATGTTTCGCGTCTATATTTACAAGGTTTTTACTAACGTGCTATTTTATCAGTAGGTCAAATCTTTCAAGTAATTTAACTTATTTTACCTACCAGCAGAAATGAAGAATATACCTATATCTTCACTACATAGTATAAAACAAAGTCGCTTCCCGCTGTCCTTCCCTATGTATCCTTAGATCTTTAAAACTACACTATGGACTTTAATGCAGTTTTATTATAGATACACTGATTCAAGAAGAAGGTTTTTATATAATTAATGCATAATATAGTGCAGGAACACTGATAATTTTAGGTTTTTGACTATCAAGCGAGACGAAGTTCGCCGGGTCAGCTAATAGATGATAATAAAGCAATCTTTATATGGACGCGAAAAATACCCAATTTTGAATAATTTATCTCTGAACTACTAAAGCGAGAACTATGATTTTGAAGTGAAACTTCTTTATCGGAGTTGGAAAAGTGAAACTTCTTTATCGAGGTTGGAAAAAAAATTAGTGTAACATTTTTTCGTTACGCGCCATCTTTTTCTGTTACGCGCCATCTTTTTTTTCCGTTACGCGCCATCTTTTTCTTATCCCTACCACGCGTGATATTAGATAGATTATTATATAGATTAGATTATTATATAAAGTTTAATAAAAGGCTTTTATTAAACTTTATCTAATTTAACTTTATTTAACCAATTTCTGAAAAGTTGCATATAGTAAATAATTTTTTGAAAAATAACGTCATAAAGAAGTTTCACTTCTTACGAGTGTACGCTAGTACACGCACACATTTTTTTTAATAATATAAAGTTAGCAAAGTTAGCAAGCATATTTTTCTTAGCAAAGGTGCACACAGTCCAGCTGTTGGTAAACGGTCTGTGCCGTTCATGAACATCTACAATCAACCTCATATAAAATATGGGTTCCATGAGAAGTCGCTACTCCTGAGGACTAAGATAATCAACTCATACGAAAGTGAGTCGGTAATGTATGGCGGCGGTTAGTCTCAGGTCCAACTATACTCATTCTGTATCATGTGAAACCACCTCGATTGAGAAAGTACGTCAATCACATAGATTATTCCATTAAAATCGTTATGGCTGTGTGGTGCCAAGTCGGGCGGATTAGAAACGCGAGGTCTGGGGTTCGAATCCAGTTAGTTTTCTTATCGTCCCTGTAGTTCCGGGATCAGAATAGGGCTACGGTATCCCCTGCCTGTCGTAAGAGGCGACTAAAAGGGGCTTCCGGGGTTGCAGGCGGCTAGAGTGGGAGCTCGAACCGTTCGGCCAGGCGATCCCGAGAAGGACGGCGGTATATGTGGTCACATACCGTCGTAAAGACTAGACGGGGCGGTGGGCCCAGCCGCCCATCTGGGAGGAGCCCGATGGGGCAACGCGCTCAGAGGATTCTGGTTGCGGTCGGACCGAGTTCCCGGAGTCCTCTTTATAGCGCCGAGGATGGCCACCGGGGGGGTTTTAGTGTGGTAAAAATCCCACATAACCCTGCGTCGCTCCCACGGCGTCGGGTTCCTTTTTAAGTTTCCCCCTCGAGACCAAAAAAAAAAAAAAGATTATTCCATTATCTATAACATCAATGTAGTCATATCTGTTCTGGTTTTGGGTGTTCAAGTATCGTCTTTGTTTCCATAGCATCTAAGTCACAGGACAAATTCTAGTGGAGTGTAGCGTGTCAGCATAGGAAACGTTTTTTATTATTGACTAGCTGAATTACCCGTGCTTCATTCATTCAAAAATGCCACCATCTTCAAATAGTGCAAAATATCGAAATTAAAATTATCATATAGACTGGATAGTTTAACAAACAATCCATGCAAATTTTTATTTAAAGTGGATCAATGGTTCTTGCATGATGTAGTAACAGACACAAACCATCTCATTCTAGACATATATTAAATGTCTCATACTAGTGACTGTTATCATATAATTTAAAGCACAATTCAATAACAATTAACATTCTAGTTAGAAGCATATTATTATGATTTTGTATTGTTATTTATATTTTGTGTTCTATGTTATCTTTACTTTTTGTTACAATAAAGAGTATTATTATTATTAAGATCTAGTTAGAAGCATCTGCATTGATTGTATCCAGTCTGCTACTTTCCATCCATCCATCAGCCTTTTGATGCTGAACATAGGCCTCCCCTAAATGGCGCCACTCCAACCGGTCCTGTGCCCTCTGAATCCAACGGTTTCCCGCTGTCTTCTTCAGGACATCGGTCTAACTGGTAGGGGGGCGACCTGTACTCCTTTTGCCTAAACGTAGTCGCCACTCGAGGACCTTTCTTCCCCATCGGTTATCGCTCCTACGATCGATGTGGCCGGCCCATTACCACTTCAGCCTGCAAATTTTGAGAGCTATGTCGGTAAGCTTCGTTCGCCTACGGATTTCATCGTTGCGAATCATGTCTCGTAGCGAAATTCGGAGCAGCGTGCTATGGACCTCTCCATAGCACGCTGAGCGACCCTGAGCCTCCGAATGAGGCCTACAGTAAAGGACCACGAACTGCTACTTTACAAAGAAATGAACTTAACAACCACACTTTCCTTCGGAGCCTTTACGGCCTTATAAATTTATAAGTCCTCTTTGAAGTAACATGTTGCTATCAAGACTTCATTGTCTTGTCAATCGCAAAGCCTCCAAAGTTTCAAAGTAGAAAATCAAGGAAAATAGAGTTGTTATTTTAAAGCCCCGTTTATGTACACAGTCATTGAACGTGGCAGAGGTGTGCCGTTTCAGACATTTTTTTATGCAATTTTTATATTATTTTATCTTTTTATTTGCGTGAAACAATTTTTCCGTTTTGGTGAGGAGTTGTGGCTTCCGGTTCAATTTGACATGAGGCGATCATCTTAGCCCTCGGGAGTAAAAAACTATATGAGATTGACTTAAGATAGAACCCTTGTTCTGGATGAAGTTGCTTATATATGCCCAAGGGCGGTAGTTACCGCTTATCATCAGATGGACTGCATGCTCGTTCTGCATGCAGTTACCGCAAATTCCACAATTTTGTTACTATTACATTTTTCTTTACTACGGAAGTCGTACAGATATCGTCGTCAACCCATTACTGTCCCACTGCTGGGCACGGGTCTTCTCTCGGAATGAGAGAGCTTAGGCCATAGTCCACCGCGCTGGCCAAGTGCGAATCGGTGGACTTCACACACCTCCGAGAACTTTTTTTTTTTAAAGATCTCTTGGGTGTGTAGGTTTCCTCACGATGTATTCCTTCACCGAAAAGCAGTGATAATTAAAGTATAATACGCACATAAATCAGTGGTGAGTGCCTGGGTTTGAACCTCGGACCTCCCGATCGAGAGGGCAAGTTTTAACCATTAGGCTATCACTGCTCTTTACAGATATCACTAACTTTAATAGTGGTGTTATTAAAAATAAATAAATAACACAATAATAATTTCTGATTTAAAAATCAAGACTTATTTTTAGTTCGATTAAAATTTATCGTGATTAAAATTTGGTTGATAATTCAACTTTAAACATAAGATTTGAATGGTCTGTATTTATAACCAAAATGGTACTTTGACGTCTTAATATTCTGGACCGTTCTCTCATTTAAAGGGTGTGGCTAGCTCGAACTGGAGTATAAAGCGTTCTCATTTGATCTTTGACAAATTGATGATCAACTTTACATAATTTTCCTATCGTATATCAAAGTAGATAAAATAACGTATATTTAATAGTTCATAACACCAGTAACCTCGTTAGAGTTCCTTTTTATTTTAAGGCTAATTCATGGTTAACTTAATTTATGTAGCAGTTGTAGTTAAGCTATATTATGTTGCAACGGTGGAACATTTATTTTTCAATCAGAGAGGTATCACCTATTTCTAGCGTAAAGCAATGCAAAGCAAAGCAACGTTTCGGTGAGGGTGTGGTATCCGCTTCACTTACATATTAAGCGACAATCTGAATCCTCGGAAATAGCAACGCATCTGTGATTGACTTCAGAGAGAACCCCTTCTAAATATAATTGTTATAAGATATAACAAATGATCTCGGGCAACTGTGCTCACTGACCATCAAATGGTCAGCTCGTTTGCTACTTAAAATTAACGATTTAATAAGTTCATTAATAAAAACACCATACTAAGTTCACTTGAAACAACGTCAACTTTTTCATATGTGTAAAAATATAAATAGGATGTATAAATAGCCCAAAATATAAAGAATGTGTAAAATAGAGAGGATAAAAAAAACAATCAAAATATGGCAGTGTTTTCAAGTGGAACTAAAAAGATTGTCCTGTATGATATGTCCACAAATTCGCACTTGGCCAGCGCGGTGGACTATGGCCTAAACTCTCTCATTCTGAGAGAAGACCCGTGCCCAGCAGTGGGACAATAATGGGTTGACGAGACATAACAGAATTGTAGTCTTTAAGTGGATCACGAAATCAGAAGCTTCATTATCCTCGATTCCTAAGTATCTTGTAATTTCTAAGAGAAAGTACTGTAAGCGCTGGTATAGGACTGAAAGAACAAACTGTTTTACGATTTGTACATAAAGGTTGTTCATACATTTGCGTCTATAGATACAAGTAAATATATAAGTCGATTAATTTTAGACACTTGTGTTAATGTACGAGTATGTACACAAGTGTGTGTACTATTAATGCTTTTCTTACAACTAAGTGTGTGTACTATTAATGCAAAGTAAAGAAAAGCTTTGCTACAACCTTTTTTTTTTTTACTTTGCTAAAATTAATTAAATAAAATTTTCTTTAGGTCCTCGTGTTGTTTTTTGTTTACTTAAAATAATTTTAAATATAGTATAGTAACATATAGTGGTATAATGAATTTTGAAAATTTGTAAATGATTTTTGTTTTACGTTCTTATGTAGTAGCATCATACTTTTAGCTATTTTATCTTAATTGATACGTAAAAAAAATATATGTACCCACAGAAATACAATTTTATAAGTTATGAAAACTTTTACGACGACGCGAAAAGTTTTTAATATCCGTATCGTATGATCTCCGGCACGAAAATCGTAAGGTACTAGTCATAATCAAGGGACTTTACCTAATTCGCTGCTGGTCTCAGCCTCAATGACCTGGGCCACCAGATCCCTGGCCCTCGAGTGCATCCGCGTGAGGTGGACCCTGGACCTGCCATGTCTGATCAGCGTCCTCCCATGCCTCACGTGCTTCACATCACTACGAAAATCACACTGCACTAAAGACGCGAAATATATGAATAATAGCGTCCGCATTTTCATAAAACCATCGTCACGTGCGCACCGCTCGAGCGCCCGACCGATACTGAATTACTGACGCGCACAGCTGTCTGCTGCTATCCGATTTTTGTTTTTAATTTCGCAACGCATAAGTTCCGAAGTTTGTTCAATTTTGGAAAGTTTTTGAATAATGTTCGTCGGGTCTTAGTGAAGTAGTTTTGCGCATTCGAATATGCCGTTGAATAACTGGGATTTCGATTTAGTGTTTCCTCGTAGCAGGCCTACGCTGGCGCTCCGCATAACGTAAGTCCTGATGCATACTTAGAGAATAAAAATTGAAAATAGTTGCACTGAAAAGTTATGTAGAATTACTGTAAAAACATTTTTAAATGCTTACGGTGAGTTGCGCATACGTACGGTAGAAATAAAAGCATTATTTTGTAAATCTTTAAAGTAAATACCTACATAGTAATTAAACGATAAAGATAATTTGAGCGTCTTACGCCGAAAGCGTCAGAGAAATTTTTATTAAAGCACTAATTTTATCAGTTACGTTTGTGTTATGATAAGATTTGTCTCTTAAACTATTAATTGATTTCGTTACTAATATTTTGTGTACCAGTATTGAGGCAAACGAGCTAATCTGACGAAGATTATTAAATTAATTGAAGTAATGATATCAAAAATGCTGACAGGGATATTTCACAGTGAGAATAAAAGTTAATTAATGTGGAATTTTCATTTGCGGCAGTAAACAAATTGTGTTAACATTTTGAGAACTGTCTTAAAGCCACTGGTTAGTAAAGCGACGTAATTTTTATGTTGGTTCGTTTGCAGCACTAAATCTTATTTTTTTATTTCACTACACTCTTAAAAAGTGGTAGAGCCACACATATTTCTAACGTGAAGTATTTCTTACGTTTCGATGGAAGGGTGTGGATGCTGATACACTTTTATATGAGGCGACCATCTTAGTCTTCGTGAGTAGCAACGCATCTGTTATTTCAAATAGAATCTATCTTCTATATGATGTTGCTTACAGATCCATGGCCGGTAGTGACCACTTACCATGAGGTGGATAGCATGCTCGTTTTCTACTTCAATCAGATAAATAAAATCTAGACTACGTTATTAGTTGGTTCAAGTATTTCATTTAGTTTGCCGGAATATTGAGTTTGGTCCCTCCTCACTGCGTGAAACCAGTTCAAAACAGTATGTAGTGTCTATACACCACTGTAATGTCTTAGTCTTTCAAGATGGTAGAACCAGGGTAGTTCGACCGGGGAAGTACCACCGCCACACCTATTTCTAGCGTGAAGCATTTCTTGTGTTTCGGCAGAAGGGTGTGGTTGCCGGCACACTTTCACATGAGGCGACCATCATAGTCCTCGGGAGTGGAATCTGTGATTGACTTCAGATGGAACCCATGTTCTGTATGTGGTTAATTACGGATGCCCATGGGCGGCAGTGGCCACTTGCCATCAGGTGAACTGCATGCTCGTTTGGTACTTCAGCCAGATAAAACAAAACACGGCGTCACTCTATAGTATGTAATGTCTGTAGTCACTGCCGCCGAGCAAAGAAGCAAGCCTAATGAGTAATATCTTTGAGGCAGTTACTTAGATGTTGTTACATCAAGTTTGGACACTTATTAAAAGTTGTAGGTGCCTAGTTGGGAGTCTTACAGCAGGCTTATGACTTTGTGACGTATTCTGCAGATGAGTTTCGTCTCGAGTCTGACATTTACTAAATGATAATAGTGCTTATATTCGAAATATTCTAATGAGCACATACATAAAAGAGCGGTTCTCAACCTTTTTCAAGGTGACGAAGCACATGTTTTCCAGGTGGTAGAACAAGTGTACTTCAACTGGGGAAGTACCAGCGCCATACCTATTTCCAGCGTGAAGCATGGTTGCCAGCACACTTTTACATGAGGCGACCATCTCAGTCCTCGGGAGTTGTAACGCATCTGTGTTTAAATTTAGATAGACCCTATGTTCTATAAGAAGTTCCTTTTTTGTTGTCGAGGGGGAAACCTTCAAAAGGTACCCGACGCCATGGGAGCGACGCAGGGTTATGTGGGATTTTTACCGCACTAAAACCCCTCCGGTTTCCGTCCTCAGCGCTGAAAAAGGAGGACTCCGGGATCTCGAAACGACTTCAACAGGAATCCTCCGAGCGCGTTGCCCCATCGGGCTCCTCCCAGATGAGTGGCTGGGCCCACCGCTCCGTCTAGTCTTTACGACGGTATGCGACCACACATACCACCGTCCTTCCTAGGATTGCCTGACCGAACGGTTCGTAGCACTCTAGCCGCCCGCAACCCCGGAAGCCCCTTTTAGTCGCCTCTTACAATAGGCAGGAGATACCGTAGCCCTATTTTAGTCCCGGGACTATAGGGATACCGCGCCGGGGCGACGCTATTGGAATCCCTGGCCCGTTCAGCGTCCTCTTTTGCATGTATAACGTGGGTGCAAAAGCTAACCACGCTATCCCACGCTTCGCCTGAACGGACCATCACGTAGCCCTGCTACATCGTTAGGTTTTAATAGGTACAAAAAATACAGGTACAGTTGTCTATGGTCAACAATGATCCATTTATCATCAGACGGACTGCATGATCGTTTGCTATTTCTATTGCAAAAAGTATTAGTAGAAGCAATTACGGTTGCAATGTAACTAATGACTTCGGAGTATCTGGTCCGCAATTTACTAGATATCGTAGTGAGTTATTGCATGGCCAGTTTGTGGCGACTCAGCGCATTTAGTTTCTTCACAAGACGTAAAAACGCTTTTAAACTATGAAACCTTTACTGCGATGCAGCGATTTTCAATTCTTTTAAAGATTAAAGCAGTTAATAATCCACCTGATGGTAAGCGGTCTGTGCTACCCATAGCCATCATCTGTAAGCGACTCCACATAAAGAAGGTTTTACTTGAATCCATTCTGAGGGCTAAGGTAGTCACCTCGTACGAAAGTCACTCAACAACCATACTCTACCACCAAAACGCAAAAGTGCTTCGTGCTAGACATATACATATGTGGCGGTAATCGAAGAATGGACTGATGACCTGAAGAAGACGGCGGGTAACCGTTGGATTTAGATCCCGGAGATTGGAGGTTCCGGGGTACCCTGCAAGCGCTGAGGAAGGCCACGAGGAGGTTTTAGTGGGTAAAAATCCCACGTAACCCGAAGTCCCTCCCAAGGCTTCAGTGTAGCTTTTGAAAGTTTCTTCCCCGTCATACAAAAAATTTGAGGAGGCCTATGTCCAGCACTGGACTTTCAAAGGCTGATGGGTGGATAGTTGAATCAAATAATACTGATACTTTTTTTTAAACCTTGTTTTGACAATTAATAAAAAGTGTAAAATAAAAACTTTTTAACAAAAAATATCTACCGACTTCCATGTCACAAAAAAGTAAAAAATAATTTAAATATATTTTGGTCTAGAACATACTCAGTACTTAGTACATAGTCCTGAAGTCGGTGCTCGACATATTTCGCTGGACGACGGTAACTACGTCCTATATGAGCACCGACTTCAGAACTATGTACTAAGTACTGAGTATGTTCTAGACCAAAATATATTTAAATTATTTTTTACTTTTTTGTGACATGGAAGTCGGTAGATATTTTTTGTTAAAAAGTTTTTATTTTACACTTTTTAGTGACTATATTTTTATGTTTGTATTTAAATAAAGCCTCTAAGTTTGCTTTGTGCATCTACATATTCACAAAAATTAAACATAAAACACTTTTACAATTCATACAAACAGGGCGCCCCCTCTGGAAGTACCCCTCCATCATCAGGGTTGAGGAGTTGAAGGTCAAATTTTTCATCTTATATTGTTGCTTAGTAATCTTATAACATATACGTTAGTACCAGGTGGCTAACTTCTATGGCTCAGGCTTGCAGTACCCTGCATCATCAGGGTTTAGGAGTTGAAGGTCAAAATTTTAATTTTGTGCCTCTGTTTGGTATTATTTTTACATACCCGTAAGCACCAAATTGCCAACTCCTATGGTTTAGAATTGAAGTACCCCTTCATCATCAGGGTCGAGGAGTTGAAGGTCAAAATTTTAATTTTGTGCCTCTGCTTAGTATTATTTTTACATAACCGTAAGCACCAAATTGCCAACTCCTATGGTTTAGGATTGAAGTACCCCTTCATCATCAGGGTTGAGGAGTTGAAGGTCAAATTTTTGATTTTATATTTTTGCTTAGTATTTTCTTTACATAACCGTAAGCACCAAATTGCCAACTTCTATGGTTTAGGATTGAAGTACCCCTCCATCATCAGGGTTGAGGAGTTGAAGGTCAAATTTTTCATCTTATGTTTTTGCTCAGTAATCTTATAACATATACGTAAGCACCAAATGGCTTATTCCTATGGTTTTGGCTTTAAGTACCCCTGCATCATCAGGGTTGAGGAGTTGAAGGTCAAATTTTTGTCCCATGAATTTGCTTAACAATTTCATTATACATTCGCAAACATCAAACGACCAACTTTTATAGTTCAGGCTAGCAGTACCCCTGCATCATCAGGATTGAAGAGTTGAAGGTCAAATTTTTCATAGTAAATACCTACATAGTCATTTTATTCTATATTGTACTCAATTGGACTTCTCCAGCTAAGGTTCGGCCGACTATCACTAATTTTATTATTTTGCTCCAAAAAGTTGAAGATCCTATGATTAGAACCTTATCAAACTCTTATCAGACTACCCCTGGAGTACATCCTTTCTAATAAAAAAAGAATCATCAAAATCGGTTGGCGGGATATTGAGTTATTCATACATTTATCGCGTACATTGAAAATGCAAATTTAAGACTTATGCGTTTTTCTTATGGATGCCCTAGTCAAAAAAATACTAAAAAAAAATGGGACCCTATGACACGCACTACCTTTCAAATAAAAAAAAAATCATCTAAATCGGTTCACCCAGTCCGGAGAAATCAGGTAACAAATATAAAAAAAAAAAAAAAAATACAGACGAATTGATAACCTCCTCCTTTTTGGAAGTCGGTTAAAAATGATCATTAAGCCGTAATGAAACAATCCAATCCTATACCGAACGCGAAGAAAGATCCGTGCCCAAAGTGGGATATAGCAATCATAACACTATTCTGTGACAAAAATCGTTTCGCTAGTACGAAAACATTAATTAATTAATTTTAATGAACCCAAAATTCAGTTACAATAATATTAGAGTCAAAACACTCTGGTAGTGACATATTAATTAGGCCGATTAAAAGGGTAATAGATTCTAATTTTCGTTATACCAAAAATTAAATAGAAAATAATTAGTTATCGCCATGTGTAAATATTCAGTTTAAGTACTGATCAAACAAGTAAAAAAATACTTTTTTTATCTGGCTGAAATAGCAAACGAGCTCGCAGTCCACCTGACGGTAAATGGTCACTGCCGCTCATGGACATCTGTAATCAACTTCAAACAGAACATGGGTTCTATCTGAAGTCAATCACGATACATTGCTACTCCCGAGGACTAAGATGGTCGCCTCATATAAAAGTATGCCGGCATACTTTTTTATGTTTTATCACATTTAGAGAACTGCTGAATTTGACAACCCACGTGGCGGAGCAGTCACCTTACGGGTTCGATTCCGGGCCAGACAAATTATGAATTTAGATTTCTGTTCTTGCTTTGGGTGTCTGTGTATTCGAGTTTTTGTGTATCCATAGCACCCAGGACACAAGAGAAAATTCTAGTGCGGGGCTATGAGTTAAAAGTTTAGTAAATTTATAAATCGCTATATTTTTTTAAATGATTGCTAGATGCTATCAAATTTGCTGCTTTTCTTGTTTGTAAATGCGTAATGCAATCATAACGGCAACACAACTTACCATCAGGTGGACAGCATGCTCGTTTGCTACCTTATTATTATAAAAAAGTGTAAATTCAGAGAAATAGCACACAGACAGTTTATGAAATATTTTTATAATCCTTTCTAATACACATATAATCCTTTCCGTGGTAGTCATCATTGCCGTAGTAGACAAAAGTTGTGCACCGCAGTAGAAGTAGACAGCCGCGAGGACAGCCTAGTCATAGTATATAACGAAGTGGGTGTGACGTGTGATGAAGTAGGCGTGACGTCAGGATGGTCGAGGTCTCTTCATTATTGTCCTTTCTTGAAGATTTCAAGTAAAACACCGGAGTAAACTTCTTCGATTTTTTCACAAATTAGGAGGTCCGATCGCTTCGACGGTTAAACAAGAATCTTTTTCTACGGAAACGTTGGTCTTCTTCTCGCTGGGTGTATGTTCCCAGCTTTCCCCTATCCCCAGCATTCCCCTTTTCAAGTGGTACGCTACCGCTGCCCGTGAAAACAGGCAGGTCATGGCCTTTTTCTACCGGCGTTCGCTCGCCTTTTTATAACAATTTTTGGTGGTGTGACAATAACAGATTTATGGAGGGTAAACTAAATTACATTATTCTAAAAATCATTAAATGTTGCTAATTCAATAAACAAACAATTTTCGATTTTTAAAGTAACTAAAATAATTATTATCGGCGAGGTGTTTTTCATAAATACGCGGTGTCACGCCGACATATAAATGTAGCAAAAATCAAACACATTTTACAACTTTTTTTTTTTGAATAAAATTTAAAAATACCAGGTATTCATAAGAATGGAACGAACTTGAGCATTTGCTAATGACGTAAGTATTGAAAAATATCTCATTGTACGGACGTCAAGAATTTCTTAAACGGTTCATTGCAAATGAGCATCCAGGTGATATTCAGATCTCGCTACGGTGTACCACCGTATTAAATTATAGTGGCAATATTTGATTCTAGTTTGTACAGTGCGGTAGAGCAAATTATTTTTTGTAAAAAAAGTACTGAAAAATTAAAAAAGGTACTGAAAAATTAAAAATAAGGAGATGATATTATGTATAGGTATTTAAATATGGAATAAATGTGGGGATTAAATGCAAAATTATTTTTAAGCATCTGTCCTAACGTTTGAAAGAGTCAACGAATGATCAGAAAGCTGTCACATACCCTGGTCAACGAATTGGCCTTGCTATTCAACGAGGTAATGTTGCCAGCATTCTGGGAACTCATCCTAGGGACAGTAATTTGGATCCTGCTTTAAATTTAATATATCATTTTTTTTAACTTTAAGTTATTCTTTTATATATACATATAGTTATAAAATTTGTTTTTTTAGTATATTTAAATAATTTTAATGAATTTCCATGGGAGGGCTTTTTATTTTAGTTGTGGGTATGGATTTCTAAAGACTAAAGGTATTCATGATTTTTTGGTATGAACTTTTCTGATTTTCGTACAATAAAGGAACTCGGTAACGTAGCACTTTACGTAACTACCTGTTTTTTTTGTAAGTTTGAAGTAGCGAACGAACATCTAATGGTAAGTTATCACAGCAATCCTCGGAGATATACATGTAAGCAACTACGTACAGTGCAGGGGTATATCTGTTAATAAGCTAGTTTCTCAAGGTTGCCAAAGTCAGTGTTTTATTTAGAGCTTAGCTCAGGAAAGCGCATACCCGGAGGACAATATCTACGCTACAAAGATGTCCTGAAACGTCCTGTAGAATATCTTACGATTCTTGGAAGGAGCTTGCTACAGAGACCGAAGTGGCGAAATGTTGTCAAACGGGCATTAATAATTTTGAGCGCATCCAACATCTTGACGTCAAACGCCAGCTTCTGAAAACTCGACCCAAGCCAATACAATTGCTATAATGATACCGAGCAGTTTCACTGCGCAATCTGTGACCGAGTCTTTAAAACTAAATTCGGTTTTGCGAGTCACATTCGCGCTCACAAACGTCGAACTAATCACTACATAGTATAAAACAAAGTAGCTTCCCGCTTTCTGTCCCTATGTATGCTTAGATCTTTAAAACTACGCTACGGATTTTAATGCAGTTTTTTTAATAGATAGAGTGATTCAAAAGTACATATGATCATACATGTATAATATAGTGGAGGAAAACGGATAATATTAGATTTTTTACTTTTAGGCGGAACGAAGTTTGCCGGTTCAACTAGTTATTAATAACAAAGTGTGTCGCAGTCGACGGATACGTCTGGGAGGACATCATCAAGTTAATTCATAGTCGGTTTATTTGAAAGTGTACTCAATTGTAATTTCTTTATATTTTCGTAATTTTTCATTAACGTAACTTACCATTAATTTTAATTATTGCCTTGTATTCGTTGTCTTTCAATATAATTCTATAATTGGAATCAATTCTAAGAAATCAAAATTATCGACTATAACAAAAATGTCTTATGTGAATATCAATCTAAGAACATATGAAAGCATTTTATACCTTTATGTACCCAACAAACGAATATCCAAATTTATGCTCATCTTCCTCCATCCATCATATTTTATTAAGAAGACTATGTTAGGCGCGCGGCAATACTCATCCTATATGCAATGTATAAATTCCTCTATAATATGGGTAGAATTTTGACAAAAGGAGATCTCCCGCCAGGCCAGGTGATAATACCTGGGGAGCGGCCGTGCTCCAACTGTCTTTGTCCGAAACTTGTATATATGTAGATTCTGAGAATACAACGTTAGCGTGATTCAGAAAATAGGTAGCGCCATCTCTTGACGAGTTGTGGAAGATCGTCCTAATGGCGCCATTTCTTGACAACTTGTAGGAGGTCGCCACAGAATAATACACATGATATAAATCAAATTATACTTTACTTTTTGTTAATATCAAACTAGCATACAGTCCACCTTATGGTGAGTTGCCACTGTCGCCTATGTACATCTGTCTTCAACACGAAATAAGATCAGTCTTAACAGATTTTAGTTGCAGAAGCGTTATTACCCCTGAGGACTAAACTGGATAAGCTTGTCTCCCTTGCCACACTTCTATATGAGGCGACCATCTAATCTAATCTCATACGAAATCACCTATTCATTGTGGTTTGCATTAAATGCTGCTGAAACTTCTCATAATAGCAATAGGTATCTTTTATAATAGCTATCTTAGTTTTCTAATCCCGTTTACTTACAACGTGAGCCAATAAACAAACAAACAAGAGCATTATTTATGTATACAGCATCATAATAAAACGTTGGATTATGAAATTTGGGATCGAACTATATTGCTCACGGGTACGATGCGTGCGCTTATAAATCTATTTTTCCAATATTTTGCGCGGAAACGTCCTAAGGGCTCATAAATTTGGCTGGCAATGGTCGGTTTATGCGTGTTGTTAAAATGAGGTTCAAAGGAAAATGTCCCACATATTATGGGTACGTGGAAGAGAATGTGTTTTTGTACATCAGTGTGTTATTTATAGGTAGCTTGGAAGGTATTTAGAAAGTTTCGTATAATGAATAATTCTATCTATTTAAATGATCAAAGGGAATATATATATATACATACATTTTATTAACCTACGGTAAAGCTATAGTAGTTAGTTAGTTATATACAATTTTATTTTTTATTACGTTACACTTACGACTCGATTTATAAACATTGTAGTATTGATTTTAGACTAGTATTATCGCGGAATTGATAAATTTTAATAATCAACGGGTACTCACGATTTGCGGTATTTGAATTCTTTAAAAAATCTTTTTGCCGATATTTCGCCCCAGTTACAAATATCGACAAAAAGATTTCTTAAAGAATTCAAAAACTGCATATCGTGAGTACCCGTTGATTATTAAAATTGTAGTATTGGTAAAAGAGTGTACATTCATTTGCTCAAATGTGGTAATTATGCTTAGCGGATGAAAGAAGTATTGCACTGATTCCAGCAGAGTGGTTTTACGTACTTTTAAGTCTTTGATATAATTCTTATTAAATCCATGTCTTTTAACATCCACTGCTTAACACAGGCCTAACCTAAAGGTAAGAATCCCACATAACCCGCATCGCTCCCACGACGTCGGGTACTTTTTGAAAGTTTCCCCCTCGAAAACAAAAAAAAAGGCCTAACCTAATAGGTATTTGTAGGCAGTAGTTGGTAGACCGACACCATACGGTAAAAAAGGTTTTATATTTGATTAATTTAGGTGTCCATATACGTTTGCCCCGCTGTTGAAAAAAATTGATTGAAGTAGCAAACGCACACAGTCCACCTGATAGTAAGTGGTCACTGCCGCTCATGGACATCTGTCAGCAACTTCAAATTGAACATGGGTTCTATCACAGATGCGTTGCTACTCCCGAAGACTATGATAGTCACCTCATACAAGAGTATGCCGGCGACCAAACCCTTACATCAAAACGCAAGCAATGCTTCACGCAAGAATAATTGTGGCGGTGGTACTTCCCCGGTCGAACTACACTGGTTCTATCACCTATAAATATCACATTACAAGTGGATTAAACACCGTTTAGTGCGAGCTTGTATAAGATATATGTATTTATGGACAAAACGTTCCGTAACAAACAACACTGTATTTTAGTACACTAGTCACCCGTGGCAACGGCCGAAATTTCGACCGTAAATTAAATTAAAAAACTAAACTTAATGTTCCAAGTAGCACCAGTATTTCTCTAATTCAAATAAATTGTAATAATTTTAAAGTTATTTTGAACAAACCCGTTAAAGATAAAAAGAGGTTTTTTAACAAAGACTTCTGACTTTTTTGACGTTGTGTTTTCATAGTAAGACATTGAATGTTATTATACTATTCCGTTTATTATGTATGTGTTTGTGTCAAATGCAAGGTAGTTTATGTAATGTGCTTTTAGTTGATTTTATGTAATAAAAAAATAAATAAAAACCATGCGTATATATACTATAACCGTATTATAACCATACTATAACCGTGCGTAATTTCATATTCCTCCGCCTGCGACATGTATTTTAAAAATAATCACAAACATTTGCTTCACGTATTAATATATAGAAGAAGATTATTTTATTGTATTAGATTACGTTCTATTACTTAAAACATTGCGACAGAAAAGTAGTGTCAAACTTGCAATTGGGACGTCCAACGTCTAAACCCCAATCACGCACTTGTGTTTTTTTTCTTTAATTATGTGTTAAATAATACAGAAATTAATTATTACTGTGTACTAAACCTTTTGTGTCCACCTAAGAGTTCTCAAAGTTGTGTAAAGACTACCATTTCACACTTGCCCTATAATTATCTTACCCCGAAAGCACACTTTGCGTAGCAGTGGAACTGTAACGGTTTGACGGCGATAATATATTTTTATTTGGTATTTTTTTTTTTTTTTATTTTTTTTTTTTTTATTTATTTATTACAATATAGGTTACATTTTCTTTATTTTTAAAAAGTATCCATAAAACCTACGGAGGTTTGTCTTGAATACTAAGTTACCAAAGAACTGCTAAACAAGGTATTCTTCAAGAAGCTGACAATATAAGATATGTATTGATGACACTTACAATGGTAGAAAATACCTATTGTTGTAACAGTAATGATATCCCATCAAAGTTGTTTACTTAATTAGAACAAAAGAAAAAACCGGTTCGACGCGCAGTGGTCGACCCTTTTTACCTGAGCGCACAACATGAAATACAGGATGGTACAAAGCTGTGATATTGTTAGCGTTATTAAATTAATTTTAGTTAATTTTTATATATATATAATTTTTTTTTATTTTTCTATGTTGGCATTTGTTATTTGTTTTAGCAACTTTGTTGTAGTATATTAAGAAAATATTGTTTATATTTTAATTTATAATTATTTTTATTTGTTTCTTCTCTTGTTTCTTTATTAATTTTATTTATAAGGTTAGGTATTAAGTATTTAATTGTCCGTTTTCCATAGTAATTATGTACTTTCGGGACCTGAAGTTTATTTTGGTATATTTTTCTGGTTAACTTATTATGGGCTATTGGAATTTGTATCTCTTTGTTATTAAAATTTTCTATTAAAAGAAGCATGTCCGCTTTCATATGTACCGGTAATATATTGCAATGTTTAAATATATTTATTGAGTTATTATTGCATAACAAAGAATTTTTAGTTTTTGTAGATAAGATATTTTTTAGAATTCTTAGTTGTAAGTTATATATTTTGTCTAGATACGTTTTAAAGGTACGACCGTAGCTGGTGATACCGTAGGATATTATTGATTCAGCCAAAGCATTGTACAGATTAATGAGGATATTTTTAGGAACTTTATATTTTATTATATTGAATTTGGCTAACATGGCCCTAAGTTTTTTTTTTTTTTTTTTTTTTTTTTTTTTTTTTTTTTTTTTTTTTTTTATTTGACTGAAGTAGCAAACGAGCATGCAGTCCACCTGATGGTAAGTGGTCACTACCGCCCATGGACATCTGTAATGAACTTCATACAGAACATGGGTTCCATCTGAAGTCAATCACAGATGCGTTGCTACTCCCGAGGACTATGATGGTCGCCTCATGTGAAAGTGTGCCGGCAACCATTGTCGCATAAATAGTTGATATGATAATTCCAGCAGAATCTATCATCAACGATTAAACCTAAATATTTATAAGAAGATACTTGTTCTAATAGGTCACATTTACAATAAACTGTAGTTGGCTTATGTAAGCAGTCATGTTCATGTGCTTTTATTCTAATTGGTTCTTTGTAGTTTCGTAAATAGCTTGAACGTACATGCATAACTTTAGTCTTATTGGCGTTAATTACAAGTCCTACATCGTGCGACCACTTGCATAATTTCGTAAAATCGTCTTGTAACCACTTCATTGCTTTCTCAGCATCTCTATCCGCTGAAATGAGACATGTGTCGTCAGCATATTGAAATATTGAGCATCTATTGATGATGTTCTCCATATCATTTACGTATGCCAAATAGTGCAGGGGACCGAGTACTGAGCCTTGTGCAGTGCCTGATGTTACTCTAACTTCCTCGCTGTACTCGTTTTCTATCCTAACACGGTATATCCTGTCTCTAAGATAGTCCTCGCACCATTTTAGTAATGGTCCACGAATCCCTGTGTTGTCGAGTTTACTTATCAGTATATCATGTTTTAAAGTATCAAAAGCTCTGCTAAAGTCAATAAACAGCAATAACACATGTTTTTTCTCATTTAGGTGCTGGTTTATAACGTCTGTAAATTTTGATAGCAAAGTAGTGGTTGACTTATCAGCTTGAAATCCGAATTGAACATTTGATATCACTTTGTATTTTTTGTAATGATTTTGAATTTGATTGCAAATAAATTTTTCAATGATCTTATCTATAATTGGAAGTATTGTGATTGGTCTGTAGTTCTCGTAATTATCGTGTGCACCCTTTTTATAGACAGGCCTAACAATACCGGTTTTCAAATCTTGTGGGTATTTTCCAACTTCTATACTCGTATTTATTAATTTGACGATAGCATTTGATATTTGGTCGTTTAATAATTTTATATCTATGCATCTAATGGCATCCATGCCAGGAGATTTATTTGAGTTAAGGTTACTTATAATTTTCGTAATACTGTTTTTATTTGCTTTTTTGAACAACATAGATTTATTCTCTGGAAATATATATTCGGATTCCCTTAGGATTTGCTTGTTACACTTAGGCATAATTTTTATAACATTTTCATTAAAATTTTGGGCAAAGTTATCCGCAAGTTCTTTAACAGTTATTTTATTTTTCTTAAAGGCTTTTAGAATTGCTTCATCGACCGATTTATTTACACGTCCAGAAAGTGTGTTTAATATATCCCACAAGTTTTTTGAGTTCCTTTTATTATCACTAATTAATTTATAGTAGTACCTATTTCTGGAAGAATTTATAAGTTTATTTGTTTTATTTCTGCATTTATTAAAATTTAATCTAAGAATTTTGTTATTTATATCCCTTTTCCATTGTATAAATAGTTGATCCCTTTTTTTACACATATTGTTTATTTTATTGTTAATCCACACTTCTTTATTTCTTTTACTATTATTGTTGATTTTTTTCAAGTAATTTGCTTGTTTATAACATGTAGTAAAACTGTTTTTTATATGGTTATATATTTGTGTAGGACATTTTAAGTCGTTGATTTTATCCCAGTAGATATTATCTATTAGTTTTTTAAATTTTTCATGATTAATTACCTGTTTAAATTTTGTATCATCCTGCGATTTATTTGGTTCTTCAATGCCTACACACGACAGCACGATCATACGATGGTCCGCCATTACTGTTCCGAGCGATCCCGAGTAAAGTTGTAATGTGCGCGATCTGGCAAAAATATGATCTATGCAGCTACGCGTAACAATGTTATTACGTTTTTCAACTCTAGTAAAATCTGATATCGCACTCGTTAAACCGCACTCGGCTAAACTATTTAAATAAAATTCCCGTATGTTGTTAGTACACTTTAGGTCAATGTTGATGTCTCCCAGTAGGTATAAATCGGTACATTTAAATAGGTCCTTACATAAAAGTGTCTTTAGTTCTTGGATAAACATGAACTTACTTTCCTTCGGTGGTCTATATAATGCGCAGATATGGGCCGTATAGTTATGTGCAGTTGTTAAAATACCTATAATTGATTCGCAATGTTTTAGTGTCGCGTTGTTTAGTGGTTGAAAATTGTGAATGTCTTTTATGTATATTATAATTCCACCGCCTTTTCGACCATACCGGAGCACACTGCACATTTTATAACCACGCAAACAAAACATATACTTTAAGTTATCCGATACTCCTACTTCTGTTAGGATAAGCAAGTCTATATCAATCTGAGATGAGTTTATTAAATGTACAACATGACTGAAATTTATTATTAAGGATCTTATATTTATATGCACTATATTTAAATTACATTTATTGTTTTTGGGTAAGTATTTACTGTAAACGTTAATATTAGGTGAATCTATAATTTCAATAATATCTTGTGATGTTTTTATGTTTACTTTAGTGACACTATTACCGAGTTTTATTACCTACTTTAAGATTTTTTTCTATGTCTTCTATATTTCTAATCACGATGGCCTTTTCATTGTCTTCTTTACGAACTAGTACCTTTCCACCTTTAAACCAGATATACTTGTGCGTTTCCTTCAATTTTTGTTTGACCTGCCATAACAATGTTTTGTTAGAATTTGTAAGGGCACGCCGTATTATCACGTTGGATTGAGCCACTGCTGGGTTGGTTTCCGGTATTAATTCCCCGACAAGAAGAGCTTGTTTTCTTGAGAATCTAACCGCTTGTTCGACTTGCTCCTGCTGGTCTAGTTCCATGTGAATAACGCCTTCTTTTCCGTTTCTTCCCCTCAACCTCTTCATTCCTTTGATTTGGTTTCTATTGATCTTCAGTTTTGGGGCAAGTTTGTTAGCTATTATCTCCAAATTTTCTTCCTTTGTCTCTGGAATTCCAGCAAATTCAAGTATCTTGTCCAGCTGTTGTTGTTCTATGTCTCTTATATGTTGTTCTAGTGCATCGATTTTTAGTTGGAAGTGGTTGTTTTGGTTCAACAAGTACACGTTTTTCTTCTCTAAATCCGTAATTTTTCGGTTAGATATTTCGAGAGACACACTTATTTCCTCCATTTTCTTGCAGCAAGAGATTAGTGCTTCGTTAACACAGTCTACCTCCAACTTAACTGCTTTTTTAACTTCAGTTGTTATTTCACGAATTAATTTATTTGTACTTAAGCTGGTTGAGTTATTCTTCATCAGCAGGTCGATGTCACCACCTTCTTCCTCATCTTCATCCTCATCTGGCACTATGAATGATTTTCGACGAGGCGACTCCCGATGACAATCCTCACACGTCCACTCTAGGTTTTCTGCGTTACGCAACGCTGCTAGTTGCTTTGTTGATAGACATGAACACACTTGATTTGCATGAACAAATCTGCTACACTTACTGCACTCAAGTCCAGGACATTTTTTTGTTATTGCTTTGTTACAATTGTCGCACTTGGGCATATTTATTTGGTATTTTTTTTTTTTATGTGGGTAGTGATTTCAAAAGCGCGCGAATCGCCCGTATTAGATGACAGCTCACTGGTAACTGGTGTTTGCATCTATTCAAGTTAAACTTAATTTACGTTGATTTATTGAGATTTAATAAAACCTAATTATAACACACAAGCCCATAAATCCTCTTATTTCAAGATTTAAAAATATTTTAAACATTTAGTTTCCATAAACTGAGCTACGGTTAAAAGCCGGTAATAATGTGGTTATAACATGAAAGTCAAACAGCCTCTACATTAGTGCTACGCCGTAGCACGTCTACGTTAAAGTTTACGCGTTTGTGAGTCGCCGTAAAAATAAATGTGTAGTCTGCTAGCATTATTAATGTATGTCCAATTTAATGCGAAAAATTGTACAAATAATTAAAATTTTAGGTAATGTAAAGGGTTACCTATACAGATCTGGGACTATGGAATAAAATACGTGTTCCGTTAACTGTGTATATTTCAGACTGTGTTTACGCGACGGACGCAGCCGTCTCTATATACATACTTATAATATATTTTTCGCTGTAATGCAACACTCACACATTCGCGATTCACTTGATCTCATTTTAATTGCTGACATGAACATTGCAATATTACATGTCCCTACACCATTCCCCCCTTAACAAAAAAAAATAAAGTATAATATATATATAAAACGAAAAACCTAAGAAAGTAAATGGCAGCGATGTATATGCTGACCTAAGTTAAGTACTGGGGTGGCATAGGTCGCTGACCGTGTTTAATTTAAAACTGTAAATATTTTCTAAAAATATGCTATATTGCATGAGTATTGCTGCATTGTGAGTGTTGTTGCATTGGCATTTTCATCAAACATGATTACTTACACTTTCGCAATATTACAATTAAATGAAATTAAAAGTTCTAGTATTATTATAAATTTTTATAAAAACGTAACTTAAGACAATGTATATAAAGTATAAAGTAAAGTAGCAAAAAAAAGTAACTGACCTACATAATTACTCACATTTCAACACTCGTGTCGCATCAAAAATGTCTACTAAACAAAACGAGCAGGTGGCCTGATGACACGGCCGCTTCTCGATGTTTTAGGACATAGAGTTTTACTAGATGTGGCTGTGTTATTAGAACTGAAACTATTATTATTTAAGTCACAAAAATTATTAAAACTATCATTAAAATTATCTGACGGCATCTCGTCAATTATAAAACCAGGTTTAAGCCTATCAATAGAAATACAACATTCCTTATCTCCTATCTTAATAATAAAAGTCTTTCCTTTCCTTCTAATTACATTATAAGGACCTTCGTATGGCGGCTGCAGTGATTTTCGCAGTAGATCATTTCTTACAAATACGCTCTTACATGTATTTAGATCGCTAGACACAAATAATGATCGTGAATTATCGTGGATCTTTGGTCGCGGTTTTAATTTATTAATAGAATCCCTAAGCAACTGTAAATATTCCGAGTCCGAAGTACATAACTGAGTATCATCATAAAAATCACCCGGCAATCGAATCGCTTTACCGTAGGTTAACTCAGCTGCGCTCACGCCGCTGATCGATAGAAATACAATTTCATGTCCCTACAAAAATTATTGATGCATCCCTCATTTTACAGCCTAAGACATCTTAATTTTTATTGGTGTATCTTTTTTTATAAGATTAAAGTAGTAGTAAGTAAACGAATATGCAGTCTTACTGATGATGAGTGGTAACTACCACCCATGGCGACCCGTAGATAGCTTCATATAGAATAAGGATTCAATCTAAAGTCAATCAAAGATGCGTGGCTATTTCCGAGGATTAAGATGGTCGTCTCATATAAAAGTGAAACGGGTTGGTGTGCAAAACATTCTTCACGCTTGAAATAAGTTTGGGGATGGTATCTTTCCCGTTATACAGTTCAACGGGGAAGGTGCATATATGTTACCACTTTGCAAATAAGGATAAATGCTATGCGAGTTTAGCTTAATTTACATCGACTTGTATACATAATTTCAATATTTTCTTCATTGAAATATTGGTGTTAAGCTGTAACGTAAATTACAATGGAAGCTGTTCTTCATCATCAACCCATTATTGTCCCACTGCTGGGCACGGGTCTTTTCTTTTGGAATGAGAGAGTTTTAGGTCCTATGACCCAAAAACCACTATGGACTATTCCACCGCGCTGGCCATGTGCGAATTTGTGGACCGCGTGAAGTGTGAAGCTGTTGTTACTTGTTAAACAAATATCCATTTCCATTATAATAATAATTATTATTTTAATTAATCTATGTTGTCCCACTGCTGGGCAAAGGTGTCCCCAATATGTCTCCAGTGCATTTGTTTCTTTTTTCAATAACAGTTGTCAAGTAGCATGTATAAGATTCAATTTTATTTCTAGCGTGAAGTACGAGTAGTTCTAAAGTTTCGTTGAAACCGCGTGATTTCTAGCTTACTTTCAACCTCAAAGTTGCTTATGGAGAACCACGAGTGAAAATGACCACTTACTTTACCACATAGTATAAAAGAAAGTCGCTTTACGCTGTCTGTCCCTATGTATACTTAGATCTTTAAAATTACGCTACGAATTTTAATGCAGTTTTTTTATAGGTAGAGTGATTCAAGAGGAAGGTTTGGAATATAATACGTGCATAATATAGTGGAGGAACAATGATAATTTTAGATTTTTGACTTTTAGGCGGAACGAAGTTCACCGGGTCGACTAGTTAATTCTATAAAAACCGTGTATCTATACAGCTTACTGTAGAATACTTCATGTACCTCAAGAGTCAAGTATGTTGGCGAATTTCGATAACTTCATAACAACATTTTCATTTAACATCTGCAAATTTTTGTATCTACTTTGGTATACTTGAATATTCCTATACAATTCAAATTACAAGGCCACGACGAGGTTCGATGTGTAGCCGAAGCCACCATCGAAAATTTCAAGTATCTAACAGAATTTCGTGGAGTTTTCAATTTGGCATCGAACCGCCGAATCATCACAATGGGCAATTTGGCCAAATGCGGTTGTGAAGTACACGCAGTGACCTCAACCGAAATAGCTCGTGGATAAAATAACATACGAAATTTTATATTTTTCTTGCGTTTTCTATAATTTATGTGAAAGATCACCGCAGTGGACACAGTTGGATAATAATGCTTACGCTACCAGGATATGTTAAATTATTAGATACTAGCTGTACCCGCGGCTTCGCCCGCGTAAAAATGAGTGTATCGCAAAGTTTTTCCCGCACAAATCTCGACCCCGTTGAAATTATATGATAAACAGTAGTCTATAATTATGTTATTCCACAACCTTTTCTATAGTGCAACTCCTATCCAAATGAGTTTAGCCGCTCGGCCGGCGATTACCCGGACATACAAAGAGTGAAGAAACGAATTTAAAGTATGTATTTGTGGTTAGGATCATAATTGTTATGTAAAAATATTTTAAAAATTAGACAAATTAAAATTGGAATTTTAAAATTAGACGATTGTAAACCGCCTTTCTTTGAATTAATTGACAATCTGAGTAGTCACACAATACCAAGAAGCACCTTGTTAACCAAATCCTCCTCCACATTTAAACCAAAACGCATCGATTACAAAGATTGATTTTAACTTTTCCGCAGTATGTTTAAAAGTTCTCAGGGTGATGCTGCAGGGTGAAGTGCAATGATTGTACTGGTCTAGTACAAAAAGACGCTACTCTTACAAACTCATTTAACATTCGTATCCTACTCAACACTGGACACTATCAAGTGGTCAGATTACTCTAATAATGCACACGCATCGGCGGCCGGCTTGTATTAGCATGCGCGAGCGAGACGGTTACCTACCCCTGCCGCGAGACACATCGCGATCTTTATTATTTTAAATCTCTAATATCTTTAAAAGTATTTATTTGATGCATAAGTGTAAAAGCTAACGAATGCATTTACTTATATAAGGATTAATACCGAACAGAAGAAAATACACTCGAAATTAACGTAATATTTTTAGTTGAAATATGGAACATAAAAAAAAATATTGTAACTTAACCATAAGTTAAAGAGATATACTATCGCGGATTGATTTTATATTTAAGGTTGCAATCCAGTGTTTCGTCGCCCTTGACGGAATTATTAGTATTCAACATCAACATTTAATTTATCGATAGACTTCGTAATTGTTTTGTAAATAACGCCACCTATCGCATTCAATACATTCAATATAAGTCAACATAGTAGTGGATAGATGGCGCAAGTATACCTAATATATAACTCATCGGTAATTATCGTATCGGTAAAATTAAATCAAATTTATATCACATTTATTTGTATGATAATTAATTGTTATCGATTTATATGTATGTATGTATTATTTCATAATGAACTAAGGATCAGGATGACATCAGGGCAAAATGGCTAATATGGCGATAGTTGGAATTTGGAATTAAACAAAAGTCGCGATATACCGAGTTTACAGATATATGTATGTTGTCGACTCAAAATCAATATTTTTTAATGTTTTATTATTGAGATAAGTTTTCAACCAAGTCTATCTTGCCCCTTGACGGAATTTTATTAGCGTACCCTTTGAAGGAAATTATATAATTTGATATCTCTAATAACTTTAAACGTATTTATTTGATGCATACCTACAGTGTAAAAGACAATTTTGATCTTTGTTATAATTACGAAGCTAACGAATGCATTTATTTACATAAGGATTAATACTGAACAAAATACAACAGACTCGAAAATAACATATTATTTTTAGTTACACTATGGAACATAAAAATAATTATTGTGAGTTAACCTTAAGAGATATAGATATGCTATCGTGGATTTATTTTATATTTATGTTTGCAAACCAGTGTTTCGTAGCCCTTGACGGAATTATTAGTAATTCAACATCAACATTTAATTTATCGATATTACTTCGAAGTTGTATTGTAGATAACGCCATCTATCAAATGTTCATTCAACGTAATTCAACAGAACAGTGATAGATAGCGCAAGTATATCTAATATTTAACTCATCGGGAATTCCAAGTAATATTATTCGTATCTTTCGCATTATAAATACATTTTCATATTATAAACCCATATTATGGGTAAATTAAATAAAATTTATATCACATCTATTTGAATGATAATTAATTGTTACCAATTTAAATGTATTATTTCTGAACGAACTCACGATGACGTCCAGGCGAAATGGCCAATATGGCGATTGTCATTTGCATTGTAATATAACAAAATTCGCGACATATCGAGTTTTACGGATATATGTTGTCGACTCAAAATCAATATTTTTTAATGTTTTATTTATTATTCACATAAGTTTTTAATCAAATCTATCATACCCCTTGACGGAATTATTAGTACACCTCTTTGTCAAAAGCCATTAAGGAGATTGTCATTTGCATTGGAATTTAACAAAATTCGCGACATACCCAGTTTTACGGATATATGTTTTCGACTCAAAATCAATATTTTTTGATGTTTTATTATTCACTTAAGTTTTTAATCAAATCTATCATACCCCTTGACGGAATTATTAGTACAACTCTTTGTCAAAAATGAACTACCATACAAACATTTATGCTCGATTTTAACATTTTCAACCCATTTTTTGAAATAAAAAGTAGCCTATAATGGATCCCAAGGTCACCACTATCTGTGTACATAATTTCATAAAAATCGGTTCAGTAGTTTTGTCGTGAAAGAGTAACAGACAGACAGACAGACAGAGTTACTTTCGCATTTATAATATTAGTAGGGATAAATATATTTATATTATTTTAAATGATATGGCTGAAAAACAGCGCTGCACGGGATCTCTATCCTGTGTCAGCAAACGCTGACCCACCTCCTTTTGCCTTTCGACGAATATTAGTTTATTTTTTTATACTTTAGAATTTTCCAACCTGTATGTTTTAAGGCAATAAAGTATTATTATTATTAAAAAATCAAATCAAGTTCAGTTTAATTGTGAATAATTAGGTATAACTGTACTTTACCCATTATCCACAAATACGGAAGTTTGTTAAGTATTTCACTTAATGGGCACTCAAAGATTTTTAATTACTCAAAGACTCAAAAAATAATAATATGCACATACTTACGTACACTCGAAAAACATTATCTCTTTTCATTGAGTAAAAAGAAATATTTTCCACGGCATGTGCTTGATGCGTTCAATATATGAGTATATGTATAATCAAACTTTTTTGCCTCAAACAACATATCATCTAACTCTATTCGACGTCACTGGTGACCCGAGAGCTGGCACGCAATTTGCTCAACGAATAGGTATTGCCATTCAAAGACAAAATGCTGCCAGCACCTTGGGAACCTTGCCCAGAGACTGCGATGGTGATAATTTTTTATGGTAGTGTTTTTGTTTCTAATAATAATAATATTTATTTCTCAAAGCAGTTGTACATTTGATAAGTACTTAAAATAGGAAACACAGTTATATAAACCTTAAATAATGATTTTTAATCCCTGGTATCCATTTTAAGATTAAACTTGTGTTATGGATACCAGTTTTCGACAAATACATTTGAACGGTTGCACTGTGTTAGAACAGTTAAAACAATTGTTCTGAGCGTTTAAAATGTAATATATCATGCTGCACCTTAATATAAAATATATTTATGTTTAGTGAAAAACAAGTAATTATATAGCTATGTTGAGAGTGTGTATGTGTGTGTGTGTGCGTGTGTGTGTATGTGTGTGTACGGTTGTCGATATAACTGTTTTTCTTTTTCTTTTTTGTATATATAGGCAAGGTGGTCTATCCTATATGAGTCATGGTAGCGTTCAATTGTCGGCGTAAGAATTACTAGCCAGGAGATAATTACGACACTGATTTAGACAAGAAGAAGGTAGGTGCTACTCTCACTTATCTATGTTAATAGATTACGAACTATAAAACTAAATTACGTTAATCATAAAATGTACGTAGATTTCCTGTCATGCACTGACATATATATGTACATTTTGTAAATTCTTTTTATATTTTGTTAATTTAATATTAGTATACTATTTAGTAGGTGCCCATTGTAATTATCTTACTCATAATAAAACTTATGTTTATAAATAATCTAACTCCTAAATATATTTTCCAACCGCACAAAAGGGAAACAATTTCAGCGAATCAGAAACCACAACAAAAACTAGTCATACGTGTTTCCGCCATGAAAATCTGTGGCGGCACGCAAGCTAGATTATTGTATTAGAAATAATTGAGTCAGCCTACTTAGTGTTAAGCTTGGTTCTAGACACGAAACTAGACCGCTTGCACGGTACCGATATAGTGACGAAGGCAATTATGCTGAATTATAGCGTCTAAGCAGTAATAGTCTAATGGTTGAAACTTGCCCTCTCAATCGAGAGGTCCTAGGTTCAAACCCAGGCAACACTGATTTATGTGCGTATTAGAAATTAATTATCACTGCTATTCGGCGAAGAAAAACATCGTGAGGAAACCTACACACCCGAGCGTTCTTTAAAAAAAAGTTCTCGGAGGTGTGCGAAGTCCACCAATTCGCACTTGGCCAGCGCGGTGGACTATGGCCTAAAACTATCTCAATCTGAGAGAAGACCCGTGCCCAGCAGTGGGACAATAATGGGTTGACAACGATATCGTCTAAGAAATATAGCTAATTAAATGATTGTTTTAGTTTAATACTTCATTTTATTTGTATATATTTTATTATATTTTGTTTTACGTACGTTTGAAGTTTACGGAAATTTATTTTGAAAATAATTTGACATACATATTTAATCTAGTTAATAAGAAAATATACATAAAAAATAACTGTAAAATGATGACAAAAATTGTTGCAAAATTCTTTAAGATGATATATATATGTCGGAGGAAGCTTAGAGTCGGGTTGATTGTTACTTGCATGTATAACGTACAATTCTGTTTGATTACATTTTAATTATTCTTAAAATTAATAATTTAATTTGTTATAGCCTACTTTTGATTTAAAACCTTGTTAATGGAATAAAAAGTAATAAGTTTGTTATTTACGTAGCGACCAATCAGAGCAGAGCGGATGTCTCGAGTGGGGTCGAGGCGCCATCTTTTCTTGTAGAGAGGTTTATAGTTTTTGCGACATTCTTTCATTGACTCTGGTAAGCGAAGGATCGAGTTGGATCCTTGGAGAGAATATATCTGGTGACAAAAGTGAGATCGGTACCTCGAACCCACTGCTCGGTCGTAATTGTTATAACCTTTGCGAATTGTTATCGAATTTACATTAAGTTTAGCGAAGTATTGTTTAATCGGAATAAAACAGTGTAAAACCGTGATCCTCGTGTTTCGTGCCTGCACTTTACCCTGATGACGCCCACTAGACCAGTAACCACTAATGACGATGTCGATGAGAATGAGGTTCCTCCGACATATATATATACGTGAAGCTATGATTGAACGAATTAATAAAACCCTTAAGTTTGTTAGTGACTGGGGTAACGCTAATAAGGGCAGTTTTAATGCTTCAAAAACTCAGGCGTGCCTATTTAGCGCTAAACGGAGTCCATTCAACCTGACTCCTACTTTCCAGAATGTATCCATTCCCATCACAGACCACCTTTTATTATTGGGTATAGATCTGTCATCCAACCTAAATTTTGGAAGCTTCATCGAGTCCTTGGCAAGAACAGCAGCGAAAAAACTTGGCATACTGAACAAGGAGAGACAGTACTTCACACCTAAGCAACTGCTCATTTCATACCAGGCGCAAGGGCGATCATGCATGGAGTACTGTTGTCATCTTTGGGATGGTTCTGCCAAATATCAGTTGGATCTCTTGGACTCGGTGGAAAGGCGAGCCAGACGACTTATTAGTGACGATGTGCTTTTTGACACCAAATTACTTAACACAAAACATCGACGCCACGTCACTCGCCTGGCAGTATTCTATCGGATACATTTTGGTGAGTGTGCGTCGGAACTACACAATTTAATTCCTGCAGCTCCCTTCTACCATCGGACATCTAGACGACCCGCGGGTTACCACCGATATCTAATTGATGTTCCATTTGATCGCACAAAGCGCTTCAGTAATTCCTTTTTGCTGCGAACTGCCAAGCAGTGGAACTCTCTTCCGCGTTCGTTGTTCCCCGACACTTATAATCTAGAAGTTTTTAAGACGAGGGTGAATAGGCTTTATCTAGGCAAGCGTGTAACATCCTAGGCTGCATCTTACTTAACATCAGGTAAGGTCGTGGCCAAACGTTGGCCTTTATTAAGATAAAAAAAAAATATGTAACATTAGTCACGTACGTCACCTCAAGTTATCGTTAGTTTTGCTGCTTGTTCCTGTTTATGGTTTCCTGGAAATCGTTTTATCCTCTAATTTTGAATCATAAAATCCCACTCTATATTTTTTGTTTTGATAAAATTGATTAAGATTTAGAATTAAATTTAATTCTATTTTAGACGGTAAGTGAAACTTGGTCGTGGATATCATATGTGATATTTTTACCATCAACTTAATCCTTTAGTGCAAAATGATGGAGTTCACACAGCGTAATTTTTGTACTTTTATTCAAAATGTATTCTACAAGTATAACATATAACTTTTTATAATGATAAAGGAAAAGTAAAAACAATATTTGTCATAATATATTTTCATTAACTTCATGCCACTGACTTCAGCAGAGCTAAGTTTTTATTGGGTAAGGCTTACAGTATATTCTTTGCAACGCTCACGACTCTATCAAACTACGAAATACTTCCGTTGTGTACTTTCAAGGTTTTTACGGTTTAAATTTCAAAGTGTTATTAGCTTAAAGACGTTATAACATTTACAGCGTTTAAATGACGTACGGTCCTCTTGACAGTAAGTGCAAGTGTTCTGTTAAAAAATAATCAAAGATGTGTTGCTACTCTCGAGGAATAAGATGGTCACCTCATATCAAAAGTGAGCAACCAGTCTCTTCAACCGAAACACTGGAACTGCATTACGCTAAAAATATGTAGGTGTAATAGTAGTACGTCCCAATCGAACTTTATACCTTACGAAATTACTTTTCATGATACACTTTTAAAACGAAGGATCAAGATGCAAAAAAACCGTAGCATCAGGCTTTAAAAGTTTTCCATTTAATTATTAGTGACAAAGAAGTTAAATGCCATTCCGACACGCAAAGATTTTTAAGTTAGATTTTTATTCAGGGTGTAGTGTTGTGTATTCGTCTATAAGTGTATTTATGGCACACCTACGATACAGGAAAACCTTCGTGTTATGAGAATTGGAAATTAAATTATGATTTTATGAAACACTGAGGTGGTCGTCTTATATAATAGTCTACTGGCTTCCACCTCCTTTCGTTAAAACGCAAAACCTTCCTTTCTTCCTTCCTCCTTTTAAAGTATAAATAAGCGCGACCTTGATAAACCTAGTGGCACCAACTGGATCAACTTTGAAACTGTTATTATAATTAAGTAATATTAAATCTCAGGACGCTGAAATAGCGAAGAACTTTTGCGTAGATCTGAAACGTACAGACTAGAGTTCCAGTAATGAGCAAGATGCTATAGTTCATCTCGAATTGAAGTCTCGGAATTGTTGCAAGTTTGAGCGCACCTTTTGCATTTTACTAAGAACAATGCCTTTTATCTTTGCATCGTGACTTCATAATAATTTAACAAAGTTCGTAATATAACTTCTTACAAATAAATAGTATTTTTAAAAGATTATTATCTAACATCAAATGAGGATAATTTTAAGTTTATATTGTTAATCATACTTTTTATGATTTATTTTCTTTTTTATACATACAGTACTTATATAAAAATACTCTTTGGAGAACGAAGAACAAGTGAAAGTAAGAATTGCTATAATTTTAAGACTGCCAGTTTGTTTCTGTGTTTGAAAGTGCCACGAAATAAAACTGGAGTAGTTAATTTGACGAATTAGATCTTTTAATCTATTGCTTATTACATATTGAGGTATCATCTAGTCTTTGTTTCAATAATTTCCTCAAAAATATTACAATTTAAAGTTATATCATATTATTTAAACAGATCACGATGTTTAAACGGATCGCAAAACACATGATTTAATGAATAAATACCTTATTAATAATAATTTATTAAAACTGTTCGAAAAGCAGCAGAACTGCTATCGATGTGAAGAGGTTTTATTAGTTGAACGTGAAGTAACCCTCGCGTGATACTCATGCTGGGGCTTGTGAAGCTCGGGGGTAGTAAACATCTAGAACGTAACTTTGATATCTTCGCAGTTTTACAACTGAATTTATTTCTTTATCCGTAACTTCCCACTATCCCAATACGGTTTATAATCTACGCATAACACTAGAAGTGCGAGCGTTCAAAATTTGACCTATGTCAATATTCTTCCAGCTCTAGTTAATATTTTAATTAATATTTTAATAAGCATTTAATTTATGACTTTTCGTGAAACATTATGTGCACGGAACTTAAACCACTTTAATGCAATACACATTTTTTTCACCTAAAATATCCGCGCTTCTAGGGGTGTCAAAATGACCCGCTTTTCTAGTGTTTGACATAGCGTAACAGTCTTTTGGCATTATTAATATTTACAGGGGGCTCAAGATTCAATACCCAGCTGGGCAGATCTTCATTGACTCCGGTAGCTATCGCTTTTATGACTGTTTATTACCTACCATATTATGATTTGAAGAATTCGGTAATTAAGATACACGGACTCGAGGCCTTTTTATTTTAAGTGTAAAAGCACATCTATGCTCAACATTGGGCTTTATCTGTTGGCTGATTATAATCCTATTCTATTTTGTGGTTGCTGGTACACTTTATATAAACAAACAAGCGTGCAGTTCACCTGATGGTAACCGTTCCTTGACGCTCATGGACAACTGTAAGCAACTTCACATAAAACATGGGTTTTAACTGAATTCAAACACAGATGCGTTGCTATTCCCAAGGACTGATAGTCACCTCAAGTAAAAGTGTACCGACAACCACACCCTTCCATCTAAATGCAAGAAATGCTTCACGCTAGAAATAGGTATGGCGGTGATTCTTACTCGATCAAACTGCACTGGTTCTACCACCTGGAGTTACAAATATCCATTGGCGACAGTGGCCACTTATGGTCAGATCTACTGCATGCCCTTTTGCTATTTTTAGCCAAAACAATAAAAAATATAAATAAAGTAGGTGAAGTTATATTGTATTTTCAGTTAAAGGTCACGCCAAAATGCATTCTTTCCCCGGCGGCGCCCGTCACGGCATGTTTCCTGAGCGTGAAAGCCTTTTCAGGTCACACCTCAGTATCAAATGCAGCATTGAAATATCGACGGTGCCTACATATAAAGTGAGGCCAAAATTTAGATCTACAGGAAAGTGACTTTTTTGTACAAACCACTCAAAAAATGTTTTTTTTTAAGTTTTGTTAAATCCGGGAAATGTATAATATCATTTATTTTATATCATAAATTTATTAATTCAAGTTACTAATAACTGTTTTTATATTCACAAACATCTCAGACAAATCATTCAATTGGTTCGTTCCATTCCATTGACCACCGTGTTGGCCTCGTGCAAATTGGTAGGCTTTTCCTTTGATGGAATTTATTTACAAAAGCCCTCTGGTTTCCTCACGATATATTCTTTCATCGTAAAGCAGTCCCAAAATATTAATTCTACCTAAAATTCGCACCTCGGACCTTCGCTTAAAAGGCCGAGTTTCAACCATTATGCTATCGCACCTTTTATTTGTTACTATTTTACTTGTTTATTACTCTTACAGCAATTTTCCACCTAATACGAGGTATGTAGGCACGAGTATAAAAACTGTAAAATCGACTTCTGGTCGCAAATGGTCAGCAGTGACTTGCCATCACGCTAAAAGCACGTTTACTTGTTAAATATAATGAAAAATATTGTAAGGTTTTCGAGTCACTTTTTTATAACCCGCGTGGCGGGCGATTACTATATCAGACTGATACGCAGTCCTGGGTTCCCGGCCAAACATCTGAATGATGAGTTCAGATTCTTGTTCTGGGTCTGTGTATTTGCATATCCGTCTTTGTGTGTGTCCATGGCACCCGCGACACAAGTGAAAATTCTAATGTGGGGATATGAGTGCAGAAAGAATATTAACCGTATTATTAAAGTTTACTTTCGACAATACATTTGAATTTAACATTTTTACTATTGAAACGCGATGACCCACGACTGTTAGTTTCGCGTGACAGTGCGCACGGCGTACTTGTCAAAAGTTGAGTTCACGAATATTGCTAGAATTTCTCGATACGTTTCGTAATTCAATTCGTGTCCGCATGCCACGCTGGCCCACTCGAGTATAGACTTGTGAGAGATTTTATTGCTCGTGTTTTCTGTTCACATTCACATGTTTTATATTTTTAGTAATTTTTTACAGTTAATCTTGTAGAGGAATCGGCGTACCATTTTCAAACGCTATTTTATGAAATTCCCCTACTAAAAATAGAAGTGAAATAAAAACTAGTAAAAAACTGTAAAAAATATGTTACTAGTATGTTTTGTGGTATTAAATTATTACTTTTGTGGTCGTAAGGTTAACTATATATTTAACAGTTAATTATATTCATGGCCCTGAGAGCCTAGCCGAAAATTATTAACTGTTGGGAAAATACAAAGCAAATCAAGATACCAGATCAGAGAAGACGATTGCCTGGGTAGAGTATAAGAAACAGGTTCTGAGAATGAGAGACCTTTTGTAATCAATCAGAAGATATGATGAGGTCTTTTGCATTGAAAATACCTGATCAGAATAGACAAACTATCGGGTTCTAAGAATATGAGACTTTTTGAAAATGTAAAGGCTGATAGATATTCAAATCGCTCGCGATAGTAAGAAAAGTTAACAAAGTGTTAAAATATTGGCCTTTGCTATGAAGTTCCGGGTTTTGTACACATAATATTATACTAGGGAAAAGTTTACCAGGGTTTGTTGAGAAAGCGATCTTTGCATTATTTTTATGTACTACTATAAGCTATGTATCGTTTGTTTTATCGCCTAACATATGTAATGAAAATTATATGATTAAAATTGGATGAAGTGGGAATACTTTAGTTAAATAGGATATATAAAAAGCATACTTTTAATTCAAGTTATATGTATATGTTTTTTAAAGAAATGTGTACAAATACCTTCGTCTACACAATAGTCATTGACTACTGCCGTACATGGATATGTCTGTATAATCAATCAGATAAGAGCAGTCTTACCCGAGGTCAGTCACAGGTGCCAAGTGATAGAACCAGTATAGTTCGGCTGTGGGGTACACCCGCCTAACTTGTTTCTAGCGTGGGTAGTTATTGCGAGTTGGTGGCCTGTGTAGTCAGCTCATTTTCATACGAAAATAGAACTTTAGTCAGGTGATAGAACCAACGTAGATCGACTTGGCAGGTATCACCGCTCTACTTATTTTGGTGGACTATAAGGTCCTTTGCTACTTCAATCAGATAAAATATTTTTCTACCTCTAAGAAGTTTTATCGGATGAATAAGTATTAAAGCAGTGATAGCCTAATGGTTGAAACTTGCCCTCTTAATGGGAAGGTCCGAGGTTCAAACCCAGGCACGCACCACTGATTTATGTGCGAATTAGAAATTAATTACCACTGCTTTTCAGTGAAGGAAAACATCGTGAGGAAACTTACACACCCGAGAGTTCTTTAAAAAAAGTTCTCGGCGGTGTGTGGAGTCCACCAATTCGCACTTGGCCAGCGCGGTGGACTATGGCCTAAAACTCTCTAATTCTGAGAGAAGACCCGTGCCCGGCAGCAAATATTAAGCATAGTAAAATACGTATAACACGCAATATACTGCTTACTACTGTATGTACAAAAAACTCGCAGTTTTCAAAATCAAGATTTGTTTAAAAAACAAGTCTACAGTGGCTGCACGCGTGATTAATGAGCCAAAATAAAGTACATTTTTTCTCAACGCAATGCCAGAGAATGAAATATAGACTCAAAATACAACCCTAAAGAGATTTAGCGGTATATTTTAAATTATAAAAGGGTTTTGCATGTAGCCGTGTCGTGGCGGGTTCCATTAGTGTAATATCTTGTAATCAAGCAAATTGACCTCAGAAAACAACTGAAATAAACATTATTTATTTAGCTTAAAACATAACTATTTTGTTTTAATGTGATTGTGAAGGTAAACCCTTACTGAAATTATAATCGTGATTTCGTGATGTGAGTGGCGTGACAAATGAATCAAAAACCACAATTAAATTTTTTTAAGCAGACAGATTAAAATGAAAAATTCCGAGGTCATATGGACAGCTGACAGAAGTTTTTTTTTTATCTGACTGAAGTAGCAAACGAACAAGCGGTCCACCTGATGGTCAGTAGTCACTGCCGCTCATGGACATCTGTAATCAACTTCATACAGAACATGGGTTCTATCTGAAGTCAATTACAGATGCATTGTTGCTCCCGAGGACCATGGTCGTGTCATATAAAAGTGTGCCGGCAACCTCGCCCTTCTATCGAAACGCAAGAAATGTTTCACGTTAGAAATAGGTGTGGTGGTGGTACTTCCCCGGTCAAACTGCACTGATTCTACCCCCTTCAATAAGAAGTGATAAATTAAAAAAAAAAAAAGTTGAGAGGTGTCAAGGGACACCTGGATGGAACGAAGTTCCTTTCGATTAATTAGTGAAGGAATTATATATATATATTTTTTTTAAGTAAAAATATTTTTTTATTATTAACAAATATAATGTAATATATCATCAGCATCAGCAATATCCGGAACTTGTCCAAAAACACTGTCAGGATTCATTATTACTATTATTTTTTATTATTTACAAAAAAACCTGTATACACTCAACAAAAATAATTGTCGCGACACCACACTGTTCAATGTGAAATAGAAATGAAAATATCTGGCTTGCTTTCTATAAGAGAGAGAGAAAGAGACAGACAGAGAAACATGCGCAGGCCGCACAGCTTACAGCAGCTTACTATACCAAAAAGTGTCGTGACAACTTTTCGTAAGAATTTTTTCCGTCTAGCCCCCTTTCACAACGCGCGATAAGCAACTTCGTTCCAATAATAAAAACATATAAATACTTACCCAAACTGTGATATACTTTAGCTACAATCTGCCACCAACACCATATCTACTGTCACTATTACTATCCTTCAAGCCAGTAGCATCTGAAATTTTCAATAATTTGCATCAAGGTCGCTATTAAATTCTGGTCAACCCATTATTGTTCCACTGCTGGGCATGGGCATCTCAGAATGAGAGAGTTGTAGGTCATAGTCCACCGCACTGGCTAAGTGCGAAGTGGTGGACTCTCGGCTGTGTAGGTTTCCTCAAAATGTTTTTCTTCCTTCCTTCTGATGTGGCGCGTGCCTGGGTTTGAATCTCGCACCTCCCGATCGAGAGCGCAAGCTTCAACCATTAGGCTATCACTGCTGCGGCTGCTGTTATGTTGACTGTTGCAGATAATCTGTGAGTCAGTGTTTACCCACCCTGGCTGTTGAGAGTAGTAATTAGTGTAAATTACTATGTTACGAAAAAATCGGCCTTTGAAAAGCTTAATAAAATGGCCAAATTGCATTTTACAGAGAAGCACTACAATACTTTGGAAATTGTTACACTAATAAACTGCCATGGTTGCCGGCTCACTTTTATACGAAGCGACTAACTTAGTCATCGGCAACAGCAACGCATCTGTCATTCACTTCTGATAGAACCTCTGTTCTTTATGTAGATGCTTATAGATATCCTTGGCTGGTAGTGACCCCGTGCCCATCACATGCAAATGAGCATGCTGTCTACATCCTCATTTGCTACTTCAATGAGATAAAAAGTCTTCTATGCTATCTTTCCCCAGTTCTTATAATATATTTTCCGTGACACAGAATAATTTATCCAGAGTTTTTGAAGCAATATCATATAATTAAATTAGTGACCTAAGAATGTACCTTCATTCTACTTAAATTATAAATTTCGCACAAAAACTACTGCTCAGATTTTCCTGAATATTGGTACTCAGTAAATTAGGTCTATTAAGTTAGGGATATAACCTATAAGGTTTTAACGAAAGTAAAACAACACATTTCCGTATGTGGCCACCATTCGGGAGAAGCAACCCATCTATGATTGATTACAGATAGAACCATTGTTCTATAAGAAGTTGATTACAGATGTCCATGAGCGTCAGTGACCGGTTACCATCAGGTGGACTGCATGCTTGTTTGTGACTGCAATTTAAAAAAATAATATCCCAAGTGATAGATATTTCAATTTGCTCTCAAGAAAGACCGAAACGTCTTCGAAATAAAACTTCACTTCAACTATTTCAATAGGTTCGAATATTATTTTGATACAAACTTTATCCAAGCGTATATGCGGTCATTGAAATGAAAAAGCATCTACAGGTTACGTTTTAGAGTAGAAAGTCGTTTAACATTTGCTTTTCGGGCTGTAAATGTTTGAGGTTCACTCGAGACGGAGAACTTAAAGAGGTGAATAGGAGAGCCGACTGCAATGTTGGTCGCTTACACGCCGAAAATTTGAAAATAGACGATGTAGTTTTTGTAAGAGGCAAACGTATGCTTCTCGCATTTTATTTACTACTAATGTAAAGTGCAAACGTAATTAAAAAATCTCATACAAATCTATGAGAAATTTGTATATTGAAACTTAACTAGGAACTTAAGATTATTTTTGAAAACATAAAATATCAAAGATGCTTTAATATGCACCTAACGAAATGAGGAAATAAAAAAAAATCGTTTACTTCAAGCAACTAAAGACCTATATCGTCGCTTAAGTTCTAACACCGCGTAACTCAAAAAAAATTGAGTTAATGAAATAATGGTATCTCAAAATAATATTGGAACATGTTACATTTTCATAAAAAAAAAACTATTTGAGACAGACAAACAAAACTACTTGCTCTCCTGAAAAGTTGCTAATTTTGAGATCCGCGGTGTTAGAACTTAAGAGATGATATGTGGTTAGATACAAATTACTTAGGAGCTATATTAGTATTATGATTCAGTATCAAACATTCATTTCATCAATCAACCCATTATTGACCCACTGCTGGGCACGGGTCTTCTCTCAGAATGCGAGAGTTTAGGCCATAGTCCACCGCGCTGGCCAAGTGCGAATTGGTGGACTTCACACACCTCCGAGAACTTTTTTTTTAAAGAACTCTCGGGTGTGTAGGTTTCCTCACGATGTTATCCTTCACCGAAAAGCAGTGAAAATTAATTTACAATACGCACATAAATCAGTGGTTCGTGCCTGGGTTTGAACCTCGGACCTCCCGATCGAGAGGGCAAGTTTCAGCCATTAGGCTATCACTGCTTATAACATTCATTTAATCATTTTATATTAAATTAGTTAGTTAATTTAGCCATTTGTGTGCCATCTTACTGCTGACCACCCGACGTTTATTTTGTGAACAAACGGGGCAGGCAGCGCTTCACAAACTATTTACTCATACAATTAATCTCAGTATGCACTTACGGTCCAAATGCATGTCTTTGCAAGATTAGCACAGGCTTTCCGTTCTATAGGTACATGTGAAGCAACATGAGCATTTGTCACTTTGTACTGGGATGTTAGTCTAGCTTACTAGTAGTTACTCTAATTCAGAAGGAAAACACGGAGACGGAGGCTAGCGGAAACTCGTCTAATGATTTTGGTGAAGCTAATGATTGTTATCAATTGGTGTATCATTTTGAGATGCGGATTTGTTTTTTTATCTAACGAGCATGCAGTCCACCTGATGGTAAGTGGTCACTGCCGCTCATGGACATCTATGATCAACTACATGCAGAACATGGGTTCTATCTGAAGTCAATCACAGATGCGTTTTTACTCCCGAGGAGTATGATGGTCGCCTCCTGTGAAAGTGTGCCGGCAACCACACCCTTCTATCGAAACGCAAGAACTGCTTCACGCTAGAAATAGGTGTGGCTTTGGTACTTCCCCGGTCGAACCACACTGGTTCTACTTCCTACAAAATTGCCAAATTGTACTTCTCAACATGTATTAGGCCCGACTGGGTAAACTAACCATCATGAAAGTAAATTCGTTGCATGTATGGCAAATTATTTCTTCACGTCTAAACGGCTGGAGCGATTTTTATGAAATTTTGTAGGGAGCTAGCTGACACTCTGGATTAACATATAGGCTACTTTTTACTTTTTTACTTTTTTTCGTATTCCCACGGGACAGTCGATACAACGATTTTTTAACGCGAGCGAAGCTGCGGAGTTCATCTAGTTGATTTATAATTCGAAGACCCGCGTGGCACAGCGGTTACCATACCTGCCTGACACGCAGTGGGCTCGGGTTCTTGTTCTGGGTCTGGGTGTTTGTGTATTCGTCTTTGTGTGTCCACTGCACCCACGACACAGGAGAAAATCATACTGTGGGGCTATGAGTGTAGAAAGCGTTTTAAGTTTTTTTCTTTTTTAATTTAGATGCCGACCTCGCCAGGTGTTGAACTAGGCACTTTGAGATCAATCTCCAACATCATAGTCTTATCACCATTAAATAAAACTAACTGATGTTGTATTAACCTAAAACACCATAGCAAACGAATCAACTAGAAAAATGTTTCTTATTTGCCATTAGTGTTTCCTTGCTTAGTTACTTTTATATAATCCGAAGACAAAGGCGACCTCAACTTAATATAAAGCTTGGCTCGTATTGCAAACTAACTTTTCTGCTGTGTTTGTTTTTGGAAGCGGTTTGCAATCGCTCTTGTATTGAATCGAAGATACATTGAAAGTCAAAGTTTTAATAGAAACAACTTCCAACGATCGATTATTGGCACGAATCAAACGAGACATCAAAAGATAGACCGCAGTTTCGTACACTCTTTGGATTAATTCATTTTCTTGATGTAAGTGTGTTTTTTTTTTTTATTTGACTGAAGTAGCAAACGAGCATGCAGTCCACCTGATGGTAAGTGTCACTGCCGCTCATGGACACCTGTAATCAACTTCATACAGAACATGGGTTCTATCTGAAGTCAAACACAGATGCGTTGCTACTCCCGAGAACTATGATGGTCGCCTCATGTAAAAGTGTGCCGGCAACCACACCCTTCTATGGAAACGCAAGAAATGCTTCACGCTAGAAATAGGTATGGCGGTGGAACTTCCCCGGTCGAACTACACTGGTTCTACCACCTTCAAAATTTACAGTATATCACTGGATCGTATATTTTTACCCATTGGCATCAACAGCTGACATTAGTATTATTAATGCACGTATGCAAAAATAAAAAAAGCGTTAAAATACATAAATAATTATTAATAAATAAAAAAAACTCCACCGCTTAAAACACTCAACTGAAACTGAAGGCAACCAATAGATTTTAAGCATTCGATTTTTTACTTTCAATAAAATTTAACTGTTGTTAGAGTGTCTCTTTTACATATGTACTGTATAACAGTTGTATACTGTTACATGTTAATGTATAACGGACCAGATTTATAGAATGTATGTTTTATTAACCGACTTCCAAAAAGGAGGAGGTTATCAATTCGTCTGTATTTTTTTTTTTTTTTTTTTTTATATTTGTTACCTCATTTCTCCGGACTGGGTGAACCGATTTAGATGATTTTTTTTTTATTTGAAAGGTAGTGCGTGTCATAGGGTCCCATTTTTTTTTAGTATTTTTTTGACTAGGGCATCCATAAGAAAAACGCATAAGTCTTAAATTTGCATTTTCAATGTACGCGATAAATGTATGAATAACTCAATATCCCGCCAACCGATTTTGATGATTCTTTTTTTATTAGAAAGGATGTACTCCAGGGGTAGTCTGATAAGAGTTTGATAAGGTTCTAATCATAGAATCTTCAACTTTTTGGAGCAAAATAATAAAATTAGTGATAGTCGGCCGAACCTTAGCTGGAGAAGTCCAATTGAGTAAAATATAGAATAAAATTACTATGTAGGTATTTACTATGAAAAATTTGACCTTCAACTCTTCAATCCTGATGATGCAGGGGTACTGCTAGCCTGAACTATAAAAGTTGGTCGTTTGATGTTTGCGAATATATAATGAAATTGTTAAGCAAATTCATGGGACAAAAATTTGACCTTCAACTCCTCAACCCTGATGATGCAGGGGTACTTAAAGCCAAAACCATAGGAATAAGTCATTTGGTGCTTACGTATATGTTATAAGATTACTGAGCAAAAACATAAGATGAAAAATTTGACCTTCAACTCCTCAACCCTGATGATGGAGGGGTACTTCAATCCTAAACCATAGAAGTTGGCAATTTGGTGCTTACGGTTATGTAAAGAAAATACTAAGCAAAAATATAAAATCAAAAATTTGACCTTCAACTCCTCAACCCTGATGATGAAGGGGTACTTCAATCCTAAACCATAGGAGTTGGCAATTTGGTGCTTACGGTTATGTAAAAATAATACTAAGCAGAGGCACAAAATTAAAATTTTGACCTTCAACTCCTCGAACCTGATGATGAAGGGGTACTTCAATTCTAAACCATAGGAGTTGGCAATTTGGTGCTTACGGGTATGTAAAAATAATACCAAACAGAGGCACAAAATTAAAATTTTGACCTTCAACTCCTAAACCCTGATAATGCAGGGTACTGCAAGCCTGAGCCATAGAAGTTAGCCACCTGGTACTAACGTATATGTTATAAGATTACTAAGCAACAATATAAGATGAAAAATTTGACCTTCAACTCCTCAACCCTGATGATGGAGGGGTACTTCCAGAGGGGGCGCCCTGTTTGTATGAATTGTAAAAGTGTTTTATGTTTAATTTTTGTGAATATGTAGATGCACAAAGCAAACTTAGAGGCTTTATTTAAATACAAACATAAAAATATAGTCACTAAAAAGTGTAAAATAAAAACTTTTTAACAAAAAATATCTACCGACTTCCATGTCACAAAAAAGTAAAAAATAATTTAAATATATTTTGGTCTAGAACATACTCAGTACTTAGTACATAGTTCTGAAGTCGGTGCTCATATAGGACGTAGTTACCGTCGTCCAGCGAAATATGTCGAGCACCGACTTCAGGACTATGTACTAAGTACTGAGTATGTTCTAGACCAAAATATATTTAAATTATTTTTTACTTTTTTGTGACATGGAAGTCGGTAGATATTTTTTGTTAAAAAGTTTTTATCAGCAATCAAATTCAGGCAAGCATTATTAGATTAAGACTTTTCTATATAAAACAAAAGTGCGTCGGATTCAATGTATAAATAATTTAAATAAATATTACCTTAATACGTAATCCCGAAGACAGCAGCGGTCAACATGTATTTAAAATTGATAAACCCTTACACGAAACAGTAGCACACAGAAAAAAACACACGCATAAAGAACCGCCTTTATCTAACCTCCTCTTTTTTAACAAAATAAAGACGACATATTATATCTATTGACTGTAGCAATCACTATTCAACTTACACCAAATTCAGTTCATTTACGATTCAGAATTAAACTTTATACAGATATTCCTAACATCCTAAGGAAACAAAGTCTTAGTTGAAGCGCTAACTTGGTTTATACATCCGTACAGAATATCTTAGGGTAGTTGCAAACTTTGTCTTAGCCACTAATGGTCAGTAAACTTAGTTGCAATATTATTATCTTTGTCTGAGCTTGACTGGGCATTTATGCAAACTGTAATTACAAGCGCTTGTCTACTGCGATTCTCAAACACGTGCATTTGCTCAAGACAGAAAGTTATGTATATTTAAGATAGTACTCATTAACTAATGCTTTCTACACATAGCCTCACACGTAGTCGTAGACAGCCGTTTCTCGTGGGATCTACATATAGATTCTGTTTGTTCTAGGCTCCGATCTGTTTTAGGTAAAATGAACTATATCAAATTCGCTGTAGGTTGGAGCATATTATATATTTTATGTTATACTACGCACATGCTGATGCAACAATTAGCTATGGTCTAGGCACTTACGGTCTCATTTTCCCCACTTACTTAAATAAAATTAAAGCATTACAGATAAGATTTTTAAAAATAATAATAGACGTTAAAACTAAAAGAGAAATTGTAAATAATTATGATAAAATATTTAAAATATGCAATATCCTTCCAGTAACAGAGAAACTAGAAACTTAAATCTATTTTAATATTGGAACAACATAAAATATCTAAACATAAAAAAACGATATTTCGCATTCGGCCACAACGAAAAGTCTCAAATAAAAAAAAACGTTTCTGGTTCCAAATGTTACCAATTATTTTGGACGCCGTACTAGACAGTGGTTAGTTCCAACATATTTTAATGAAATAGCACACAGTTAAAAACCTGCTTAGAAAACACTATCTGTCCCTGTGTCCATAGAATAACAGAGTGGTCCAAGTAGTGCGTAGACTGCATTAGATAAAAAAATTTTTAAACAAAAAATACAACCGACTTCCATGCCACATAAAAGTAAAAAATAATTTAAATACATGTTGGTTTAGAGCAAACACGGTACTTAGTACATAGTTCCGAAGTCGGCGCTCATATAAGACACATATAGTTTCGTCGTGATCCAGCGAAATATGGTGAGCGCCGACTTCGGGACTATGTACTAAGTACCGTGTTTGCTCTAAACCAACATGTATTTAAATTATTTTTTACTTTTATGTGGCATGGAAGTCGGTTGTATTTTTTGTTTAAAAATTTTTTTTTCACGCTTTTCAGTCACGATAAAATCAGTTATGGCTGTTGCTAGTCGTCCGCTAACCGGATGAATAAAACTAATTATTCGTCCGATTTTCGGATGAATAAAATTATGTGCTGACGTCATCATCTAAAAATAGACTTCTTTGACACAACCGGTCGGGGGCGCTACCGCGCCCCCTCCCTTAGATTCTGAATTAGAAAAATCTGTTCGAACCTAACCTAACCGAATAAAACAACTTTTTCTGAGTAAACATTTATTTAAAGAATAGACCTATAATTATCAATATTTAAAGTAGAAAAAGTAATATAAACCTTATAACTAAGAGTATAATTCAACTGATACTGATAAAAATAATTTTGACTACCTATCCTTAGTTGGAAAACCAATACCTTCAAAACCAATTTAAGTTCGGGCAGCATGGTCGTTATTCACTACATCAGGTGTACCTACCCATAGCTTTACACAATTTATTAATCTCAGTAATATGATTTAACTCACCAGTTTCAATACGTTTTTTATTACGAGGATAATAAGTATGTTTAATATACAGACCATTTTTATTACGAATTTACCGTTTAGCGGACGATTAATTTATTTTATTCATCCGATTACGGGACGACTAGACACTTCGATCAGTTATACGAGACCGTGTAATACATAGTATCCATAAGACTGCATAGTGCATACATAAATGGAAACGGTAATTTAAAATCAACCTTAAATGACAAGTCAAACAAAAGCCTAAGCGATATCTTACATTACTGTCACAGTGCATGTGAACTGAGCGCAACCGCGAGCAGGGCGCTACCGCGCCCTGCTCGCTTAGTTTCTATATTTTCTTTTAAGTTCCAACCTAACCCATCCTATGTAAAAAGGTTGGCAGTACTCCTGCATCGTCCAGGTAATTGTATTCAGAGTGGAATTTGTGATCATAATTATGTCCTTTCCGGAACTCATTGTTTGTATTGCGAACAATAATTACCAAACACACATACTTTAGGCAGGCTGTATACCTATATTATTAGGGTTAAAGAGGTGAAGGTAACTTTATTAATCGTTGCCTCTGTTTATGGAACTCCTAATATATTCACAAGGGCCATATTACTATCACCTGTGGGTTAGATAGGCAGTACCACAAGCCCAGTTAAAGATAACGGTTTTCATAAGTCATCTCTTCTTAGCATTTCTTCAATAAATCCTTAAACACTAAATAGCCAACTTCTATGGCTTGGGCTTACAGAACCCTGCATCATAAGGGTCGAGGAGTTAAAGGTCAATTTTCTTATCATACGTCTTTGCTTTGTTAATATATTACAATTCCATAAGTATCAAATGGTCAACGCCTATGCTTTAAGCCTGAAGTACCCGTGCATCATCAAGGCTGAAGAGTTGAAGGTCAAAACTATCATGTTATATCTTTGCCTAGTAAGGCCAACGCCTATGGTTTAGGCTTGAAGGACCCCAGCATTATCAGGGTTGAGGAGTTGAAGGTCAAATTTTTCATGCCATATCTTTTCGTAGTAATCTCATTACATACACGTAAGTAACAGATGACCAACTTCTATGGCTTGGGCTTGCAGTACCCTGCATCATGAGGGTTGAGGAGTTGAAGGTCGATTTTAATATTATACGTCTTTACTTTGTAAATATATTACATACCCATAAGCATCAAATGGCCAATACCTATGGTTTAAGCTTGAAGTACCCCTGCATCATCAGAGTTGAGGAGTTGAAGGTCAAATTTTTCATTTTTTATCTTTGCTTAGTAATCTTATCAGATATACGTAGCGATCATGTAGCTAACGCCTATAGTTTAAGCTTGAAGCACCCCAGCATCATAAGGATTGAGGAGTTGAAGGTCCAATTTTCCACCGTATACAACCATTTTTCTAATGTTCTACCTTACATTTTTTAAATATCATTTTGAATGCGTAAGGATGAAATAGCTAAGTTTTATGGCTTAGGCATTCAATACCCCTGCATCATCAGGATTGAGAAGTTGAAGGTCCAATTTTTCGTCGTATACCTTTGCTTAGCAATGTTATTACAAATCCGTGAGCAACAAATGTCTAACGTTTATGGTTTAAGCTTGCAGTACCCCTGCATCATCAGGGTTGAGGAGTTGAAGGTCAAATTTGGTATCGTACATCTTTGCCTTGCTATCTTATTATATATCTGTAAGCACCAAATGGCCATCACCTACGGCTTGGGCTTACAGCACCCTGCATCATCAGGGTTGAGGAGTTGAAGGTCAATTTTTTTGTCATATGTCTATGCTTAGTATTGTTATTACACATCCATAAGCACCAAATGGTCAACCCCTATGGTTTAGGCTTGAGGCACCCCTGCATCATCAGGATTGAGGAGTTGAAGGTCAAATTTTTCATCACATGTCTTTGCTTAGTAGTCTTGTTACATATATGTAAGCACCAAATAGCTAATGTTATAGTTTAGGATAGCTGTAACCCTGCATCATCAGGATCGAAGAGTTGAAGGTCAAATTTTTCGTCAACCTATATAAGCATAGATATATAATACATATTTCAAGTTTCATAAGAATCGATTCGGCAGAAGCCGAGTTATCTCAAATTATCTAAAAAACTTGAGGAGTGGTGGTGGTTTCCCCCCCATAACTCAAAGAGTTAAGCATCACAGCATACCCATGTCCAAGAGAAAAAGTTGCGTGACGAAATTTCCTATCAAATGAAAGAAAGAAAATGGAAATCGGTTTAGAAACACCCAAGTTATTCAAGATTTTAAGAAACCGACATTTTCCAATTTTGCGGGAAAACCGCCGGAAGGTTTTCATTTTCCTCAATATGGGACTGCCTGTGAAACTAGCCGCATACAATGTCGTATGAATCGTGTCGGTAGGTCGACGATTTCTAGCCATTTCGCCCGAACATACATAAAAAAAAAAAAAAATAAAAAATAAAAAAAAAAAAAAAAAAAAAAAAAAAAAAAATATACGTGACGAATAGATAACCTCTTTCCTTTGGGAAGTCGGTTAAAAATAAAGGTTAAAAGGCGTGGAACTATAGTATGATAATGTACTTGTATAAAAAATGTTTAGTGTTTATTGTAATTATACACATATATATCTATAACAATAATTCGATAGTATTTGATAGTATTATATGCAGCCTCGCAAACTTGTACCACTCTTAAAATAAAACAATATATAATAGGTAATATTATTGTTAATAATCTACTACTTAGGCATGAAAGGTTGTAAATGTTATTAAAATAGACCACGAGAACTGTTTATACTGCCGACAAACTGGCCAATAGTTTGGCACAAGTTAAGGAACATTTGTAACTGTATTTTAAATCAATAAATTAAAAAAAAAAACACAACGAGTTTCTATTTGCAGGTGATATAGATGGGTACAAAAAACCGTTTAGACAAAACACTCAGACCCAGAGGAATCTAAACGCATTATTCAGATACCTGTCTGGCTAGGAATCGAACCAGAATCATTGCGCGTCAGACCGGTATGGTAACCGCTCCGCCACGTGGGTCGTCAAATGATTTATTTATCTAATGGTGCTCGCAAATTCTTAGAAACACTGAATCTAACCGTAAGCAGGATGTAGGATTTAATAAGCTAAAAGCTAAAAGGAAAATGGTAAAGCTTTATCCGAAGAAATAATAAGGGTTTATTTTTCCACAGATGCAAACAAACAGAAGAGAGGACACAATTTAATTATAAGACTCTAAACCAAAAACATGACCAAAAGTAACAAGCAATAATATCCTTTCAACTGTTTTCTTTTGAAACTGTCGTACTGTAAGAGATGTTCGAGAAGCGAGGACACTTTTCGCGTAGAAATATTTTTATGTATTTAGGGATTTTTTAAAGATTTTGCAGTTTTCCTGATTTGTTGTGTATCTGATGTCGATTTTACAAGCTGGGTTCTCTGGACTCAATACACTTGCAAACTCCTAACAGATATACTAGATCTGGGTATTTGCGTATTAGTCTTTACGTGTGTACGTAACATCAGAAAAATCTAGTTTAGTCCTACGAGTGTACAAAGCATTGTAACATATGTAATACTGATATGAGCATTATATATCAGTATCCTACTCTTCACATGCTATTATCATCCATCCATCCATCCATCAGCATTTTGATGTCCACTGCTGAACATAGGCCTCCCCTAAATGGCGCCACTCCAACCGGTCCTGTGCCCTCTGAATCCAACGGTTTCCCGCTGTCTTCTTCAGGTCATCGGTCCACCTGGTAGGGGGCTAACCTGTACTCCTTTTGCCTAAACGTGGTCGTCCTACGAGCGATGTGGCTGGCCCATTGCCACTTCAGCCTGCTAATTTTGAGAGCTATGTCGGTAAGCTTCGTTCGTCTACGTATTTCATCATTGCGAATCATGTCTCGTAGCGAAATTCCGAGCATAACCCATGCTATTATCGCAAGGACATAATCAGCCCATTGAGGTCCACTGCTGGACATAGGCCTCTCCTAAATGACTCCACTCCAACCGGTCCTGTGCCCTCTGAATCCAAAGGTTTTCCGCTGTCAGTGCTCCTTTTGCCTAAAGGACAGATAGGACGCCTGTAAAGTTGCTTAAAAATATCCATGGGCAACAGTTATGACTTATCACAAGAAGACCTGCACGCTAGGTTACTAATTCACGTCCCAGTAGCCTCGGGGTCAGAATAGGGCTACGGTATCCCCTGCCTGTCGTAAGAGGCGACTAAAAGGGGCTTCCGGGGTTGCAGACGGCTAGAGTGGGAGCTCGAACCGTTCGGTCAGGCAATCCCGGGAAGGACGGCGGTATGTGTGGTCGCATACCGTCGTAAAGACTAGACGGAGCGGTGGGCCCAGCCGCCCATCTGGGAGGAGCCCGATGGGGCAGCGCGCTCGGAGGACTCCGGTTGAAGTCGTTTCGAGATCCCGGAGTCCTCCTTTTCAGCGCCGAGGACGGCCACCGGGGGGGTTTTAGTGCGGTAAAAATCCCACATAACCCTGCGTCGCTCCCACGGCGTCGGGTACCTTTGGAAGGTTTCCCCCTCGAAAACAAAAAAAAAAAAGGTTACTAATTCAAGGTTCTAGTATAATCTTCAATGTTAAACTACATAGTATATAACATCATTCATCCTCCATCCATCAGTCACCCCTAATGGATGTTTTTGTTAATAGACACCGCGACTGGCACACGTGTGGGTTGCAGTTGCTATTAATTATACACAGGAAGATGCAGCTCCCCATCTCCGACATTTTATCTCTTAGCATCTCTGGTGAGAGAAAGTAGTGCTATTTAAGACTGCCACCTAACGGGACCATAATAATTAAAATTTAACAAAATTAACTTTAATACAGATTTGCTCGTTAAAAGTTATTCAGTTAATATTTTAAAATAAGATAAACAGAAAGACCTTAATATAAAAATGATATTGTAAGAGTAGCAGAGACGGTAATACTTTTAAGAATCTACTGAGTCGCTTATACATAGGTTCCTTTTACAAGGTTTATTTATCCGATTATACGAGCATACGAGCATACAGTCCACCTGATGGTAAGGCCACATTGCTTACAGATGGTAAGCAATTTCAATTAGGACAGGACTTCTATCTGAAGTCAATCACAGATGCGTTGCTACTCCCGAGGACTAAGATATAAAAGTGATCCGGCTACCGCATTCTTCCACCAAAACGCAAGAACCGCTTCACGCTAGAAATAAATGTGGCGTTGTATCTACCCAGGTATACGGCGCAGGTTCTACCTCCTGAAGAAATATATAAAAGTTATTTTTAAAATCCGCAGTTCTTGAATGGATACCACGTCTGGGTAAAGGAGTACAAGCCGCTCCCCGACCAGGTGAACTGATGACCTAAAGAAGACGGCGGGTAATCGCTGGATTTACATGGCTCAGGACCGATCGAAGTGGCGCTGATTAGGGGAGGCCTATATCCAGTGGACTTTCCAAGGCTGATTGATGGATGGATGGATTCTTAAAATCAATAATCTGTAACTGTTTTAACGAGCAAATAACTTCGTTAAAACTGTAAAGATTTATAAGCAGATTATATATTGGAATGTATGAATATGAATCCTTTAGACGAAGATGCGGATTCAAAATCAACTCCGGATAGAATTGGCCTACCGAGGTCGGAAACAGCTTGGTCTATCAAATTATTCAAATCCTAGTTAAACAGAACTTGAAGTTCTCAACTTTTTTAATCAAATCCCAAAACCCGTCTACCTATTATACAAAATATCAAAATATTATTAATCGTGAATAATATGACAAGAGTCTTCTTACATTTAAGATTTTAATCACACTACATCACAGGCTCTCAACAAGTGTATAATGCTTAAAGGCTTAAAGGGCTGTTTGTAATCCCAGAGTTAATCTTAACGGGAGAATCTCATTTACGCCTCTTCAGAGGTCGTATCAGACTTAAGAAATGACAACTTTTGCATTGATTTCATGAAATTCAAGCGGCATGCACTCAGTTTTCATTCCCACTGATATATATGTATGTATGTATACCTTTTATTTCAAATAAGAATAAGGCATTTTATACTCTTAGCCCCATAATGAAATTTTTGTGTGTGACGACCCGCGTCGCTGAACGGTTAACATGCCGATCTGATGCGTAGTGGGTCCCGGGTTTGATTCCCGGCCAGACAGGTATCTGAATGATGAGTTAAGATTCATGTTACGATTCATGTACTCCCGAGAAGTAAAAACGCTTAGGTTGACTTCAATGAACCAATGATGTGTATGATTGTTGATTACATATGTTAATATGCGACAGGTACCATTACATTTAGGTAGACTGCATGCTTATTACTTCAAACGTATAGAATAAAAAGTAACAGAAATATTTTAAACTGTAAATGTAAAGCTGTAGTTCATTGACTTGAATTAGAGCTAATTTGAATTAGACCTTGTTACTTCCCTCAAATGATAGTACAGGATCTCACATAATCCTACTAAAACAAAATTCAGTATACAAGAAGTAAATTGATCTACTACTCATCAGTCTTGCGTAAAAATGAGAGACTACATTCAATTAACGGGCGTCGATTCAATTTACGTCAATCACCTGTCTGTTTGGTGAGCGCACTGATTCTAACTCAATTGGTCCACTATTAATTAGTCTGCAACAAACACTGCTACTACGTTGTATATCTTTTTTTATAATAACGAAGTCGCAAACGAGCAAGCTGTCCACCTGATGGTAAGTGGTCACCGCAGCTCATGGACATCTGTAAGCAACTTCATATAGAACATAGGTCTTAGCTGAAGTCATTCACGGATGCGTTGCTACTCCCGAGGACTAGGATGGTTGCCTCAAATAAAAATGTACTGGCAACCACACCCTTCCATCGAAACGCAATTAATGCTTCACGTTGGAAATAGGTGTGGTGGTGGTACCTCCCCGGTCGAACTAGACTGGTTCTACCACCTTTCTAATACTAATTAATCCAACAAATAAGGGCTCTGGGTTCAAACCATGTAGCACACTTAATGTGTTACAGTCATTGCAACCATAACAACCTCTACGGCACATATGTGAATAAAGTAATTTGGGAATAAGGAAGGAAGTGGAATTAGAGGGATTTTTCGGGATAAAGGGTTTGTGATGCGAGGGTGGCAGGGTAAATGAGTTAGACCGTGTGACGTGATGTATCTACGCCGGAGACCCTCGCGTTATGGTAACGTATAAAGCTTAATTTAAATTATTTCAACTATTTAGATAAGGTGGAAAGTATTAGACGATAAAACCCTTCGTTGCTAGAATTCACTGATGCTTATCACTACATAAAACACAGTCGCTTCTCGCTGTCCGTCCCTATGTATGCATAGATCTGTAAAACTATGCAACGGATTTTAATGCAACTTTTTTATTGGATAGAGTGATTTAAAATGGAGGTTTTAATGTATAATACATGCATAAAACAGTGAAGTAACTAACACTGATAATTTTATATATTTTACTTTAATATAAGACTATCTGAAATACCCGAACTTCACTACAAGACATAGACTATTACTTAAATGTGAATGGGACAGTTATAACAATATTGAAAAGTAAAATTAAGCGTGGCGTTCATCAAAAGTCTCTGATGCCGATAAAAAGTTGTTGTAAGGAAAAACAATAAGCTGAAACGAAGCGTATAGATGGACTGCTAGATAGTACATTCATACTGATTAGCATTATTTTAAGATCAGCCACATTCCATAGCATCTAGTGTCGGCCTCGGAGATATCTCGAGACTAAATCGATCATCAAGGAGGCTCTCACTCGATTAGAGGGAGACAGACGGTGGTCCAAGTTCAAACGACGCTTAGGCACGTACTCCGAAAGCTACTTGACTTGAAGCCGATTCAACGTAAAAAATATTAACGGTTTTCAAAACACTATCTCTTTGAATCGCTGATGCCTTATCATAAACTGCGATAGAATCGGTTTTCTGTAATCGGCTGCCAGATACACTAGTGTTGTTCTTGCTTATCGATTTCTTGTAAAATACTTAAGTTTATGCAAAACTTTGAAGGTGTGGGTTTCCAATAAATTACTCTGTGAAGCTGATGAAGAATTTAAGATAACATAAACGAGAAACAAAAGTATGATTTTTCACCATGTTTTACAGACCGAACGGCTTAATAGGTTTTTGAAAAGAGCTGTGGTTGACTTTTTCTAAACTGTAAGTAGTAGTGACATAGGCTTTATATATTTTTTTATGGAATTATCAGTAATAATGAAAATATTTTCTTATTTTCATAATATACAACGTGCTATGCGGGTAATTTATTTTTCAGTAGTCGGTTATTTTTGATTTAAAAACTACTGCATTGATGCGATTTTATAATGGTAACTAGCTGACCCGGCAGACGTTGTTTTGCCATGTAAACATTAAAAAAAATGTTAAGGGTGGACAACCCTTATCACTAAGGGGTATGAAAAATATGTTAGCCAATTCTCAGACCAACTCAATATGCACACAAAATTTCATGAGAATCGGTCAAGCCGTTCCGGAGGAGTACGGGAGCGAACATTGTAACACGGGAATTTTATATATATGTAGATGTCATCAATCCATAACACAGAATCACATGTTTAAATATTCGCAGGTAGTTCTTTCCTTAAATTTCCTTTCATTACATGTGAAAACTTTTATTCAGTCTCAACCAATTGCACAATTGATTGACCAAAGAACTAAGAGGAAAATCGCGTACAATCCTGTTAATTAGACTTATCAGGGCTTTACGTGTTCAGCAGATTATCTGTTCCACCCACTTGCTGACAAGTAAAATGGACTGAATCCATCTTATCTGAAGAACGTAATAGCAAATCACACGATAAAAGAGAAAAAACGTTTAAATTTTTGTGTGACACTAATCATATTTCCTCAGTATTTCATTTGAGATCTAAAGTTTTTGAGTAATCTGATTAAGTGATCAAAAGTTTTTATGCAAACATTAGCTGTTTTAAAAACTTGCTTCATTACTTAATGTAAGATGAATATTTTTATAGAATATGGAGGTATAAAAAAGAGCATGCCGTCCATCTAATCATAAGTGGCTACTGCTGAATGGACATAGTCTGAGGAAATTCGTACCAGCCCCAAATAGAATCAAAGCCTTGCCCAAGGTCAGCCATAGATGTGTTGCTACGCCTGAGTACTAAGTAGTAGCGCTTTGGATAATTACGATTCCGTTACCTTTCAGGTCAGAACATAGCTGTGCATATTGACGTTATTAAGCAGAATAGGTGAGCAGTGATAGCCTAATGGTTGAAACTTGCCCTCTCGATCGGGAGGTCCGAGGTTCAAACTTAAACCACACATTTTTCTACATTATGTGCGTATTAGAAATTAATTATCACTGCTTTTCGGAAAATACCGTGAGGAAACCTAGACACCCGAGAGGTCTTTAAAAAAAGTTCTCGGAGGTGTGTGAAGTCCATCAATTCACAATTAGTCAGCGCGGTGGACTATGGCTTAAAACTCTCTCATTCTTAGAGCTTCTCTAAGACCCGTACCCAGCAGTGGGACTATAATGGGTTGGCTGTGGTGCTTCTGAAGTAGAGAGACAAAGAGTTCCACCACCTCATAAATGGATGAATAAATGAAGAGTAGGTTATATAAATACGGGCTACGGAGAAACGTAATATAGTATAGTGCAGAATTATATGAGTGTCTACAGTGCAGTGTCTCAATACCGTTCACTGATCAAACACAATATATCTAAGTTGGGCGTTTGTTTCGGGTGTTCGAATTTGCCTCTGTACGTGTTATTAACAGACGATAGGAAATGTGAATGTAAATTTGTTTATCAGACAAATCAATTATAGAACTATTTTACACTCAAAATCCTAGAATGAATACCGAAATAGGGTATTTTTTATTTAAGAAAAGCTATTGACCCTGCTATTATTATTATTCCAAGGTGGTAGAATGTAGTTCGACTGGGGAAGTACCATCACCACACCTGTTTTTAGCTTGAAGCATTTCTTGCGTTTCGGTAGATGACTGTGGTTGCCAGCACACTTTTACATGAGGCGACCATCATAGCCCTCTCGATTAGCAACGCATCTGTGATTGACTTCAGGTAGAGCCCAAGTTCTGTATGTAGCTGATTACAGATGTCCATAGACGTAAGTGACCACTTACCATCAGGTGGACTGCATGCTCGTTTGCTATTTTAATTAGATAAAAAAAAATGCTAAAGCTAAAGAAAAACTATTAAGCCCGCCTGTCTCACCGTTACTTTAAAGTTTAAAGTATATAAAAAACACATTTGATTCTTAACAGTACTTTTAAACTATGTGTTATTTTTTTTTAAATGAATGTGCGAAATTTAAAATAAAATTGATACAAACTGTGTTCATAAAGTACATAAAATGAAAGCAAAATGTTAACAGTTTCATAGTTAAAAAATTAAACGTATTTCACCTTTTCGACACCATGCAGCTTAATAGGCGTGCGGAAATGCAAACATTTTTTACGGGCCGCCCATCGGAAATAAAATAGTTGCCGCGGGCGATGATAGCTTTCAATTTATCTGTACAAATAAATTTTGACGATTTGCATGGAGCAATCTGCAAGTTTATAAAGAACATTTATAAACTAGCTAAATTTGAGTTCGATTTTTGGTTAGATAAATCATATTTTTACAAAGTTTTAATTAACTTTTAATACTTGTATGTTTATATTAAATCTTGCAAGCTGAATTTGACATACTTTCAGTGACCAAAATTTTAGAAAGCAAGAAAATTATAATAAAGTTTGACTACTTCTAAGTTTATTTTCTTCTTTTCAGTGCAATGAAATAAATCCTTGATTTTAAAAATAATCTATTCTCATCAACCCATTATTGGTCCACTGCTGAGCACGGGTCTTCTCTCAGAATGAGAGAGTGTTAGGCCATAGTCCACCGCGCTGGCCTAGTGTGAATTGGTGGACGATTTTTTTTTATATATTAAAAATAATCTATTACTAAAATTAAATTATTAACTTTATTTATTCAAAACAATCACCTTTTACCTTATTGTGTAAAGTGATTTAAAAAAGCGTAGCGAAAACGGTGGTAATTTTAAGCAAAAGGCACTAAGAGCACGGAAGGGTTGCACGCCCGCTTGCTTTCAAAAAGTGGAATATATAACGGCAATAAATACCAGCCATTGGCAACCGCGCATAGTTTTCAATTGGTACAAAATAAAAGTTCAAAATCGGCAGTCAACACAATAGGACAGTTCAATTACTGCATAGTTGTACCGATTGTTTGGCGAACGATTTGTTTAAATATCGTGCAGTTACATTTCGTGCCCGGTATTGACATAGTGAACATTAATTGGCAGAATATAGATAAGCAAATGTTAGATAGTATAGGAACTGGGAGTTCAAGCGGTTTTTACTGAAGGGCTCACCCTAAATTTCCGGGAAAACAAAAATCATGTGGAAATAACAATATTTTTACTCAGCATCAGAATGGTAATGTTTAGCAAGGGTAATGTTTGTACGTACCTGTTTATGTTTTTTTTATCCTCCAGTCCACCTGATGGTAAATGGTCACTGCCGCCCATGTACATCTGTAACCAATTTCATATGGAACATGGGTTCTCTCTGAATTCAATCACAGATGCGTTGCTACACCCAAGGACTATTACGGTCGCCTCATATAAAAGTGTGCCAGCAACTACACCCTTCCATCAAAACGCAAGAAATGCTTCACGCAAGACATAGGTGTGGCGATTAGGGATTGCAATCCGGCCTCATTTTCAATCCGGCCGGATCTGACCGTTTTTTTCTCAATCCGACCGGATCCGGCCGGATTGAGAAGAGAGAGAGCATTAATAATTAAGAGAACGGTTAAAACAGTGTAAAAAAGGATCGATTTCTAACGGTAATTATTTTTGTAACGTGAAATCTTCGTCAAAATATACAATCACCGGATCCGGTGGAGGTCCGGATCCGGTGGTGAATTAGTACCGGATCCGGTTTGTGTAATTTTGTGCCGGATCCGCCGGATTACTGGATCCGGTTTTCCAGATTGCAATCCCTAGTGGCGATGGTACTTCCCCGGTTGAACTACACTGGTTCTGCCACCTGTGTGTTTATTTTTTGACCGGCGCTGCAGGCCAAACTGCTTGACAGATTGTATTTTTTTTTACAAGAATGAATTAGCAAACGGGCATGCAGTTCACCTAATGGTAAGTGGTCACTGCCGCCCCTAGATAACTGTTAACAATTTCGTATTACATAGGGATTTTGTTTGAAGTCAATCGCGGATTCTTTGTTACTTCTGAGGACTTAAACGATTGCCTTTTAGTCCTTACAAGGTTTCATATTTAAAATCGAACTGACCACTACGCAATCCTATCGAAACGTAGGAACTGTTTCACGCTAGGAATATGTGTGTAGATATCCTCCTCTGGCCCTGTAGTTCCGGGACCAGAATAGGGCTACGGTATCCTCTGCCTGTTGTAAGAGGCGAATAAAAGAGGCTTCCGGGGTTGCGAGTGGTAAGAGTGGGAGCTCGGACCGTCCAATCAAGTGACCCCGGGAAGGACGAAGGCATGTATGGCCGCATGCTGTCGTAAACACCGAGAGGCGCAGTAAGCATCAATCGGTCACCGGGGAAAGGCCCAAAAGGGGCATTACGCTCGAAGGGCTCCGGTTGTGTTCCATTGGAGATCCCGGAGTCCTCCACGTTGCGCTGAGGACGGTCACCGGAGGGAGGAGGGCTTAGTGCGGTAAAAATCCCACATAACCCTGTGTCGCTCCCACGGCGTCGGGTACCTTTTGAAGGTTTCCCCCTCGAGAACAAAAAAAATACCTGTAACGTCTTACAAGTGTTCCTAGTTAACTACTTATAACTTATTACAACTTCTTACTTCCATTAGATTATTCCATTAAAAGATTATTTATAAAAAACGCCGGTATTAAAAGGACTTACAATGTCCTTCTAAAACCCAATTTGAGTGAAATGTAATAAATTTCCACAAGCATTTAATGAATGTCCTTGTCATCATCATATTAATTAGTTGCTCGATCCATGATGTACTCGTAAACCGGTTCCGCTCCGAATTTATTACATCTTGAAATGGTTGGGCGTTATATCAATGTTAGCACAAAATTAATTTTACCTCACCTCATACTGTTAATTAAATTAAATAACCTTAATTGTAATATAGTAGGCTGTTTCCGCGGCTTTGCTCGATTTGGTTTCGGCTACCACGGTAATGACTATCTTCTGTGTTAATGTGTGTTAATTTTAAAGGTGGTAGCACCAGTGTAGTTTGACCGGGGAGGTACCACCACCACATCTATTTCTAACGTGACGCTTTCCTTGCGATTCGAAGGAAGAGTGAGGTTGTTGGCATTTTTTTATATGAGGCGACCATCTTAGTCCTCGGGAGTAGCAACACATCTGTGATTGACTTCAGATAGAACCTATGTTATATGTGAAGTTGCTTACAGATGTCCATGAGCGGCAGTGACCACTTACCATCAGGTGGACTGCAAGCTCGTTTGCTACTTCATTATTATGAAAAAAATCTAGCTCTATAACTATCTCTGCTACATAGCTACATTGCAATGAAATCTGACCAGTAGTTTTTGCATGAAAGAGTATTAAACACACATACACCCTAACCAACTTTGGCATTTATAATGTTAACTTATTTACTTTATTTATATACTTCTATTGCTTATGGTCTTATACAAGTGTTATTGTTATTGCTGAAATGAAGAATGTGGTATGAGAAAAAACATAAATAATCGGACTTTTTCAATTTAGTTTTCAGAGGTTTCAAATATATGGCCTAGCGCTGTTAGCACTATAATCTTATGCGGTGTTAATTACATATGCCAATTGGTGGCAGTGGCCACTTACTGCTAACTGAACTGCACGTTTGCTTCTTTAGTCTTATGAAAAATAATAATATACAATACTATAGCTTAATATCTGTAACTGTCCGTCTCTCTCTCTCTCGTCAACCCGTAATTGTTCCACTGCTGGGCACGGGTCTTCTCTCAGAATCAACTTTAGGCCATAGACTGAGCTTCCTCCTGAGGTATTCCCGGAGCGCTATGACATGGGGTTCTTCAAGAAAGGTGCGAAAAGAGCTCACCTTCAAAGCCAGCGATGCATTGGCGACTCCTCTGGTGTTGCGAATGTCCATAGGCGACGGTGACTACTTTCCATCAGGTAGCTCATCTGCCTTATCGTTAGGTTAAAGTATAAAAAAAAAGACTACCGCGCTGACCAAGTGCGAATGGATGGACTTACACACACACCTCCTAATTGTTTTTAAGAACTCTTGGGAGTGTTGGTTTCCTCACGATGTTTTTCATCATCGAAAAGCAGTGATAAATAATTTCTTATACGCACATAATTTTAGAAAAATCAGTGGTGCGTGCCTGGGTTTGATCCTCGGACCTCCCGATTGAGAGAGCATGTTTCAACCATTAGGCTATCACTGCTCTACCTAGGTTGATACCTACATATAAAGAAGAATACAGACATTTACAGGCAAACAACGATTTTGAATTCCTCTAAACTTTCCATAATCTCTATAAAATCTTCATAAAGCCATAAGACAATAACATTGAAACGCTGTTGGCGTAACTCTGAAAAAATTTAACTCGAATGCGACCGCTAGCTGTGAACTTTACGACGGTCCAAGATCTGATATCGTTGGGGTGACCATCAGTTTTAAAAGTTTTTATTTACTGTAAGGTAAATAAAGTCTTTTATCATATTTAGCTCATTATCTGTAGGGGATTTTAGAAAACTATTGTCTGTACACAGTTCGCTTTTAAAACTAACTTTATTTTTTTCATACTCACTAGATTGATAGGCAACTCCCCAGTGTTACTTTAATAATTGAAAGTTTTAAAGCAAAGTAATATTTGTAATTTGATACAGCAAATGTAATTAAACAAAAATGTATAATCCTTGACGGGATGAAATTGTTACATCGTTATAAGTTTCAAGTCTTTGTTTGTGGCAGAACTTCAATTTAAAACGGAAGAAATAATTGGTATCGGTTTTCTTTAGTTTCAAATTAATTATGAATAATTCATGAATAAATTTAAATTAGATACATTCATTGTGAATAACTCATGATTTTACTATTTATTTTATACTATCTTTTAAAAGACGTATTGATGGTTCCTTCGAGGCGTACCATTGTTAGGTTAAGTTTTGTAAGCTATAGCATAGCTTTGGTCGCGGGCGTTAAGCGCAGCGACAGAATCGAGAAATTTCGTAACGAAAAAAACCTAACACCCCCACTCCACCTACCATGTAGCGCGGCCAAGCGTTCTCTTAACGTGTACGCATATGGTATGACAATACGAAGCTCGCACGGATCGAGATGTGCTGTTCGAAAATCGGACGTATATGTAAGCAGCTGTTTGTGAAAAAGTATATGTAGCAGTATCAAAAAGAAAAACTTGAATTAATATCAAAGAAAAAATACTAATATAAATAAATAATTATAATTGCATAAGTTGTTAAAAAATGCTATGCAGTCCCCGAGAGCCGCACGTTTTTTTATACAATTAAAGTGACAAACAAGCATACAGTCTTTGTCTTCAAGTGTATACTTCACGGAGTACTGTCTATCTTTAGATAGATAATATATGAAATTAATCACAAACGCGTAGCTACCCCCGAGGACTAAGAATCTCGCCTCATATGAAAGTTCGACAAACACAATCTTGCACCGAAACGTAAGAACCGCTTCAAGCATATAATACGTGTGACAGTGGTACCTCCCCGATCAAATAATACCCGTCCCACCTCGCGAAGAGCTACCCATTCTAACGGTGCGGCCACTCATGGGCATGTGTATTACCTTTTCAGAATCCTTATTAAATGCGCCAGAATTTGTAATACAGGGTCACTTTTCGGTAGAGTATTTTTTTTACAATGGGGTCCGAAACAAATAGAAAGTTATCATTTGAGAAAACAATTTTTCTTAAAACTTAATATTTAATTTAATAGGCTTTAATTTACCCAATAAATAACCATAAATAGCATGTCTAACGCAAGGATATATTAGTACCAATCTAGTGAAAATTATGAAAATGATACAGGATGTTGAATTTTTCGAATTTTAATAAGATTTAAAGATTGTGAAGTGAATTGTTAGAAAAGTCAATTTTCGTACTAAAACACAAAATAAAGTATAACTTTATAAGGGTTGAACATAAAGACCTCCCGTAGAACAATATTTTGCTGCTGATGGCCCCATCTAACCACTAGTTACGTTTGATCCACGACTTTTTGACCACCCTGTATAGTCATTTTATCACGATAATCGAATTATCGACAATAGATCGTTGAAAATACTAAGTAATCGACATTATAACAACTAGGACTGTCGTGGGAAGTTGGCTTTTGTAATCACCCTAGCAGCTCTTCTCATATAACCTCGCGATTTCCACAAAATTTTACTTTTATGCCGTCGTAAAACACTCTTATTGCATTATACAATTCTACTCTGTGCCCTTAGTCTAAGTTTATTATGTTTTTCAAAACAATCATTGTTTATGTTTTAGCCCATCATATAAAGTACAGTGCAAGATTTGGCCCAAAACAAAAAAAAATATACTTAATTTACGTTGTAATTTACAGGCGAAAACGTAAACAATCACACACACACGCTTTCTACACTCATAGTCCCACAGTTGGCTTTTCTACTGTGTCGTTGGTACCATGGACACACACAAGACGAATACACAAACACCCGGACCCAGAACTGGCATCTAAACTCATCATTCAGATACTTGTCTGGCCGGGAATCGAACCCGGGACCCGTCAGAGCGGTACGGTAACCGCTGCGCCACGCAGGTGTTTGTACAACATAATAAACTCGTACTTAGGAAACTGCTATGAATCCTGATTCGGTAGGGATAGGGCCGATTGTAATGACACTATTTAGGGGCAATATCAACTAAATGACCATAAAATGCTAATGGAAAAGATAAAGGACTAGAAGTTAGACTAAAGTTTATTTAAGGTTATCCCTTAAGAATTTAGGGCCGTAGCATAACCAAAAAATGGGGAGTACTTGGTGTAAAACAGTAACGCTGAGAGTGACGTTTCACCGCGTGTCTTGTGCACATTTTACAATGAAATCATGTATGTGTATACCCATATACAGTATATACAGTAAACTCTATTCGAATGTTGGGGATTTTTCTGTTATAAATGCTATTGACCTAGAGATGTTTATAAAAAAATGACAAATTTAGAGTGATAATAATGTTTTGATGGTCCATAAAAGATGACGCCATGAGTTTTATTTCTTTATAATATTGAAGCAGCAAACGAGCATGCAGCACCTGATAGTAAGTGGTTATTGCTGCCCATAGCCCATAGAAGTTAAACACCATCTGTGTTTAACGTTGCTACTCCCGAGGACATCTCATGGTCGCCTCATGTAAAAGTGTGCCGGCAACCACACCCTTCCATCGAAACGCAAGAAATGCTTCGCGCTAGAGATAGGTGTGGCAGTGGTATCTCCCCAGTCGAACTACACTGGTTCTACCACCTAGAAAATATAGTATTAGTAGACGAGTATAGTGTAATGCAAATGTTTATTCCAAGTGGGTCAATGTATGTACGTTACGTTATAACATGCTTGTGTGACGTTACACGCAAATAAGAATTGAAATGGTGTCGTGAGTCGCATGGAAACGTAGAAGCATTTTCTGGCATATAGGAAAAGTTTGATGTAGAAAGTTTCGTCTGGTTAATTAGGTAGTTAACAAAGATAGAGTTTTTTTTAATAATAATGAACATAGCAAACGTGTGACTGTTACTCTTTCACGCAAAAACTACTAGACAGGACACTGGGCATACTTCATACAATTTGTGCTAGAGATGGAACAAATTGAAAATATGTTAATTTGAACTTATTCTTGAAAATTTCCCGAAGTTTAGCAATTTGTGAGCAAAATAATTAAAGGTAAAATGTAAAAGCTTGGTTATGGCTGCCAAGAAAACAAACAAAATAATAATAATAATTTGTTCATTTTACATAGGTGACCTTGAAATTGATTTACTTTTTGTATTTTGAAATCTGTTTAGGTTTCTATTTTAAAGGGTTAAATACTACAAATGTGGTACTGGGTGTTCGTATGAAAAGACGCACATAATTGTCCAAGTTGCATCTGCTTTATCGACTTGCATTAGCCAAGAGATTAGACGAGCCAAATGGTAGTATCGTTTTTAAAGGTAAATTTGTGTATTTTATGCAAGTGTTTTATACTTTTGAGAAAAGTGATTTTTCTTTTTGTAGACTGTGGATTAACCTAATATTTTGTATTTAAAAACAGGAAATTATGACCATAAGTTTAAAACCTAATTGTACTTGTTTCATCTCTAGCCCAAAATTCCCAGTCTTCTTTGATACAAAGAAAATTTATGAAATAGATTAATACGTAAAATACTCATTACCATGGAAAACTTAACTAAAGTGAACTGAGACAAACCATGGTAATATAAGCGATGCAATTAGTGAACCAAATTCTATATAATACTAGCTGTCCCGACAAACGTTGTTTTGCCATATAAAAAATAAAAAAAATGTTAAGGGTGGACAACCCTTAAAGGGTATGAAAAATAGATGTTGGCCGATTCTCAGACCTACTGAATAAGCATATAAAATTTGGTAAAAATCGGTCAAGCCGTTTCGGAGGAGTATAGCAACAAAAACTGTGACACGAGAATTTTATATATTAGATAGACTTACGACGACGACATTTCGGATGTCGTCGCCATTTGTACTAAGTGTTCCTTTTTCGGTAATCTAAAAATAACTCGAGATCCTTCCGTAAATAAACTGTAGGTGGCTTTTAGATAAAATATTCGTTACCTTTGAATGAATGATAATAAAGTTATTTGCACTCGAGTTATTTTTAAGCATTCCATTTAATAAAATATTATTAATGAGTTGTTTGCGCTTTTACTCCCATTTCAAGTATCCTTGATAAATTTAAGAAGCTTTCAGTTATAAAATTGGTAGAAAATCGGTTTCTTTATTATTTTTGGCAAAGGACGATTTTCTGACAAATTACCTGTTAGTGTCTGGGAATCGGGTAGGCTCTAACAGTGTTTTTTTATAAGATCACAGAGTCACAGATCCGTTGCTACTCCCGAGTACTCTGTCTCGTTATATAAAACTAAGCCGGCAATCGCAAGCTACCCGCTGCTTAACGTAAAAGCCGAGTCACGCTAAAAATAAGTGTGACTACAGTACCTCTCCAGGCACGCCGCATTATATCTGTTATCATATAACTTACATTAAGGCGCTTACACGTATACTTACATAGGCAACTGTTACACACATATGTACAATACTACATCACCTTATTTCAGCGCATTGAAATAAGCTTGTAAAAATATTTCTAAAAGCTTAATTTATTTTTCTAAATCCATCAACATACATCTTAGACAAAAATATAACATGTGCCGTTTAAACTACCGAAGTAGTAATTTGTACTACTTTAGCATTATACTACCCCCACACCTATTTTTAGCGTGAAGCATTTCTTGCGTTTCGTTGGAAGGGTGTGGTTGTCGGCACACTTATATGAGGCGATCATCGTAGTCCTCGGGAGTAGCAACGCATTTGTGATTGACTTCAGATGGAACCCATGTTCTATATGAAGTTACATACAGATGTCCATAGGCGGCTGTGACCATTTACCATCAGACGAACTGCATGCCCGTTTGCTGCTCCAATCAGATAAAAATACATAAAATTTTATGCAACATGCATGAAGTTCGAAACATTATTCCCCAGTGAATATTTCCAGAAAACCAATACATTTTTCGCATTTCAACTACCTCCCATTCTGCTCCAAGAGCGATTCGAGTACCAGAATGGTAAACTACATTTTAACTACTTGTGGCATGTTATTTCTTGCATGGATAAACATCGTTGTTACAAAATTCTCCTCTCTGGAGGGTTGCAGGTGTTTTATGCGTATATTATTATGTAATATACATTGTTTCTACTCGACTGCGTCAAACAGGAGCTGTGTTTTCCGAGCGTATGAATGTATGTGTGTCCACTTTATACTAGTCAACCCTCGCAACGGTCAAAATTCGACCGTAATTTAAATTAAAAACTAAACTTCATATTGTCCAAAGAGCACCAATTTTTCTCTAATTTAAATAAATTGTAGTAATTTTAAAGTTATTTTGAACGCACCCGTTAAATGTAAAAATAGGTTTAATAACTAAGCTGCATTTAAAAGCAATAGCGGGTATTTTGACAACGACATCTGACATTTTCAACGTTACATGTTTTCATAATGAAATATTTAATGTTTTATTTCGTTTATTATATGTGATTGTGTCAAATGCACGGTAGTGTGTGTCATGTGTTTCAGCTAATTTTGTCTATGTTTTAAGTACTATTTAGAAAAAAAATTAGCTTTGCGTTCTCCTTCTCTTCATTAACTATAACTGTGCCTAATTTCATACTCCTCCTTCCGCGGCAAGTTTCTTAAAAATGGAAACCAAGTTTTCCTTTCACGTATTATTATATAGATGTCACGCTTCGTAACCGAAACGGCTTCACGGATTGTAACGTATACCATGTTATTGAAATCGTATCATTTTGCATGAATTATGTAATACTTGAATATGGTGTTTGCGACTAGAGAAAATGGGTGGGGGGAAGGGACGATAACATGGTTTTATTTTTAGGATAAACTACTTAACGTGAAAATCTGTAAAAAGCCATTATCAAAAGGGAACTAAAAAATGGGACCCCATGACACGCACATCTTTCAAACAAAAAAAATCATCCAAATCGAATCTTCTCCTTTTTGGAAGACGGTTAAAAATCCAAGATGAACGTTATCACAATATGGCAGATTGCATATTTTTGTACGCACCTACTGATCAAATCAAACGTAATCTCTTCATATATTTAAAATGAATGGATGCTCACTCACCTCGCAGAGCCTACAAATAACTTGTCTCATTTTACAGGAGATCATACCATGGTTTTCTTCCTGATACGTTTGCAAAGTATTAAGTTAATTAAGTTTTACGAATTTGCGATAATTTGAGGAGACTTCTTTGTGATTCGTTGTTGAAAAGCTACAGCTAGTTTTAATTATGTAATAATGTTATTAACGCCACTAACAAAAACAGACAAAATGACAAAAAATATTTCAAAATCACTTCATTTTTCAAACATTTCTCAAAACTCAAAAATTTCATATACCTTTGTGGTATATGCAATGAATGAATATGAATAGCCGATAAACGCGAAACCAATAATTGCTGCGAAGAAAATTACAGTTCAAGACAAAGGCTCGGAATTGAAAGAAAAAGTAAAGAAGTTCCAAACAATCATTCTTTCAATGGCCGCCGGATTCGCTGACCTAAGTGCAGTGATTGTAAAAGCTTTTCTACGAATGAATGAATTCGTCGATAGTGGAAGTTTTAAGTTTGCCTATTTAAAAGAGATTTTCGATCAAATTGTCAGTTCAATGGGTATTTGCAAATTGCAAAACCTGTTGGCAGATTGGTGAAAGTTTGTTCGTCATTACTACTTACGTTGCCTCTTATATAAGGCGATCATCTAAGTCCTCGGGAGTAGCAACGCAGCTGTGATTGACTTCAGACAGAAACATTGTTCTCTATGAAGTTGTTGATATCAATGAGGGGCAGTGATCGGTTACCATCACCATCGGGTGATGGTGATGGTAACTGAACTAAAGTACACCTGTACTGCATGCTTGTTTGCTGTTATAATGCGTTGCTACTCCCGACGCCTAAGTTGGTCGCTTCATATAAAAGTGTGCCGGTGTGCTTTTCTAACGCAAAAACTTCTTCACACTAGAAATAGGCTCGGCGGTTGTACCTCCCCAGTCGTACCACTTTTAAACTTAACTTTAACTTATCACACTTTTGCTATAAAACATGGTTAATATTCACTACATTATTCTAAAGAAATGCGAATAAATTCCGGACGTAAAATCTCCTCATTTCACGTAACCACCAAGTCTCTAGAAGGTCACAAAATTTTTAATTACACAGTTGTCTGGATATCTAAAATAGGCTCTGTCTTCACATGTAACATGTAACTTATCGTATGTTTCAGCTAGTAAATTATACAAAACAAATGTGCAATTATGTCGTGTGTAGGAAGGCCTCCCTAGTTATCATTTAATGTATTACCACAGTACAAATAAGTAACAAGTATGGAAACTACGCCTAGTTCATAAAATAATTACCTACACTTTATTAAAGCAATAGGGTTGTCTCTATATTGTCTTTTTAATAATACTCTTATATTTTTTTATTTTAGCGTCTACTGTCCTATAGTCATTAATCAATCGAATAGTAATATCTACGTAGTTTACAAATAATATAAGAAGGTAATCTCACGGCGTCACACTTATTTAATTAATTACAGCATGACAATAATTTATTATAGTTTTAAATACGGAAAACAGTTTCATATTAATACAATTTGTAGATCATTGATTTTTTATAGGTCTTTAATATGTTATTATTACAAATTTTAGCGGGAGCGTAAACAAGTAATGGCATTACGTGGTATATTTAAAAAGATCGCGGAAACAAATAGTAACGTGACCGACCATCTAGACGCGGCATTCGCTACTGAAGCACTGTCAAAACCCCTTAGAGGCCTCGTCGATGTGTATGTTTGTGTGAGTGTGCCCTTATCGAACGTTTGTAGGCAGTTTCCATACTGTTTCTCATATTTCTACTGTGGTATTACTAGGTAACTACGGTTTCGGCTCACTTTCATATTTAGTGACCACATTTGTACTCAAGGGAAAGGAGGTTTGTACTCTGTGATTGCCTTCAGATACACTCCTTATTCTTTATGAAGTTGCTTACAAATATCCATAGTTGCCAGCGACCATTTATCATTTTACGGACTGCATGCACGTTTATTATTCCAACGTTTTATAAAAACGTGAAATTGATATGCTAACGTATTCAGCACGGACGCTATACGCGAAATTCTTTGACCAGATATAGGTTACAATAAAACTGTTTCATTCCTATACCTATCACTTTATTCACCGGAGATTAGGAAAACAATTTTTTATAGGCATTCATAGCGCCATACTAACAGTTAATTTTATATCACGGTAATTAATCATATTCCTGATGACAAATATACCTACTAACACCCGGACACAGACCTTAAATCTTAATTAATTATTAAATGTGTCTGCCCGGGGATCGAACCTGTTACCATATGTATGTAGTTAAGTCAGCAGATATTCACAGCCTTTTCGGAAATAAGAAATATTTTACACTAGAAAGTATATATTTAAAATATGTTTTTACAGTTTAAGAAGAAAAATCTTTCGCTTATCGTTTACCATTTTCTATAAGACAAGTAGGTAATTAAATAAATGAAACAATTTTGTACCAAGCTTTCAGAAGGGTGGTTGAGGGAAGGTTTTGGAGCAAAAATTAAATTTGTGCCCGTTGGGGACAAAATAGATTCACAGCCGTGAATGTGTTGAAGACGATCAAAGGTAAAATATACTTCTTTAAAGATAATTTATTCATGTGAAATGTGCGATTTCTGTTTTTTCAATAGATGTAGAAAGTGTTGATTGTGTGAACTAACTATACCAAACAAATCGTCCCTGTAGTTCCGGGATCAGAATAGGGCTACGGCATCGCCTGCCTGTCGTAAGAGGCGACTAAAAGGGGCTTCCGGGGTTGCAGGCGGCTAGAGTGGGAGCTCGAACCGTTCGGCCAGGCGATCCCGGGAAGGACGGCGGTATATGTGGTCGCATACCGTCGTAAAGACTAGACGGAGCGGTGGGCACAGCCGCCCATCTGGGAGGAGCTCGATGGGGCAACGCGCTCGGAGGATTCCGGTTGAAGTCGTTTCGAGATCCCGGAGTCCTCCTTTTTAGCGCCGAGGACAGCCACCGGGGGGGTTTTAGTGCGGTAAAAATCCCACATAACCCTGCGTCGCTCACACGGCGTCGGGTACCTTTTGAAGGTTTCCCCCTCGAGAACAAATAAAAACCGCCAAGAGCGAGTCTGACTCAAGTAATCTCAGTATAAGTATTTTATTATAGTCACCCGTCACATCGGTCTAAATTCGACCGTAATTGAAATTAAAAAACTAAACTTTATATTTTTCATACTAGTACGAATATTTCTCAAATTCAAATAATTTTGAACGCACCCGCTAAATTTAAAAAGAGGTTTATTTAGCTAAACCGCATTTATTGGTATTTTGACAAAGACACTGACATTTCTGACGCTGTGTTTTCATGGTAGGACATTGAATGTTCTATTTCGTTTATTATTTATGTGTTTGTGATAAATGCACGGTAGAGTGTGTAATATGTTTTAGTTGATTTTATAAAGAAAGAAAGAAAGAAACATTTATTCCAATTTTATGTATGTTTTAAGCATTATTTGAAAAAAATATTAAGATTCTGCACTCCTTCTCTACGTCCACTATAACCGTGGAAAGTTTCATACTAATCCGTCCGTGGCATATTATTTAAAAATGCTTCACAAGTTTTTGCTTCACGTATTAATATATATTTGATTTTTTTTTTAAATGAATATGTATAACTAAGTATGTGAATAGTTCACGCGTCTACCTTATGCTGTTATTAATATTTAAAATTTGTTATTAGTTCATAAAAATCGTTGTATGCCTAGCCTGATGGTAGACCGACCGGCAGACAGACAGCGGAGTCTTAATAATAGGTTTCCGTTTTTGCCTTTTGGGTACGGAACCGTAAAGAATAACGCTTTCTACACTCATTAACCCAAACTTAAATCTTTCGCATTTTTTGCCTGAAATGTAAAAAAGTCAAGTACAATTCAAGCGTCCCTGTAGTTCCGGGATCAGAATAGGGCTACGGCATCCCCTGCCTGTCGTAAGAGGCGACTAAAAGGGGCTGCCGGGGTTGCAGGCGGCTAGAGTGGGAGCTCGAACCGTTCGGTCAGGCGATCCCGGGAAGGACGGCGGTATATGTGGTCGCATGCCGTCGTAAAGACTAGACGGAGCGGTGGGCCCAGCCAACCAGCTAGGAGGAGCCCGATGAGGCAACGCGCTCAGAGGATTCCGGTTGCGCACGGACCGAGTACCCGGAGTCCTCTTTATAGCGCCGAGGACGGCCACCGGGGGGGTTTTAGTGCGGTAAAAATCCCACATAACCCCGCGTCGCTCCCACGGCGTCGGGTACCTTTTGAAGGTTTCCCTCTCGAGAACAAAAAAAAAAGAAGTACAATTCAAGCAGTACGCATCTAGGACAGATACTTAAATTCATATCTGTCTTGCCGGGTATCGAACCCGGAGCCCACTGCGTGTCAGACCGATATGGTAACCGCTGCGCCACGTTTGTCAAGACTATAATTTTGCAAAATTTTGCCACCCTTAGCACTAACGATCTTATAATAACAATGTAACAATAATCATTATCCACTTCTATTCTCAAATAATCCATTAACCCTCATCAAACATTAATTTGTGGTGATCTTAATTTGCTCAAGGTCTTCGTACGAGAGTACTCTAAATTCGAGCAAATATTTCTGCTCAAGTATTCCGAAGCAAATTCAATAACCGTTTGAGTTGAACATCAAAGCCACGAGGAAGTAAATGTGACTTACCTGCTCATACATCCCCAGGGTTTATATACTTTCTAAAGCGACTTCCTCATGTAAATGTCTTTTGATGGAAGGGTGTGGTGGCACACTTTTATATGAGGCGGCCATCTTAGTCGGGAGTGGCAACGCATCTGTGATTGACTTCGGATAGAACCCATGTTCTGTATGAAGTTTATTACAGATGTCCATGAGCGGCAGTGAGCACTTACCATCATGTGGACTGCATGCTTGTTTGCTACTTCAGTCAAAAAAATGACAATCATCGCAGGAAATATTTATTAGTTGAAAGATTTGAATTCTTTATTTATTATAAACTTGCACGGTGTACTGATTTTATGATTAAAAACATATTCATATAAGCTTATTAAAGCTCCTGAGAGGGGCTAGACCCCTGAGAGATTTTAACAGGTACAATAATAAACTTAATTTTTAATTATATTGCAACAGTCATGTTGTATTTTATACTATGGTAAAATTACCCCTAAATGATTTTTCAAATCGGAGTACTAATAAAATATTTTTTTTAATTTGATTATTAGAAGTTGTAACTGGTCTAATGACGAAAACATAAATACCTTAACTTTAAATTTATAATTTCCATCATTTTCCATTAATAGTTTGCTTGTCAAATTTCAGTTGTCCCAGAAAAATCGATAGGAATCGAGTTTTAATTAAAATAAAATCCTGTTATTTTACATATAATTTGCGTATAAGGTTAAGTAAGGAATTCGAACATGCAGGACAAAGTTTAATCACTGTCATCCAGAGAAATATGTTGAGCGCCGACTTCGGATTTCGGAACTATACTAAGGACTGAGTATGTAATAATAGAGCTTTATTGATTAATTCCATACAAAAATTATAACATATACATGTCCATCATTCAAATTAGTAAAAGTAATGTCAAACGAAATATTTATCTTCTCTTATATATAAAATTCTCGTGTCACAATGTTAGTCTCCATACTCCTCCGAAACGGCTTGACCGATTCCTCTGAAATTTGGTAAGCATATTGGGTAGGTCTGAGAACATCTATTTTTCACACCCCTAAATAATAAGGGTGGTCCACCCCTCAATTTTTTTTTATTTTTTTATATGCCAAAACAACGTTTGTCGGGACAGCTAGTATTATATAAAATTACAATTAACGTCTCTTATTTTTTATGACCTAATAATAAATATTAATTAAAGTATTTAAAATTAATTTCAATTTATGTCTATATTTACTTATTCTTGTATGGACCCCCTTAGGGTAAAAGCCTCCTCCAAGTAGTTCCACTTTGCTTTATCACTAGCCGTAGTCATCCAGTCTCGACACGCTGCAGTGAATATCTCGTCTGCCCATCTGGCATAAGGCCGGCCTCTCGTTCTGTTGCCATTCGGTCCGTATGAGTATGTTCGAAACCAAATTGAAACTATTTTAACTTTTTGTGACATGGAAGTCGGTAGATATGTTATGTTAAAAAGTCTTTATTGTACATAATGGCAACATGGACGCCGGTATAGTAGTAGTGTCGTCGTCAACCCATTATTGTCTCACTGCTGGGCACGGGTCTTCTCTCAGAATGAGAATGAGAGAGTTTTAGGCCATAGTCCACCGCGCTGGCCAAGTGCGAATTGGTGGACTTCACACACCTCCGAGAACTTATTTTTTTTTTAAAGAACTCTCGGGTGTGTAGGTTTCCTCACGATGTTTTCCTTCACCGAAAAGCAGTGATAATTAATGTATAATACGCACATAAATCAGTGGTGCGTGCCTGGGTTTGAACCTCGGACGTCTCGATTGAGAGGCCAGGTTTCAGCCATTAGGCTATCACTGCTCTCTATACTAGTAGTGTAGGGGAGGTAAAATATAGATTTGGCGATCTTTTTTTCTGTCGTCAAACTGCAGTTTTATTCCGTGAATATTCGTTATATCACTTGTATCAGGTAAAACTAATCTCAAACAATGTGACATAATTTTTTATTTGATGATACTATCATAAGATAAGCACATAAGCCTCCCGTTGGCGTCGCAGTCACGTATGCGATATGGTAAGGTAGTAACCGACTAAACCTGTATCTATCAACAAATCTGTCGTAATGAAAAAGACAGTAATTGCAAAATAACACTTTTTAAATGCGCGTTTGTGTTTTTTTTCGTACCTCATAAATATAAATAGTTTGATTATATGTATTAATGTAAAAATATCGCCGATTTTCGATCTCGAACATGAGCTTTACTGCATTGAATTTACTGGGTAGTAGACCTAGTTCAGTTCTAAAGGAGCTACCACGTCCGCACTTATTTTTAGCGTGCAGAAGTTCTTACATTGTATGTGTGTGTTTCCAAGTTTATTTTCATATGAAACGGTCACCTTGGTTCTCTGAAGTAACAATATATCTGTGATTGACTTTAATGTAAAAGCTCTGTTTTATATAATACTAGCTGACCCAGCGAACTTCACTTCAGAACTTCGTTCAGCTTAAAAGTCAAAAATCTAAAATTATCAGTGTCTCTCCAGTATATTATGCATGTATTATACATAAAAACCTTCCTCTTGAATCACTCTAGCTATTAAAAACACTGCATTAAAATCCGTAGCATAGTTTAAAAGATCTAAGCATACATAGGGACAGACAGCGGGAAGCTACTTTGTTTTATACTATGTAGTGATTGTTTTCAGATGTTCTTAGGCGACAGTAATCAAATACTACCCGGACTACTCCTTTGCTACTTCCATGGGATAAAAATAAAGTTAGTAATGACTCGACCTCTTGACCAACATCCAATTAAAAATGTTGCCTCTTCTTCCTACGTTTGTATCCATTTGAAGCAATTACCGATAAAAACTCAATTACGCTAAAATGTCGTTTACTGCATTCTTTTTTAACAGGCTAGACATGTTCAGTCAATGCACATCATAAAAAACATGAAATAACCCATTTTTCTACAGTTCTGTAAAGTTATTTGACGTCTCGTTTTTCGAGTTTACCGATTTTCATTGATCAACTTTTACATCTAGAACTGTACATGTACTAATGAGGGAACTCTATAATGGCCACCGCGCCTGGTAAGCGTTGTGGTGGCCGCAGTAGTTTTAATGTTACACTGAAGGACGATATTCCCCATCAACTACATTTTATGTCTGACGACCCGCGTGGCGCAGGGGTTACCATACCGGTCTGACGCGCAATGGGTCCTGGGTTCGATTCTCGGCCAGACAGGTATCTGAATGATGAGTTCAGATTCCTGTTCTGGGTCTGGGTGTTTGTGTATTCGTCTTATGTGTGTCCATGATACCCATGACACAGGAGATAATCCTAGTGTGGGGCTATGAGTGTAGAAAGCGTGTGTGTCTTGCTCTTACGGAAGAGAGTGATTGGTGACATTACCCTTACACCCTTAGCAACAAAGAAAATCACATCTCCATTAAGGAATTATTCACACAATAATACGTTTTATGAAACTGACGAAAGAAATAAAATATTCCGGAAGTACAACAATACTGTAAGATATCCACTGTCATGGATTTACAAAAAGATAAAATAATACCTCAACCTAGGACTTAAAACAACATTTATCTAAAGCTCTTCCTAAACGGAGATGAAACCCGGAACCTTTAGCACGTCAAATCGTTACATTGTCAGCGTTATGTGTATATAAACAATTTTTTGACACCGGCACACGAGAGGTTAAGTACTAACAATCATAAACCCTTCATAACTATGTTACCTCTGTTAGTTTCATTAGGCAAGAAGTTTACCCTTCCGAAATCCAACTTTAAAAATAACCTCCTCATAGGTACCGAACGTAGCTCATTTCTTCCGCCCTACTTCGTTTGTTGGCTCAAAAATAAATGGTCTGTGGTCTAGCCTTATCCTAATTGTCCTCCAACGATCAAGGACAAAGCTCACGCTCCACTACACTGCGAAGGTGACAAAGAATTTTTTCGGTGATTAAGTCCTTTCTATTATAGAGAATCCCTGACTCATCTGAACGTTCTCAAGGGACACGAGGGGAGCGGGTTTCCGGTAATATAATTAAGGAATCGCTACCTTTTTGCGATAGGATATCGTCAAATTTTACGTGATCAATCGAAAAAGTAGCGAAAATTCCGATGTTCCTCGATTAAATGTCTCACATACATTGAAGGTTTTTGAAATTGGGTATGAAATAATAATCAAAGGAATAACAGCGTACCTATAGTTATGTAGCGAACAAATAGTTTTACGCATATCCTTAAAAGTTTTATCTACAAAGTAATCTATTAGTACCTATATTACAGTTGGTAGAACTAGTGTAATTTCAACACAAGACTGCTTCACGTTGGAAATAGGTTCGGCGGTGGTACTTCCCGGTACCACCGCCACACCTATTTCCAACGTGAAGCAGTTCTTGCGTTTCGGTGGAAGGGTATGGTTGCCGGCACACTTTTATAAGCAGATATATACCTACTTACTTCCCCGCGCTAGAATTTCCTTGCATTGCGGAAGACAATACACAAAAACATAAATCAATTTTATTAATTTATATCTCGATCCCCAACCGTTTATAAGAAACACAATATATCGTTGTCATTAATAAGAATATTTTCTTATTACGAAGAGAAATAATGCCTCGCGAAACATTTTATCCAACACAGCTTTCATATGTGTGAGTATCGATATGACATGTTCGATAATAACGCATTATACACCTATAACCACACACTGGGATTTTCTCATGTGACAAGGGTGCCGTCGACACACATAAAAGCTAATACGCCAACACCAGATCCAGAATAGACATCTAAACGCATCATTCATATGTTTGTCTGGCCGGAGATCGAACCCGATACCACGCCGGTGTCAGCTCGTTATGATTACCGCTCAGTCAGGCGGTTAGTTAACGTATTAGTTAATGTAATTTTATTACACTTGGTTACAGTCTTGGTCGAAAGTAGCTAATAGCACCTGTGGACAACACCCACTTGGATTTTCCTAACCGAGGTTGGCCCCGTATAAGTATCGTAGATATTTTGGAGATAAAAACTGGAATCATCATATGTATCTTTTCTTTACTACACTCTTTTAACCAGAACTAAGAAAAACATAGTGCGATTCTGTCAAATCACGAAGAGTTTTTCTTGAAGTAAACATAATCTTAGTTAACTATAATGTACAATACGCACATATAAAAATGATTCCATATTTCCACACAAATAATAGCGTGCTCTATTTTTATAGCCTGAAAAAGAAACGAATAAAAGACCTTATTTTGTCAATTTATTTTCTTTATAAACGTACACATACCGTAACAACTATAGGTCCAAATCAAATAAATGGATTTATTTACTTTAGGCTCCATTTCAACTATTTTTGATCAAAATAAACGAATTAATGAACTGAAAATAATTAAAACGTATATGTGTAATTTAATATGTAATTGTTGTAACATCACACGAATGAATCAATTAAGAGTTAAGTATTTAATTACGATTTACGAATTAATGAGAATGAGTTGTTTCATTGTACTTATCGTACGTTACTCAATTATTTGGATTTATACTTAACATCCATTATGAACCGATAATTATGTTTCAGCGTTGTTTTTACGGTTAAATATATTTCATGGTAGCAGAGGTCCGAATTTAAAATTGTGAGAAATTTATATGTTTCACTCACTCACTAACAAACGTAAGTTTATAATTTTTCTCATAGCAGTATCTTCTTACTTGCAGATGACTAAACTTACCCATAGACGATGTACATAACATGGCAAGAACTGCGTACCCGTGTTTTATAAGTTCAGCGTTCAAAATAATTTTAAATTTAGGCAAAAGGAGCACAGGTCACCTAAGGGTGGACTGATGACCTGAAGAGGACAGCGGGAAACCGTTGGATACAGAAGGCACAGGACCGGTTGGAGTGCCGTCATTTAGGTGAGGCCTATGTCCAGCAATTAGGGTTGCCACCTTTTTTTTCAACGATTAAAGTACATTGGCTACAAAAGGTATAAATAAAAAAGTAGGTAGCTTCAAAATAAAGTACTATTTATATTATTACTTAATTTTTGGCTCTGGGATACTTTTAGAACTGTATGAGGCGATAGTAAAAAAAAATGTAGATAGTGACGCCCATATTTCTAAAAAAAGGTCATCAAATGTAAATGTTCTTCTACTTTTAAAATAAGGTAGCTACGGAAACCTTGTGATTAAAGGAATTTTAGTATAATCAAACTTTTAAATCCCAGATATACAAAATAAAGTATTTTCGCGTACTTTATTTTCCTCATAAAGTATAAAGCACAATTGCCCCGAATAAACTACAATACTTTATAATAAAGTACAGGTGGCAACCCTACCAGTAGTGGACCTCAAAGGGCTGATGGATTGATGGATGGATGGATGGATGGATGGATGGAAATAATACAATTATCATTAAGTACATATTATAAATGTTTTGAGAAATCAATATTAAAAGAAATCATAAGAATGTGTTAATAACAAATCATATTTATATAACACAAGTGTATCATACGCAGTATTTGATATTTTTATAAATTCCAGGACTTAAAACAAGATGTTTTATCATCAATTCAATTTTCTAATAAAGATCTTTCTCAAACAGTATTTGGTATTCTCGCTAACTTTTCCAAGATCTAAAAAGCTGCACTTCATTTAACATTAATTTACTTTTCTAATAAAATCCGTACTTCTCAAGTACATCCCGAAGGTCAGACCCAATCCCAGAGACGTTACTTCGTTGATTCATAGGTATCTAGTTTGTTGCCTTTAGTTCTAAATCAATTTGGCGCAAGTTTTGCAGGCAATATCGCCCGCTCGTAAATCAGGCGAGAATCGTTGCTTGGCGCTACACACATGCTTTCATATTTACAATGTGTGTATGTGGACACACACGAAGATGAATCACAAACACAAAAATACAGAACAGAAATCTAAATTCATGATTCGGATAATTGGCTGACTGGGGAGTGAACCCTGTACCGTCTGCGTGTCAGACTGGTATGATGAGCAACGCAACAACTTACGTGCCTAAAAGTTTTGTTAGATTTCTATCATTGCAAAAGGTGGTCTATATTTGAACTGTTACGAATGTGCGGTGGCTTTAACTGCACAAAAATGCACTTACTGCATTCTCCGTGACTGGAAGTGAGACTATGGAGGGTTATTGAACGATATAACTCCAGCGAAATTGCTGACCTCCTGCACATTCCATTTGCAATCGACCGTGCAGTTCTAACGAACTAACTATAAGAACGAACTGCACAGGCTGTTAGATTGCGGCAGCCGCGATATAAGTCACAGTATTCTAATACGCTTGGAATTTCGCTTCGAAACAATACGCAACGATGAAATCGAAGACGAACTAAGCTTACCACCACAGCTCTTAAATTCTTTGGCTAAAGTAGCAATGGGCCGGCCACATCGCCATCACTAATGAGGAAGAAACGACCTTGAATGGCGAATATGTGTAGTCAGAAGGAGCATAATTCGTCCCCACCTAGTGGAAAATGACAAGGACTAGACCTCGAGAAATCCTCCCTTAAGCAATAGACCTAAAAAGGTTGATGGATGGGTAAGACTCTAATATAGAGGATATAATGTAAAGCTTTTTAGTTCAATAAATACATCCTTAAAAAAATATTACAGTACTACATGTTGACGATAATAAATCCCTTTTAGGTTCGACTTCTGAAGCATCACTACTATATCTAATCGTGCATAAAAACAACAGTGTTAAGCTGTTGTGCTTTCATCTGAAGTGTATGGCAAGCAGACATACTTTTCCGAGGTATTCCAACTGGGTCCTTGGGAATAGCAGTGCACCTTTGGCCAAGCTAGAAAGGTCTTATAAATGGTTAAAGATATGGGCGGTAGGCACCTTTTACTATCAGATGGATTGCATGCTCGTTTGCTACTTGAATATAGTAAAAAAAAATACTGAATATCTATACTATAATAAATCTGTAAGAGGTCGCTGTCTGTACATGGAATAAATTTAGGTGAAAACCATTTCTAGAGGTCTTTAATACGACATAGAACCCAAAATAATGGTTTTTAGAAATCTTTTTTGTTTGTCTGTTTGTCTGTTTGTCTGTTTGTCTGTTTGTCTGTGTGTTTGAAAACGCTAATCTCAGAAACGGCTTATCCAATTTGAATATAATTTTCACGGATGTGTTGTGGGAAACTTCACTTAACATTTAGTGTTTATTTTATGTAAATCGGTTTATAAATAAAAAAGTTATGTCAATTTAAAACTACGCAGTATTTGTTCTGTGCTCGATAAGTGTTAATAAGATAAGTAACTGCATAGTTGAATTGGTTGAAACTAAACATGTTATGGTCTGTAAAATGTATTCCTTTGTTATGTAATATTTTTGGTTATGTGTGTACCTATGTTATTTGATACTATACAAATCTATATCTCTATATCTATATATTATACTATATAAAAACGAAAGGATGCTCGATCACTCACCTATTGAATAAACATCGTAGAACCTAAACTGCTAAAGATACGAATATGATTTTTACTAGGAGTTCCTTTTATGACGTAGACGTCAGTTAAGAATGAATTTTCTGATCCCCCCCCCCTCCCAATTTAACTCAAATAGGAGATGTAAGTTTGTATGAAAGTCAGTCAATTTTGAGGCCACCTCAATAAAATTTTGTATTTCGCTTTGATTTTTATGTTAAAACATAGTTTTAAACCGACTTCCAAAAAGGAAGAGGTTATCAATTCGTCTGTATTTTTTTTATTTTATATTTGTTACTCGATATCTCCGCACTGGGTGAACGGATTTGATGTTTGTTTTTTCATTTGAAAGGAAGTGCGTGTCATCGGGTCCCATTTATTTTTAGTTCACTTTTGACAGTGGCATCCAGAAGAAAAGCGCATAAGCCTGCTATTTGCATTAACGATGTGCGCGATAAATAGATGAATAACTCAATTTAACGCCAACCGATTTGATGATTTTTATTTTATTTGAAAGAATGTACCTCAAGGGTACTCTGATGAGTTTGATACGGTTCTGATCATAGGATCCATTTCTTTGAAGCAAATTAACGAAATTAGCGATACTCGGCCAAACCTAAGCTATAGGAGTCTAATTGGGTTGAATGTAGAATTAGATTACTAAGCAGATATTTTCTAAAAAAATGACCTTCAACTCTTCAATCCTGATGATGCAGGGGTACTGCTAGCCTGAACCGTAGAAGTAAGTCAATTTGTTTTTATGGATATATAATAAGATTGTTAAACAAATTCATGGGACAAAAATTTGATCTTCAACTCCTCAATCCTGATGATGTGAGGGTATTCCAAGACTAAACGGTAAGAGTTGGCTATTTGGTACTTACGGTTATGTAATAAAAATACCAAGAAAAGACGGTAAAAATTTTGACCTTCAATTCCTCAACCCTGATGATGCAGAGTTACTTCAAGCCTAAGCCATAGGAGATGGCCATTTGGTGCTTTCGGGTATGTTATATGATTACTAAGCAAAGACACAAAATGAAAATTTCGACCTTCAACTCCTCACCTCTGATGATGCAGGATACTGCTAGCCTAAACTATACGAGATGGGCATTTGGTGCTTTCAAGTATTTAATATAATTACTAAACAAAGACACATGATGAAAATTTTGACCTTTAACTCCTCAACCCTGATGATGCAGGGGTACTTCAAGCCTAAGCCATAGAAGTTAGCTATTTAGTGCTTTCGGGTATGTAATATAATTACTCAGCAAAGACACAAGATGAAAATTTTGACCATCATCTCCTCAACCCTGATGATGCAGGGGTGCTTCAAGCCTAAGTCATAGAAGTTAGCTATTTAGTGCTTTCGGGTATGTAATAGAATTACTAAGCAAAGACACAAGATGAAAATTTCGATCTTCAACTCCTCAAGCCTGATGATGCAGGGTACTGCAAGCCTAAGCCATAGGAGTTGGCCATTTAATGCTTTCGGGTATGTAATATAATTACTACGCAAAGACACATGATGACAATGTCGACCTTAAGCTCTTCAGCCCTGATGATGCAGGGTACTGCAAGCCCAAGCTATAGAAGTTGGCTCGCAAGTGCTTACGTATAAGTAATAACAGTACTAAGCAAAGACACGGGATATTTTTTTTTACCTTCAACTCCTCCCTGATGATGCGAGATAGTGCAAGCCTAAATTATAAAAGGTAGTCACATAATGCTTACGGTTGTTTTTAGTATATATCATAAGTTTAATGACAGCTCATTAAACTGAAATGTGATTAATAAATTAAACTTCAATTCATCAACCCTGATAATCTAAGTACACAACCTACTTAAGCCGTATGAGTTTGGTACTTATTGATTACAATACATTACAACCCGTTCCTGAGAGAACATTATGATGAAAAGTGTCACTTTAAATACCTAAATGCTGAAAATGCAGGAGTATTGTCATGTTATTGTTAAGAGTTGGATTTAGCTGTAGCTTATTAAACAGGATGGGTTAGGTTAGGTTGGAACATAAAAGAAAACATAAAAAATAAGCGAGCAGGGTGCGGCAGCGCCCTGCGAGCGGGTGCGCCCTGTTCGTCTTCGTTTAAATGTGGAGGAGTTGGTTGAAAAAGTATATCCCGATATTGTTAATACAACCAATAACACTATAAATTGGTTCCAAAAGTCGGCTATATACCCACCCACCAATGAACGTGTCGATAAGCTTAATGATTTTTTTTTTTTCAAAATTTAAAGCAGCGTCACAGATCTACTATTCGGTAGACACAGTCATTGAGATGGAGGAAGCAGTACATTATCCAACAGAATTTTTAAATTCCTTAATGCCTTCCGGAACTCCTAAACACAAATTAATATTAAAAGTAGGTTTACCTATAATCTTACTTAGAAATTTGAATCCGCCAAAATTACTTCAAATAGTATTTACCAATTCGGCAAAGTTCAAATCAATCTTTATAATCGATACGTTTTGGTTCAAATGTGGAGGAGTTGATTGAAAAAAAGTATCCCGTTATTGTGAATTAGACCACTAAAAATGTAAATTGGTTAAAAAAAGCGGTTTACAATATTAGAATTAGTCTCATTTAAAAAAAAATACATAACAATACGTTCCTACCCACAAATACACACTTTAAATTCGTTTTTTCACTCTGTGTTTGACCAGGTAATCCTTGAGCGGCCAAACCGATTTTAATGTTACTACTTTTTATCATAGAATTCCCACGGTGTCGAGATTTGCGTGGGAAAAACTTTGTGACACGTTGATTTGCACGCGGGCAAAGCCGCGGGTACAGCTAGTTAGTCAATATTTTTGTTCTGAATACATCCTTTAACACAATGGACAAGGATATGTAATTTACACTAAATATTATCAACATGTGAAGGTGAGGAAAACGTGGGATACAGAAGTGTGATATTGGACATGAATATTGGAAACCCACTTTAGTTCCATGGTTCCGAATATTGGGTTCTGTATATCGATGTTGGCAAACAAACATTTGGAAACATTGTGCGAATAAGACCACAGATGTAGCGTCTTCAGACAACTGTATGTTATTGGTACGAGTATATTTGAATTTATTAAAATTCATACATACATAAAAATAAAAGTTCCGCGTGTCTATACGTCGCCAGTATTTCTAAAAGAGGTACCTTTGAGGACTGTTATTAGTTAATAATAGATGGTTTTATATTTTTTTGAGTTCCGTACCCTAAAGGTAAAAACGGGACGTTAATACTAAGAATCTGATGTCTGTCTGTCTGTCACCAGGCTGTATCTCATGAACCGTGATTGGTAGACAGTTGAAATTTTCATTGATAATGTATTTCTGTTGCCACTATAGCAAAGAAGCCTAAAAACGTAATAAAATAAATATTTAAGAGGGCTCCAGTACAACAAACATAGTTTTTTTTGTAGTATTTTTATAGATAACGGAACCGTCCGTGCAGTCTAATTCGCACTTGATCGGTTTTTTTACATGTTCTCCATTTATCTGAGTGTTTTTTCATCCATGTCACTATGTGAAGACGTTTCATTTTCGTTTTGTTATATCCGTGAAATACTAAACTTCTTTTGACGAAGTCGCGTAAAAATATGTATGCGATAAAGTATTTGGACTCTCATACAAGGTGTTGGCTTTAATTGTGGCATCAATATGATCAATAAATATATAAAAAAAATAAAAAAATGGATATAAATAAGAAAAAAGACAAACCCGCTGAGTTTCTTGCCGGATCTTCTCAGTTGAGGTCGTATTCCGATCCGGTGGTAGTGTAAGAAAAAAATTTAACTGACAATTTGTAAGTGCCCCCGTAGGCCTATACAAAATAAAATAAATAAAGACATAAAGACCATATTTGATTTGGGCGGAAATGGTCATTTTACTAAAACTATGCGTTTTCCGTTCATGCCTTTGTTTCGTCATTGTCGCGGTGTGGTTGCGGTTCGCGTCAATAGGCGCTTAGCGTTACACGATTTTCAGCATTTGACTTTTAGGTCGATTTCAGGAATAGTTTTGTATGAGATATTGAAAATAAAAATATGCATACGTAGCGATTCCCGTGATGGAGCAGTCACCATACCGGACTGACAGTTTGATTCCTGGCTTGGTCTCTGATATCTGAGTGATGATTTTACATTTCTGTTTTGGGTATCAGTGTTTTCAGTTTATTATTATTGATTGTAAGAATTTTCATTATTTAAATTGTACATTGGGGGATACTACCCATTATTGTCCCACTGTTGGGCACGGATCTTTTTTTAGAATCAGAGAGTTTTAGGCCGTAGTCCACCGCGCTGGCCTAGTGCGAATTGGTGGACATTGTAGATTATATGTATGATATTGGAAAATACTTCTTCCCTGTAGGGCTTATATAGAACGTCCCTGTAGTTCCGGGATCAGAATAGGGCTACGGTATACCCTGCCTGTCGTAAGAAGCGACTAAAAGAGGCTTCCGGGGTTGCGGGCAGCTAGAGTGGGAGCTTGAACCGTCCAGCCAGGCGATCCCGGGAAGGACGGCGGTATGTGTGGTCGCATATCGTCGTAAATACTAGACGGAGCGGTGGGCCCAGCCGCCCATCTGAGAGGAGCCCGATGGGGCAACGCGCTCAGCGGATTCCGGCTGCAGTCCTTTGGAGGTCCCAGACTCCTCTTCATGGCGCCGAGGACAGCCACCGGGGGGTTTTTGTGCAGTAAAAATCCCACATAACCCTGCGTCGCTTCCACGGCGTCGGGTACCTTTTGAAGGTTTCCCCCTCAAAAAAAGGGCTTATATAGAAATGTGAAATGCTATAAATATTATTAAATTTTCGTTCATTCTTTGCACCAATCCTGTAACATCATTCTATTCTCAATTTCTATTTGCATTACCCTTAATAACAATGAGAACAGTTAACGATAACCGACCCTTGCTGACTTGCGTTTCTTGAAAAAATCCTACCTAAACCCTTTTAATGCCTTTTAAATACTTCACCAAATGCCCCGTCGTCTATACGGAAGAGATAAAATGTAAATTGAACCTCGGAAAGACGCAAAATCAAGGAATACAGTGCTCTCATTTTTCACACATATTATGTAAAGAATTCTACATCTTATGTAGATAATTTCAGTGCACTATAAATAAAAATATTACATTTTTATACATTCATATTTTTATTTTCAAGGTGGTAGAACCATTGTAGTCGACCGGGGAAGTACCACCGCCACACTTATTTCTAACGTGGAGCATTTCTTGCGTTGCGATGGAAGGGTGTGGTTGCCGGCACACTTTCACATGAGGCGACCATCATAGTCCTCGGGAGTAGCAACGCATCTGTGATTGACTTCAGCTAGAACCCACGTTCTATTTGAAGATGCTTACAGATGCCCATGGGCGGCAGTGATTAGTTACCATCAGATAGACTGTGTGCCCGTTTGCTACTTCAATCAATGCAATAAATAAAATAAAAAATACATATTGAGAAGATAATTGCATAAAAATTTTGTAAAAATCTATTTTGTACTTATATTATAATGTTTACGTGAATTGATTTACAATGTTAGCCATTAAATTGTTTCGTTTTTAGATAGTTCTTCTACATCAGGTTGATATTGCATCATGGATCCGCGGTTTGATACACTATTCGATATAAATATGTAATTTCGCTTGCAGACTTGCAAATAACGTGACATAAAAGAATAAAAAACGTGCGGCGTATTGCATAGCATTTTTTTATAAACTTATGCAATTATAGTTATTTATTTATACAGTATTATTTTTCTTTCGTATTAATTCAGTTTTTTTCTTTGATACTATATACTTTCTCACATATTGCTGCTTAAAATCCGTTTTTCAAGCAGCTCGTCTCGATCCGTGCGAGCTTCGTACTGTCGTACATTAAGCAAACGCTCGGCCGCTCTACATGGTAGGCGAAGTGGGGGTGTTAGGTTTTTTCGTTACGGAATTTCTTGATTCGATGCCTTGCTCAAAGCCCGCGATAAAAACTATGCAATAGGTGAACAAAAAAGTCCTACTCCCGCTTAACCACTTGTGAACAATATAGATCACAAGCTCGCGTAATGTCAGAGAGTCGTAAGAATGTTAATATGTGAATCAATATGTATTTGATCAAAATGCGGTCTTGGGAGAACCGTAATCAATCAAGCAACGCATAAGGGGCCAGGACTCAAGGCACTTTAGTTTCAGTTGAGCATACTTTTCGAGGAATGTTCCGACCCCAAATCAATCAACTCAGACCAATACTACTTCGAAACTTGGGCTATAGATGGAAGTAATTAAGTTTCTAATTGAATAATCATGTGGAAATGATTGTAAAGTGTATATGTCGACAATCCGTTAGCTTTTTGTGTAGTCAATGCTAGACTTGCCCTCCCCCCTCCTACCCTCGACAATGAGGGTTTTAGAAATAGTCCCCGCTTTTGGCGTGTTGGTGGCCGCAGTGTGCGTTGATGTTACATAAGAAGGCGCTAACGCCCAACTACTAGCTATCTTCCTTTATTGGCCCTTTACGAAAACCTAGAGAATGATAGCCTAATGGTTAAAACTTGCCTTCTCAGGAGGTCCGAGGTTCAAACCCGGGCACGCATAACTGATTTGTGTGCGTATTAGTAATTAATTATAACTGCTTTTCGGTGAAGGAAAACATCGCGAGGAAACCTACACACCCGAGAGGTCTTTAAAAAAAAGTTCTCGGAGGTGTGTGAAGTCCACCAATTCGCACGTAGCCAGTGCGATGGACTATGGCCTGAAACTCTCTTATTCTGAGAGAAGACCCACGCCCAGCTGTGGGACAATAATGGGTTGTACCCCTACGAAAACCAATTATCACACGTATTTTTCGTGCATTCCAGTTGTTAAGGTAAGTGGAGTTTCGAAAAGTCACTTAGATAAGTAATGATTTCATTTCATTTCAATGACTTTTTACCCCACTGCGTTAAAAGGAGAGTAAATACTTTCGAACTTTTTATATACCTAACGTATTCTTGAAATCGAATCAGCTGTCAGATTGACATCCATCCATCCATCCATCAGCCTTTTGATGTCCACTGCTAAACATAGGCCTCCACTGAATGGCGCCACTCCATCCGGTCCTGTGCCCTCTGAATCCAACGGTTTCCCGCTGTCTTCTTCAGGTCATCAGTCCACCTGGTAGGGGGTGACCTGTACTCCTTTTGCCTAAACGCCACTCGAAGACCTTTCTTACCCATCGGTTATCGGTCCTATGAGCGATGTGGCCGGCTCATTGCCGCTTCGCTTGCAAATTTTAAGAGCTATGTCGGTAAACATTGTTCGTCTACGGATTACATCGTTTCAATCATGTCTCATCAGCGAAATTCTGAGCATAACCCTCTCCATAGCACGCTGAGCGAGCTTTGGAATGAGGCCTAAAGTATAAGACCACGTTTCGGCGCCATAGGTCATCACTGGCAACATTGCTTTGTACATTGCTTGAATAATTTCAACTTCAGGCAATGAGGAATTGTGGACGAGAAGATACTACGTAATTTCATCATTAGTCATGTTGATCGAACAGATGCAGCACCCTCTTAATATTTAAATTTATATTGCATACTTTTAAAGCGAACCATTGTAAACAGTTCACTATTCCACCTTGACATTATCCAGATATTTTTTATTAAATAAATGTATGAGTGTAGTATTTATTTTTTGTTTTTAGTTTTGGCGGTTGACTTTGTTTTAATCGTAAAAGATCAACAACTAACTTTTTTGACAATATTTTGACTACACACTAATTTTACTTTAGCAAACACAGTAGTGCTTCTACACGTGTTCTCAGATTCTCACTCCAAATATAATTTCCACCAAGACAACTGTAACGGAATTTACAGCCTGAAATATTCAAAGTTCCAACCAGTGCCAAGTCTGTTTCCAGGGTGGCTCAACTGAAATATGGAATATAAGTTTTCATATAAATTTCAGGGCTGTCACTAAAACTAAAGTGGGTGAGAAAATCTTATTGCGAAATTGAATGCGAGTGTGAATATATTTTGAAATATTTTTCGGTTTGAATGTATATTTACTATAGAATATCTATATATTCTGTAACCGGTGAATGCAATTACAATAATCGTATTTTTCTAGCAACGAATTTCAATAATAAATCATGTATTCGCGTTACGAATATAATATCAATGGAAAAGTAGAATACAATAAAGTTTTATTGTAACTCCGAAAAAATGTTAAGTACTTGTAATTAAATTAAAAGCAAATAAAAAAGTTTCGAATAAATTACGTGAAACACTACAACCCTAATAAATTTAACCCTCCACTGCCCTTTATTGGGTTGGCGAGGTCCCAAAAGGAAGTATTTTGTAATAGATGTGAAAACTGTATAGGATTCACGAAAATGTAAATGTAACTCAATTCAAAGAATTACATCTACAGTAGATCGGAAAACGCGTACTAGTGTAAGAATAATACAAAAAATCCTGTGATTTCACAATAAGATTTTTTTATTTTATAGAAGAAGCAAATGAGCATGCAGTCTACCTAATGAAATTGGACAGTGTCGTCCATTGACACCTTTGATTAAGTCCAAACAAGATTAAAATACTAACCGAGGTGTCGACCACAGGTCCTTAGGACTAGCAATTTAGCCCTTAAAGAAAAAAAAAAGCTTTCTACACTCATAGCCTCACAGTAGTATTTTATCCTATGTCGTGGGTACCATGGATACACACAAAGATGAATACACAAACACCCAGACCCAGAACAAGAATCTCCTTGGGAATCGAACCCGCAACCTACTGCGCATCAGACCGGTATGGTAACCGCACCGCCACGCGGGTCGTCAAATCGTCTTAGGAGATGCAATGTACCTATGGCATAAATGCATACCCTTGAGTAGTAGAATACAGCAGCATTAAAACTACTTATTAGGCAAAAATAGATATGGGTGTGATGCCGACCGAGTCTAACCGTAAAGAGTTATATCACAACTTAATCGAAATTAAAAAAAGGTTTGTATAAACCTGACATACCCGTACAAAGATACATGACAAATAGCTATCTTTTAAAAGATAGAGTAACTGTGCTACTAACCGTTAGCCCGCTTAAATACAAAGCGATAAAATAACGTATATATACGTAAAGTGTTATAAAGCTTTAAGAAAGAAAGAAAGAAAGAAAAGTTTATTCCAACTATTAATAGTACTACATGCTATTGACATTAATTAACACATATAAAATATAAACAAATAACATACACTTATATCAAATTTTACTTACAACTAGGGGAATATAAGATATTTTAAAATACAAGGAAAAAGTAAGTTATAAATATTGAATATAAATAACAATAACGAACGATCTTCATCGTACATTATTGTTCTTACGTTGTATTGTTAAAGTTACCATAAAAAATATGCATAGTAGTACAGATACAGCTGGAAATGGGCACACTCAACATATGTCGCAGAGAACTGCGAGCGTTGGTTTTCAGTGCGACCCAGTGGTTCGCGGAGTTCGGACGGTGTACAGTCTTAAATTTAATGCGGATTTTCTTTTTTTTTGTTTTTACTTAATTCAAGTCATATAATAAGAAAGTGGACTAATTAGCATTATTAACCTCTTAGAACAATAGTAAATATAATAATAATGATGCATTACACTAGGAACATTAACTCGAACATTAAATAGATTAATTTTACTACGTGACGGGTAACGGAACTTTACAACATCGGTATATATTGACCAGTGATAGCCTAATGACTGAAACTTGCCCTCTCAATCGAGAGGTCCGAGGTTCAAACCCAAGCACGCACCACTGGTTTATGTGTGTATTAAAAGTTAATTATCACTGCTTTTCGGTAAAAGAAAACATCGTGAGGAAAGCTACACACCCGAGAGGTCTTTCAAAAAGAAAGTTCTCGGAGGGGTGTGAAGTCTACCAATTTGCACTTGGCCAGCGTAGTGGACTATGGCCTAAAAACTCTCTCATTCCGAGAGAAGATCCGTGCTCAGCAGTGGGACAATACTGGGTTGACGATAATATGGGTATACGCTATGTGTCAAAATAGATCAATTCCGCGATAATATTGCTTTAAATCATACATTTAATATCGGTTATTTCAACTTTAATAAAAAGCAAATATTTTGCAACATTTACCTATCATTGATCTTAAAGCATAGCCACCTTGTTCTGTTGGCGAGGTCCCAAAAGGAAGTGTTTCAGATACCGTAGGCATATGTATTTACGGTTATGGTTACTGCTTCACTTTGTTTCGTAGTAGGAGCGGAAATTGTGAGGAAGCGAGCTGTACGTCGCTATTTTTCTGGTTGTTTACTTAACAGGAGTTGCGTGTCGTCTGTATGTCATAGTCATTAAGTACAATAGGGTTGCCATGATTTTGAGGTTTTATTCAGCGTTAAAATAGCCATCAGAGGTTTACTATAAGTTTGTAAGATTATAAGAGAACATATTAAATTATAACAGCACATGAAAGACTTGATATTATTTCATGTGACTTGAGTGAATTCGCTAAGGTGTTTTTTTTATATATTGTCTTATAATATGTGATTGTGTACTATATAATAGAATATAATGTTCGTATTGGGTGTTCAGCATGTAAGGATGTAACTTTTCATAAATAAATAAATGTTTGATTCAACTGGGAGATTACCACTTCGACACCTACGTCTCTCGTGAAGCTGTTCTTGCGTGTCGGTTAAAGAGTCCGGTTGCCGGTTTCCTTTTATATATTAGTCCTTGGGAGTAGCAACGCATCTGTGATTGACTTCAGATACCTTCAGTACCATTGTTCTGTGCTTTGCTTATATGTTTGCTCTACGAAGTAATAACTTCTACATGAAGTCTGTAATCAACCCCAGATAGAATTAGTCTTACCCTAAAGTGTGTTGTACTATCTTTTACCACTAAGTTAGGATGCCTCGAATAAGTACATTTTCCTTATCTCACCTTTCGAACTAGAATAAAACGCTTAACCCTGGTTTTATAAGAAATAGATATGACAATGGTGTCTCCGAATTAAATCACAAAGAGTTCTACCAACAAAAATACCGAAAAATAACGCACCGATTACGTAAGTTATGATCTACCACGATACTATTTAAGTATACTCTATTGTATTTGATAAAAAAAACTTAATTTATTAACGTAACACATTATGTCTCCCACTTAATAGTCAAAGTGTCGGCTATCCATGCAAATTTTTAATAATAAAGGTTCATATCTACGATGGACAAGACTCGTGGATACCTTTGAAGACTAAGCTGGAACGCCTTATTTTAATCATTTACTATCGCACAATTTTACACCAAAACCAATCAATACTACACTTTTATAGAGCAAAAAATAAAGACTATTTATTTCCTTTAATGTACGAGCTGTTATTTCATAGGTGTGATATTATGCAAATGTACATAAAGTTACCCATTACTTATAATGTAACTTCCATAGTGGTTGCTTAATGTCACATTAGAGGCTTAGAGGGTACTTGTTGTCCCATTGTTGCAGCGGCTCTCGACGTTGCGAGGTAGTTAGCGGGGTTAATTGCTCCTGCGTTATTTATTATTCCAGCTGCATAACGAGGTAATGCTTAGTTGGAGAAATAAGCGTTATTCCAAGGGGTTAGACTGTACGGCTATGTTAAAAAGGCTGAAAGTTTAATTTCAATTTCAGACTCAAAACGTTTAAAATGCTACAATTTGTAGGTCAACGCTGCGTAAATTATGTTAAGAGCCAGAAAAGGCAGGTAAGGTTTTTTTTCACATCACGCAAGCTGTTATTTTATAGCATGTTATGTAAATGTACTTAAAGTTCCATTTGTTAGAATGTAACTTCCATAGTGGTTGCTTAATGTCACATTAGAGGCTTAGAGGGTACTTGTTGTCCCATTGTTGCAGCGGCTCTCGACGTTGCGAGGTAGTTAGTGGGGTTAATTGCTTTTGCGTTATTTATTCAGCTGCATAACGAGGTAATGCTTAGTTGGAGAAATAAGCGTAAGAGTTAGAGAGCGTTAGAGTGCACGGCTATGTTAAAAAGGCTGAAAGTTTAATTTCAATTTGAGACTTTAAAAGTTTAAAATGCTACAATTTGTACTTCAACTCTGCCTTAAAGTATTTTAAGAGCCAGAAAACGTAGGTTAGGTTTTTTTCACATCAAGCACATGTTATTTTATAGAATGCTACGCAAATGTATACAAAGTTAACCATTAGTTATAATGTAACTTCCAACGTGGTTACTTAATATCACATTAGAGGCTTAGAGGGTACTTGTTGTCCCATTGTTGCAGCGGCTCTCGACGTTGCGAGGTAGTTAGTGGGGTTAATTGCTTCTGCTTTATTTATTATTCCAGTTGCATAACGAGGTTAGTTGTAGAAATAAGCGTAATTCAAAGGCATTAAGTGTACGACTGCGTTAAAAATACTGAAAGTTTAATTTCAATTTGTGACTTAAAAGTTTAAAGCGTAACAATTTGTAGAAAGCCAACGTTGTGTAACTTATTGTAAGTTTTTTTTTCATATTTCTAATGTAACAAGCGAGCATGTAGTAGGTTCTAGGTGGTAAGTAATTGGCAGCCGTTGACATACATATGTAATACTAATTTCGTAGAATATACTCATAATTAATATATAACATTGACTGATTATTAGTTGAATTCATAGGTCCCAAAATGAGGTCCAATTAATCTATTAAAATATTAGATCTATGTTATTAAACTTCATAAATAAGATAAGAGACATTTAACTAACAGTTGTGTATTCTAAACGGGTCTTCTCTCAGAATGAGGGAGTTAAAAGCCATAGGTCACCGCGCTGGCCAAGTGCGAATTGGTTGACTTCACACACCTAACCAACTTTTTTTTAAAGAATTCTCGGGTGTGTAGGTTTCCTCATGATGTTATCCTTCGCCGATAAGCAGTAATAATTAATTTCTAATAGTCACATAGTTTTAGAAATATCAGTGGTGCGTTCCTGGGTTTGAAGCTCGGACTTCCCGATCGACAGGGCAAGTTTCAACCATTAGGCCATTGCTCAATCAAAACTACTAAAGCTAAAATCATGACATTTTATCATATTTAGTCATTTAATTGTTATTTCTGTTTGTATTTTTTTGTAGAAATATTTATAGTTTATAAGTAACATAAGTCAAATATATTGAATGCATGTTGTGGTTACCAGTAATAATAAAAACAGTTAATTATTTAGATTTGTACAAGATTATGATACAACTTATCTTATACAAATATTGTATAAGATTTGTATAATACAAGTTGTTTAGATATATATAAATGTATGTATCTGCCTTATAAGAGAACTGCTGTATTTTATGTTGGTAATCCAAATTAATAAATAAAATAAAACAAAAATAAATTTTAACAACAGGTTTATTTTATGTTGGAGACACCCACTAAACTTTTTTCACAACTGAGGGAGTTGAAAGGATTTAATTTTTATAGTAAAGTTTGTATGCGTAGCAAGTCGTGGAAAAGGCTAGTTTGATTTTAGTTCTATTCGAAAATATATTTTTAAGGTTTTTTTTATCTAACACTAAGCTAGAGTTTAGGTCATATCATAAATATGTTTATATATTACTTAAAGAGATATTTCATTGTGTACTAAGCTAGTTATTATAGTAAAAGGTTTTATTTTGAAAATCTACAGATTACAGCGCTAAATCGAGCGCAAAGAGCACTTGGCTAGGGCGCAGGTATTTCTATACGAATTTAAACTGATAGCAACAGTGAGTCTAAAATAAGAGCTGAGTTATATCCCGCAAGTTACAGGAACTTCCTTACTTGGAAGCTGTCCAAACGGCAGCTCTCTAAGCTATCATTTATGTAAGTTATGGACGTGTTGGTGGCCCGGACGAAAAGTTAAGTTCGTGAAAAACCTTTATGATTTTATATTGGAGACTGTATAAGCGTTTACTATCACATATATGATGTAAAATTGCATTCTAAATACAATATGTAGCGGATGCAACGATAGTGTTAAATATTTAAAGAAAATGATTTATTTTAAATATATGTTGAGTTGACCTTAAAGAAAGATTAATGGTAATTTAATATAATCAGAGAGCATTATCTAGGCATTATCATATCACTTAAACTTTTGTATGCAATATTTAGGCGTGGCGTCACTAGCGGACGTCATAACACCTTTTTTTTTGTTTTCGAGGGGGAAACCTTCCAAAGGTACCCGACGCCGTGGGAGCGACGCAGGGTTATGTGGGATTTTTACCGCACTAAAACCCCCCCGGTGGCGAACCGACTTCAACCGGAATCCTCTGAGCGCGCTGCCCCATCGGGCTCCTCCCAGATGGGCGGCTGGGCCCACCGCTCCGTCTAGTCTTTACGACGGTATGCGACCACACATACCGCCGTCCTTCGCGGGATTGCCTGACCGAACGGTTCGAGCTCCCACTCTAGCCGTCTGCAACCCTGGAAGCCCCTTTTAGTCGCCTCTTACGACAGGCAGGGGATACCGTAGCCCTATTCTGACCCCGAGGCTGCAGGGACGGGACGTCATATCACCTAAAATCATTTTCGTGATTAACTAAAAATAAGTAGATGAAAATGGTATTATATCCCCCGATATGCCATTAATTGCTGTAATAATGTTTTTAAGTGCCAATCGTGTAGTACATGTAACATAGTAAACAAAGATTCATATATAACATATAGACATATAAGTATGCATAGTGGTTATGGTAGGTTCATGTGTATTATTTCACGTTAATTTATACTTAGAGATGATGTAAAAAAATACCTACATAAAATATATTTTATATGAGAGAAAAATTAAATGAATCTATCGTAGAAGAACCCGAATTATGGACACCAGAGCACTAGCGAACTATTTTATTAAGTTGGCATTTGTTTTTAGTAAGATTCATGTGATCAACGTTGGGCGTGCTCATTGATAATCCATAACGTATTTAAATGGATAGTCCTATATTTTATACATAATGTATATTATTCAGGTCTAGAAGAGAAAGCATCCAATTGAAAAATGTGTCCTGATTTGTTGAATTTTGTTTGACAGCTTTTTCGTATTCGGTGTTGTTATTCACATTATACAATGTTGTTGTAAGTTCTGCAACAGAAAATAAAAACCAGCGCAATATAGTTTTAAAAGGTATTTATTTAGTAGAATCCTTTTTGTGTTACTTAATTTCCATTTTCAATTTAATTTAATAATACATTTGTGACCAAATTCACACAGAGCAATGGTTACCGGAAGCCTATCAAAGATGCCTACCCACTCTTCAGAACTATGTTTGCCTTGTATGCAACTAGTATTAACAGCACGCAAACATATGAATGAACTGCTAAACATTATAAATTGGTCTGACAGTAATTCCCCAGCTACATCGTACTTCCCCATCCACCTTCCAAGGTTCTGCTAAAACTACAACAAGGATTATTACAAGAAATAAGATGATTTTTTGCTGAATTAGTCATCTTATAGTACGCTTTATGCATGTAAGTTAAAAACGATTATATGATTTTAGATGTATTATTGCGGAACTGATACATATTAATGTGTAACGGATACTCACAAGATATCGCAAAAAAGAATTCAGAAACCGCTTATCGTATCGTTATAGAATCTATTAGTTGACCCGGCGAATTTCGTTGCACCTTAAAGTCAAAAATCTAAAATTATCAAATTATCAGTGCTTCTCCAGTATAATACACATGTATTATACATAAAAAGCTACTTCTTGAATCATTCTATATATTAAAAAACCTGCATAAAAACCTTTAGCGTAGTTTTAAAGATCTAAGCATACATAGGGACAAACAGCGAGAAGCGACTTTGTGTTCTACTATGTAGTGATATAATACTACGATTTAGTAAATCCATTGCGGTACATTTCATTTATTATTTCATATATGACACAGTATGAGTAATTATGATATTAAAATCAATGAAATCGTAGTTAGTATACAAAGGTAGTTGAACTCTTTACGGACCGATTCCGGAAGCAAACCCGGCAATCTTATTTCCATCTAATAATAGTAGACCTTTGTGCATTTGTGTTCTGGAGTAATGGGTGTGAAAATGACGACATGCAATGGCCAACGATGCATTGGAGACTCCTCTGGTGTTCCAAATGTTCGTAGGCGACGGTGACTGGTTTCCATCAGCTGGCACGTCTGCCTTATCGTTACGTTAGGTTAAAAAAAAAACATACTTTTCCGAGGCGTCTGAACTTAGTCTTCAAGGGTAGCAACTCATCTTTAGTTAGCCTACGGTAACACTAATTCTTTCTGGAGTTGATTTTGGGTGTCCTGGACGGCAGAGATAGTTCCCATCAGATGGACTGTATGTTACGTGAGTAACTATACTTTACATACAATAATAGTCCTTGTAAAAATGCATTAATTAATTAAAACTCAATTGGAAGTTATATCGTGAAAAACTGTACAAAAATTTTGAATATGACCGATGCTCGTATGTTACTTCCATGTTATTAAGAAATACATTTGAAATATATTTCGGGTTCTTGTATTAATGTATACATTAGGACACATTGATTAAGCTGATAATACACATTAAATACATAAAATTTTATATCACACTCTCGGAAAAAACAATTTCCCTCCATAATTACATTCCCTGGAACCCGCCATTTACGCTCCCCTAGGGTACCCAATGACCGCTCTAACCTGATGATTTGGAGATTCGGGACAAAACTATTAAGTAAGGGTACTTTTATTTTTATATATAGTGCATGAAAGCATTTTATCCATTAACCATTGGAATATAAATATAAGGACTAGTGCTGTAAACATGGAATAACATAATTTTGCCATGATAGTTTCGAGATAAATGCATTCGTGATTTTTTCTCATTTCTTTTTAGGTTAATAATAAAACAATTAAAGGAAATATTTATAGTTTGATAACTAGTTTCAAGTAGACAATACCTCTGGATAAACGCCGAGAAATAGAAGTCGAAGTTTTTCATCCAGCGTCTCTTCTTTATATTTATTTTTAAAATCTTATATACGAGTAGATCGTACGGTATGAAAAGGCAAATTGGCCTGGTTTTACGATAAATATTACCATAGGTACCTATCCAAATGTCGAGTCTGTTGTTCAATAACGCTTATTATCTATTTCAAATTACAGGAAATAACGGAACCCAACGCACGACCATTCGGAAAAACATACGCACCTCCGCACTGACTTATTATTATTTATTTTATTTAATTTTATAGTTTTGAAAGTTTTTTGAGTCTGAGTTGAATGTATATCTGTTTGTTTCACTTTCACCTATCCAAATGTCAACTTTGCTAATCAGTAACGATGTACACAGTAAATAGGCTCCCGTTGTTATTATCTAATTCAAATTACAGGAAATAACGAAACCCAACGCACGTTCGTCCGGCCGCACGTACGCACCTCCAAACTGACTAATGAGATCTTCGAACAAAGAACTTGAGATCGGGAAAATGGAATTACAAAAAGCGTAGTCTTCCGACTGTTATTACTGGAGCTTTGTTGTTGTTTAAATTCAAATGTACCTTGTATTAATGTAATGAAATGCATGTGGTAATATTAAGAATATTATTTCTTATTTTTTTTAATATGACGATGGTGAAAGATTGTAAGTATTTATGTGTGTTTGTTACTCTTTCATTCAAAAACTACAGATCGCATTTCAGTGAAATTTAGGACACTTATTAATTATTACCTCGAATGATACATGAGATAATCAATAACACGGTAAACGTGAACAAAGCGGGTGGAGCCGCGAGAGTAACCTAGTATATAATGATAAAATAGGTACCTATCTAAATGTCAACTCTGCTAATCAGTAACGATGTACATAATAAATACGCTCTCGTTGTTATTATCTAATTCAAATTACAGGAAATAACGGAACCCAACGCACGTCCGTCCGGCCGCACGTACGCACCTCCAAACTGACTAATGAGATCTTCGAACAAAGAACTTGAGATCGGGAAAATGGAATTACAAAAAGCGTAGTCTTCCGACTGTTATTACTGGAGCTTTGTTGTTGTTTAAATTTAACCGAGAGTTATAATAATGAAAGGTGATGTCTTATCGAAAATAGAAACATTATATGCGTTTGTTAGCATTTTCTATTATAGATAAAATTGACTTTCTTTAAGATGTTAAAATATTAATGTTACAATGATTTGTGCATCTTCTGTGTATTTGCGTTTTTTTTTAATTTGGTGTAACAAAATGAACATGTGAGGTGGTAAAACGGTGGATGCTCCACATCTGTGACTGACTTCAGATCGCACCCCTGATTTATGTAAAAAATATATTATCGATATCGGCAGTGACCACTCACCTTCAAGTAAACTGTATACTTATTGCCGTATGCTCCGGCCCTGTAGCTCCGGGATCAGAATAGAGCTACGGCATCCCCTACCTGTCGTAAGAGGCGACTAAAAGGGGCTTCCAGGGTTGCAGACGGCTAGAGTGGGAACTGGAACCGTTCGGTCAGGCAATCCCGGGAAGGACGCTGGTATGTGTGGTCGCATACCGTCGTAAAAACTAGACGGAGCGGTGGGCCCAGCCGCCCATCTGGAGGAGCCCGATGGGGCAGCGCGCTTGGAGGATTCCGGTTGAAGTCGTTTCAAGATCCCGGAGTCCTCCTTTTCAGCGCCGAGGACGGCCACCAGGGGGGTTTTAGTATGGTAAAAATCCCACATAACCCTGCGTCGCTCCCACGGCGTCGGTTACCTTTTGAAGGTTTCCCCCTCGAAAACAAAAAAAATGCCGTATGCTCTTTGCACTGCTACTTCAATATTACACATGCATTCCGCCTGATAAGTATTCACTGCCGCTTATGTATATGTAAATTTATTTCGAATCAAACTCTTCTATGTTTGCATGAGGTAGCATAGATACATTGCTACGCCGAAGTTTTAGCTAGAACGCGTTGTTTAATTTTTAAGCTTTTGCATAGCATTTATCACGGGCTTTGAGCGCGGCGACCGAATCAAGCAATTATGTAACGAAAAAACCTAAAACCCCCAATCCGCGTACCATGTAGCGCAGCCGAGCGTTCGCTTAACGTGTATAATGTGTGATGTATAAATATGGTACGACAGAATGAAGCTCACACGGATCGAGGCGAGCTGCTCGGAAATCGGATGAATATGTATCAAATAAAAAAAAAGAAATTAATATCGAAGAAAAAATACTGCATAATAAATAAATAAATATAATTGCGGCAGTCCCCGAGTGCCACCGTTTTTTTAAAACTTAACTTCGCTTTCTAAAAATAGTTGTGAACGCAAATATATCTTTCATTCTTCCGATTTTTTCTACTATTGGCGGTAAACTCATAACAAGACGAATATAAGACGAATACTGTTTTAATTTAAGTATATAAAACGGTATTTAATATAAATATAAGTGTGTACGTATACCATTTCTAAAAAGGGAAATCGTAACGTAAACAAATATGTTGCGTCTTTAGGTCAGATTACAAAAGGTTACCTAAGTAAGATTAGATATTTACTCCTTTCCAGACAAAGATCGAGCATTGTGTTCGCTTCATAAATTTCTATTGTCTTACAAGAATACTTTGCGAAACATCAAAAGAAATTTCTCGACAAATTTTGATAGGACCCTTTTAACGAATAACTTGAACTCTTTTGCAATAAACGATTTAGGTGCCCGATTGAATGAAATTCCAAGAATGAGGAGTTTAACTTAATCTTTTCTTTTCTGTACTAATCATGAGTTTTTACACGTAAAATCTTAAAATATTAGACGTGTATGGATATCGTTTTCGACAATGCATCTTTTAAATGTTATTAACAACAAGATTTGACGGTCACTTTAACAGACTAGAAAACAGTGGGTTCTGAGTTCAATTCCTAGTCAGGTATCTATTAACGATGAGTTTAGATTTCTGTTCTGGGTCTGAATGATTGTGTACACGTCTTTGTGTGTGTCCTTGGCACCCACAACACAGAAGCACACTCTAGTGTACGGTTATGAGTGTAGAAAACGTTTTTATTTAATAACCAATCGTCAAGCAAAAATGAATGGCGCATTTTGGTCACAATATATATTTATATTTAAATTATATTTAACTTTCACCCGCTTTGCAGTGCCACATAAACACGCGTAGCATATGCATCCTATTACTTCATAAATACTGCCGTGAAAAGACGTAACTATTTTTTGTGTGTGACGTGCATGCGAACGTCTCTTATGACAAAAAAATCCTATACGGCTTGATGAATTTAGGCAAGTAATGCGTTGCTAGATTTTTCTTCGTGAATCAGGTTTCCTGACTTATCCTGGAGTCAGCATAAAGTATAAAAAATATTTTTGTTAACGTTATCAAAAGTTTCAAACATAACATAATTTCAAATGAATAGTATTTATACAAGGCTTTCTTGACGAGATACTAAGAATTATTTATTTTTAAGAGAATGTTATAATAGTCAGACCCTTTTTTGCCAAATAAGCAAACAAGCATGCAATCCACATGATGTTAAGTGATTACTGCCGCCCATGAACATCTAGGAACAATTTCATACGCAACAAGATTTTTACCTAAAGTCAATTAGTGATGTGTTGCTACTGAATTGAACTAAGATATTCACCTCATAAGTGAGTGCGCAACCACAATCTTACACCACAACGCAAAAACTCCTTCACACTAGATATAAGTGTGAGAGTTCCGTCCTGATATAATTTAATGTTAATTATTTGAGATTTCTTTCTAATCAATGATATATCACTATTTCACTAAGTTCGTAATATTTCTAGAGCCACAATACGGACGATTCGTTTACTTTATTTACTCTCTTCCAATCTGACCACAGAGCAGCAATCCAACAAAAGTATGTTATCACAATATTTCCTTTTCTTATACGAAGACCCTATCTATCATCTGACTGGCACGATTTTTTTTCACAACAATATTATCTGCCTAATATTGCCTCCAAAGAGGGATTACAAGGTCCATAAATCACGAATAACGCCCCTTTTTCGTCACGTACTAGCTTAATCCTAGTCCTGAAAGGCCGTCCAAGGATATCTTTAAATGGATCAGATGCAGTATAAGTATGTGTATTTATATACAGCATAATTATTTTACTGTGAATATTTTGAATTCCGCCTCTCCCCCTCCTCCCTATTAGCATAGGGTTAAAAAAATATTCAGAAAATTATTTTTTTCGAAGACTACCGCTCTTGGACGTAAGGAGCTATAGCTATGACCATAAGTATATCCCTGTTATATTCTTGTTTTTTTAAAACTGATATTCCATAGCGATACACTAGTGTATACCACTAGATAGCAGTGATAGCCTAATGGTTGAAACTTGCACTCTCAATCTGAAGGTCCAAGGTTCAAACCCAGGCACGCGCCACTGATTTATGTGCGTATTAGAAATTAATTATCACTACTTTTCGATGAAGGAGAACATCGTGAGGAAACCTACACACCCGAGAGTTCTTAAAAAAAAAGTTCTCGGAGGTGTGTGAAGTCTACCAATTCGCACTTGGCCAGAGCGGTAGGCTATGTGAATACCCGTGTCCAGCAATGGGACAATATTAGATTGTACCCTGCACTGTATGGTACTAAGTAACGAACGCACACTAACACATTGCATCATAATATAGTAAAAAAATACGTCAAAATATCCACGATGCTGCTCTTCAAGCTCTTCAGGTAGACTGCATTTTGTTTCAGCAATTAAATAAAAAAATCTTTTACTCGTATATGGTTATGACATGGTTTTTTCAATTTTCTATTCTATTTTATATTTACACTGTTTGTTGAGAAAGTTTTTTTTTTTATTTTACGTCATTTCCTATTGCAATAAAGTGAATTACGTGAATATATAAGACATTACGTGAATACATCAATTAATGAATTTGAAAATAAAAAATAATGCATAGTATTGGATGAATTTTAGTGATCTGGGGGCACGGTAGTGCCCCCGCCAAGACGAGCCAAGCGAAGCGCAAGCGCAAGGGCACTACCTACCTTTTCTCGAAGCGCTTCGTCGTATTTTTGAACCTTCATAACTTGAGTTTGGTTGGGTTATACCAAAACAAAATTTTCAGGATATAATGTCAGTGGTAGACTTAATAAACCTCTAAAGTTTCAATTGCATAGCTCTTATACTTTAGATTTTATTGATATCTAAAATACCCCGATTTCGTCACTCACTCACTGATGATCAACAAAATTCTTAAGGTACTTCCTGAAGTCCTAGAAAACTGAAATTTGGTATGTAAGCTAGTATTAGTACCCAAACAACAAAAAAATCCTAAAACTTGGAACTTTTACCCCCCAACCCCTTAAACTAGGGGGTGAAAGTTTGTTCGAGACTTCCGCAAATTTTGACGCTAGAGGTCTGAATGCGGCCGCGGAGGGGTAAAAATCTGAAATAGGGAAACTTAATTCCCTATTTCCTGCTTGAGATCTGAAAATTATACACAAGTACATAGAACACAAACTTTTCATCAAATAAAAACATTATCCTACCCATAAGTACTTAGATATGAATAATAAATAAATAAAAAAAAAAAAAAAAAAAATAAAAAAAAAAAAAAAAAAAAAAATACAAAAAAAAAAATACAAAAAAATACTTGTATTTGTCGCTCATTTTATCTTTCTATCATAAGCAACCTACAAAAAGAAATGAAATCCCACAAAAACATTTCATGTTAAATGTTGCCAAGACGAGACCATATAGCTCGCACTGTCAAAAAGTAATCAGATCCCGTGTAGAGCCAAGTTTCTAACCCTACATGCCCAGACCTAAATCGATAAGCCCTAATTTCACACTCAAGTTACGGGGAAATTCTACAGCCATAGCTCGTACTGCGTTGTTCGTAGCGCGTAGCAGAGTTTTTACGCTATAATCTCGTAGGCGTGCAAACCTTGGACGTAACTGGCGAGTCGGCCGCACGGACTTTTTGCTATTCGTCATATGGGCTTGAGCTTAAAAATCTATTCAATCTTCTAAACTCTTTCCGTGCGGCCATCTCGCCAGTTACGTCCAAGGTTTGCACGCCTACGAGATTATAGCGTAAAAACTCTGCTACGCGCTACGAACAACGCAGTACGAGCTATGGCTGTAGAATTTCCCCGTAACTTGAGTGTGAAATTAGGGCTTATCGATTTAGGTCTGGGCATGTAGGGTTAGAAACTTGGCTCTACACGGGATCTGATTACTTTTTGACAGTGCGAGCTATATGGTCTCGTCTTGGCAACATTTAACATGAAATGTTTTTGTGGGATACACGTTTTACTTCAAAAATCTTTATGATATTGATAATACTAAAATTATAATAAACGAAAAATAAATGTATAATATAATAATAATATATACGTAGTACAAATTTGCAAACGTTTTTATCACTAAACGAAACAGTTAATGATGTCCCATCGGCTCCTATGTCCCCTTTCCACGCACCTCGTTATGATAATAATGGCGAAACCCTTGCAATGCCCTTCGATACAAATTGAGATACAACATTTTTAGACCCTTATGCTTGAGTGCAATTATTATTTTCAATGAAGCCTGTAATAACATTTTTAATAATTCTGGACCTTTTAATATATTCTACTGCTTTCTAATAAAATAGTATTTAATTGAGTAAAAGAATGTTGATGTTTGGCTGTATCACGTCCGGATCACCATGATCATGCCTGGGGAGCGGCCGTGCTCAGTCAGTCGTTGTTTGGAACTTGTATATATGCAAGGTATTGAGAATACTTCGATAGCGTGTTTCAGAAATCTAGTAGCGCAATCTCTTGATGAGTTGCGGGAAGTCACCACAGATGTATTATTACATTTGTAATAAAAATGTCTTTATAACAAATTACCAAAAAACTAGTAAATTAATTTTAGCTAAATTGTACAAACAAATACTTCCAAAATTTTGACCTCATCGGAATCAACTACCCAGCTTTGTAGGTGAGCCCGAATTAAACAAAGAATTTGATCCATCTTAAAATTGGTTTGGTAATGTACGATATTCCTATAAACTTTAAAAATAAATGGCAAAAAAGGAACAAAATAAGTAAGTAAATATACAAACCATACGTTTGTTAAGCGTGTTTCAATATTTATAGTTATTCCAAAACAATTTTGATGGAAAAGAATCTCTCACGCCATATTTTGTTGTTTTATTTACGTTTTCATGTTAGAATCGATTTAGCATTTTTGAAATCAACACACCGTAGTTTTGACAATAACATAAACTCCGTTAGTACGAATTTGCTTCGTTTCCTCAAAACAATCTTTGGTTAAGTTTTCTATAACAATGTAAAATATTGCAATGGACATTCCACAATAACATTTTTGTTTTTGATCCTAACATACCATGTATTTTGAAATGGTACGAAAACAGTTATAATTTTAGGAAACAAAAAGAAACGTGTGGCACTTGAGGACTGCCGCGGTAAAGCTATTGCATAGCATTTTTTATCATCTTATGCAATTAGAATTAATTATTTATTTATGCAGATTTTTTTCATTTGATATAAATTCAAGTTTTTTTTCTTTGATACTATAAACTTTCTCACAAACAGTTGCTAACATATTCGTCCGATTAGCTCGTCTCGACCCGTGCGAGCTTCGTACTGTTGTATAATATACATACAGTCATACACGTTAAGCGAAAGCTCAGCCGTGCTACGTGGTAGGCGGAGTGGGGGGTGTTAGATTTTTTCGTTACGGAATTTCTTGATACGGTCGCCACGCTCAAAATCCGCGATAAAGGCTATGCAATAGCTTAAAAATTCGTTCTAAGTATAAATCTTAGAAAATGGTATGGCTGAAATATTTTTACGAAGATAAAAAAAAATTTTAAACAAAAAATACAACCGACTTCCATGCCACATAAAAGTAAAAAATAATTTAAATACATGTTGGTTTAGAGCAAACACAGTTCTTAGTACATAGTCCCGAAGTCGGCGCTTACCATATTTTGCTGGATCATGACGAAACTACATGTATCTTATATGAGCGCCGACTTCGGGACTATGTACTAAGAACTGTGTTTGCTCTAAACCAACATGTATTTAAATTATTTTTTACTTTTATGTGGCATGGAAGTCGGTTGTATTTTTTGTTTAAAATTTTTTTTTTCACGCTTTTCAGTCACGATAAAATCAGTTATGGCTGTTGCTAGTCGTCCGCTAACCGGATGAATAAAATTAATTATTCGTCCGATTTTCGGATGAATAAAATTATGTGCTGACGTCATCATATAAAAATAGACTTCTTTGACACAACCGGTCGGGGGCGCTACCGCGCCCCCTCCCTTAGATTCTGAATTGGAAAAATCTGTTCGAACCTAACCTAACCGAATAAAACAACTTTTTCTGAGTAAACATTTATTTAAAGAATAGACCTATAATTATCAATATTTAAAGTAGAAAAAGTAATATAAACCTTATAACTAAGAGTATAATTCAACTGATACTGATAAAAATAACCCATCCAATTTAAAAAGGTTGGTAGTACTCTTGCATCTTTCAGGTAATTGTATTCAAAGTGGAATTTTTGATCATAATTATATCCTCTCCGAAACTCATTGTTGGTATTGTGAACAACAACATTATGTATACGTAAGCACAATATGGCCGATGCCTACGGTTTAAACTTGAAGGACCCCAGCATTATCAGGGTTGAGGAGTTGAAGGTCAAAATTATCATGTCATATCTTTGCTTAGTAATCTCATTACATATACGTAAGCACCATATGGCCGATGCTTATGGTTTAAACTTGCAGTACCCTGCATCATCAGGGTTGAGGAGTTGAAGGTCAATTTTCTTATCATACGTCTTTGCTTTGTAAATATATTACATATCCATAAGTATCAAATGGCCAACGCCTATGGTTTAAGCCTGAAGTACCCCTGCATCATCAGGGCCGAAGAGTTGAAGGTCAAAATTATCATGTCATATCTTTTCTATGTAATCTCATCGCACGCACGTAAGCAACATATCCCCAACTTCTATGGCTTGGGCTTACAGTACCCTGCATCATCAGGGTTGAGGAGTTGAAGGGCAACTTTTTTATCATACGTCTTCGCTTTGTAAATATATTACATACCCATAAGCATCAAATGGCCAACGCCTATAGTTTAAGCCTGAAGTACCCCTGCATCATCAGAGTTGAGGAGTTGAAGGTCAAATTTTTCATCTTATATCTTTGCTTAGTAATCTTATCAGATATACGTAGCGATCATGTAGCTAACGCCTATAGTTTAAGCTTGAAGCACCCCAGCATCATCAGGATTGAGGAGTTGAAGGTCCAATTTTCCACCGTATACAACCATTTTTCTAATGTTTTACCTTACATTTTTTTTAATATCATTTTGAATGCGTAAGATTGAAATAGCTAAGTTTTATGGCTTAGGCATTCAATACCCCTGCATCATCAGGATTGAGGAGTTGAAGGTCCAATTTTTCGTCGTATACCTTTGCTTAGCAATGTTATTACAAATCCGTGAGCAACAAATGTCTAACGTTTATGGTTTAAGCCTGCAGTACCCCTGCATCATCAGGGTTGAGGAGTTGAAGGTCAAATTTGTCATCGTACATCTTTGCCTTGCTATCTTATTATACATCCGTAAGCACTAAATGGCCATCACCTACGGCTTGGGCTTACAGCACCCTGCATCATCAGGGTTGAGGAGTTGAAGGTCATTTTTTTATAATATGTCTTTGCTTAGTATTGTTATTACATACCCATAAGCACCAAATGGTCAACCCCTATGGTTTAGGCTTGAGGCACCCCTGCATCATCAGGATTGAGGAGTTGAAGGTCAAATTTTCATCACATGTCTCTGCTTAGTAGTCTTGTTACATATATGTAAGCACCAAATAGCTAATGTTATAGTTTAGGATAGCTGTAACCCTGCATCATCAGGATCGAAGTGTTGAAGGTCAAATTTTTCGTCAACCTATATAAGCATAAATATATAATACATATTCCAAGTTTCATAAGAATCGATTTGGCAGAAGCCGAGTTATCTCAAATTATCTAAAAAACTTGAGGAGTGGTGGTGGTTTCCACCCCATAACTCAAAGAGTTAAGCATCACAGCATACCCATGTCCAAGAGAAAAAGTTGCGTGACAAAATTTCCTATCAAATGAAAGAAAGAAAATGGAAATCGGTGTATAAACACCCAAGTTATTCAAGATTTTAAGAAACCGACATTTTCCAATTTTCCGGGAAAACCGCCGGAAGGTTTTCATTTTCCTCAATATGGGACTGCCTGTGAAACTAGTCGCATACAATGTCGTATGAATCGTGTCGGTAGGTCGACGATTTCTAGCCATTTCGCCCGAACATACATAAAAAAAAAAAAAAAAAAAAAATATACGTGACGAATAGATAACCTCTTTCCTTTGGGAAGTCGGTTAAAAAAGAGACGAACAAGCATTGAACTTGAATATTGCATCCACTCGACCTAAAACATTGTTCTACCTGAATTTAACAACTGTTAGTAAATCTTGCTTACCATGCCCTTCACAAATCATAGACATTTTATTTATTTATATAAGAAGATGAAAACAGACCCGCACTCGATGCTCTAGGGCGCCATCTTCACGTAGCTCGCACATCTTTTGATAACAATCTGATTTATATTTAAGACGTTTTTCGTTTCAACTGTTCCCTTTCAAGTTTTTTTTTCTTTGCATGCAAAAACAAAATCGTGAACCTTTTTCTCGGCGGATTATTTTTAAGGAGATTTGTACTTTTCTGAGACGAGTTTTATTGGTAAATATTCTACGGATAGACATCTGAAGATATAGCTTAATAATACTTTGTAGTAGTCTCTTAAGTATTAGATTTTTAAGGACGATGACCCCGTATTTTTTAATAAATTCATTCATAAGTAAATTTAAAATTTGTTGGTTGATGGTTTTCTTTTTAATATTATGAAAGTAGCCAACAAACATCAATCAATCCGATGTCAAATGGCCATTGCCGCCAATGGACATCTGTAGCCAATACCAGATTATAATGAGAGTTTTATCTGAGACTAGCTATACCCTGCGTGCGTTGCTATACCACAAAAAACACCAGAAACCTTGGCGAGCTAATAAATAACAACTTTGCTAAAGATCATCACATGATTCAATTAATAGTTTGCGATTCTATAGAGAGTTCCATACCGACAAACATGCATTTTTATAAAGAAGAGAAGAAGAAGAAGATAAGGCACAGATGCGTTGCTATCCCTAGGGAGTAAATCGGTATACATTGAATAAGTATTTCACCCTTGCCATATCATTTAGACAAGAATCCAACAGGACATGACACTGTCGTTATAAGACAGAAATGGATGAGACGGTATTGTTTTCGGAGACGAACTACAGGGAGTTCCACCGGCTTTGTTGTAAAATGGACCCGCATTTAATACGGTTCCAATCAATCTTCCTGACTATATTTTGTTAAGGTACAAAAAGGCTACAAACTAGGTACAAAAGCTGACAGAGGAGCTGTCAGCAGTCTCAGCCATGATCCGCGCAAAATGCTTCAAACAGGTGCATAGACATCCTCACAAACTTCTTTTTGAATGATATTGTTACTTCCCCTTATTCTACTCGCCAGGGATGCCACTTTTTTTCTAATGATGGCATGGAAGGTATCCGCTTGGAAATGTTTGAATGTTTGCTCGGAAAACATTTCGAGAAGAAGAAGCAGAAGCGAGGAAGTCTCAACATCATCCTAAATATATTATGGTACTGGGTGCACAGAGTACTTAGCTTATGCATCCCCTCTATCCCCTTCAGCACCTGAAGAGGAAGGAAGGGATGAATAATAGTGAATGGTGCTGGCGGTGCGCATCTGTGATTGACTTTAGATAGAACCTTACCTTGTTCTGTATGAAATTATTTACAGACGTCCATAGGTAAGTTAATACTTACTATCAAGCGAACTCTAGCGTGCACGTTCAGCCTTTAAAATATTATAACTGCAAAAGGTTTACACGCATACATTTATTCCTCTTTAACCCAAAACTACCAGATATCGCTAGCCACACATATAGTTTATCACCCAGATTATCTTTTTGTTATGTATGTATGCATAGGTACAAAAAAGATTAAAAAATTGTATGCCAAATAATATCCCGCTTAAAACCTCGTTGGAATGATAACATGAGTAGCGCCGCGGGCGTATGCTCGTCTGCGATGTTTACACAATATTTTGGACCGGAGACCGCATTTTTAACATCGGTATACAAAAAGCAAGTGTTAAATCACTTGGTGAAAATGTAAATTTCCGGAACAACTCATTTACCGGAACATAATCCAGCGTTTTTGTTTAAATACGTGATGTTCATGAAAAATCCTTTAATACGCTCTCAACGGACGTGGAAAGTATTTTAATTATGCTTGTAAATGTTCTGTGAATAAAGAATACTCTTGTATGTTTTATGAAATTGAAAATTAAAGAAACTATCAGTCCATTTGATGGTAAGTTACCTGGTTTTCACTAGAGGACTCCTTTATCAGGATTTCCTACATAAGAACGGTTTTGTGTTCCGAAGGACACGTTGTACCTTTGGTTCTAGAATAAGAAAAGAAATGAAAATCATATATGTTTGGTTCAACATAAAAATGAAAATAACTTTGATCCTTGGAGAAAATAATACTCTGACATGGTTTAACTATCATCGCTTCCTTCACTAATTCTTATTTCGAACAGTATTGTGGAGTACACTCCATGTTTTAAAAAGTCTTAGGTTTGGACAATAACCGCCTAAAACAGTAAGACTTAAGAAGGGTGAAATCATTTCTATAGATACTATTCTTTGCCTTACTGTCCCATACATATGCATATTGCATATAATACAGATTTTTTATAATCATGAATAGGATTTAGTTCGCTGGCGAATTACTGATTTGGTGAAATTCAGATAGCGTTTTATTTCAGTACAGAGCAATTAATCAATTTCTAAAACGCATGAATCGGAAATAATTAGGTATACTCCGATTTTGAACCTGAACGAGAGCAGTAAATCATTGTTCAGCGGGCGTTAATTTGCTTGTTTAATTGCGTTGTAATGTATTCTGATGGCGTGTTTACGCAAACTAAATGCTGCTAATATGTCACGTAAAGCATCAAATGTCAATAATCAATTGCAAACATTATTGCTGTCACAGCGTATCTGTTTGGTGGATGTATGATATCTTAAACGTATTAATCCATACTAATATTATAAATGTGAAAGTGTGTTTGTTTGTTCCTCTTTCACGTCGCCACATAGCTATTGCATGATATGGTTTATATGTTTGAGATAGTTAGGAGGGCGAAGAGTGACGTAGGCTACTTTTTACAGCGCTCTCTCAATCCCATGAAAATATCGATGTTTTTTTAGTTGATACATACTTCCAGACGTTGTTAATAGATGGCATTAATAAAATTCACACAAGTTCTGAATAACGCTAACACATGCTAATGTTAATTCCCTTTGACCGCGTGGGAGAAGCCACGGATATGACCTAGTACGATAATAATTATGAGATTTTGGTCTCAATTGCATTTAAATATACCCTGGTACACTTTTATAAGTTAACAAGCGGTAAACTGTTATAAGAAGCAACCATTTTAGTCTAGACTTCGTGTAGAACCCATGTTCTACATTAAATTTTTTGTTGATATCCATGGCTGGCAGTGACCACTTACTATCAGTATCCAACTGCATGCTCGTTTGCGACTATAAACTTATATAAACACTACTATTTAAAAATACATTTTTATTATGAATGACTTATTCATTATCAAAAATATGTTCTTATTACAACCTATATTTCGTATATCACAGATCTGCCTAACACAATAACACAGACAAAATCTATAAGATCTTTTATACATGTATATAATTCGTATTACTACGCTGATAATCTGTTGATGATTGCGATATAGCCACTCACATGTAAATAATTAATTTGTTTGTATATTATTATAACTAATTGTTCGAATGTTTACAACAAATATGAGTAAATAAATATTATAACCCCTAGGAGATCTATGTTACTAATATTTCTACGTTTTGCCAAAGATATATTTTACCTAGAAAGTAACCTCTTCGATATCTTCCTTATGTACACCGATCACAATGTATTTAATACTTAAGTGTCTACCCAACACTGCCAAAAAGCCGCTAAGTACCGTAGTTTCATTAGTGCTTTCGTCACTTATCTTTTATCTTCAAAGTTTTACGATTTCAACTAGCGAATATTATCGTGCAGCAACGTATTTTATTCAGTACAATAATAAGGAATAAGAAAAGTGAGACTAAAAGTAAGCGCCTGATGTAAATGACTTGCAATATAGACACTCATATAATTGCTATTGTTTTTATTATCAAGTTATTTTGAACGCACTCGTTAAAGGTAAAAAAAGGTTTAATTAACTAAGCTGCATTTAAAAGCAATAGCGGGTATTTTGACAAAGACATATGACATTTTTCACGTTATGTGTTTTCATATGTCGAATATTTTATTTCGTTTATTATATATGTGTTTATCAAATGCAAGGTAGTGTGCGTAATGTGTTTTTAGTTGATTTTATGTTGCTATATTTTATGCATTATTTGAAAAAAATATTAGCATTGCATAATCCTTCTCTACATCAACTATATAAGAAACTCATCCGTCTGGGGCAAGTATCATAAAAACGGATCACAAGTTTTTGCTTCACGTAATCATATATAGAGATTTGCGCGTGTTTATTTTTTTTTTGTTATTATTGTCGTCTACTTGGTAATTATCCATAAAACACAATACATCAAACTCTATAGTAGACTGTGACTATGTCGTTTTTAATAAAACGAAGTCACAGTTTACTATAGATCTAATTATCTTCGTAATTAATATTGTCACCATTTTAGTTATTTAGCTTCACGAGAAGCGTAGGTATGTAACTTGGCTCTATTTCCCAAACTATTATTACCCAGAAAATTTAGCCCTTAAAGACGTCTAATATATTGACTAAAACAAAATACGAGATTGAAACAAAACGTGACTTTCCTTTCCCCTCGAATTAAAATAATGTCACGTTCCTGATGTCTATTTTAAAAAGCTGAATAAGGCATTATTTGTTTTTATACCGTATTCTTTGATACCATAAAAGGTAGAAGAATATTTAAATATGCACAAAAAAAACTGGATATATTATTTTATGGTTAATCGTTATCATCCTTCATAATTAAGAAAACAAATCTAATTAAGAAGATGGTACAATCTGGACTTTCTGCGGGCAGGTACTATTGTCACACTTTTCTCTAAAGTTAAGTAGTTCATGCTTTTAGTTGGAAGGCTATATATAAATGTACTCAGTTTTAAATAATGTTATTTAGAAAATAGTAGACGTTATATTATAGATTGGGATTATGAAACCTGTCATCTGCCTATTCTATGTGATTCACTAGACACAGATAACATTCAATATTGAAATTCCAGCTTTCGACGAAGGTGGCGAGAGAAGTAACTGGCGATTGGGGAGCTATTTGCAGAGTATTCGAATTGAGAGATCAGGTAAAGCGGCGATAGGACCCTCGACAGCTCTTAGTGGGAAAAGCCTTCAATTTGTATGAAAATTATGGTATTTCCACGGAAAGTTTTCGTTTCATCAACTGAAAATAATCAAATAAAAGAAACTATTTTTTTATTTGAATACATGTGTTAAATAACTAAATTTCCGTAATATCGTTGAACGAATTAATCGAACAAGGATACTACTAATTTAAATTATGTAGCTTAAAAGAATATTTGCAAGCTGTCCATTGGCAGGAGCTAATAGACTGCTTACTTTATTATGAGGCAAACATCGTAGCAATCGTTAGGAGCAACGCATCTGTATTTCATTTCAGATAGACTTCTTGTTCTATATGAAGTTTGTTATGGATGTCAACGTCAGTAACCACTTACTTACATGTGGGCTGTACGCTAGTTTGCTGTGCAATTGTATAAAAAAGCAATTAAAGTGACAGCCATTAATAACCTTAATCACAAGTAAACTTTGTTCTTAAGTGCACCAATTCACATCAGACCAGCGTGAAAGAATTAAACCCTTTTTAACTTTATAAAAAAAAAGCTATTGAATAGTGTTTATCGCGGGCTTTGAGCGCGGCAAACGAAATTCCGTAACGAAAATACCTAACACTCCGCCTACCATGTGGCACGGCCGAGCGTTCCCTTAACGTGTATGTATAGGGTACCACAGTACGAAACTCGCACGTATCAAGACAAGCTGCTCGAAAATCGGACCAATATGTAAACAGCTGTTTGTGAGGAAGTATATAGTGTCAAAGAAAAACACTTGAATTAATATCAAAGAAAAAAAAAATACTACATAAATAATTATAATTGCTTAAGTTGATATAAAAATGCTATGCAATAAAATCTTTGCAACGGCACTCCCCAAGTACCGCAGGTTATTTTTAGTGTTCAGCAGTAGCATAGTTAAAAAGAAGATAAATGATTATGTTTTACATTGCTATGTCTTGCATTGCTATGAGTGTCGTAAGAAACGACACTCATAGCAATGCATGTAGGTTCTATATTTCTTATTTCAATAAAATTCATTTATGCTATTAAAAGTTATTGCTATTGAAGTTTATATTACATTTTTTGTAAAACATGTGATTCCGCGGGGCAGAGCTTGACCTTAATATACGTATAGTATATATAATATACTTGATAACACGTAATCACAATCAATCATTTCTTAATTTACTTACATATAATTTAGTTATACTTAAAGTAATCCATTACAGCTCTGTTTACGAAATTTCGACTAATATAATTATTCACTCGGTTTAAGCTAAGTGTCCAAGCGTGTCACTAACATATCATTAATCAATCCTCACTTTAAACTTCGTCCCTAACCCGCATTAGTCATTTCGTTAGTCAGCGGTAGTTGCCATTAGTGCGCGTACCGCGTACCAGATTTGTCAAGTTAATCCCTCAAATTCACGCATTCATCTTGCCTCGTCACGAGCGAGTCGTAACACGCGATAGGGGATTGGACGTAAAATGTCGTCGGTTGGTGCTAACTGGCAAGCAGTTTGGAACTTCGTCGGATATACGCTTAAGTGTTGGCGATATGTATAATTACGTGTGTATGGAAGAGATAATGTTGGAAACTACTGAATATATTTGAATTATTATTTTTTGTTAATATCGTAATTACAGAATATATCTATATTCAAAATCAAATCAAATATAGATCAAAGTATAATTAAGTCACTTCGATCTAAAATCAGAAATCATCGCCAAACATTAATAAGTGAAGGAAATATATGCAATTAAGTAAACTAATCACCCGTCATTCTTCATCATTTAAATTAAAAAACATAATTTCATATTATCCACCTATATTTCTCTAATTTAAATAAATTGTAACAATTTTCAAGTTATTTTAAACGCATCCGTTTAATAGGTATAAGATGAGGATTCATCAGCTAACCCGCATTTAAAAGCAATAGCGGGTACCCTCATATCTTCTTTTACCATGTAGCAACAGAGAAGTGCATCTGTGTTCTGTTTTTCGAACAGAACACAGAAAAGGGTGACTTTTTATTCTGTGTTTCTGTCAAGGGAAATTTAAGAAAACATCTATTTATTAAAACATGAAGCAAAAACTTGTGGTGCATTTTTAAGTAATATGCCGCGGACGGATTAGTATGAAATATTGCACTGTTATAGTGGACGTAGAGTAGGACTACAGATTTTTTTCAAATAATGCATCAAACATACATAAAATCGACTAAAAACACATTATTCATTCTGCCGTGCATTTGTCACAAACATATATGTACTATCGAACAAATTGATTCATGACCCACCATATTATGCTTATTTTCCTCCAGCCATTCAAACGCAATTAGGTCGAAATTTGCCTCAACATTTGTTGTCTTGGAAACCGACTTGTTATTATTTTACATGACACTGACAGTTACTGATTTCACTGACCATGCTTTCTAAAAATATCTTTATTGTCTCGTATGTCACCGTTAAAATGAGAAATTAGGTAATATTGCCAATACCTAATAATAATTAACTTTATAAATATGTAACTTACTGTTGGGAAGATTTCCCAAGTCATTAATTTTCGTTATTCATTCCATTAATCATATTGTGCCATAATGTATTAATAATGATATTTAGATTGATAATATTTACAAAATTTCGGTACATTCCTGAAATGTCTTATGCCGGGTTTGTCGATAACCTCGCCTTCAAAAATTAAATAAATATCCGTACTCTAAAGGCGCTCCCTCATAGGGAGCATTCACGTGGAATGTAACGTTATACAGATTGTAACGTTATACACTAATGAAGAAGGAGAACCGAACATTGTAATGTTACAATATGTAACATCTTGATACAACTTGTAACATCAATGCGCTAGTTTTGATACTAATAGATACTTATAACATACATTACACGCGAACGCTCGTCGGTCAAGAAGGTAGTAGTGTAATGTAATGCTTAAAGTCGAATCTATAATGTTACATTACACGCGAATGCTCCCGGTAAGGGAGCGCCTTAATGTTCTTACTCATTCTGAGTGATGTTTCTGTTGTTTAATAATATTTAAAACGTCATAAGTGCAACGCCACGCCCGACAACAAACTAATTTGTCTTTGCCAAAATAATAAACGAACTGTCAGCAAGGTGGGTCATGATTCAATTTGGTCGATAGTACATAATAAACGAAATAGAACACTCAATATCATACTATAAAAACATATAACGTCAAAAAAGTCAGATGGCTTTGTCAAAATATCCGCTATTGCTTTTAAATGCAGCTAAGTTATGTAACCTATTTTTACCTTTAACGGGTGCGTTGAAAATAACTTGAAAATTAATACAATTTAATTAAATTGGAGAAATATTAGGGCTACTTTGGACAATACTAAGTTTAGTGTTTGAACTAAATTAAGGTCGAATTCAGACCATTGCGACGGGTGACCAGTATTATAAAAATACACATACAAGTATTGCAAAAATCTTAGCTATATTAGAAGATGTAGACATGGAAGGTTCTCAAATATCACTTAGCTTATTCTGTATTATTTTTTCTTAAAAGCCATAGAGCATCAATCCAGGCATGTCAATCCTGCCAATCTATTTTCACTCAACACAAGTCTAGATGGCTACACCGAAGCCACAAATTCGTTAGCAAACAAAAAATATTTACAGAAGTAATGGATCGTTCCAAGGCACTCCATTCCACTTTTTCCTGCTTTCAGGTGAGATATCAACTAAAATAAATAGTTAATAAAATTTGATATCTATCAAATTTTTGCCTGTTTGAGAATTAAATGTGTTAGCCCCTGCAACATTATTAAAACAAATAACCTGACAATTGAAATTTAAATTAACTAGTCAGTATTATTTTGTTTTTATATTATTTCATTTTCGTCAACCTTATTGTCCCTCTGTTGAGCACGGGTCTTCTCTCGGAATGAGAGAGTTTTAAGGCCATAGCTCAGCGCGCTGACCAAGTGCGAATTGGTGGACTTCACACACCTCTGAGAACTTTTTTTATTTTTTTAAAGAACTCTCGGGTGTGTAGGTTTGTTCACCGTAAAGCAGTGATAATTAATTTCTAATGCGCACATAAATCAGTGGTGCGTGCCTGGGTCTTGAACCTCGGACCTCCCGATTGTGAGGACAAGTTTCAACCAGTAGGCTGTCCTCTCAATCGGTGGGACCAAACCCAGGCACGCACCACTGCGATTCGTTAAACGAGCATGCAGTCTACCTGATGGTAAATGGTCACAGCTGCCCAAAGACATCTGTAAGCAACTTCCTACAGAACGTGGGGTTCTATCTGAAGTCAATCACAGAAGCGTTGCTACTCCCGAGGACTATGATGATCACCTCATATAAAAGTGTGCCGGCAACCACACCGTTCCATCGAAACGCAAAAACTGCTTCACGCTAGTAATAGGTGTGACGACGGGTGAACTATACTGGTTCTACGTACCTATGGCGTGAAAGAGTAACAAACATACACACATCCTCACAAAATTTTACATTTATAATATTCATTGGACAGGACTTCAAAGAAACATTAGGAAAAACTTGAACGCTAAATGATACGCTTTAAGTCCAATAGGTATGGTTTGGTGACGAGGGTTTGAAGATACAACCAAAAGGTGCACAGTGGAAGATATCGGCTTTACGCTTAACCTAAGGACAAGTTTCTAGTCTATCTAACCTAAGGACTATCTGCTAGTCTGGCAACATTATTAGTCATGATTCAGTAGAAGTACGGAGAAATTCATTTCAATAATGATATCGAAAGCGCCGCGTTCGTAGCAGTTAGCCAAGTATCGTGTAAGCAAAGAGCAAACAGCGTCGATTTCCGAACACTTCGAGAAATAAGTTCAGTTGTTGGTTTTACTTGAAGGATTTAAAAATCCCAAAAAAGAATTTAAAAATACTTCATATTTTTGTACGTTAGATATAATGTTTTTAAATAGTGGACATAGACTGTTGTTATTTTGTTGCTGATAATACTTTAACTTTAAAAAACTTTACTTTTTATCGTAATAATAAAAGAATTCTAAAGAAATTGTTTAATTCGCACTTATAATTATCATAATGATGTTTATATAGCGACAAGGTGATTTTTATTCCTACTGATCAATGTGGTCCTTTTGGAAACAAACTGAAACAACGAAAAAAACAAACTTAAAAGCAAAAAAACAACTTACAAAACAAATATTTACACCTAAGATTTTTCCCCCAAATCACATGATCCTACATAACAAAAACGATCGTTAGGCTAACTTGAAGAGAAAATAATTAAGAAATACCCATAAGTCTGGATACAACGAAACAGTTTTTGTGGCCCCCATAATGTCTTTGCGGATAGTGCTAATTGCTGTCTTATCCGACCCCAATTACATTTAACGTGTAATAAATAATTTATCTTACTTCGCCGAAATGTTTTTTCCGTAATCTCGGCTAATCTGTGCGACAGCCGGACTCCATTTATCTCGGATTTTGGTCCCTCAGGCCACTATTTGTAAACATACGGGGTGAAAATACTGTTTTAAAACGCTGTTTTAACTTTTCACTTTGAAAATCCAGGCGTAGAAGAGCTCTCCCAAAAAAATACGTGGTTGCCACTTGGTTTTCATATTGTTGTGTCGTGGTAGATAGATCATAGGCAGAATCATTTTTATGTTACGTTTGTAAGTATGTGGCAATATGCCTTAGGCAATTTTAATGTATTGGAAATCGTGGTAAATTAATAATGGGACGAAAAACAATAATGTTAAGTTTTTTATATATGTGTTATGACAATATACCTTGAGCAATTTTAGCCATTTACAAACGTAAAAATGAACATGAACATAAATAAAATAAAAAAAATTAAAGGTACAACAAGTGTAGATCGACCGGAGCAGTAGCACCGCCACACCTATTTCTAGCGTGAAGCATTTCTTGCATTTCGATGGAAGGTGTGGTTGCCGGCACACTTTTATATGAGGCGACCATCATAGTCCTCGGGAGTGGCAACGCATCTGTGATTGACTTCAGATGGAACCCATGTTCTGTATGAAATTGATTACAGATATCCACGGGCGGCAGTGACCACTTACCATCAGGTGGACTGCATGCTCATTTGCTTCTTCAGTCCAATAAAAAAAAAATACAAAATTTTAAATATGTACATATGCAGTCACCTAAATTTTATTAACTTGTATTAAAAAGATTAATTAGCGTCAAATTACATATTTCTTGACCGTAAGTTTTTACAATAAAGACACCATGATACTAAGGACTCCTGTGAGCTTTTAAAGGATCGCCCTACGTCTTGAAAGGGAGCTTTGCGGGTTTTCAGAAGTGAAGTTGTTTATCGTACTGTTTGGGAATTTCCTTGAAATTTGAAATTAAAGCTGCTTATCTAAGCAAGGAATTTATCTTATATGATACCTTATTTTAAAAGCAATTTGCTTACTTAGTAATATGTAAATGTTTTACAAAAAAATATAATGATTTTAGCTATTTCCATTTTGTACTCGTTATAAAGTCAGGCACTACATGGTCATACAAATCTGCTAAATTAATGAACGTTGAGAACAACCGTTGAGTTAGGCCGATAATCACAAGAGGGAAAATTTTATCTACCACAAATACTTAGCAGCGCGATGAAGTAGGTTTTCCTCTGTTGTGGAGAGTTTGATGCCCAGAAGTGAGGCATAAATAGGTTGCATTTGATGAGTGAATTGTTTCATTAACTGCAACACTTTTGAAACTACAGTAGAAAGGGCTATATTTAATCTCCACATAGAAGGAACTACCCCAAATGCTGTTAAGCTTTACGCTTTTTTTTTCAGTTTAACTGATCGTGTAAGTTGATTTCTACTAACCCCAAAACACATAAAGTAAATAAACCTAAAAATTCGAATATCATATAAAGATATGAGTACATTCCATCTACCCATCGCCCCTTTTGAGGTCTACAGCTGGAAGACATTGCTACTCATTTTGTAGTTATCTTTTTTTATCAACGCCTACGTCATCCATGAAAGGTAGGAGTTGATGTTATTCAAGCCAACACAACACGGTACACTTACACAATACTATATCATACGTCGCACTTGTTCGTTAAAACAATACCCATTATGTTTCTAAAATCCCATTTTTAAAGCTTAATAGTCGCTTTAAAAATGAGATTAGCGTATTTAATTAAAGATGAAAAACACATAATTATTTCCAACTGATAAACAAGTACTACAAAAATAAGTTTGTTATTTCGTTCTAAAATATCTATACTGAAAACGATATACACGGAATTTTCGTTTGTTTATTGTCACCAAATGTATTAAATTAGTAACCACCGATTATGGCGTTTAATGCTTTGCGACCACAATAATTGGGTTAATAATTATTTCAAACTGGAATTTTGAATGTGCGCACATAAATTATCACTTTTCATAAACAGATCACTCTTATCAAAACAATCATCCTATTAAACGCTACTTCATAATATCTTAGCATTGGCAACAAATCATATAACAAACACATGGATTTAAAAACAATATTTGTAACATTTTTCCCGAAGCGTTTCATCTTAGTTCTCAGGGGTAGCGTCGTTTATGTTCCTAATTTCAGGTTTTAGCGTAGGTCGATTACAGATGTCTATGAGTGGTAAAGATCAAGAACTATAAGGTGGACACCATGCCTGATTACTACTTATTTTTTAAAAAAAAGACAAGACACTATAAACACGAGTGTTATAGGTATATATTTTTTAATTGGTGATAAAGACTTATACTACACTAAAACTACAAGGAATAATAAGTGATCGTAGTACTATGCTTTCTACCGCATTACCTACCAAATAAAGTTTTCTACTGATTTATTTTTATATGACTGAAGTAGCAAACGTGGAGTCCACCTGATGGTAATTGGTCACTGCCGCCCATAGACATCTGTAATCAACTACATAAAGAACATAGGTTCTATCTGAAGTCAATCTCAGATGCGTTGCTACTTCCGAGGACTACGATGGTCGCCTCATGTGAAAGTGTGCCGGCAACCACACCCTTCCAAAGCGCAAGAAATGTTTCCCGCTAGAAATAGGTGTGGCGGTGGTACTTCCCCGGTCGACCTACACTGGTTCTACCACCTTAGAATATAACTTGATGTATATTTTTATTAAAATAAAATATCATACACATATGTCCGCCAAAGGGTAAGTGCACCAAACTAAAGCATTGAAATCTGAAGTGTTGAAGAAGTTCACTTTTCAAATCATTACGGATAATTGTGGTACAACAAAAACAGTAATACAATGAACTGAAATAAAATGATATGTTTTTATTTTGCATAGGCTTTTGGGGGCGCTTACAAATTGTCAGTTACATATATGACGGAGGGGGTGGTTCGCTAATCGTATCAGGATAACCTACTGTGGGCTCTGATAGGGAATGTTAGCACGAGAATAAATTGCAGACTTGATTTTAACACACAGTATATTGCCGAATTAAACCTGTTACAATCACTGAATTAATCAAACTAAATGAAGTAGGCAAGTAATCGTAGCACTAAGAACGCGGGATGATTTTAGAGTTGTCTGCTTCGGCCGACCGTCAACGATAGACTGAGGTGTCGGCCATTAAACTGGTACAACCCTAACTTCATCGAACGCCACTAGATGGCGCTGGCATTCCGGTGTTGCCACAATACCGCCATTTCCGACATATATATATTTTTTTTACACTACCACCAGATCGGAACACGACCACAACTGAGAAGATCCGGAAAGAAACTCAGTGGGTTTGTCTTTTTTCTTTGTATATCTTTTTTTATTCGCCATCTTGTTTTTACATAATGGTGGCGGTTGCGACGGAGTAGAACTAATCATATCCGTTAAAACACCCGGTTCAATCTCCAATTAAAAGCCTCAGTTAATCTGTATTTGGTTTGTCGTTTTAACTGATTGTTATGATAAGCGTAGATTTGCAGGCGTTATCAGAAGACTGGTAATGAAGGGTCTCGTCCCGAGTTTGTATTGGGAAAGTTATGCTGACATAATTCGGGCTCGAGTTTGGACAGATGGGTGGAAATATTGATCGAAGTACAGGCTATAGTATGGTTATAAGTTTAGAAGTCAAGAGAGGATTCGTTTAGTGAGAATTTATTTACATTTGCTAAAGTATTGTTGCTTTTTCTAGATTCTTTTAAGTAAGTTAATTCGAATATTTTTAAATTATCTGTATAAATAAGGAAGTAGCAATATGATATTAAATTAAGGCTGCCCACTAATTTCCTATAATACGAACATTTAGCGACTGTCAAAACTTTTGTAAAACTGCTCGACGGCTTTTAATAGTTCATGCACCTCTACAAACGCGTAAATAATAGAATAGTACCCTTAGAAGGTTTCCCCCTAGAACAAAAGAAGATAGTTTGTGAGAAGTAACACATCTGATACACATTACGATGTCACATGTCAAAGCGTACGGAACTGCGCGAACGAGCCAATATGAAATATTAACTAACTTTTATGAAATTCACTAATAACCAAATTTGGACGTAAATCTAGACCTAGGATGCACGAGGTAAGATAACATAATAAATCAAAGTAAGGTCAGTTCAGTGTCAAATATAATCATTAGTGCAGTAAACTGCATAATTTGTTCTCGACTTTGTGGTTACACCTGTTCATCTTCAGTGAGTAAGCTGACCTTGTCATTAAGATGATTATTCGGTTGTTTGTTGAAGTCTAAACTTCTATAGCTACCGTTTTTAGGGTTCCGTAGGTAAAGGGTAAAAACGGAACCCTATCACTAAGACTCCGCTGTCCGTCTGTCCGTCCATCACCATGAGATACAGCTCATGAACCTTGACAGCTAGACAGTTGATTTTATTTCTGTTGTGACTGTAACAACAAATTCTGAAAACAAGAATAAAATAATTATTTAAAGAGGCTCCCATAAAACCAACGTATTATTTTACCCCTTCTTACTTAATGCTACGGAACCAATCGTGCACGAGCCCAACTCGCACTTGGCTGGTTTTCCTTAAACCTTTGATAAAACTCTTCGATCATTTTTAGCAATGAGCTGAAAGTTCGATATGGTCCCACACTAAAAAGCAATTGATAGTTTGGAAGCCTAAGTTGAAATACTTAGTGATTTGATTCGGTTCTTTTTAAATTTTAACTTCAAAGCAAAGAGAAAAGTGATTGATCGTGTATTAAAAAAAAATATATTGATTGAAGAATTAAACTTGAAATCACTGGATTTCTGAAAATAAAACAAATAAATATTATCATACCAGTCAACTTGACTATTATTATAAGTTCTGATGACATTGGTAAGGCCATGATTATTGTCCATCCATCAATCCATCCAAAAGAATTAAAAAACCTTATGAAAATTGGAACATAGCAAATGTGGTCATGAATTAAGTTATATTAGAAACAAAACACCAATGTCTCAAAGATGTTTTCGTACATACTATACTACTTTTTTTCTTTTATAATCGTACGAGTATGCCCAGATTTTTTTTTTCAAAAACATCATGTATAGCATATTATAGCGTAGTGCAGAATATTATCAATACACTAATAATTATGCGAAAGCTGTGTAATAAGCTACTGTTACTATTATAGTATTTCATCAATGAACGACACTCGATCATTAGGAACACTTGTGTACCAAATAGCCTCCCTTGGCACACACCCTTGTGATATTCGCCAAATTGTCATGTAACGTCAAAGATGTTGTATAGCACTCATTGTTCTAAAATTTAGATTCGATGTGAAATGATAAGTAATGTGTGCGCAATCACTACGGAGTTTTAGATTTTAAGAAAATGTTTGAAATTGGTTATTATTATTATATTAATACGTGAAGCAAAAATTTGTGACGGATTTTTAAGTAATATGCCGCGGACGGATTAGTATGAAATTTTGCACGGTTATAGTGGACGTAGAGAAGGAGTGCAGAATGTTAATATTTTTTTCAAATAATGCATTTTTCATACATAAAATCAACTAAAAACACATTACAAACACTGCCTTGCATTTGTCACAAACACATATGTACTTAGTAAATGAAATAGAACATTCAATGTCTTCCTATGAAAAGATACAACGTCAAGAATGTCAGATGACATTTGATTTTTTTAATTTAAATTACGGTCGAATTTCGGCCGATGCGGCGGGCGACTAGTATTTTTTAAACATTTTTAAACATTTTTCGTCCCTGTAGTTCCGGGATCAGAATAGAGCTACGGTATCCCCTGCCTGTCGTAAGAGGCGACTAAAAGGGGCTTCCGGGGTTGCAGGCGGCTAGAGTGGGAGCTCGAACCGTTCGGTCAGACGATCCCGAGAAGGACGGCGGTATATGTGGTCACATACCGTCGTAAAGACTAGACGGGGCGGTGGGCCCAGCCGCCCATCTGGGAGGAGCCCGATGGGGCAACGCGCTCAGAGGATTCTGGTTGCGGTCGGACCGAGTTCCCGGAGTCCTCTTTATAGCGCCGAAGACGGCCACCGGGGGGGTTTTAGTGCGGTAAAAATCCCACATAACCCTGCGTCGCTCCCACGGCGTCGGGTACCTTTTGAAGGTTTCCCCCTCGAGAACAAAAAAAAAAAAAAAAAAGTATTTTTTAAACAAAAACGGTTACATATAGACAAGCTGTTAATGAATTAACGTTGTAAAATATGAATATTTTAATAGTTTTAGCTCAATGTTTAACGATTCAACTTATTTTTTTGATTCTCGTTTAAAAATAGGAATTTTCTTTTACTTGATCATTATATTTATTATTTTAATAGTGTCAAGTTCCAGGAATGAAACTTCTTTACTAGTTACAGCGCGTGCCTTATAATCTGATGGAGTTCCTTTCATCATTTTAAAGACGCTCGAGGCTTAAAGACTGTGTTTCTAGATAAAAACCGTTTCATTTTGGAATTCTTACACCTCTTTTATCTCATTTTACATTTAGCTGCTAATAATAATAAAGAATAATCTATATATATAATAAAACTGTAGAAAAGTTTTTTGTTGTCCGGCTTTAACGCAAAAACTACTGGACGGATTTTGATGAAACTTTTTTTGTTATATAGCTATTAGTCCTGGGCAACATATAGGCTATAATTTATTATGGAAATTTATGTCTATCTGTCTGTTGAAAGATAAAATATATAAAAAATATAACCTAGACACTTGAAATTTGGTACAGGGGTTATTTTTATGATGTAAGTGAGCAATTTAAAAGATTTTTTTAAATATTCGCCCGTTAAGGGGATCAGAATTGAGAAAAGTTGGTGTGAAAATACGCCAATTTTTATGTTAACTTAATGATACTTAGTATTTATCTATCTGGTTTGATATAATAAAAAGGCTGTATCCCTACACTAAGAACATCATCCCCTAAGGGGATAAAATAGTGGTTAACAGTATTTTCTTAAGGCCGCCAAATTTAATGCAAGTTTAATTAAATAAGGTATTTGGTTTTGTAATTTAATAAAATAAGCGTCTAAGGAAAACCCTAAGAGGGAAAAATAGGAGCAGTAAAATAAAATGCATGCCGTTAATTGTAAATACAAACTCAATGAAACTTAGTATATAGCTTTGCGGTTTGATATCTGACAGTTATCTGGAGGGGTACGAGTGGTTTCGTTTGGAAGGGGAACTCTTAAAATTTAGTTCTCTTCAAAGGTCAGTTATCAGATGCCATGGAATAGTGAGGAAGTCGCGTTTGCCGCACAGGCCTACTTATCCAACGGTGGGTCCCAACCCAACGCGCCTTCCGAAACCATTATAATCTCGCGCCCTTGGCCCATGTTCCAGACCAAAAGCCAATTGTTGGTATGGTCAACATTTTTTGTAAAACGGGAACTGTCGTGGAAGACCCAGGCAGGCATACGGCCCGTCAGAGCGGCAGAAAATGGCGACGCAGTGAAACAGTCCAATCACCGCAGCGCTCTGCTCGCAATCATGCGTAGGTCCTTGGTTTGTCGGGTTCTGTGTGGCAAATTCTTTACGAAGACCGTAATTTCAATAATAATCCGAAAGTCTAATAATTCTAACTCCTAATCTTTGTACATAGTATTAGGCTATATTGTTAGTAGTAATATAATACTTTTCTGTTTATGAAAAATCAAACCCAAGCATAATAAATGGCAGAAAGTTCGCATGGAAGTCCAGTAATTTTTAAGTTAGACACAAGAACTTAGTGGTTATATTTTGTGTAGTCACAAATAGCCCAATCTCAGCATTCTATGAATAGATGACGTGGTACAAACTTTATTAATGGGAGTTGGTGAAATCTTTTATAAATCCGGTAAGACAAAACATTTCTTAAAGATTGACATATTTATCCTATGTTTAGCCACTGCACAAACTTAATGAACCATACATTTCACCATTTCTCATGGGGAAATAACGATTAAGGAGTAAATTAAATAAAACTTCCAATTCCGCCAATGTTAAAGTAAACAATATGGAAATTGGTATTTGTCTCTTTGTAGTAAAAGTGATGAAATACGTATTCATCCTTTTTTTGAAAACCAACTATTAAGGAAAATTATTTTATAAATAAGACCCTATATTCGATTCGACCCTATATCGATAGACTAGACAAGGAAGACTTTTTTGAAACTTTACCTTAAACGGGTTGAAATCAGGGTATTAGCGTGGGGCTTCAAGGGTTGAAATTGCAGATTGAATTTGCGGGCCAGGAGAGGGAGATAGCAACTCATCGCCCGATGCGCAGCCGGAGAGTACGCCTCCCAAGGAAGGTTGCCGCTACTTCTCTGAGTTCGGACACGTTTTTGGCAACTCACACGAACAAAGCCTAGGCGTTGATTACAGAGTCTCTTACCACAGCGTTTTTTGATAAGTATACTTCCAGAACGCACACATTTCATAAAAAGTACAGGAACTCTAGCGATATCTCAAAGAAAATCTCCTTAAAAGGGGTCCAACGCCAGCCAGACTATGGTAGAATGCAAAATCGTGTCCTAAGCCGCGTCACATAGCTTACAAAGAAAAGTTCCTATTTTTATCCACGGTTACCCTGCCTAGGTTAACTGTCTGTGACAGAAGGAAAATCATGCCAGATATGTTCACAATAAATTCAAAAACATGGTTAAAATTTTGTAGAGCAATTTCACATTTTTTGGAGTTGGCATAAAATTTAGGCTTCCTATTACAAATAAAAAATAATATTATTGTTCGGAAACTTAGACTTCGTACATGTAAATTTATTGATTAAAAACATTCTGCACTGGTGGACACAGGCCTCCCCTGAACTATGTCGGACATTGGATTTTAAGTCTACTGGATGGATAAATATTGTTATAGTCCACGCGGACGAAGTCGCGGGGTACTGATTGTGTTAGGTATAAGTTTGGATACAATAAATTAATAATATAGAGGAGAAACACGCATAACTTTAGATTTTCGGTTTTTAGGCGGAACGAAGTTCGCCGGGTCAACTAGTAAATTAATAATATAGAGGAGAAACACGCATAACTTTAGATTTTCGGTTTTTAGGCGGAACGAAGTTCGCCGGGTCAACTAGTATATAATAAAACTGTAGAAAAGTTTTTTGTTGTCCGGCTTTAACGCAAAAACTACTGGACGGATTTTGATGAAACTTTTTTTGTATATAGCTATTAGTCCTGGGCAACATATAGGCTATAATTTATTATGGAAATTTATGTCTATCTGTCTGTTGAAAGATAAAATATATAAAAATATAACCTAGACACTTGAAATTTGGTACAGGGGTTATTTTTATGATGTAAGTGAGCAATTTAAAAGATTTTTTTTAAATATTCGCCCGTTAAGGGGATCAGAATTGAGAAAAGTTGGTGTGAAAATACGCCAATTTTTATGTTAACTTAATGATACTTAGTATTTATCTATCTGGTTTGATATAATAAAAAGGCTGTATCCCTACACTAAGAACATCATCCCCTAAGGGGATAAAATAGTGGTTAACAGTATTTTCTTAAGGCCGCCAAATTTAATGCAAGTTTAATTAAATAAGGTATTTGGTTTTGTAATTTAATAAAATAAGCGTCTAAGGAAAACCCTAAGAGGGAAAAATAGGAGCAGTAAAATAAAATGCATGCCGTTAATTGTAAATACAAACTCAATGAAACTTAGTATATAGCTTTGCGGTTTGATATCTGACAGTTATCTGGAGGGGTACGAGTGGTTTCGTTTGGAAGGGGAACTCTTAAAATTTAGTTCTCTTCAAAGGTCAGTTATCAGATGCCATGGAATAGTGAGGAAGTCGCGTTTGCCGCACAGGCCTACTTATCCAACGGTGGGTCCCAACCCAACGCGCCTTCCGAAACCATTATAATCTCGCGCCCCTTGGCCCATGTTCCAGACCAAAAGCCAATTGTTGGTATGGTCAACATTTTTTGTAAAACGGGAACTGTCGTGGAAGACCCAGGCAGGCATACGGCCCGTCAGAGCGGCAGAAAATGGCGACGCAGTGAAACAGTCCAATCACCGCAGCGCTCTGCTCGCAATCATGCGTAGGTCCTTGGTTTGTCGGGTTCTGTGTGGCAAATTCTTTACGAAGACCGTAATTTCAATAATAATCCGAAAGTCTAATAATTCTAACTCCTAATCTTTGTACATAGTATTAGGCTATATTGTTTAGTATAATATAATACTTTTCTGTTTATGAAAAATCAAACCCAAGCATAATAAATGGCAGAAAGTTCGCATGGAAGTCCAGTAATTTTTAAGTTAGACACAAGAACTTAAGTGGTTATATTTTGTGTAGTCACAAATAGCCCAATCTCAGCATTCTATGAATAGATGACGTGGTACAAACTTTATTAATGGGAGTTGGTGAAATCTTTTATAAATCCGGTAAGACAAAACATTTCTTAAAGATTGACATATTTATCCTATGTTTAGCACTGCACAAACTTAATGAACCATACATTTCACCACTTCTCATGGGGAAATAACGATTAAGGAGTAAATTAAATAAACTTCCATTCCGCCAATGTTAAAGTAAACAATATGGAAATTGGTATTTGTCTCTTGTAGTAAAAAGTGATGAAATACGTATTCATCCTTTTTTGAAAACCAACTATTAAGGGAAAATTATTTTATAAATAAGACCCTATATTCGATTCGAC